>CM023457.1:35144583-35776047 GCA_013339765.2 Haemaphysalis longicornis | reverse complement strand
CTGCCCCAACGGCTGTCGGTAGTCTATATGGGCATTTTTCCCTTGACGGAATGTGTGTAGATGTTTGTCACGGAATTTTAGCTCGTATATTACCAATCAGAGCAGTACTGGTCCCTGCAAATCACAGTGATTCTTTGCTGAATTAATCCTATGCTTGGGAAATGCAGCCTTCAGAAATGATCAATGCTTGTTTTGCAGCGACAGCAGGAAGTATATCGATACAAGTTCCTTTTACAAGACTTGATTTTGTTGCAAGCTTTCACGTAGAATCCAACATGATGGAGCTAGAAGGGAATAAAGCAGTTCGTGTTGAAAAGTCTGAACAAACGTTGTATTTGTAGATACAAAATGACTAACGATGCCTCCAAAGCAGTTCAAGTTTTTGAAGTGCTGAACTATAAGGCCATAATGACTTCCATACTCTACCAGCAACAAATGGCATTGAGTGAACTCACTGAAACCTTTAGAGATCACGCAATCACACTCAATGAACTAACCATCATTTGGGGGTAATGTGTATAAAGGTGTGCTGCATGTGTAAATAGAAATCAGTGCACTCGTCTAACCTATAGCATTACTTAAACAGTGCAACCCCGAATTTCGTTTCATACATTCACATTTCTGGTTTACATAGGCGGTTCATGGCTTTTAAGCTCCTGAACACCAATAATGACTGAAGCACAAGACTTAATGAATTGACAATAAAAATAACGCCAACAAAATTCATCCTGTGTGCACATAGAAAGCTTTAATTCCACTATGACAATAAACATTGGCACAATTCAACACTTCTGACAAGTCTTGCACAAATCTCACTATTATATGACTGATGTGAAATAGCCCAAGTCACAGACATTTGAGGTTACTGTAAATAATTGACAAAAGACAGTACAAAAAACGTACATAAAACAATTGAAGGGACCCTGCAACACTCGTCGTGCAGTGCAAGTAAACCTGCGCGACGTTTAGATTACACTGCCAGGAACACCCGAGCCAAATATTACATGTGCACGTGAAGCGCTAAGTGCGCAAATCGCCGTGAAAGACGCGGAAAAACCAACTGCGCTCTCTTCAATTCTCCTCATTAGGCACCCCTGGCATGGCATTTGCGACGTCAATCGGGCCATGGCTATCCTATTGGCTGTCGCTGGTCAACTTCGCTAAATTCTGGCATTTCCTGTGACGATCCGCCATCGTCGGCGCTGTGTATCAACCTCTTCTAAGTCTGAACCTGTCCACATGCTTTTGGTGTTTCTTTTGTTTTGAGTGGCGCGGACTTTCAGTGACGAACTAAATATTCCACTTTCAATGAGCCCACTCAACAACAAACGTTTATTGCTTCAAAAACGCCCTACCAACCTGAGCGCTTGCTTGCGAGCAGGCCACCATGCCTGCTTTTTTGTGGCACCAGACCGGAAATAGACCCATCCATGTTGCGGGGAAAATGGCGAAACTCCCCGGCCTGTGACATATCGAAGGCCGCCGAACAAAACGCCACGCGCCGCCCCCCTCTCCGGGAGAGAGAGCGCAGCTTTCGTCGCGTTGTTCGCGGTTGAGTTGATAGGGAACATTTATGCGCGATTTTTCATCGCGCGTAGTTTCGGTGAAAGTGAACGAATTTTCATAATTCCCGTGGGAGGAGATTGCTGACTTTACCTCAAAATACATTCCGAGTAGTCGATGGTAAGTGTTGCAGGGTCCCTTTAAAGCTCTAGAGAGCCATAGAGCATGGCACTCAGGTTTGAAGCCACGTACATTTGGGGTTACGATAAATACGATAAAAACTTTTTGACAGTACAAAATATACATAAAAGTTGAGGCTGTATATAGCCATGAAGCTTACCAGCCAGGTACGCAGTCATAAACATTTCAGGTTATGATAACATCACTAAATCAGTTAAAAATTAAAAAAAAGTACGTAAAAAATTGAGACTCTGAAGAGCCATAAAGCTTAGCACACAGATACAAAGTCACAAACAGTTGAGGTTTAGAATACAAATTTGCCTAAAAGCAGTAAAAAATGCACATAAAAAAATTGAGTCGCTTGACAGCCATAAAGATCAGCAGTCATGTACACCTGGAGAACAATGTAAATGGTGCCCAAAAAACCACTGCAAAACATCACTTTTCTTCCGAAAACATTTCACTATACGTCAAAACTGGCTCATTAGCCACACAAACATTGACAAATTCCCAGAATAGAAGCCACGAGAACTACAAATACAGCATTCTAACTTTAAAAACACTGCTGGTACAAAGAACAGCAAAAATGTTGCCCAACAGGCTGCATGGCAGCACAGTACAAACACTTCAATTGAAAGTTCCGCAAATGCTACTACCATGGGCTTCAGGTTTGAAGTCCCGCTTTTACCTTTGCTTTATTCTGCAATCCAGCAAAGAAAAGTGTGCATGTCATCATGTTGAACCCTTCTTATTCCTTCAAGTGGTTTCAGCATAAAAGAAACTCAATGAGAAATTAAAAGTTTGGGGGTTCTACATGCAAAAGCTACACCTCAGCCATGTGGGTACCGTAGTAGAGGGCTTCAGATTAATATCAACCACCTGGAGAACTTTAACGTGAACCAAAATCTCAACACAAAGGCAATTTGTTTTTCGCCTCCATCAAAAAGACAACCATGGTGACCGGTATCAAACCTGTATCCTTGGGCTTAGCAGCGCGGCTTAGCCACCGGGCCACCGCAGCGAATAAAACTGAACTGGCGAATAAAAATTAGCACGTTTCTTAAACTACACAAATGGAATGGTCAAAGATTTCAAATTAAATTTGGATATGTTAGTATTTCATCATCTTGGTCCCAATTTCTTCAGGCAGCAGTTCTCAACCATGTGTGTGTTGGGGACCCCTTTTAGGCTTGCAAAATGGATGGAGGACCCCACCATGGACAATGTTGATCCGTTTCATAATTTTCAATATTTTGCACTTGCAGCTAATAGTCCCCCAAACACGTACAAGCTGCCTTTTTTTGTGTCTGGCTTTTCCGCAGAGCTGGTGTGTCGTTCAAAAAGCCAACGCTAAACCATAGGCCACACTAAACTAGCTACGCCAAAAATTATACGTAATGTGGCAAAGCCATCTTTTTGCGTTTCCAGCAAGGTTTAGCAAACAGAAAAAATGAGGGGGGGAGGGGGGGTGGTTGAAAAGTTTTGGGGAGGGTTTCGCGGACCCCCATTTGAGAACCACTGTCATAAGGAAAACTACCCTCCTTTTCCTCACCGCCACATTTACATCCCCTGTGGTCACCCATACCTACGGCTACAATGATGTGCTTTGGGGTGTTTCTAGTCCTGCCCCATAAATCATCCTAAACTTTACAATGATCAAATGTTATGGCAAGGTAAACTTTGTGTTAAATGCTTGTGCTACATTAACACTAGAATGCAACCTAAAGTCATTAAAACATCAGCAATAAAAAGACTCGAACTATAAACTTCTAGCTTCCGTTCTGACAGCTATTTTTCAGCTGGCTGCAGTAAGTGAAGCAACGCTAATTGTACACCACCGCCAACAAGAAACCTTGTCTCAAGGCAACTGAGGCCCTGCGACATTATTCTCTTAATTTGCCTACCCAAAACTGAGCCTAAAAATTACAAAAACAGAATCAGCACTCTATTCATGCATTCCAGTTTTTCAGCTCGAGTGATCCTACAGACAGCTTCGATTTCGGAAAAACTGACGCGGCAACACCTAAACCATTCAGTGTCAATAAAACCGAAGTACGAACAAAGCCTTTGTGCATCAAAGTTCGAAGGAACCGGGGGACATGCAACAATGGCCTCATACATCAGGCGAGTGTCTGCGATGGCTAGCGACATCTCCATGCATTGAAGTTGACACAAACTTGCTACTGAAGCCCATGGATAACCGTGTGAAAGCGTAGAAGTTGCAGAATAAAATTAGACACAGCTTTTAAGTAACGTCGATATGCAAAAGCCTTCCAACAATATTTGTTGGTTTTAGTATGAATGACCAGAATGTTGTCAGTGAACAGTGCAGGTTAGACAACATTCAGGCAGAAGATTAAGGTCCCCTAAGTTTTCAGTGAATGTGCACAGCTGCCTCAAAATAAAAGCAAGGGTGCAGGCATTTCCAAATTCTGCATCCCTCCTCCTTTCAAAACTCAGCACACAAGCTTCTACTCGACCCCTATAATGTCACAGCCAACAAGCAAAAAAGCATTGCCTCACAGCAGGCTACGCTGACCAGAACAAGAGTGCTTTACAGGCTGTAGAAACCAGTGGCAGGACTTGGCATCTTAACATGGCTATGCAAGGCTTGAAGCGTTGCAAAATGTTTAGGCACAAGAAGCAATGATGGTGCCCTTTAAGGGCCACTGTGTCTGATCTAGCTCCTCATCAACAAAGAACCGGCAAAAGGAGCAGTACCATAAACCTACTGCTCCCGAGAAGCCCAGCTCCCAACTGGCCCATGAAGCGAAATTACAGGCAGGATCAAAATCCTGGTCTTGATAGGGGGGAGTGCTATTTTACCAATAGAAGAGTGGTAATTGAAACTGGAAAACCACTCTCTATTTCAGGCAATGGCATTTCATGCTGCTAGTTGCCGGCACCAGCAGTAAAATGACGAGCAGGATATAGACCTTCTCCCCAAAAGAGGCACTGGCGATTCATAGCATTGCTCAGGACATCTCACTTTTCATGAATCTCAGTAGCATTTCATTCCAATACTGACTAGTATGAGGAGTGGAGTTGGAGGACAAAAGTGGACTGAGCATTAAGAAAACCTCCACTCTTAACACTTTTTACAAGACTCCAATGAGCTTTTTTAAACTGGTCACCGTCTTCCGGTATTCGCTAGTGGCCTTTCGTCATGAAAAATGATAGATTATGCGTTGGTTACAATTCAGTTTGTAAACACTTGGCTATGGAGGAGCATGGACCAATTTGCTTTGAGCAAAAAATCATGACTAATATTTTTGTACAATATCCGTGGTGGGATACAAATTCTAAGCTCCTTCCCACAGCTGTTCATACCATCCAAACATCATAAGGCACTGTTTGGAAAAGGCACAGAAATGGTAATCGCAAGTAACACGATAATGGTTCACAAACCACAGCTTGGCTTTTGTGGGCCCTGCCCCATTTAGAAAATTAAGCTCATTATTTAAGGCCTGAAAATGTTAATTACATGCAGACGAGAATGGTAGAAAAGCTACATTTTCTCTTTCCTTCCTAGGTGTACAAAACGGCAGCTTGTAGAAAACAATTTCATATAAATTTGCCCCACCAGATTACGCGTAAAGTCTGCCACGTGTGCACAGGAGATTTCACAATTTGTCTTACACCATCGGTGTTCCTGCATGTCGAGCACGATTTGCGATTCCGTGCAGAGGCGAAATGCACACACGTTCCGTCTTACTTTGCTTCGCTGGCAGCATGCAACTTGGCCTTGTGGCTGTCTGTCATACAGTGATCCAAAGCTGCATCCCCATCTTTAAACAACAGAATGCCGCACTTAAAGCAAGCGTAACCTTCAGTACCACTTTCAACTCTGACTCTTGGAATGCTAGACGCACTATCGATGTACGTTACACGGCCTCCCGTTTCTGTGGAGATGCTCTCAGGAGCTCTTATCTCCCCTTTTGGTGGCGGCAAGCTCGAACGCCGAGGTTCATTTTTTAGCCGACCAGCTGTTTCGTCAGCCACACTGTCGACAGTGCCATCTTCAGGCTCAGAAGCATACTCGACCGGGCCAAAGGCAGGACACAACAGTGTAGAAGCACGGCTGCTGTTGCAACTTCCAGAACCGGAGAGCGGTTTATCGCCCACCTCATCGCTCTCTCCCCCCACACAGTCGCCAAGATGCAACGACATCAGAGAGTTTGTAACTGCCCTAAGCCCACCACAGACCGCTTATCACGAGGAGATACTGAGGTCAATGTGACTTCCACGGTAGAGGCGGGTCTCTACAGACTCAGCAATGGCAGACTGTTCGAGCATAGCTACAGCTCTCTTATGCCGTTTTCCCTCGTTATGCTGAATCAAGTTATCGGGGCCAGAAATATCGACGCCGCAAGGTGCACACCTTATGAAATTCCCGGGTGGCACGATCTGCTGAGGTGCACCGCAGCTGTCGAGAGACGAACTTGAGGAGCACAGGCGATGCCTTTCGACAGCACGGCGATGCCTTTCGCTGTCTCTGTGTTGCGCGAAGCTCGCCGGTCCGCTGAATCTCTTGTCACATATTTCGCACTCGTACGGCTCGTCGGTAAGCTGCAGGCAAATGTCGAAAGTAGAAAGAATGTAAGTGGCAGCCATCGTACGCAACACTTGCCTCAGTGGCCCTGTGGCTAACGCGTTACTTAGCCACACACAGGGCCATTTAGCGTTACTAAGGCATTACTGTGGCTAATAAACCTGTGACCACAAGGATCATTACCAATCATGGCAGTTACATTTCTGATGGGGGCAAAAAATAAAAATGCTTGTGAATTGAGATTTTGGCCCAGATAAAAAAACCTCCAGGTATTCAATTACTTTGTAGTGCTACTGACCACAAGACCACATGTTTGTTACCAGCCACGGAGGCTATATCCCTGATGGATTGATTGATTGATTGATTGTAGGGTTTTAATGCGCCGACGCAGCGCAGGCGATGAGGCGCGCCGTAGTGGAGGGCTGATTAATTTTGACCACCTGGGGATCTTTAATGTGCGCCGAAATCTCGTACACACGGGTGTTTTTGCTTTTCGCCTCCATCAGAAAAGCGACCGCCGCGGCCGGGAATCGAACCTGCGACCTTGTGCTCAGCAGCGCAACGCCTTAGCCACTGAGCCTCCTCGGCGGGTATCCCTGATGGAGTCAAAAACGTCAATGCTCGCGTGTTGAGATTTCGGCACACATTAATGAACCCCAGGTACATTATTTATTTCATCGTCCTCCCCAACGACTTTGCGGAGGGGCAGCTTTGGTGCATAAAAGTCCTAAATTAGAAAAAAAAAAAAGGTTAGCTTTTAGGCAAGTGCCTATCATTAGACTTCGAAGTGATATGCAGCATGACAACTGCACCTTTAATAAACTGGCACGAATGCTAACAGATATGTAATTTACCATCCAACAGAATATTTAGCAAGAAATTTAAATATGCAACCAGTAACGTACAGAGCCAGGAAGTTAACCTAGCATAGAAAACTGTTTAACAAGACCAAGCTTTGTAATGTACACTTGATTTCAAACTTCATGTCTGGGGCTTTTGCATTGTGCTTGATTATGCACACCAGCTGCTTTTAAAACACACACAAATCACACAATGTGAACTGCCCTTTATATGTTGGATACATTATCTTTACTGTCTTCCTCCGCTGCAAACGGTTGTCTGTCAGCATGAATTATACACACACACACACAAAAAAACAATTTTCAAAAAGCATTAGAGAGTGGTCAGCAAGTCTGTGCAGTGATGTAAGGTTCAAACGCATGAAAGAAATACAAAACAATTTTTTGACGACCAACGTATCGGAGAACATATCGGAGGTTACACAAGAGATGCTACATAGGTAAAAAACGCAGATGCATTCAAGATCACCTGCGCGAACATACAAACACACTGAAAGGCCTACGAACAGTTATCCAGCTGCAATAGAATAAAAAATTACAAGCACCAACAAAGTCGAGAGATTTGTGAAGCGTACAATGCACATGAACGCAGTGGCACATGGGTAAGCCCTTCCAATGATGGGCTTCACTCTTGGAAGAAATTAGATGCCTGTCAGACTGCCTGAACGTGCATGAACGCTTTTGTGTTTGTCTCCCCCTTTAGCATGCCTTTAAAAGACTTTCTCGGAAATTCAGCATTTCGTTGTTTGCGCCTCGTCCTGTTGTCTATCTTTAAATGGCCCATCCGTGCGCTGTCTCTAGATGTTTATCCACAATAATGTACTAACCAACCAGGTTTCTACTTTTCTGGCGTATTAACCGGCCCAACTGACATGGCCGTAAATTATCCATACTTGCCTTCCCGCGCACCCGTGGTGCAGTCAAATTTCGGAAAAAGTATACGAGATTGATCGTGTACAGTTCTTGATTACGCTAAACACGTTCTTCAGCTGCCAATCAAGTGCACTGTCACCTGCGAAAATGGTCATGCAGTCAGCAATAAGCAATAATGGTCAGAAGGACGCAGGTTGTTACGCAAATTTTAAAATCTTCGTAACGGTGACGAAAAGGCGACAACGAGCTTTACTTGCTTCATCGGGCAGCTACGTAAGCGCGAGCAGCGGACGCAAATTAACAGGTGTACGACGCACGCATAAAAGCATTTTCAGAAGACATTCGGGGAAAGACACACCATGCTGCGACTAATCGCCGCGATCTCGTGACATTTCAACACCTGCACATGAAGTTCAAGGGGCGCCGCGTCGAAGATTTCGGGGAGAAATAAAAAACTGGATAAAAAAAAAATGCGACGGAATACTGCTATCTCTCACGCTACCTTCGGATTCCCAGGTCACGGATTCGTCTCATAAAGACAATAGAGAAGAAGCTTACGCGAGTTATCACGCCGTTCATGTCGGTCGTCCCGCAAAAGAAGAGGTCTGGAAAGTTTCGTGAGCGAACCGTGAACTACGGCAGATCCAAGAGACTTCACGGTGGAGCCAATTGGTAGCGCGAGTGCGTTGAGCCGATCACCGACTGCTGTATCGAACCAGTCAAAGATAGAGCACGTTGAAATATACTACTTCGGCTAGAAGACTAGCAGAAGACTTTCTGTTAGTGTTCTTGCAAGTCCAAATACGCGCAGACACACACCGGCTACCACTAGCTGCGGTGACGTACGCGTTCCGCCACTTTTTAGAGCCACTAGCCGACTTCTAGGCGGCTATGGCTACGTTTTGTCGCTCAAGCCGTCGGCATCATTTTCGTAACCGAAACTAAATCATTATGCACTGAACTAAATGCAAGTAAATCTTTACATTCTAATAGAAAGTAAACACACAGACTTTTCTTTCCTACTCGTGTACGCTAAAGCCTTAGCAGGTTTTGTATTTACCATTTTGTCCTGCGCCGGTGGTTGGAAAGCAAAACATGCATACGGCACACAAAAACGAAACTGAAATAACGCGATTCTGCCGCAGGAATATACTTCTCTAAATACAACTTTGTTTATCAGTTTGCGTTTATGCCCTGAATGACTTAGATTACTGCGCAGAACAACTACGCTAGCGGGAATGACGTTTTTACAACTTGGCTAGCATGTACTAGCCCTGCCACGTAGGTGTGGTAAAACTGTTCGCTTCCAGCTGCTGTTCGCGCGTCTATTTTTACCATTATAAAAAAAAATAAACGACTTACTTTTTTGCCAGTTCCGTTCCACCCTTCGTTTACCAGTTGACTATTCAATGTTGTTCACTCATTAATCTTCCACCCGATATTCATAATGTTTTTTTTTTTTTTTTTCATCGCTTTCTTGAACAATCCTTCGCGTGGGTACGTGTTGCATAAACAAATGAAATAGCTACAACCATCCAGTCAATATCTAGACGATGACGGGCATCGCAGAACGGCGTACTCGTTCCCACTCGCTAAACATCTGACGCGGCTGACGCTTATGGTAAGTGCATTCAGAGACTACAATTTGTTCATAATTAGTTGTGAATCAGGTCATAATAGCTGAAGTCTCGTTTCTTAAAAAATAACGTGTCGGCCTAATGAAAGTGCGTAATACAGTGGAACCTTGCATACGCCATCGTGCATTTTCGCTGCAGTTAGTTTCGGTTTCATTCGCCAGGAAGTTGTCGGTCCTCTCTCTACAACTGGGATTCCCGCTGTGTGTGGCCCTCTGATTGTTGTGTCGTGGCGCGCTTGTTTGTTTAGCTTGTTTTCGTGCCGTGAAAACAACCTCTCTGCCATGTTGACATGGATTAAATGCGTGTGAAGGTGTCGGAGAGTGCTTCAATCGGCGTGCCGAGCTTCGTCGCAGGGCGAGAATATGGTCGTCGACGTTAAGCCGATCGGCGTGGTCGGAGGCGCCTCGGGCGACATGGACGACAAACTGGTTCTTCAGTACACCGAAATGACGGGTTCGCTCTTGCGCGACAGCGTGTCTGTGTGCACGGACGCGTGTATGAAGTACCCCGACAGTCACGAAAAGGCCGCGAAGCAGATAAAACAGACGATGGACAGGCGCCACGGCTCGTCCTGGCACGTCGTCGTCGGCGCAGCGTTCGGTCTCGAGATCACCCACGAAGTGCGGAATATCCTTTACCTCGCCTGCTGCCCGAAATTCGCCGTGTGTTTGTGGAGGTGCTCGTGAGAGCGATTGCGGTAGTACCGCGATTCCGGTGCTCAAACCTTGGCGCTAGCCGCTTGCAGTGTCGTGTGCGATCTCCAATGCAACCGGCACGGTCGTTGACAGCTGCTCCGTGCGGCACTGTCCTCTCCCGTTTGGCATTGCCACCAGTGCAATATAGGTTTTTCGTGCGTTTGTTTTGTTGAACGCCAGTTTGGTGTTTATGATGTTAGAATAAATTGCTGTGCGGCTGAGAATTAGTTCTGTTGTTGGCGCTGGAAAACACAGCTATTTCATTTCTTTGCTCCGGTGGCCGTGATGCTTTAGAAAGAGACAGTGTGTGTATAGCGGGTAAAAATACAAGGAAATAACAGAGGAGGTTAGAATTAATATTCCATGATTACGGGCCTGTAGTGCAAAGTGCCGTTCGCGAAGCCGATGTAGATTGGAATGTGGCTCCATTGCAAGCTGGTTTTCGGAACAAATGAATTTGGGCACAGGTTAGGTCAGCATAACAAGTTTTAGCCGCTGATCTGTATGCCTGTCATGAACGTGAGCATGGAAAAACAGGATTGTATCGTTGTGTGGTCATACTCTCGTGCTTTAAAAAGAAGTGGACAAGTGGGATAGTAATTGTGTTTTGTTCATTGATCGTTCAATAGTTTCTGTAGTTGCAAAAGTGTGTTGGTGTAGTGGGGGGATGTTGAGGCATCGAGAAGTGACTGTGAAAAGAAGTGTATTTGCGACAAATTACATTGAAAACTTAAACAGCAAGAACTAAAAAACAGTGGCTTCGCTAATGACAATAGGCTGTAATATATTCATTACCCCTGCATAACGGTGTTTCACAACAGGTTGCATCATTAAAGGAGCCATGAAGACAAAATACAAGTTGGGTTTATTAGAAAGACTGCTTAGTCCCGATAACAATGATACCAATATCATCGCAATCTTCGAACAAATAACGGAGATATTAAAGAAAACGTGTGAAGCAGTCTCGACCCCCTAGCCAATTTCCCGCAACCTTTCTATGACGTCACGGAACCTTGTTTGTGCGATTAGCGGCCGTCTAACTGACCTGTCGCGACGACACATGACTGGACGTCTGTAATGGGGCCTCTAGTTCCATTTGACCGCATCACTTGAATGCTAACGTGCAGTTCATGCACTGAAAATTGTTTTATTGTTGGCCCGTATGACGTCATTCTTGCTCGTTACACATCGAGCTGAGTGAGATACTGAATCATAGTTCTTTCAAATTAAACGAAGTTGTATTTTATCTTCATGGCTCCTTTAAACTCTAGCACAGTTGGCTTTATGCAAAGGGTGAGATGTATCCACAGGGGCAAGTTGGCTGGCAACTCCGTACAAACTGGCACGATTCAAGCCTAAAAGCATAGGCTTGGCTGCCCTACTATGCAAAATGAAACGAACGGCCACTAGAAACACGTTTCACATGAAACGCTGTTAGGCCACTTTCCAAGCAAATTACATGTGCTGTAGGTGAAGAAATGAAGCTGCACAGTCAAAAAGGAAAAAAAAATGCACGTCAATACACTCTGTGAAAGTGGTTGGAAAGCGAAGCGGTAAATGACACCCACAATGATTACCCATTCAACGTCACTTGAATTCACACACGTGGCTCTACAAAGAGTAAAACCAGAGACAAGTGAAATACACTTAACCGGACCCTTTATTACTTTAAAGCAATATTCTTTGCTAAGGTTAAATCAATGCATGGTTCATGAGCAGTAGTTGGTGAGTTGTATTGGTGAAGCACTACAGTGGAAACTTTTTTTTTTTTTCTTTATAAAATTAAAGGAAACTCAAACGCGTTGTTAGACGGTCTCACTTCTCCTCCATCTTGCCGCGCGACGCGAGATCGGCGGCAGAGACGGAGAAGTGTGATGCCATGCGCTGGTGTGAGCTTCCTTTAAATTTTAGCAACTCCTAGCGCATACGCAAGGTGCACACACAGCCACTACATGTGCCGTGGGTGGAGCGCACAGCAGCGCGATAGGTCGCGTGATGCATCACGTGGCTTTCCGCGAGAACGCAGGGGGTAAACCCGCAGATGTGCTCAGTGAGTGCACGTCTGTCTCCCCCGTCTCCGCGTGCTCGTAGCTCAATTGGAAAGTCAGTGGGCTCTCGCTCCATTTCCCTATTCGTCCACGTTCGATCCCTGGTGGTGCCTTTAAACTCTTTTATTGTAGGGGTTTGTTTGACACAACGGTCACGACAGAACCCTTGGGGGTAGAGGTAACAGGCTTCACTTAAAAACCTTTGCTTCCACTAGCTGGTTTCGAACTAAGAGCTTCTTGAATTCCAAGCGAGCACACTACCTCTGTCAACATTGCCTGTACAGTCCCTATTGCGTCAGCCGCTTTCCAGTAGAAGCAGTAGGGACCCCTGAGGCATATCCACCAGTGCACGCCACACCACGTATCAGTGAAGAAACTAGACTCCTAGGGGCCTAAAACGTGGAGTTTAGGATCACCACTTTGGAAGGGCTCATGAACTGTGTAATCCCTGTCACACGGGCACTTTCAATCGCGATTGAGTCGATCCGACGGTCAACCGGACGGCCTCTGCTACACGGCAGTTTCAATCGAGAGCTGATCCCGCTCGAACTCAATCCTGGTTTCTCAAGCATAGGTTTCCGCGTATCGAACGAAGGAGATACTCTCGTCCCTGAGTTGGCACAGAAGCGACAACTTAAACTACGCCACTTGTCAATAACTTGACCCAAATAAGCGTGAGTCATATTTCATAGTTACGTATACCTAGACGCGCGAAGTCCAGACGCCGGCCGCAGACATGTTAGGCCATCTCCACCAGTGCACCCACACTCTCGATCGCGATTGAAACTGCCGTGTAGCGCGGCAGCGTCGAGGACGCTAGGAAAACTCGATCGCGATCTTCAATGGATAAAATGCCGATGACACGCCTGATAAACCATTTGTAATAGTCTTTGTGAAGTGGGGATGCTAGGTGGACAGTGGTCAGAGACGGGCAGCACGCAGAAATGCTAGCGAGTGGGGAAGGGCAGGGGGAGAGCAACAGGAAAGCGGCTGTTTCGCCGTTATCAACTGTTGTGATAGGTGATGTTATACTGGTGTTGCTTCTATGCTGCAGAAGCAATGTTTTCTCTATGCAAAGAGTCAGAGGTGACAGCGGTGCATTGTTGGGGATGCTGCAGTCGCTGGAAAGCTCTCAATATTAGGAAATGAGCGGGAAATTTGAAATCACCGTTCTTGAGAGGTGATGACGGTGCACTGCTTGAGACAAGGTACCTCGGTATCTTGATTGCAATGCGTACTGGGGGATGACTTCGAAATTTGCTTCAATGGAATTTCATTGGAATAGAATAGCAAGTGGTGTGAATTCGCAGAAGGATGGGACGCTACCTTGAACTTAAGCCACACATGCTGTTATGGTTGGTCTTTGTTGTGCTAGTGTCGCGTGTGCAACGCAATTGGTTAGTGGCAATCTTCCTTTCATTCCACTGGCATTATGTGTATTGCCCTATATAGAATAGGAGAGGCCAAGGGCCGCGACGTCCCAGTAATACGGTGGTGCTTCTATTTTCAAGATGGGGATGAGGGAAAGATGAAGCGGCTCATGCTAGAGCTGCTCCCGCGTGATGATGGCCACTGATGATGATGCTCTCATCGGTGCAGCAATGAAGTTTTAACATCTTCCAAGACCACAAAGAAGGCATGGTCAGTCTGCATCAGTAGATACATCAAGTTCATTCCTGTCAGAGCTGGTGAGGCAATTGGAAGGCAAAACTGCTGCAAGGGCCGTCTTCTTGGCACTTGTCGGGAGTGTAGATGATGCAGCCAGGTGAAAATTCGACGCCGATCTTCGACACTCCTGTACTCAGATGTGTATTCATCAAATTTGTACACGTCAGCCTGAAAAGTTTTTTTGTGCCTTCTGCTTTTTCATCTTTGTGCTTTCTTAATTCGATTGTGCGCATCAGATGCATTCTGTTTCTAAAAAGTGTGATTGCCACAAACTCTTCAACTTCGTTGTGCAGTCATGCTATAATAGTCTTCCTTGGAAGTCTCGCAAAAGCTTCAGTATCCCGCATTTCAGTGTCGTGCATCGCTTTTTGGTTAGTTGCAAATATTTTTGTCTCGTATTGCTCTTTCAGTATTGCAAGTGGTACATTCGCGATCATGTGTTTGAGACATTCGCTATACAGAGGTTTTGCCGACGCCATGGGATTCGATGAGCTGCCTGGCTTGCTCGTGGTCGTTTTGATGAACTCTTCACATGCAATTGAGAGCAAGGCATCTTCTGTTTGAAGTTAGATTTCAGCAAACGAAAGTGTCGCACTATCACATTTTGCTTGCAGTAGGACATGTGACACTAGCAAAGGTTCTGTCATAGGCTCTTCTTTTTCTGAGTTTTTCAAATCATCTGTGCCATAGCATTGTTCTGTCAGCGTAAAGACTCCGCGAAGTTTGCCGATGAATGCGCTTTCTCGATGATTTGGCACTGTTCCATAGTGTCAGATTCTTTGTCCTTCAATTGATAGTATATTTGAATCACAACATGAATAATTTGATCTTCATATTCAGCGTTGGTGCCAAGTACCTCATCTAAGTGATCGATATCAATGAACTGTTTGATTTCCTCATTCAAAAATCTCAATTCAACTTCAGTTTGCCGTAGCTAGTGCAGAAAGCTCCTCAACACATCGCAGATATCACTGATTGTTGTCGGCAAGTCTAATGTTGCTTTCGCGTCTCGGCACAATTTTCCAGTGATTAAACCCGTTTTTTTTTTTTGTCTTTTTGTTTTTATGAGACGGGTCATATCCATCCTTTCATCGTAGCATGAACTGCAGCATTCCCCTCAGCTTTTCCAGAATCGCTGCCTAGACCCATCGAAGAAAATCATTGGAGGTGAGGGTGCCTTGCTGTCTCATCTGCCCATCACATTGGTCTACTTTGGGTAGCACCACCGTCGCTCTGTCCCTCAAAACGCTCTCAGCATCGTAGGGGTCCTCCTTCAAACGGCCAAAGCTCGGAAGTCTCCGAATCGCAGAGGGGCCTTCATCCTGGGTTTTTCAGCACAAAAATATGAAATAAGAGGGCAGACCCAAGGGCCGCGACGTCCTCGTCATACGGTGGTGCTTCTACTTTCAAAATGGCGATGAGTAGAAGACAAAACAGCTTGAGCTAGAGCAGCTCCCGCATGATGACGGGCACTGATGATGATACTCTCATCGGTGCAGCGATGATGATCGTAAAGTTTCAGCCTGCTCCAATGTTCTGGACGGTAGATTCTGGCCCGTACATGCAGCTGTACTGGCTGCACTCTAAACCCAACGCTTCACGTGCAGCTGATTCCATGAAACTGGGGTGGGCTTTGTGTATTGGTACCACAACACCTGTGCCAACCTGCCAACTAGGGGATTCAGCGCAGTGCCTAGAGTTACGTCCGACAGAATTAGAATTTTTTAGGCCGGACTGATGCAGCGTAGAATGCGCATCTTACCAGTGTAAAGGTTCTGTCTTAGCTTCATGATACCAAGAGAGGCAGTACAAATCTAGTGTTGCTAGGGTTTCTTTTTTTTTTTTTCAGTTTTGGTGGCCTGCAAGGAATGGATGCTTTAGAGCAGGGGTTCTCAAGCTAAGCTCCGTTAAGTGCCAAGGAACCCCCCTCCCCCCTCGCCATTTTTCATTCCATTCACGCTACATTAGCGTGCAATAAATTCAAAAGAAAGCAAGCTTGCTTGCTTTTGAATTTATTGCACGTGAATGCCGACTTTATGGCAGCGCGTACGCTAGCAGCACCTATCTCCAAACAAGAGTAATGCGCATGGGGGTAATACATATAAGGCCGACATTCAAGTGCTACAGTTTAACCACGCAGCCCGTTTTTGGAGTGTGGCGGGCTACAAGCTGCTGGCGGGATTTATTGCGCAGCTCGCGCCTTTGTGTTATGCACTGAGATGTGCTTACTGACACTCGGGCGTGAGTAATGGAGGTTCCTTAGATTGATCGCATTTAGGGTTCGCCATCTAAGTTACTTGGGAAGCGCGGAACCAGGGAAAATTGATCAGTGTCTCGCGGAACCCCGAGGAGAGGCCTGCGGAACCTACTTTGAGAAACCATGCTTTAGAGGTAGCTTAGTAGAGATTTGGGGTGACGAACGTATCCAGACGTACATACAGGAATCGTCGGTTGCTTAATTCAAGGTGGTCGCATATTTTATACTAGCTGCAGTACCATCGCCTTCTTCAAACAACGTTTTAAGAAGAAGACATGTTAGCAGCATGTGAACTCACCATAAATTGGCTCAATATCAGCAATGCAACATAGGAACATGTACAGTGAAACTCCAATTATACGACTTTCTCGGGACTGTGAAAAAGCGTCGTAAAATTGGGCGCCGTAAATTCTGAACAGTCCACAAATGCAGTTTCGTGCAAAGGATTTGCAAGAGACGTCGATGTAAACTACAAACTATAATTCTTTCCATTGCTGAAAAACCCCAATCACTAAAAAAGTAAATGCGAAAACAATACTGCAGTACAGGTGCAGGTCACGCTGTATTAAAGCAAACCTTGTACCATAGTTCACTGCCACGATTCGCACCAACCAGTGCCAATCGTGGCTCTCACGATCACGACAAATGCACGTGGAAGTCTAAGGCTGCCAGCGTAACCTCATTGACGATTCACTGCTGAGTGGGAGTAAGGAACACCTGTACACTGCTCTGGTGGCTTCTGCATAACAAGAGGGGATGCCAGTGAGGAGAGGGAGAAATGGATTGTGCTGAGGAGCAGGGGATGCTGGAGGGGAGAGAAGTGAAAGGTGAGACGGAAAAATTAAAGCCGTTCCACTCAATGTGAAAGCTGTCGGAAGTGCAGAGCAGTGATTCGCCATAATGGGCTGTGGCGCCGTTATCCGCTCACTGCTACCACCCAATGCAATTCAAATTTCCCGCCTTCGCAGTGCTCGCACGCCCCCTGCCTGAAACTGCGCCAGCGGGAGTTCTGTTCTTTTTGTGCTTGCTTTTCCTCCTGCACGTCCCGGGCGTTGCACTGCCACTTTTTCGCTTGCACTGCCACTTTTTTCAGTTACTATCATAAAAACAACCCAACGAGCGTTCTACTAAATGAACGCGGGCGCTATCGGTTAATTACGTATATTTTGCCTCAAATGTACCTGCAGTTTTGTTTGCGCTAAACAACGGGGAGATGTATGACAAGCGCCAGCGGTTCACGAGTTTCAAACGCTTATGACTATAAAAACCGCTTGGCTTTCGAAGCCTCTGGGTTACGCCGCGAGGACGGAACGCCGTGTGCCTCTACTTGGGTCCAGTGAGCGAGGTACGACGAAAAGGCGAGCCCCTAAAGTGATCCGCACTTAAAAGAAAGCTATGACGGAAGAGGCTCAACTGAGCAGGCTCAAGGTCCGCGGAGCAGGCCTGCAGCACTTCCATTTCATCCATCGGTCGGTCGTGTGCTTCCCGTGGGTCGTCAGATAACGAGGGTCAGACATGAAATCGCGTCTGATAACCGGGGTTTTTAATTCATTGTTTCTACGGGAAATTCGCCAGGACTCGACTACTCTGCCGTAAAACCCGGTGAGATATAACTGGGGTTCCACTACTAACACACGAAATTCATATTGGAAGTTGGTGCTACTCACTTGCATACTAGTTAACCTCGCTTCAGTTTATGAAATTTCAGATTTACCAATTGATGAGGCTGGACGGCATTAAAACTAATTTACGGGTGAGCTCACATGTGATTTAACTTTTTCTTGCGTGTGATATAAGCTAGCATTTTCTAGAGCAACACGTTGGGCCACTTTCAAGTTAGGTCTACGTCGCTATGCTTGGAAGTGTGCGTCTCCAAGGGAAATTCCCGCGTCTCAAATGAAAGTTCAAATGCCGACTGTATGCCGACGTGACACCTCTGCTGCATGGTGTAACATAGTAGAGAATTACACTTTGACTTAGGCAAGCAGGGGTTCTTTGAGATGCGCCGGAAATACCGTATATACAAGCACAGGTATCCCGTTAGTGCCGACCAGGGCTGCGTGTCAGTTTGATTTTGAGCCCGTGTTAATTTGATTGGTTAGGTGAGTTTGAAACAAATCTATATCTATACCTTATTGCCATCTTCGACAGTTTTTCCAAGTTCTTGAGAAAAATCTTGCAGCCTTGAAAATTTCGAAAATATATCCGTATGTACTCGGATTCTAGCACCCCCTTTTTTCCCACGATCTCGATACCCAAAGTGAGCGGCGGGGGCTTAGATTCGAAAAACCTAACTTAACACTCTGCCCTCCTCCTCTTTTCATGGCGGTATATCGCCAGACGGGATTGCAAGGAAATAGTACTTTATTTGGCAAATATTTGAAGGAAAAATAGCTAGGGACAGTGAACCGGCTGCTTGTATATGATACCCGGTCACCCTCACTACCACTCGGGTCCGTTAGACCGCTTCAGCCGCCACTCTCAGTGTCTTCTCAGTGTCTTCTCAGTGCCACTCTCAGATCGTCTTCTGTTCCGTCGAAGTTGTTTGTAATTGAACACTCGATACATAGCTTGGGCGCAATGTCCACTTGGAAGCACTTCCACACGTCTGAAATCCACTTTTAGATGGTTGGTTAAGTTCACAGGAAACTTTTTTTTTTTTAATTTCTTCCGAAAGTACAGAAGAGTGCTCAGAATCGGAGGGAGGGGGGGCAGGTGCTAAGAAATGGAAAAAAATCTATATTTCAACCTTTAAGCCTACCAGCAGCTGTTCAGGCTCATTCCTTTTTTTGCTGCTGAGCACGAGGTCGCGGGTTCGATTCCCGGCCGCGACGGCCACTTTTCTGATGGAGGCGAAAAGCAAAAACGCCCGTGTGTACAAGATTTTGGCTCACATTAAAGATGCCCAGGTGGTCAAAATTAATCCGTAGCCCTCTACTACAGCACGCTTCATCGCCTGCGTTACGTCAGCGTGTTACAACCCTACAATCAATCAATCATTCCTTCATTCATGTGCCCCTCACAACTGTTGAATCAATCTTGCGAACAGTGTGTGTCAACCTTACGAACGTTCGGGTCAGCACTCTTCTTTAGTTTTGCCAAAAGTGCAATAGTATCATGCACTGACTGAACTCGTAACACATAGATACAAAAAGAGAATAAATGAAAAGTTGAGAAAATGTACCTGAAATAAATTAAAATTGTATTGGTACAAATCAAGTATCAATAATACAGTAAAAGCTCGTTAATTCGAACTCAAAGGGGACCATACAATTGTTCGAATTAGGCGGAGTTCGAACAAGGGGGCAGGCGCTAGAATGAATGGAAATCGCACCACACTGCGCGGGCAGAACACAAAGAAGCCACCTCTGTACTTGTTATCGCGAATTAGGCGCTACCACACGTTTGTGGGTCCCAGACCAGCGACACGACACACAAAAAAAAGATGGAACGGCATGCGCCCAAGCACTGGGCTGGCGCCGCGGTGCCACTGCCGAAGCGAAATAAGCTGTCGCAGCAGTGTAGTGCATGCGCTATGCTGTTGTTTTTTGTTTCATTGTTCTCCATCTCTAGTCAGTTTGGTTTGTTTTAGATTTGCAACACATTGTAATCACTCTGGGCTGACTTCTTCTGCAAGGAGCGATGGAATCTAGGGGATCCTAGTTCGAATCTAACCGTTCTGGATACCGACGCGTTCGAAGTATGTGGAGTTTTCCCCCATTGAAATATACAGGGCTGTGCTGGGACCAGAGCGTCGGTTCGTATTAACCGTAAGTTCGAATGAACCGAGTTCAAATGAACAAGCTTTCACTGTAATTGAATGACATACTCACAGGGTGTGTTTCTGTCGTCTGGAGGCAACTGTTGCAGTAGCTCAGTGGCTAAAGCATTGTGCTGCAGTGCGTGATGTCGCAAGCTCGACCACATCCACGGCAGCCATTTTTCTGATAAAGGCAAAAAACAAAAACGCCTGTGTATCGAGATTCCCATGTGGTCAAAATTGATCCGGAGCCCTCCCCTACGGTTTGCCTCACCGCCCAAGTGTAGTTTTGTCGTGTAAAACCCCCATAATAAGTTATAACGTCATCTGAGGGTGCACTAGAAAGAATTCGCAGATTTGTCTGGAACTGCTTTTTGCTGACAGAGTCACATGGGTTGCTTTTGCACTGTTTACATCTGGGTATTTCTGTCCTTCAGGTTGCTTTCAAATCGAAAAAAGGAAAGCTGGTTGACATACATGCTCGTAAGCAAGAAAAGAAAATACTCGTAGCGAAATACTGAATGGATTAGGCAATCGGTTAGGCTTCTCGATTGTGCCACCAGGAGACTAAAAAAGCCCCACGGCAAACACACTTCGGTTTTGTATTTCATCGACATGTGACAGGGAGATGCTTCGTACACTGCCATCAATGTAGAGTTTTAGTATAACGTCATGTTGATCTACATCAGCAGCCTCTCTACTAAATAGGCCCTGGGTGATCTCGTATAACTTCTGACTTCGCCTTTCCTTCACTGTCGGAATTCATTCCTGACCCCTTCCCTCCCCCAATTTGTATTTTTTGTCTCGTCATTAAGTTACAGTTGAACCTCGTTATAACGAACACTGATGTAGCGAATTACCGGCTATAGCAAACTAAATACAATACTTTGGTTCGTCGCGCTTTATTTCAAGGGGCACCTTTAACCTTTATAATGAAATTGGAACCGTGGAGCCCCACCATATCGGATATAACGAAAAATATTTGACCGAGCTAGAAGCTACCAAAACCGCCCCCGTAGTCCAAAACTGCAGAAGTATAAAGACCCTTTTGATCGTGGACACTGTGAAAAACTTCATCCTGCTCAGGGCTGTGAGTAGCCACCAGACGAAGATCACATCCTTCATCAAATAAATAAGGACGCAGGCCTGTTTTGTGAAGTGAACCTTGTTCTGTTGTAATTTCACAAACTATGTTCCAGTTCATTGAGCTTGAAATGCAACAAGGAGAAAGGTAAGGGTTACCTTGTTTGTAGTGGGTTCGAAGCCTCAAAAAATGCATTTTTGTATCAAGTATTTTTGCGCAATCCCAGATTGTCGATTGGTTATAGTGGATTTTTACCTCTAATGTTACAACGAATACCAGTTATAACGAACTAATTTGCTGTCTCGATTCTAATTTGTTATAACGACATTGGACTATATCTGTTACACTGATTCTGTTACACTGGTGTAGCGGATACCACTCAAAATTCGTGAAATAGTACCTTGCCTGCTGCGACGTCACAAGAACACACGAGGCAGGTGGCAACGTCTGAGAGGTTATTTCGGAACAAAATGTTGTGAAGCACTGTTGACATAGCTACACCACCTATGGCTTTTCTTACCCTGTCGCTGCCTCAGCTCTAAGATATTGCTTAAGACTTGGAGGTAACAAGCTGATGAGAATGTGGACGTTCAGTTCTCATTTGGGCTTCACGTCCATCATCGTCTTACACTCGCTGCTACTGCTGCCTCATCTTTCTCTTCACTACAACTGAAGTTTGCGTGTCATCTTTGGTGGCCCATGTCTGGCATGGCTCCATTAGCCCTTTGTGGTCAGCCGCACCAGGCATTGCCCACCAAACATAGCTAACCATGAGCTTTGTTTGTTTGTTTGTTTATTTAGGCAGAGTACAATTACACCACGCAAAATAGTATAATTTTCAATCTTCTGCTGAGTAAACACGGCAAAAGGCGTTCGAGACCATTTCATCGAGCCCGATTGATCGAGCCCGGTAGGGTCGCCTGATATCAACTCAATACCTTGCTCCTGATACGTCATTAGTTTTGTCTACATATAGGCTGAGAACATTGTAAGGAGAAGGGATACTTTTATGCAGCTTTTATGGGCTGAAAGAATGCGAAAAGGTGTTGAAAGAAGCTTTCTTGACTTCATTTAAACATGAGTAATTACCTAATAATTATTCCACATTGTGGTGTCCCCCTTAAGGGTGGACGTGGAAAGTTAAATGACTTTTTTTATGGACCAAATTGAAACGAATGAGGAGCATGTAAACAACAAAACTGAAATCACTTTAAGGATACCTTGTATACTTTTTAAGTTAGAAGACTAATTACCTGAAACTTGCATTCAGCCTAATTAACTAATTAGGCAAGAAGTCAACAAGATTTTTATGTCAGTGTGATCAGGAAGGTCTATTCTGTGCAAGGAAGCTGATTATTGCTTTATATCCTTTAGGCATAAAGAAAGAACAAGAAAAAGTTTCACCTTCCTTTCGAAATCACAAATAGTTTCATGTCAAAAAGAAAGTGAAACTTCTGTCTTTATTTTTGGATACCTAAAGCAATAATCTAATAGCTTCCTTGCACAGAATAGACCAATTCCTGATTATGCTGACATAAAAATCTTCTTGAGTTCTTGCCTAATTAGTTAATTAATCTTGGAGCAGCTTTGTGAAGGTAATTAGTCCTGCAACTCGAAAAGTATAGAAGATATTTTTAACCTGGTTTGAGTTTTGTTATTAGGTTAGTTAACTGCATAAATTCTCCTAATTTGACTAAATTTGGTCCATAAATAACAAAAATAGTTGTACTTGCCACGTCTTCCCTTAATTCTCACTCTAGTATCCCCCTACAGCTGCTAAATAGTAACAGCAGCCTAAATTGCGGAATGTGCCTGAAACGCGATGTTCATTCCATGTCTTTGCGTATACACCGTTGTGATGCGATGTAATCTTAAAGATAATGGTGCGTGAATACTTGAAACTTGCGAATGCCGAAGCGAATAATATCCCATTCGGCTTCTAATGGGTTAGCACTATTCGTAAATTTCGACTCAATTCAAAAGTATTTCGAAGTTCGAAAACATGCGTTAACGTTCTCTGCTGGCGGCGGCGCGCTTTCCCGCACTGCTCCGGTGTCGTGCAGCCAAACGGCAAGAGGAGCGTGCTTTTAGGGAGCGCTTCGCATCTCTTTGGTGTGATTTGGCCAACTCCGCCCTCGTGCTTCTCTTTTCACGTCGTGGTAACGTGGTCGCACTCAAGGTGCTCCGGTTAACACCCTCTAGGCAAGAAAGCCCAGCTGCGTACTGAAATAGACCCCGAGTTTTCCGTTTTCTGAAACTGATCTTTTTTTTAACTTTTAGTAAAATTCCTTTTTCCATACGGTATATAAAGGAAAAAATAAACTTGTGTGCCTTTGCGCTTCTAGGCACCGAGATAGAGCTTTCTTGACTAGAAGGCGTTGACACTGCGGCACTCCCAAAGCTGCCCACCCACCCCGCACGTTGCAACGCATTTTCGCCAACTTTTGTCTTAACTCTTTGTTTGTTTATCTTGGGCATAACATGCCGCGGAACCCGTAATTAAGGTTCTTGTGCGTGCGTACGTGTGTCTGCGAACATCTGCTGCGCGAGTGCTTTTTAAGCATAACTCATGCATTGTTGTCGTACTAGAAAAGATATCCGCAAGCAAGTACAAAGCAGGGTGACACCACCAGGCTTTCCATGCGTAGAGGTACGCATGTCGACAAGGAGTTCAAAAATCGGGTGAATTTTCTATCGCGCTGCCCGTTTCCTTCATAAGATGACATAAACGTACACAGTACTGCAGTTTACGCTTTAAGCGAAGCAATTGTATGACTAGGGTTCCGTGTATTTTTCATATCTGCGAACAAAAACCACAGAGGCTCCACGTTTCCTTGAAGTACATGGTGTTGTAAAGCGCGAGGCATTGGAAAACAAACATCCCGTTGTGTGCCTCATGTTTCAAATGGCCTATCATTTTGTTGCTGATAACGCAGTCACAGCTATGTTCGTTTTCTTCTTAAAAGGTGCTTTGTATAATACAACCTGTCACACTCCCAGAACGCGTCGAGAAAGCATTCCCTTTATTGATGCTACCTAACTTACAGGATAAAGTGGTCCAAGTGCGTAACGGAGGCTAGGGTTCCGCGCATTTTAGCAGCAGATCTGATTACGCTTATAGTTGCGCCGTCCAGCGTTACCAGAAAACTCAGCCCAGCCCAGCGCCCGATGTCGGCCAGCCCGACCTACGAAAACACTCTGCCCAGAGTTCGTGGCGTGATCTCTCGCGAGCTGTTCTCCTCGCCAGTTCACGAGCATTCACGCCTGAAGTGGGGCGCACAGGCGCTGAGTTAGCGCTACGAGTTCACGAGGTTGGTTGCCGCGGTTTCTAGCACAAGCTGACGCGGTTCACTACGTGAGAGATGTGACAGCCTGCAGGCAAAACGGTCCAGGCCTCCAAACATGAAAAACTTGCAGCGGCAAATTCAGAAATAATGTGAGGTGCAACAGCTGGGTCTCCGATGAAGGAAGAGGGCTGCCAGCTCTGCTGTTTCTTTAGCCAGCTTGCACCAGTAATGCAAGCTGTGCCATTTTTTGTTTGTTGTTCCGCTTTCGCCAAAACGTCTTGCGACAAAGCCAACCTTATCGCTTTTGCTCAGCAGAGAACGACTGTAATTGTGTGTGTCATCCTTTAGTTGGCAACGCTCGATAGAAATAAAATTTTCTTATACCTTACAGCGAAAGTCGCTGTCACCTCGATGTCCCGTCTGCGAAGAAGCTTTGCTGGTCATTCACCTTCACAGAGTGGAATGACAGATGGATTACTTTTCTTTTTTCAATATATAAATGTGTTAATTTCTAGAGAGAATAATCTAGAGCATTGTTTCTCAAAGTGGGTTCCGCAGAACCCAGGGGTTCCTCAGGGCCCCCCTCGGGGTTCCGCAAGCCACTGATAAATTTTCCCTCGTTCCGCACTCGCCAAGTAACTTAGATGGCCAACCGGAGGTACGATCGATCTAAGGAACCTCCATTACTCATGCCCGAGTGTCAGTAAGCACATCTCAGTGGATAACACAAAGGCGCGAGCGCAATAAATCCCGCCAGCAGCTTGTAGCCAGCCAGACTCCGAAAACGGGCCGCGCGGTTAAACTTGAATATCGGCCTTATATTGCCCCCATGTGCATTTATCCTGTTTGGAGTATAATGCCATAAAGCTAGCTTACGTGCTCACGTATAGTCGACATTCCCGTGCAATAAATTCAAAAGCAAGCAAGCTTGCTTTCCTTTTGAATTTATTGCAGGTTAATGCAGCTTGAACAGACTGAAAAATGGCGAGGGGGGAGGGTTCCGGCATAACAGAGCCAGCAGGGTTCCTTTTGGCCCCATCTTATTCACGGAGCCTTAATTTTCAGGAGCGGGGGTGCGGTGCCACTTGCGGAGGGGAGAGGGGTTCCTTTCGCCTTCACGGCGGATTCCACATGGGCCACTTGAACTGAGAACCACCTGGATCTAGAGATAGATGTGTCAATCGCAGCTTGCAGAAAATATACCCATGTTACACTAATACCGAAACCCTTGTGGTTTTGCGAAGTGAAAGTTGGCCCAATAACTAAATAAAGCTAAAATCAGCAAGATAGCTTCTTTATGCTTGTTTTCTTACATCGAAAATTCTGCCAGCCATTTTAGGTGAGCGATTCCTTTTTCTGCAGGCCAGTTACTGAAGCATCCTTGACGAACCGTAGACCAGCTCGCTCATTGGCAACGCTAAATATTCTCTTCAATTCGAAAACGTTCGCTTCGATTCGCAACTATTCGATCAAAATCATTTTTCGCTTCGTATTCGCTTCGAAACCAAAGATCACTATTCGCACATCTCTACTTTAATGGCGTCACTTAGTTCGATAGCACGTTTTGAAAGCGTAAGCAGCGGCTGTTTCTCTTATTATCATCATCATCACCACCACCAGCTTATCTACGCCCACTGCAGGGCAAAGGCATCTCCCATTAATCTCTGATTATCACTCACATTCAAGCAGAAAATGCAAACGGCAGGCAGGCAGAATAACCTGCCTGTTGAAAAAATAATTCTTGGTGATGAGGGTTATTTAGTCGAAGTCATTTTAAAGTTTAGTGCGCATTTGAATGTTGCCTTTTACAGTGCACTATAAATGTCAAGAGGCACCTACATGCCTCAGCTCTTTACTCCCGTACGTTGCAGAACACTTTTATGGGGCCTTTTCTTGTTTGTTTCTGTGAGTTTGAAAAATTATTCCGTACGATAGTTTTTATTCCAGAAGGATTGACATTTCGCAAGTTGGTACTGGTTAAACTTCTTCGGACAACAGCGTAAATACATATACTGTCTAGCCCACTTATAACAATATCCAAGGAAATCCCATCGTTATAACCGATAATTGTTATAAGCGGGTTGCGAAATAAAAAGACGGAACAGAGATCACAACATTTTATTCGCATGCCAGCAAGGACGTACTACTTCTAATTTGCGGAAAAGAAGCCACAGTCGGTCACCTTTGATTGCCGCGTGTGAAGCTAGCGCAAATCTGTTCGAAGAGCACCTTACAGGTGCTTCACCCAGCTGAGGTAAATGACGGAAACAAAGTCCCCGAGGGACCGTGTCACGCATTGGGCCTCCTACGAAGACACTACTTTAGTAGGTTGCGCAACCGCGTCATTAGAGTCATCACTGTTGCATATTTGGGGCACAATATAGCCGGATTCAATCGTTATATCCGGTATCGTGGCACTGGAGCATTGTAATAAGCGGATTATTTTACCATAGAAAGAATACAAAAGTTGACGGTGCCATAGCTGTTCATCGTTATATCCGATATATTGTTATAAACGGTATCGTTATTAGTGGACTCGACTGTACACTAGAGGAGAAAGTAACACGTCGACGCTGTAAATGACAGCGTCGTCCCGCCACTTTCTTGCCCTAGTGTCTGTGTATTTACGCTGTTGTTCGACGATAGTTTTTCTTGTCTGAAACCTTCCGATAAGTACTCAAAGTCTTCAAAGTTACTGCATTAAGGCTAACCAATAAAAGCTACGTCTTCTTCCTCTTTCTTTTTATACATGCGTTAGGTTTTCTTCGGTAAGGGTTGGAATGGAGCCCAACGCGGGGCCGAAATCGGGAAGCAACCCTTTCGACATCGCCACAGTTTTGCGACGACATGCGCAGCAACTGCACCGGGATATCGCTCGTCTAGCTATCAGGTACGTTTGCACGGACAGTCGTGTGCGCTCGAAGGGGCCATGAAGACAAAACACAAGTTTGGTTCATTAAAAAGATTTCATCGTTAGAATCACACTGTCACGAAACCAAAGACGACGCAGTTGTCTTCAAAGAAAATAAGTTTATTGGAGCGAACTTGTGCTCCCCTAACAACTCAAAGAATACACAGGCGGTGAAACAGCAGTGAAGAAAGTGACGTGCGTAGTCGAGCGTCGACAGTCGAATACCCCGGCGTCTGCTCTGCAGGCTTTTTTATCTTTCGGCGCGCGTGGTTCTCGAACCGTCGATTCACACTTAGAACATTGTAGGTCCAAGCAGATTATTCTAGGCTGTTCACGTTAGATCGGAATGCTCTCCCTATCAGAAGAGATAATTCATGCGGCACAGAAAGAAAGAATGGAACACGCGCTTCCCTTGGCACAACGATAACACAGACCGGCGCAGCCGGGCGGTAAAAGCAAAACATAAATAAACAAACCAAATGCATCGTTCGCGGCAATACTGACACCACTTTTAACGTAAACTTAGCTCAAAAAAGCTATATAATTAGGAAAAAAGGGAATCGCCATGCAACCCACTAGCTCATTTCCCGCAACAAAACCTATGATGTCATACCAGCCCGCTCTGCGATTGGCGGAGGCCGGCAAACGCAAACGCTAATTAGGCAGAGCTTATAAGCTTGCCGAACAAGCTATTTGCGCTTAAATTTAGGGCACATTCTTTTTCAAGCAGTGAGAATGGAGTGACAAACAGTGGAAGTTACGAAAGCACACGTAAACATAGAAGTACCGATGCGTACTGCTGTTGGTACTGCGCGCACTATGCTTGGTTTAGCTGCACAGGACTGCGGGGCTTTGGGGTTGTCTCAGACGACACTGGCCGATTGTCGCAAGAAACGGTGGCTTACGTGACCATATTTGTCGAGCGAGCACTAAGTTTTACGTGACGATTATTCTCTCTATGAACAACAAGCCAGGTTTAAATACAGTCAAAAACAAACCATAGGCATAAAACGGCTTGCCACGGTATGGTGGCGCCATCTTGATTCTCTAATGGTAAACAAAACTTCGCAATCGGCTGCAGAGCTATAGCAGAGCGGTCGGTTCCTGTGATGTCATTGCAGACCACGAAAACACACGATTTAGCGGGAAACTCAAATTTAACTTAAATTGATTAATTTCTCAGGGAATAAAACACTGTTTGCATCCGGACAAGCGCTGGGGGCACTATAAAACACGAAATCTTTCGAATAAAATAAACTTGTATTTTGTCTGCATGGCCCCTTTAAATGGAATTGTTAGAAAACTACACCACCGCTATTGGTCGTGTGCTGCCCATTTGTATTTTCTTTGTCTTTGCAAGCATTTCCGTATCTACCCCACAGCATGTCAAACAGGCTAGTTTGGTGATTTCTGAAAACGTGGAATTTTTTTTTTGCCTTTTACGTACTATGCTTTTGGGAGTAGACTACATATTTTTAATTCAATAAGGAATTTTTAAAGGGTTTCACATAACTCGAAGATTCTTGCTTTTGTTTGCAGAAAATTTAACGGACGACGATTTCTTGATAACTTATGGTATCGTAGCCTATTTCACTAATGCTGGCTACTTGGTGGCATGTATGAGTTACAGCTGGAATTCGAATTCTTTGGTATCCTTCGGTTGAGAATACCTACTGTACGGATTTTTGCTTAATCTTGTACCCGTAGATAAGGTTTCTTGAAAGATGCGGATAACAACATCACCTACATTAAAAGTGGTAATATCTAGTTATGTGGACCAGTCCCAACTTGATTACAGCGATGCTGTATATATTATGGGACCCATAGCATTTGCGTGTCCATGGGCAATAACTCCTGGCGCTACGCGTGTAGAAGAAAGCGTTTTTGTCGGGTCGCGCATCATCCATCACCTGGTTCTGACAGCTGTCAGTGTTTGTGCGTGACATCCACAAGTATCACTATAATCATAAAAGCAGGCCGTTATTCTTGGCTGGGTATCATCCATCAGCAGGTTTTGACAGCTCTCAGCATTTGGCGAGTGGCGGAATGGGAAAGTGTGTGTAAGGTGCGCAACACTAGAAACAGTAGCAGGAATGTGAAAAACAGCGGTGCACGGTTAAAGAGACCAACGTACACTGAAGGGGCTACTACAGGGGCCGGTTTTGGACCCTACAACACTTTCTATAAGCGCTTTCACTCTTTCCTTTCCACCCCTTCATACCCTTCTCCTGTCCGTTCCCCTTCTCCCTTTTGCACTTCCCCTCTACCTACCATTCTCTTCCACTCCTCCCCATTTCACTACACTCCTCTCCCCAACCTCTCCTCCCTCTTTCCTCCCCTTCTCCTTAGCCCTACCTTTCCTATCTAGCTGCCCCTGCATCACGTGATCGATCCGTTTGGTTAACGTAACTGGTAAACCATCATACATCTTTCATTCATCACAGGAGGACCACTAGTTATTTGTGGGCTACAGGTCGGTGAGCCACCCACACGTGTCACGTGACTTACTGGTGGCTGGTTCATGAAACGTTTCTCGTTTCAAATTCGTTGCCGCAACAATCTCTTTCAAGACTTTATCACTTGGGCATTCCTTTCACGTCTATCGATGCAGACCCCACACTTGTCGGGCTCCGCCAGTGTCTACACCCGATCGGCAGCGCAGCAGGCAGGACGCTGGGCGAGCTCAGAAGAACTGGGAGAGGCTGAGAAACAGAATCATGGACGGTCAGCACGAAGACACCTTCTCCTACCAGCTGCGGAGCCTGCAGGAGCTGAGGGAAGCGGTCGAGTTCGCCGAAGACAATCAGACAGTCATCCTCCCACGACATCAGGGCACCGTCTACGGTAGCAGCCGAGAGGAAGCGGGTCTTAGTGATGTTACCTACACCCCAGACCCTGTGGACTCTCTTGAAGAGATCAGGTCGCCTGCGTCGCCCACAGAACCCCCCATGACGCCCGCCTCCCCGGTGTCACCTGCTTCCCTTATATCGCCTGCTTTGCTTTCTTCGCCCGATGCTTTGAAGGTACGTGTGGTTATTCGTACAAAACTTTTGCTGCTTACATTTTGCCTGAGCTTTGCCGGCATCGCATAAATTTTGCCTATTTTTTCCGGAACTTTTGTTCCTGAAGTTCTGTCAGCGTCGAGTTATTAAAGGGGTCATAAAGATAAGATGCAAGTTTGATTAATTCATAAAATTGCCTCGTTAGAATAACACTGGCACCATATTTAACGTACACTCCCTCAAGTAAGCTATGAAATAAGGAAAATGGCGAATAGGCATGCGACTCACTCGCATTTTTCCGCACTGACCATATGAACTATTAACGGCAGGTCGTTGCAATTGGCTGAGGCGGGCAAAATCGAATGGAAAATAAACAGGAATTATATATGCTTGCCGAATGAGCTCCTTGCGCTTAAATTTAGTGCATATTTTTTTTAGAGCAGTAAGAGTGCTGGGGTAAACGATGAAAATTACGAATGAACTCGTTAGCATAGAAGTAGCTAGTACGGCACTTTGCCGGCTGACACTGACTAACACAGCCGCCGGTCGTGTTGGGCTTGTCTGACACAACGCTGGCCAACATGGGCTGCACGGCTACTTACGTGACCCTGTTTGTCGAGTCATACCTGAAGTTTCGCGAAACGATTACTATCAACCGTAACCAAAATACGGCAGGTATACAAGTCCGGTCAGAAGCTGAGTGCCAACACCAGTCGTTGAGTGGTATTGCTGCGCCATGTAGGAACGCAGACGATAAACGAGGCAATAAAACAGGCGTCTGAGAGGTGGCGGCAGCCCTGGTCAACTCACGTCATGAAACATACGATGCCGTGGGCGAATTGAAATTTCGGCTTTAATTGTTTAATTTATCAGCGAATAAAACATCAATTCCTGCCGGACAAGCACTGGTGATAGTATAAAACACCGAATCTTTTGAATAAAACAAACGCATGTTTTGTCTTCATGGCCTGCCTATTAAGGCTAGAGCCGTAGGTGTCTCATCAAACGCAAGAAATGACAGTAGCCGTCGTCGTTAGCGACAACCTGAACGGTACCAAAATGGCCGCTGTTGTGAAAACGGAGTAACTTAGGTTCGTGTGGGATTCGAACGCTGGTAGCCGGAGCAGCAGCTGAGTGCTTTAACATAATGATAACTTTGCATCCTGTAGAATGAAACAATAATTAGCCTTACCCGTGCGCCGTGACAAGTGCACGTAACGGCACGTGCGTAGAACAGGTGCTCGCGGAGGAGAGCTCTGGCTGTGGGGAAGCTCAGCGGGAAGTGTGGCCAGTCTGCCTGTAGCTGCAATTATTACTGTCGAAAAATGAAGAAAAAAAAACGCAAACACGATGCAGCCGTAAAGTGTCAGAATCGCTAGACTTTCACCTTCAAATAACATAAGCAGACATAAGTGCACGAAGGATTTATAACAGCGGAGCTGTTTAGCAAGTGGTATTTTTTCGTGTCCGCAGTTAAAAATACCAAGAAATTACGCCAACCTCCCCTCGCGGGAACCCTGGTGTGATGCAACGCATCTGGGGGGGTTCCATTGGCGTTTTCCATCGTATTGATTACGCTTACAGCGGGGATGCTCACGCGAAGTGGTGGGCGTAATTTTCCATTTTCACAATAACATCAATTCCTGCCGGACGCACGGTATAGTAAAAACACGTTTTTTAATAGACAAATGAGTGCTTTTGGGGTCCGAAAAAGGGTGCCATTAAAGGGGCCGATGTTCATCAAGAAAAATCGTCCGTCGTCTTGCGAGAAAAAGGTCCCAAAAAGGCCGTTTTGGGCGGAGAACTGGTTCGTGGGGAAAACCGGTCCGGAGCGCGGCTGAGTGCTTTAAAAAATTAACGCCCGAGGAGAATGAGAGCAATAATTAGCCTTACCCGTGCGCCGTGAAGTGCACGTAACGGCGCGTGCTAGAACACGGGAGGAGAGCTCGGCTGTGGGGAAGCTCGCAAGTTTTTGGCCAGTCTGCCTGTTCGCTTTTTCGCGAGAGAGAAAGATGAGGAAAGGAGAGCGCAGCTGTCCTTAAAACAACCCCGGGACAGAGGGCAGGAAGGATTTTAGAGCGGCGAGAAAGGGGAGTGCCGTTAAATCCGAAAATTGCCGAGCGCACTCACGTGAGCGCGGGCCTCGCGGCGCCTACGCGGGTCGTCCCCTGCGCACGTTTTTCAAGCCGAGTATACCCACTTAGGAAGAGTGGCCAAGATTGGCAAAAAAAAAAATCGCGAGCGTTCTCAGTCATCGTGGCAACATTTGTTTGGAACAAGAAACAATCCAGCGTTCGCTGTAATCCTGGCAACACTTGCACGGAACGAGAAAGACACGTCATAGCGTGCGCCCCTCCAAGGTTACGTCCACTGATGGTCACTTCCAAAAAAAGAAAGGAAGCTCACACTTATAGCAACAATGATGGAGTAAAGGTCGTTGCGGCAGCGAAAAAGAAGCAAATCGGCTGAAATCGTGGATTTAAACCGTCGTGATGGTTGGGAAGGTTGCGGACAGCTTCGCTACCTTCAAGTCTTACAAGCGTTAGTGTGAGCTTCGTTCATTTTTTTTTGCAATCAATTCATGAGACATGTTCAATCACCGATTTTTTGTATTTTGCTTGTGTTTTGTTCATTTCACGTAGCTTTACTAGGAAGAAGTTTCATTTGCCAGTGCACCGTGCAGATATGCTCGGAAGCTAGCAGCAACAGCTCATTCGGCGTATTTTAAACAGGCAATGGAGCCACTTAATGAATTTCAATTAATAAACGTTTAAGTGCACTGAAATATTTCAGCAGTGGGAATGTTATACGGGTATTTTAGTGGAAGCTGCAAGTGGAGATGTGGTGGGTCTTACATATTGCTGCACATACCAATTGGCTCTAGTAGCAAGCTTCAATTGTCTCTCCATATTCATGTCTTGTTTGTGTTTTACTGCACATAGAAAGCTTACTGGGATTTTTTTGTGTGCCATTTTTAAAGCCTTGCTTCCCACTACTGTTTACGCTGGAATTTATACCTGGCTGGCCTTTGAGGGCCAGAAATCTTATCCACTGGATATTGTCACGAAATATAGCTTGCGCACTTCTTGTGGTTACTCATAGCATGAAGGGCATTTTTGCGCCCGTATTTCCTTGGCACTTCTTTAACTTTTAATGTGAAAAATTACCAGCTCGACTGTGCTGAGCGTCGATTCGGTACCGCTATGTTATAACTGCCAACACTGAAATTTTTCGTCTCAGAGCGTTAAATTCGGGCAAAAGTGATATTGTTTTTTTTAAGCTTTGTTGGTATTCATTTTTCATGTCAGAAAAACACGCACTAACAGTGAAAATTTTGCTGGAAATGCAGATTTCGTCAAATTGTCGGATTTAGACGCAACGGTTGTTCTTGACGTTAACGGTTGACCACAAAGTGCTAACACAGGCGTAAGCAGTGGGGCGCGGGGGGGTTGGGATCCTGTTGTAAAATTTAAGGGTTAAAAGGGAAGGGAGTGGAAACCAGGCCACTTAGCTCGGCCTATTACTCTATAAGGACACCTGCTAATAGTCTTTCCGTCGTGAGTGACACCCGCACCTAATAAACTTACCTATGAAACATACGGCGAAGCTCGAAGCTTGGATCAGCGCATGTTCAAATAAAAAAAAATTCATCATCGAGCGTTGTGTTATGCGTAACATGATGGCGATAAAACTGTCCTAAAAAGGACAGGACGAACAGAAACAAGCTACAGCACACAGCACACCACAGCATTGCGCTGTGTGGTGTGTCTTCTTTCTGTTCGTCCTGTCGTTTTTAGTACAAGTTTATTTCCATCATGTCCAGAGCAACTAGCCCGTCAGATTGCTTTGATGAAGCTGCCTACTCGCGTCTCCCTGTAACTGCCGTGCGCCACAAACAGTCGGAACGACACCGTTTGCATGCTCATTTTCTTTATTTTTATTTCTGATAGTTTATTTCTGATGCTTAATCGTGGCCAATGGGACGATACCGTTGTCGCTTAACATTTCCTTTGGGTTCTATTTTGTTATGCGCAATGCATGCTCTTCTCCAACGGGAATATTCTCGCTGCTGACTCCGTTTCCCTTATGAGCCACCTGGTCTAACGCATAAAAAATTGTCGGTCTCAAGTACAGAAGACTACAAGAGTTCCCCTGTCTGCCCTCCGCCTATGCATATATGTTTTTTTCTAGCTGGATTATTGAACCAGAAATTTCTTCTAGCTAGAAATATTCTAGCTAGAAATGGCAGAATTTCTATCTAGAAATTCAATTTCTAGTTCATTTCTAGCTGGATTGAGATTTACTTCCAGCTAGCATTTCTCAGTCCAGCTAGAAGAAAAAAAAACCCCGCAAGCTGGAAATAATCGTCTCTAGCTAGACTAAGAATTTTTCTAGTTAGAAGCTGTCGATTCCAGCTAGGATCTAATAATCTAGTCAGAAATGAAGCCGGAAATCATGATTTCTTGCTAGAAATTCTCTTTCCATTGCCACGGGAGCTCCCCATTTTGAACGATCCCCGGTGTTTCCCGCTATAACTGCCAGTTTGAGCCAACACTATGAGTGCTATTCTTAAGTGTTGTAAAATAACAAGGACAGGCTTTGGAGAGTTTTTTCTGCGTCACTTTAACAGTTCTTCTGGTGCTGACTTGCAGGGCAGCAGAGCTGGCTCTTTGGCAAGTCAGGCCGATCTCGCGCTGTACCACGCCCACAGGGGTCTAGGAAGGCACAGTAGTTTCGAGAGGTCTCTCTCCATAGATTCCATCACCTCCAACGGAAAGGACCTGGAAGCCGCCAAGAGAAAGAAAAGGGAGAAAAAAGCGAAGCACCACCACCGCCGGAGCCCGGCGCCGAATCCACGAAACAGTCTCGCGTTCGACTGGAAGGCCTTTGCCACGAGCCTGCTTCCCTCTGAAGTGCCGATCAGCGCCGGCACAAATCCACAAGACTGGGGCGAGGTTAATGCGGAAGTCCCGATAAGCGAAGGAATGCATGCCTCTTTGGATAGGTTGTCGAAGATCTTTAACGAGATGGCCCTTCTGCTTAATACGACTGTCTACCAACAGAGAAGGGACGAGGGCTCTTGCCTCACGGAATCTCTGACCCCGGCGACTGCAACGGAACATGGCATGTCATCTCAAACCTCAAGCCAGCCGGAACGGGAGGTGCACGAGTCAACCATGTCATCCGGTGAAGTGTTGTCTCCGGAGGCTTCTGCTGAGGTGAGGGGACATGACTGGAGATCTCGCCGTCGTTCGAGGCACCATTCTTTCCGAGACATTGCGCCGTCTTCACCTTCCGACTACTCTCAAGAAATGGGGAAGAAAGGAGGAAATCATTTGAAACCGCAACGGCACGGAGGAGGCTCCAATAAGCGCTTCGTGCGATCAGCTAAGGACGCGCTGCCCGATTCTTCAGAGGAGGATGAGGATGTCACCATTACAGACGACGTTCCCGACAGCGGTCCATCTCGTCCAGCAGGTCCGGACCGATTCGGCGGCATCACGTCGGCGGGATAGACAAAGCTCTAGTGCCGCAAACCGGCGAGCATACAGCGCTTTGATCGCGGGAAGATTTCCACGACTTCATACCAATACCATGCAGTCGCTACCCAGCCTTCCTGGCGACGACCGAGAGGAGAGCAGACGTGCTTCCGAAGTGGCTTCGGTTGGTCAGGCTTGTCGTAGTCCTGGTGAAATGCCGGATAACATGTTTACGGAGTTAATAGACTACAATCCCGAGCCAGGGGGCGCCGGAAGGGCATTCGGAGGGTGAGCTTGAGCCGGAGTCCTAGGCACCCCGCTAGGGGCGTGCCGCTGGTTTGACCGGGGACGCTTTAGTAATGAAGTTTACCGTGCCGACGTCACTACCAGCGCTCCCGATGACACCCGCGGGCCGCGAACTTGGTTACCGCTGCAGCAGAGCGCGAGGGAGACTGGACCGTCCCAGCATATCTGGCGCTACGCCGACAGCTACAGCGACCGAGTTTACGACGAGGCGGCTCAGCGTAGGGCGGAAGTCCACAGGACGAGTTTCGGTGGAAACATCTTCGGCCAGCCACCTCACATGGTACTGTTCCCTCTCTTTTGTTCGTGTAGCACACTTCCTAGCTCTTTGCTACGCTCCAGTTCTTCGTGCGTGCTTCCCTCATGTTGGCTCAGTATCGGGTCTTAGATTGTTAAGGATGCTTCTGCCGTGTGTCGTGAATCGCAGTAGTTGCAGCTTAGTTATTTTGAGCGATTTGTGGAATTTGCGTGAATCCGTCACAGTAAGGCGGATTCAGACAAACACGCTACCAACTGCACACTTCCCACGCCGATTCCAGCAATTGCCGGGGACCCCCCAAGTGTCCGAATTGCAGGGACTGCCCCAGCGTTTATTATACTCTCTGGACGTGCCCACAGAACCCCAAACTTTCCTCCATATCCAATCGTACCCCAACTTTATGGGAAAGGAAGTTGGCCTAATTCAGCGCGGAAGTGCAAATGACACTGATTGAATGCAGAGAGAACGTCCTGTCGACTATCCCGGCAGCTCCAGACTATGGGTTCTTTGTGGAAATAGTTACTTTCTGCTTCCTCTGCGGCAGTTGGGGGCGGGTAGGAAAAACGTGAAAACTGCAAATTACACTAGAAGTGCTTATGAAACAGCGAAGCTTAGGGTTTCCACCTGCCCGCTGTTGGACCGCCCCGACCGGTTTTTTTAAACAGCGGCCGGTTGCCGGTCCATACTTACAACCGTCCCCCATTGGCCGGTTTTTTGGCCCTCGCGCTGTGATTATGTCCGTTATGGCGTTTTATAAGCGTCAGTTCAACAGCTAAGACGCTAAATATGGGTCGACAAGCTGCGCATAAAACACGCGAGCAGAGAAAATACGCGGGCGAGCGCGCGAACTGACATGGAGTGGGACCTGAGGGAGGAACATAACAACGAAATGTTGCCGCCGCGGTCAGCAATTGCAGTTACTTTTCAGTGAAGCACATACAGAGCAATAACCAAGCTCTCACTCACTTTCAGTACAAACGTTGTGCTGATTTCTCTCCAAGAAAACGGTATAATAAATGGGACTCCATTTCGGGAAATTTCGTTTTTGGCCTTGGTAAATTCTGAATTATTATACCAGGTTCATGAAGTGGCCATAATTTTAAAAAAGCGCCAGTGGAACGATAGTGTGCGTATTATTGTTCATAAAGGGCAACCAGCGCACTGGGCGTACCTAGTATTGCATGCGTCCTGTACAGTGCCTGGGCCGATCGAAACCCTTGTATACCATTTTTGCATGCAGTTTAGAACGTGGTACTTGGAACATGGGGAAGTCACCAAATTACGCTTTTTTAGGAACCTAGCCAAACGGGAAGCTAGGAAAACCTTCGGCTCAGGAATGAAATAGGTCGACCTTCAGCTCCGCTGTTTCTCCAGCCTTGCACCACTAGTGCAAGCTGAGCCAATTTCTCTTGAAATAGGAAGGACATGTATATCTTGTACAAACCGGACAGCAGTGCAAATACTTGGCAAAGTCATATGGCGTGGCCAGTTGCCGGCGACTTTGCCAGACATAGCACCGTGTCTAATTCGTACACCGTGTCTAATTCGTACATGTGTGTACGTGCATGTGTGTGGGCATGCAGTGCATTCCTGAATAAAAGGCAGGTGCAAGTCCGCCCGTCCGTTACACACTGATGTTTTATGCGGGTGGTGCAGGTCAAAGTTTTCGTAACCGCACGTGCTTGATGCACTTGCACTGTTCTTTTATTGTCCTGCAGGAATTTTGAGATGCCTGGGGAAACATTTCGAGTTGATTGTCTTTAAAGTGTAAGGCCCTACTTCTGGCGCGACTTTTCCACTGGTGCTTTGCTGACTGCGACACATGTAGTTTTTGAGCAATATTTGTATTTTATGCATGGTCTCTCACAATGGCGTAGTACCTTTATTAAAGTTATAAGAATACCGTCAAGTTCCGAGAGAACGCCCTCCCCCGAATCATCGCCCACCCCCTCTTTAGCTGTGAAATATTCAATTTAATAGAAGACCCCAATGAACGTCCACCCCTAAAATCGATGTCTTTCGCACCGATGAGCGAACAAAATAAACGGGAATCATCTATTGATTTGTTGATTTGGTCACTTATTTGTATTTTCCGTACTTGGCAGAAAAAGTTCGTCCATGTCGTATTTTTTCTTGAAATCTTCGCAGTTGTGGTCGGCGGTGTGATCACTTTTTTTTTAAGTTTTTCGCAGCTGACCCGAAAGTTCACCCATCCCGTATTTTTCACTTTATATCTGTGTACTTTCGGTGGGCGTACTTTCGGAACTTTACGGTAAGTACCTCATTTGATGCTGATGCTCGGCAGTACTCCTGTCATCTCCAAGGCCAGGAAGGGTTGGAATGAAAGTACCGTATTTTCTGGTGGATAAGTCGCGGTGTTTTTCTGAAATTTTCGTGGGTGCGTCTTATCCACCGGTCAGACTTATCTATGAAATAAATCCGGTACGTGGCGGCCGAGCGTGGTCCGCGCGCTATAAGGTGCCTGTGTGCTGCGTGATGTCAGCGCACGTTAACAGACACAGCTCTGTGGTCTAAATAAATGAATTATTTCTTAGCGAGTCAGAGGAAAAAGGTTTCGATGGTTTTGCCTAGTTTTGCCTAGTTTTCTGTATGTAATATGTTGCTCCAATTATGATAATACTATGTGATTCTCTACAGCCCTCGGGATTGCGTAAGTTTCAGCTCCTGCCAGATGGCCCCGCTTTGGCTCAATCTCTTGCATTTTCTTTTTCTGGGTTTGCGAATACCGGGCCGGACCAGAGAGCCTCTCGGGTGCGGCTTGCATCGTACCCTGCCGGCCGCGGTAAGCGCATGTGCGAGGTGAAGATCGTCGGCATAATCACTCCTATCAGGGACGAGGAGGCCACTGCGTCTTCAAGCTCCGACGCAGGCGTGGCGGCTGCTCGTCCGCCGGGCCCTCCCCAGGCAAGGCCGCCTTGACGCTAGGCCTGGAGCAAGGCGGCACTGTGTCTCCGCCAAGAAAAAGGCGAGTCGAAGTTGCCCGTGTGCATCACTTTTAAAGACGATAGTCTTTCTTGGGCTCTTACACGCAGAAATTTTGGTCTGTCTGTCTGTCTGTCTGTCTGTCTGTCTGTCTGTCTTGACTATATTCAGCCACCCGGCCAAAGTGAAACAGAAGCTGCGCAATAGTCTTGTATACCCACAGCCAAACCTAAACGTCTAAGTCCGGTGTCAATGTTCATACTTGTCAACATTGTTGAACAAGAATAGGAGATTACGCAAATATAAGGCAGGAAATCAATCCATAAGTTGTATTTGCAGTGTTACTTTATTAAAAAAAATATGGATGCTTGGTTTTTGCAATAGCAAATGAAATACTACATCAACTGCACAAAACCGTCGCCTGCTGTTGCCCGCGTTCCTGGCGGCATTTAAGAAATCAAACGGCAACAGCAACTAAAAGTTCCACTAGACAGGTTCCACGTTCCGCTTGGAACGCTTGTGGAGTAGAGGAACGTGGTTTTATAAACGTTGTAGTAGGGTGCCTCGATTCACGCGCATATCCGCCGTGCGGCAGCGCTGGCATCGAGGCACCCGAGGTGGAGCAGTGGAACGCGGCAAATTTAAATCGACTTGAGCAAACCTCCAGCGTGTTATCTGGGACGGAACTAGACGGGAGAGGAACTGCATGAAAGGTGAGCGGGAAAGAGAAGGGAGGCATTTACTTGGCAAGCCGCCAGTCGACTATCGTCTTTTGTCGACATTTGCAACGAAAGCAGCAGATACGCAATCATTTTTGGAGTCTACACTAAACAATTTCGTCACATTTTTAAAGCGAAGCTTTCTACGGCTCGCTGATGGCATCTCTGCCCACCCCAAAACGCACTACAGGAAAGCCAACATTCTCTGACGATGATGATGATCGTGGGTGAAGTGAAGAAAAATGAAAACGCTTCCCGTAGGCGGAATCGAACCAGGCTTTCTCGCGATAGTAAGTCGATGTCTATTCGATTGAGCCAATCCGACACGGTCGAAGCAGTCAGGATTTGGAGGGGGGTGCATGGACATGCAGAATTAGACAGAAACATTATGCGCCCCTCGGCCTAACCACGACTAACCACGAATGTTTTGTGTGAGTTATAACTCTGTTAAGCGTAGTAAAAGAAACACAGGACGAGGGAGACGGGGACCAGCGCTGGTCCCTGTCTCCTTCGTCCTGTGTTTTCTATACTGCGCTTAACGGAGTTATAGTGGATTACCAACTCGCTCGTACCCGCAGGTTGTTAAATTTTTGTTCGAAATCAAAAGGCGAAGGCGAAAAGGCAAAGCGATGAAAAGGGCAAACAGCATGCGAGTGAAAGTCTAAACTCAACGATTCGAAGTCCTCACCGTCTGCGAGTCAAAGTCTAAACTCAGACGACAACAAACGAATCCCTAACAAGAAAGCTTCGCGTTAAACCATCGTCGTCGTTATGCGGCGGGGTTCATGAATTTTACAGGGAAAATCTGAACATAACGCATCAAGAACGTGCACATTCAGACGCGCATTTAGCTTCGTTTGGTGCCAGTTCGACTTGTGAAACGTCTTAAACTTGTGTTAATGCGGGGTTGGTTTACGACGAAATCAAAAGGACGAGACGTCACACCCGCAGGTGGTTCACTAAAGCCTTGGCTTCTGAGCAAGGAGCTCGTGCTTTTTTTTTTTGTGAACTAATGTTTGGCAGTTACACTGTAGTAGCAACAAAGTTGTTCACATGGACTGCACTCATGGCTTGGCCGTGTAGTCGAGAATTTATTTGCACTTGTGTGTACATGAAATACTGATACTGTACTGACGGTGACAGCGGCGCATCGTACATAGAAAAGCAACAGGACGGAAGAGTTAAGGTAATGATGCTTATGCTATGTGCCAGATGGCGGGCGCAAACTTGGAATCGCGGATATCTTACAAGGCATGCGTCCTAATTTCATTCGAGCACCGGCTTGGAACTTCGTCAAAACCACATTGGTAATGGTTCTTTGCTACCGCACCCATTTTAAATAAAACCCAATTTTTAGTAGAGATTTGACAGATGTACTTCCCGGATTTGATTAGCTTTAGCTTTAGGCAGAGAACGTGAGTGACGCCTTTGTCACATCTACGAAAAAGCGTGCCCTGGTAGTTTTTCTTTCAGCAGCGTAACACCACCTATATATGTGCCACGGGCGCCCTATAAATTTTCTGTTAGTCCGGGATCATGAATTCTAAACACAATCATTTTAGGCACTTTTTTGCCTTTTCTTTACGTTATTAAATTACGTCTTTATTCGGTAGCCCTATTGAAAGGCTTACCCATAAATCCGTGCTGACCTAAGTTTCTCCCAGTCTAAAATCACAACCGATATACAGCAAAAATTTAACAAGAATTCCCGTCGTTCAAACGAAACTTTGTTACAACAGAAGTCCTGTTGTTAAGACAAAGCCATCTGTTTTCACGACACACATTTCTGTTGTAACGACAAAGTCAATTTTCTCAACGACAAACATTCGTGTAGTCTCAACAGAAGTGCCATTTACGCTACTCTTCACATTGTTCATGAAAATTCGAACCATGTGCAGCTACTGATGACACATCAGGATTATGACAGGACAGAAATTTTACACGACTGAACATCGAAATTAGGGCACTAATACGGCACACGACCGGACACCAGCATCGCAACACGACAAGAATACGACAAGAAAACAGTATGACACGCTAAAATACGACAAAATACATACATTTTTCTTTACGACGAACTACATAAATTTTCTTTGTCGTCTTTTTTGACTGGGCTCACCTATAAATCCTAAAAATAGGGAGTTTTGGCTAGGCTTAACAGTATTCACATCAAGATAAAGCTTATGATTTACTTATTTATTTATTTAGTAAAGCCATACTGGCTTTTGGTGGGGCTTGGTGTAAGGGGGCTATACAAAGAAGAGGAACTTGAAAGCATATAGTCAACACACGAAAAAAAAAACAAAATTGTCATAACATCATTATACCTTTTTAATAAATAAGTACCCTGCAAAATTCGTGAAAAACCAAAGCAAGATCGAAATTCAGGGAAGGAATAGACATATACAAAGGCACATTTATCGAGTATGTGGGAGGTACAAATATAAAACAAAAATATTAGAAAAAAATGCTCGTTTAATTGTCCACGGAATCTGTCACTGTTTAATATAGAAGTGATAGCGCCAGGAAGGTCATTCTATAGATGTGGCACGAGGTCGACCAAATGAATTAATTTTAATGACACTCAGGTATTTCGTATTTCAAGTTTTCCGCCTCCTACCGCATATGCAAGTGAACTTAGTTAACCCACACTAAGCTGCGTTTCCTGGGAGCGCATTTGGGTTTTCGCAGCTCTTTTGTACTCGGAACTGATCACTCGTGTTCGATAAGGCTGGGTGCAATCTTCGGCCACCGTGGTCCTTCTCTGTGCAGGTCGCTACACCGTCCTGGCTTTCAGGTTGAAGCGAAGGCCTTACTGGACTGGAGACGCTGGGGTTGACGGACATAGGGGAATTCGTCGAAAACCCCAGGACCTCAACACCGGCAAATCCGCCTCTGCTTGGCGAAATCCCATTTCACGCCGTGTTGAGTGTTGGTTGTTAACTCTTTGCTGTCGCTATGGATGCGTAACTAGGCTTTCGAAAATTCTCTTACTAATGGTCGCAAAATTACGCTTCAAAATTAACGCAGTTTTTATTCAACTTTCTGACGGATACGTAATTCTGAAAACTTAATAAAACGTAAATGCAACCGCTGCGAGTAATATACATTACGAATTGCGAACGAAGAAGTGTGTCCTCAAGGTTTCTGTATTCCGGCATGAATACCCGACAAATAAATCTTGAATGCTTACTTCGGTTGGCACTGTACCTTTTTTAAATATAAAAGAAAACAAGACTACAAGGAAGAAACATTACACCCAGTTCCACCTAGTGTGAAATCTGCTGAAACAGTTAGGCTGTGCTTCTCTTGCGTCTTCTCGAATGTCAACGGGTGCTCGACCGAGAACGGCGGCGCCGTCGCCGCGCAAGTTCAACGTTTCGCGCCAAGTAATCTACGAGTAAATAGAGAGTTTTAGCATAGCGGGTGGCGTCCGCTAACGCTAGTTACTGGGACCAGACTGCGCATGCGCGCGCAGGGAGGGTCAGGAGGTCGCCCCCTCACCAGAACGAATGCGCGGGCTCGGCGAGGCGTGGGCGCCATTCCCGCGGAGCGAATGCACACCTGCCCGGCGTGTCCCGCTACCTGCCACCGTAGCGTTAGCGGACGCAGCAGGTAGCTGTCCCTGACTCTCTAGTGTCGGCGGCGGAGGGGAGGGGAGGGAGCGCTCCAGACACAGACTCGAATCCTGCCGGTGCCTGTGTGATTTTTTGCGATTGAATATGCTCTGCGCACGGACGCGGACGGACATTGTGCGGTGTTAAGGTACTCCGCACCTAATAAATCAGTGACATTTCCCTCTTGGAATGCGGATGACCGGCGGACCTGTTCGTGGGCTATTCGTTGGCCACCAACTCCCGCTCAAACTGCGCCGTCACACAGAAGAAGCGGGATTGTAGCCACGCCAACACACCTTGCCTTTTCCGTCTCAAACAAAAATACCTTAATATAAATACACCAGAAAGTGGAGGAGAAAATAGCCCCGCCGGTAGCGTAGTGGTCATCGCACCAGACCGCTATTCTGAAGGTCGTGGGTTCGGATCCCACCTGGCGGGTATTTTTTCCTCCACTTAAATTTCTTTCCGTCTTTCCAAATTCTTCATCTGTTTCAATGACCTACCACATCTTCCCCTTTGCTTTACGAGGTTTTCTTGACTGCCAACCTTTCATCATCACCATCACCAGCCTATCTACGCCCACTGCAGGGCAAAGGCCTCTCCCGTTAATCTCCCATTACCCCGGTCCTGTGCTAACTGCGACCAATTTATCCCCGCAAACTTCTTGATGTCATCTGCCCATCTAACTCTCTGCCGCCCCCGCAACGCTTGCCTTCTCTAGGCATCCACTCTGTTACCCTTAATGACCACCGGCTATCTTGCCTTCGCATTACATGCCCTGCCCGCGTCCATTTCCTCTTCTTCTGAATTTCTACTAATATGTCCTTAACACGCGTTTGTTCCCTGACCCACTCCGCTCTCTTGTCCCTTAATGTTACACCTATCATCTTCAGCTCCATTGCCCAATGAGTGGTTCTCAATTTAAGCTGAACCCTCTTAGAGCCTCCAAGTTTCTGCCCCGTATGTGAGTACTGGTAAGGTGCTGGTCATACACGTTCTTCTTCAGGGACAATGGTAGGCTGCCATTCATTATCTGAGAATATCTGCCGTATGCACTCCACCCCGTTCTTATCCTTCGAATTATCTCTGCCTCATGGTTGGGATCCGGGGTCACAACTTGGCCTGAGTAGATATATTCGCTTACCACTTCCACTGCCTCGCACCTATCTCAAACCGCTGTGCTGTTTCGAGGTTATTGATCCTTACTTTGGTTTTCTGCATATTAATTTTCAGGCCCACGGTTCTACTCTGTTTGTCCAGTGCGGAAAGCATGCTTTGCAATTCGTCCCCTGAGTTACTTAGCAAGGCAATGCCATCAGCAAATCAGAGTGTAAATACTGTGAATCTTGCGTTTCACCTGTACCAAAAGCATGGGCGAAGCTCACCAGGCTTATGATCTGTCCTGTGTGTGTGCAAGATAACCTTCAGTGCCGGTTAATTACGTAGCGTAAACCCAAACTGATTTTTCGTTTGCCGTGGTTAGATTTTGTACTGGCAATTGAAGTAGCTTATATTAGGTGGCTCAAAGAAAGCTTTTGAACTCTGAGTGCTCTTCGTGGTCGGGTATACGCTCAGACTTTTTTTTTTTTTTTTGAAAGCCCTGGTTGGTAAGGGTAAAGAACGCGCGCAAAACGTTTAGTACTTTGATAAAGCCAGGAATTACCTTTGCTGCCAGTAGATGGGCAAACTCATGCTACTTTTCACGTGGGCTGCCAAGCTACAGTATGTGTGACGTCAATGGTTCCTGAAAGTGTCCACGCCGCGTGGTTGCAGTTTAGGGGGATAGAGAAACATAATGGGTTTTGATGGTTAGCATAGCGGATCGATCTTGGCTTGCAAAAAGCATTGCGGAATTCTTCCGCCACATCCACAGTAAGAGATCTTGATTGTCACTATGGTGGTAAATAAGGTCTCACAGAGAAGAACAGGGAAGACGTGAGGCTTCACATCAAATTTAAGTTTCCAGAAATAACGTCCTCGTCCCGCTAGATGAATGTGCTTCTCCTTTTCTGAGCCAGCAAGCAAAGCCGCACGCTCCGCCGTGTGTCCGGTGCAACCATGCATGTAGTCAATCACGTCCCGCAGCAACCGCATACAAGCAAAGAAAAGCGATCATCCCAGACTATTTAGTTTTTAGTAGCAAGCCGTAGCCGCAATGAGGCACGCCAACAGGGGGGGGGGGGGTGATGAAATGCGGCTTCTGTTCTTTCTTCAAGCTGCGACGGCTTGTAGTGTACGTCTACTTACAGTAAAGACTGAAGAGGTTGGCCATAAAAGCCCATCTGAGGTCTGCAATAGATCTTGCCTCATTACTAAAGTCCCAGCTTTAGCGAGCAATGCGTTTGCCCCATTACTGACGTCCAACCTTCCACAATCCGTGGACGATGATGTATTGATTTCTCCACAGGATATCTGGGCTCATCGCCAAAGTTTCGGTTCCGCCTGGTGGTGCTGCACATACCACCGCACATTTTCAATGCTCCAGCAACAGAAAACAAGTGTCGGCTCATCGCGGTGACAGCTCTAGGTGAGGGCAGACTCGGAGTCCCGCAATGCGTCCCCGCTTCCAGAGACGGTTGCTTCCCCTGCGTCAGCAGCAAGGCCTTCACGCTGCGTTGCCTTTTTTTCTTTCCGGTGTTTTCAAGCCGGCGAGACTTTTCTCTTTGTCAGTTTCAAGAGCCAGTGATGGTTCTTTTTCACTCAACAGCTGTTGCATGCCACGAAGAGCGTCCTGGCCCGCGCCGCAACCTGGCTGGCCGGTTGCAACGCGAACTAGTTAGCGTACGTCGTTGGAGGCCTGGCTGCACCCGGGTCATTAGCTTCTTTCTTTCTTAGTGCCGCAGAATCCCCAAATGAGATTTTCAAATGGTGCGTTACGTTACCTTCCTGGTTTTTGGAATGAGACTGCTGTGATTGTCGTGTGCATCTACAACACCTGGACAACAAAATGGCTAGACTACCCTTTTGGCGGTAAGTTATATTTTTTTAACGCTTCACATTTTGCTTCCTTTCTGCGTTTCATTGTTCTATCTATCATTCGTGTGCATAGAACAAGCAATGTCAGTTTAGGTTTATTGGCCTCCAGCGGTCTTACTGTTGAACAGACTTACTATCTAGGGGGCGTTTTGTGCGAATCTGTATTGGTGTACTGCAACGCTACTGTCTACAAAAGCTACTCCTGTAAGATGTTTCGAACTTTGTTTTCTGTTTACGGCACGGGTATCATCCGCGAAATAATCGAAACAGCTAACTCAATGATCGAACTTCCCGAATGTTACTGGGACTGCTTAAATTACCCGTTTTAATTTGTGTCGCCGTCGCTGCAAGCCTTTGGTTTCGTCGTATCCCTTTCTATACTCGCATACTTACACTAGCATTAACAAAAAAAGTACACTTGTTTGAAATAAGCAGTGACGGCTCATGTAAAGACCCTGCTAGCTCCTTAAAGCCTCAAACCCCTGTTCCTCGCGCATAGAAAGAATCCTTAATTAGCTTCAAATGAGCGAATGCGCTCATTTATTTTTTGTAGAAGTATTTTATTATTCGCATGATGCAATACTGCCCACACATACAACTCTACTAGGAACAACGAGCATCGGTTTAGTGCGTGCTTGCTAACTTAATAAGCCTACAACCCATAAAAGTTCGAACAAAAGAAGTCTGTTGACGTGGAAAACTATGCATGCAACAGGCCATTGAATAAGATCGCCGTCAGTTGTTCGTGGCAGCTACTAAGCTAATTTTTATGTTGGTGCACTCAAAGAGCTTTTGCGATGAAGTAATTACCCGCGTACTTTTTCCGCAATAAACGAAACACTAAAACCAAACTTGCAGTTACAACTCACAACGTTAAGAATGTTATATTACACGAAGTTTTCTGCTCGTAATTAGGCCGCTTATGTAGCTGGTAAAATTTCTCAAATTGCTTACAGCAAAACGCATTCAAGAACTAAACCACGTCAGAAATCTTTTTTGTATGTGTCGAGCCCTCTGTTACAGATGTGAGAAAATGACAGCACGATGAACTGTCCTCCAATGAAGAGCAGTAATTCGAGGTAATGTGATTTATTCTTAACTAGCTGCTGCGACGTGTCAGTCTAGATAGAGAGTGTCTTAAGAATAGACGACGTGCGCTTGATTTAGCGCTAATTGTTCCTACTTCTGTTCGCCCTACCGCAGCACATACGTGCGCGCGTAGTCAGCAAATCGCGTTGGTCTCACCTCCTCCGGTCTTTGTGCTGCTTGCGGTGAAATTGAAAGAACGGGACACTTTTTCTTGTACTGCCTCGGTTTTTTTTATTCGGAAACGATATCTAGCCGCACCAATTCAACGCATTGGCCTTCCTCTGTCATTGCCTCCGCTCCTTTCGTTCGGGGCCACATCTTTGGGGTTTTGTCATAGAGGGATTATTGCGGCCATTCACGCGTACGTACACATCAGAGACCAGACGCATGTCCTGCTAACCCGTTCAAAAACCGTTTTAGCCTTTTCTTCCAAAAATGGCTTCAATCACTGATTCTTCACTAGATCTATTAGATAATTCGGTAACCGCTCCCCCAATTCCTACAGGCTGATTGTATAGGGCTATGAGGTGGGCGTTTTAGCCCCAAAAAGCCACCCCGTTTCTTGGCCAATCCCCCACGCGGGTATGTGGCACCAGAAAAGGAACAACAACAACAGAAAAGGACAAGGCTGAGAGTAACACTTGCCTGGCTTGGCTAGAATTCTCGTCTTCCATGAATATTGTTGCGTCCTGCCAAATGAAGACGCAAGTTGGCTACACACAGGAAGGAGGACTTCATTAGGCGATGCGCATAAATGCGAGGTCAGGACGAACGCATAGAGTTTCTCACTAGCTTAGAGTGGAATCTGGCGCTAGCGTCAACGTGATTCGAAGGAAGCGCTCTACGCCTCCATGAGTGCCACCATAGTGTGTAGTTCGGCCGTAAGTTCGGCGTGGCTATGCAAATTCAGTTTGTGTTTAAAAAATTGCTGCCAAATGTGCCGCTGTTAACAAACGTAATTTTGTACAAGACACTGCGTTATTGGTGTTATGCTGCAAAACAAACTAGGGGGTTACCAAGAAAAGAAAAAAGTAGAAGTCCTGCTTTTGGCTCCCAGATACAGCGGGCCGTCCCGGATATATTTTTCATTTATTACATACTTCAAACTTGGTGAGGGTTTCTTTGATTTTTTGTAATATGCTCCCTCTCATTAGTCTCATTATCGTATGCTACGCGCCTTGGCAGGTGATGCAGATGAGACATATATAGATGCAAGAATGATGTAGTCGCGTTGTATTTATTTGTTTTGTCTAAGCAGGTAAAAATAAACGTAGAGGCAAAGCCTATTACCGCAAGTAAGTCTTCAAGTACGCGCGCAAAGCATTACGAAATTGCATGAATGCTTCAAATAGCAAATAAATACTGGCTTGTCGAGTCGCTATGTATGTTGCCCCGTTGCGCTTGTCCAAGGCAGCGCATGCTTCAAGGGGTAAGTGCACGCAGCGACGGCGACGAGTGACACGAAAATTATAACTGAATGGGTACAGAAAACGCATAGTGTGTGCTAGCGGAGCTTATTTAGTGGCTATAGGGTGGGCGACAGCAGCAAGCTGTATAAAGCAGCCAGGGGCCGCCGGGGCCCTCGCTCGCTTTTTCCCGGCCAGAAGCAGCCCTCAAGCGAGCGGCAGTGACGATACAGTGAACTGTAGCGACGAGCGACGACGACAGAGGACATAGGCAGCAGGGTATTAATTTTTTTCGCTTGTCGCTTTCGCCAAGTACACTCTGTTGTTGCACCTTTTGGGTTGCGTTTTTCGCGTCGCTTGCCGCCGTCGCCGCATGTGGTCACCCCTTCATCTTAAGAAACTCACCGCTAACGCGAGCACATGCGTTAAGAGCTAATCACGCTGTTATTTAGACATGTCTTTGATAGCCATTGGATGCCAAACAGGGCATCCCGAAAACAGAACTGACAAACGCTTCAGAGCCGAGAAGCCTAATCCAGAGCCCTTTGCACTAGCCACTTGCTGCCAATCCGATTCCCACAGTACCCACAATTCCCATGGCGGCGTGCTATCGCAGCGACACTTTCCACTCTAGGTGATATTGAGAAACTCTAGGGTCGAACGAGAACCGAAGGTGTGTCCAATATGGCGATCAAAGCACAAGCACACGCGCTTCTTCGCAGTCGTCTTCGGTGGTCCGTTTTCACACCGTGCCACATTCCACGCCCACATGGGAAATAGCGACTGTGTCTCGAAGGCGCCCATACACGCGCGACAATATTTAAAAATCAGGAAGGCAGTAATTAATATTCTGCAATATGTGTTCTGTGTTGGTGAAGGTTAGCGTCAGGACTAGGGGTGGGCGCCGAATAAAATTTTAATCCGATTAATCGGCGCGCAGTATTCGGATAATTGATCAGTTAATCGTTTGCAGAGGTTTGCAGAGCAGTGGTTTGCTGTGGTTTGCAGAGCAGATTTCGAGTTCGAAGTCTTTTTTTTTTTTTGCTGTCAAGTCATCAAAACCGAGGAGTCGAAATCACATTACTCATTCTCCCATTTTAAGGCAGTGTCGTGCATGTGCGTACAGGTTGGCTGTCTATGTGGGTTAAACCGACTTTCGCGTGGTAGAGATGTGGCATGAATTCCCATTTAACTGACGCTATTTCTCGAAGAAGCGAGGTCGGCGAATGTCGTCTTCGTTGCCACTACATGCGTTTGCTGTTTTTACTTTTATTGTAATAACTGGTTGTTGCGATGCAAGCCGGCACCGTCAAGTACGAAGTTTTGGGGAGCGGCTTGATATCTGGACAACCCGCCTTATGTGAGTTGAACCGATTAACTGGACTAAAAAGTTATTCACGAGAAATGTATTAATCGAATAACGGGTAGGTTAATCGATCAATCGCCCACCCCTAGTCAGGACCGAGGCGAACATAGCTACCGACCACAACAGGTTTTAATGACGTCGTGAACGAATCACAGGAAAGTAACTGAAGAAAGACGAAATGGACTGGGTCTAGTCATGCAATGTGTAGAATTTTGACGACCAGTAGAGCGACCACCAGGTTAACAGAGTGGGCGCCCAGAGCTGGACTAGAAACAGGTGAAGTATAATAACTCAATGGAGACAAGCAATGAGAAAATTCCAAGACAAAGAATGGACTAGGGAACTGGAGAAGAGCAACAGCTGGAGGAACATAGGACAGGCATTCGTGATGCACTTGCTATACAGGGGCGGAACTTTTGAGTTGTGTCCGTTTCGAAAATGTCCATTTCACGTTCGTTTCAGTCGTGACGTAGGTGAACTTTCGAGGCCTGTGACCAATAAATGTGCAACGTCAAATCTGGTCGCCTGCTTTCAGCCAATCATGGTTCGCTCGAAATGGTGAAATGGACATGAAATGAACAAAACTGAGATTTCCACCCCAGATTGTTGATGATGATGATGGTAAAGACGATGATGATCGTTCACATTCCTTGGTTTCAAAAAATGTACGAACAGCCGCAATTGTAACATGCACACGAATACTATGAAGACACACACTCAAAGCGCAACAACAAGTTGGCAGACGAGCGCCTCTACACAAACGCAAATAACCAGAAACAGATTTTATTCTGCCGCACAGGATATCTTACCTGGCCGGGTTACCGGGGATATGCATTAAAAGTTGAGAACCGGTGACGAAGTCGGGAAAGTTTGCAGGTAAGTCGATCCGCACCTTTTTCACATCAAGCCGTGCTGATGCAACTAATTTGGTACGTTGCTCCGATATGTGCCACCTACCGGCGGACCACACTATCATGAGCTGGAGCATTTACTTTTTTTACTTCTCTTTTTGTTTTCTTTTTTATTGTTTGGCTGGTTGGTTCTCTAGAAAACAAAATGGAAAGTACTCCCACCGGAAGTTGACCAACACCTAGCAGGTGGTAACGTACGCAAAAAAAAAAAAATCTTCCTCGTCTGCCCTTATTGTACTACATCTTTTAACGCTTCTTATACCTCCTTCTTTGTCCTCCTCCTCCTCCTCCTCCTCCTCCTCCTGCTCCTCCTTTTCCTCTTCTTCTTCATCTTCTTATTGGTTTCCTGCTTCTTCCTTCTATTCTTCTATTTTTTGGTTTTCTTCTTGCTCCTCCACTTCTTCTGCTTTTCCTTCTTCGCCTTTTACTTGAGAAAGTGACTGTTCTAAAGTAAGAAAGAACTGATGGGAAGTGTTCAAGGGTCAAAGAAATGGGTAATGCTAAAGTGGTACGAACGTATCGTAGTTAGTAATAATAAAAATGAAATTGTGCACAAATATGCTACTTATTTTTGCAGTCGACGATGAAGAAGATGACTTGTGCCAACGATGGGAATTGACCCCTGAAGCATGTCTAACTGTGTTCGCGGATACATACAACTAAATAATTTTTTTAAAAAACGCTCATTCTGCGCAGATGGCTAAATTGTTATCTAAATGTTATTTAAAAAATCAAACATAACATTATATAATCAAGGCACATTCTAATTATTATCCCTACTCCCGTTCTGCGAACTGCACGCGCTGTCTTCTCCCGGCTCTTGCGCACGTTCCAAATCGCTGGCAGCCAGAAGTAAAAGAAGAATGACTAAGCCGGCCACGATGTCGTCTTCGCTCATCCCTCTGGTCGTCCTGGGTGTCCTGCTGGCCGCCACGCCATCGGGGGCGGCTCAGATCACGTGGCGACGGGCCCCTCGAGTGTCGGTTCCAGTGCTCGGGTGCGACGAAGCCGTCCCCCGGGCCTCGCACAAGAAGTCGGCCAATGGCTGCGGAACCGAGGGCTTCCGTTTACCGGCCTCAGCGCTGCCGCACCCGGACTTCGAGACCTGCTGCAACGAGCACGACCTCTGCTACGACACCTGCCTGGCGGACAAGGCGCGGTGTGACAGCGACTTCGAGCAGTGCATGTCGCACGTTTGCGGCACTAAGGTGACCAAGGCGGCCGCTAGGGAATCGTGCGCATCTACGGCCAACCTGTTCATCACCATGACGCGAAACCTCGGCTGTGAACCTTTTCTGCAATCGCAGAGAAGTGCGTGCACGTGCGATTCTGAAAACGAACTCTAGCATCTCCCGGTTCCGTTACACGACCTTCAAATGTCTGGGAATAAAAACAAGAGTTTTTTTTGTGGTTGCTACATTGGTGGTTTCTCTGTGAATTGTATGTTAAGCTGCGTACGCGCAACTTGTGTTTCAAACTAGAGCCTGAAATTTCTGCGCCTAGCTGCATGAGGATAAATGGGCAGCAATGCGGGCGTGCGAAATAGCGTTCCCTGATAGGTACAGAACCAGCATTAACTGCACGGTGCAGAGCGTTAATTAAACGCGGAGACCGCTGCAACCAGCTCACAGACTGAATAAAGAACACCGAACCACATTCAGCGACAAAATAAATGCCTACATTTGAAATAATTGATGAAGATGACATATTTTGCTACCTTTATTGAAAAGTAAGGGCAGTGGCCAGAGGGGGCGCGTAAGTTGGGGGAATTCAGTTCTTACGGTTGTGGACTTGAAGTTGACATCATTTGAAGAACAGGCGCCCGCAGAGAGAGGATATAACGGCGCTTCTATATATAGGTGATATACAGTCCTTATCATCTCACAAAATGGGGAAAACGGGCACCCAGCAGTTGGCCGTCTATACATTAGCCGCCATCTTAATGAAGGAGAGTTTTTGGTTCTAGGCTACGCCGGCGTCGTGTCTGTCAATCCCTGGCCGTCTCGAGCGTGAACCCAGGCACCACAAGCACAGTTCCTAGTGTGGACAATGACTAAATTCCCCGGACTGGGCCTATTTTGGCGCAATAATGTCGCAGACGTTGTCGATTGACAGTGCTGTCGGGTAAGTTCGACTTTTGGTGTCGTGGTGAAAGAGAGATTTGAATGTGGCACAGCGAAAAAAATTGGAGCGTTGTCGAAGACGGTGTCGATTGACAGTGCTGTCGCGTAAGTTCGAGTTTTGGCTGTCGTGGTGAAGGAGATTAGTGTAGGTGGCATAGCGAAAAAATGTGGAGCGGTGCCAGATGAGGTGATTGATCATGTCGGCTGTAATGGGGGTGGTGATAGTGGGTGTATCGCGGGCGTTCCGTAAGGACGTTTTATATGCCATTTTCGGAAGATCTCTGGGATAGTAAGTTAATTGTATTAGTGAGAGGTTTGTTGACGAATATTTCTTCTTCGGGGTGCCCTAGAATGAGGTTGGGGTATGGCATGAACCCATGGTGTACATTTGGCCGCTTGGACTAGCACGAACGGAGAACAGAGACTCTATCCCTAGTCCACGGAGAATGAACAGCGAGCTGTAATAGAAGTTCCTCAAGAGAATATCGGGATGTTAAAGTGAGCCAGCAGATGGCGCAAGGTATATGCAGAAAGTGCCGGGTACACTGAGCATGCAACAGTACACCGAGTATGCGTACACAGGCAGTAGGCAAGATATCCTGCTGCAACTTAAAAAAGAAATAATAGACAGGCTTTCCAATTCGCACAAAAATGCATACTAGCTTTGGATATCAAAGCTAGTGATAATGTCAACCACCAAGCCATTCTTCGTGGACTAGCATCAACTGACTGTGGACAGGACTACATAACTATGTTGTCGCCTTCCTGACAGGACGCACGGCAACCATCGGAACAGGCCACTTCCGTTCAAGAACGTTTAAAACAATGCCAAAGGCCACTCAACAAGGTTCGGTGATATCACCGCTCCTATTCAATATGGTAATGAAAGATCTCCCTCGGATACTCAATGACATACCGCATCTACGGCATGCGCTTTACGCGGACGACTTGACCCTTTGGACCCCCACGGAATCAATAGGGGAGCAACAAGATGCCCTACAATTAGCCATCGACAAGGTACGCGAATACTTTCGAGCCCGAGGCCTACAATGTGCCCCAGAGAAATCAGCTCTGCTTACACTGATACCTGGGAAAGCTACTCAGAGGAAAAAGAGCATCCCTGAGCCCGAGCTCACAATACAGGGCAAACCAGTTCGCACGGAGTGTGCCCTATCTGTGTATTTTAGGGCTTGTGATTCCCAAAAATGGCTCAGGACTGCATACAACTGCCCCTCTCAACTTCATTCTCAACCAGCTGATGCATCTCATAGATCGGGTGTCGAATAGAAGGTTTCGATTGCTTGAGTAGGATATCCTGCGCATCATACAAGCACTTCTCGACAGCAGGCTCGCATATGGCACACCCTATCTTGCCCTTAAAACAACGGAGAAGGCCAGATTCAAAACTTTAATTCGACAAGCTTACAAGATCGCCTTAGGGCTACCATCAAAGACACCAATAGGAAGGTTGCTCCAACTGGGAATACATAATACTTGGGGGGAGATGGAGGAAGCACACCGTACTTCTCAGCTTGAACAACTGAAGCTAACTCCCACGGGAAGGACTACTTTAAGACGGCTAGGATATGCGACGCCACCCGTGCAAGACCACAAGACACGTGTTCCATCACAGATACGACCAGCAAGGACTTCATCACAATATTAACTGACTCGCAAGCGACATGTCGAAGTTATTACTGGGGATGCACCTCTAGACCAGCATACACCAGCACCGACCATTTTGAACGCCATCGCAGAGCTACCTGAGATGGAAATCGTCTGGGTTCCTGGGCATGAATCCATCGACGGTAATGAGGCGGATCACACCACTCCCCGCGCGTACATACACTGGACCATTACCCGACATGGAACTTCATCCGCTGACATCGAAACGGACCCACTTCTCCGGTATTCAGACGTCCTGGAACATTATAGACTTGGCAGAAGGAAATTCCCACCACCTCATCCTCGGTTGCAGACAAATTTTATCCCCACAGCACCCTCCTCCATTCCATCTACCCGACTCGAGTATCCCTCCCTTTGCAATTTCTGTCAGACGCCCGGCACCCTGTACCACCAAGTATGGGAGTGCCAACAAACTCCAAACCTACCCCCAATCCCCGTGCCAACTTTTGAGCAGTGGATGGATCGTCTGGTCGATCCGGACCTTGGACACCAGCAAGTACTAGTAAAGAGGGCCTGGACGGCAAGTCGCAGCCTGGGTATCCCGGAGTAAGGATGTCCTCCGCCGGCCGAGTGCCCTGCTATCAGCACTTACGCTCAATAAATGTTTATTCTTCTCCTCCTCCTTTGCTCCTCCTCCAGTAATCAGGAACTATGTTCTCGGCTAGCACTGGTCAGTAAAGTGACGTAACGGGAAACTGCAGGTGGAGCGCTTCGATTGGTGCATGGCGGGCAAAACGAAGCCTCCTCACTGTTCCCACCAAAAAGCGGATGGTTGGGCACGCAATATAATGGAGGTAGCGTTGCTTAGGCAAGTATTACAATGTCATAGGGGCAGCAGCTTCTCGTCTGTGAGACACTCGACGTACTGAGTACGCTGAATCCATCTCCGGTCAATAAAGACAGCTATAAGCGCCCCACTGGCATGTTATGTACTTATTAGAACTTACTTTTATGTGAAATGTATATGCCCAGCAATGTAGTAGCTGCGGGGGCTACGTCCATGAGAGCAGCAATAGGAATTTTCGGATGTTCAGACTCCGAAGCCACGATTATTCCTTATTGTTTTATCGGCTGTGTCTACTCGTATGTGGGGTCGCTGAGCCTTCATCTCTAATTGTAACAGTTGTAAACTTTTGTTGAGAGAAAGAAGGTGGATGGTTCAGTGGATGAAGTTGAAGGGAGTGAGTGGGAAAGGGGCATTGGGGATTGGTCGGGTCCGAGTCAAGTGAACTTTGTAGATGAAATTTTTCGCGCGATATGGTGTGTGCGGGCGCGCATTGGATGTTGCGTTTCTGAGAACGTTTGCTCAAGACCACTTTTGAGTGAAGATGATAGTTATCTGGGTCAGTGGGGCCCAGAAGGAGAGGCGTACAATTTATTTAGCAGGGTGAGTCGAGGCCTACTAGAGAATGGGACAAAAGGGTTGGGGTCAAATTGTGGATCACTATGGAAGCCTTTCAGGCGAGCTCCATTGCGAGCTGTCTCTCTTTTGCTGGGTCACCCGCCGCGGTGGCTCAGTGGCTAAGGCGTTGTGCTGCTGAGCCGGATTTTCGATGGAGGAAAGAAGCTGAACCACCTGTGTGTCGAGATTTCGGCGCACAATAAAGATCCCCAGGTTGTCGAAATTAATCCGGAGCCCTCCACTAGGGTGCTCAGGCGTAGGTTCGGCGCGCTCGACCCCACAATCAATCAATCAATCAATCAATCAATCAATCAATCAATCAATCAATCAATCAATCAATCAATCAATCAATCAATCAATCAATCAATCAATCAATCAATCTTTTGTTACGGTTCGTGGCCGCATCCACTCGCGTAGGGCAGCATAATCGCGGGCCGAATGCTTGTCGCGGATCTCCCGTAGCGGCTCGTAAACAAGGCAATGAATATGTTTTCTCTGGTACATGCTTAGTCCTGTAGTGGTGGCGGGAAGTGCGGTTTGTGTGGGTCACTACGTTGTCATTGCCGCTTTCACAACGCGATCAGATCGCTCAACGGGGCGTATGGCCTTGTTAATCAGAACTTTGCTTACCCACGATAGCTCCTTGGAAAGCAGGTCATCAGCATAGGGGGTGACGGCCAGAAGATCGTCTCGGTGACGTTGCTTCATATCGCGCTTTTCATATATAAAGTTGGCCGTGCAACGCCTAGAAGCGAACCTTGAGGGGAACCCGTGGCGCTGATCATTACAATGGGTTTTCTCAGTTACTTGGCACTCGCTCACACAGGTAACCCTGAGTTACACTTGGCGCTCAGTTGGCTAGTTGCTCGCTTTATAATTGATTCTGGTCCCTCGCACTGTTCTTCAATATTGGTCGGCTTTGAAGTGCGTGCTCGCAGTAAGAACGCACAAAAGAAAATGGCATGGGCACCAGTATAGTACCCTTGCAGACGTTACCACCTTGTCAAACGTAGCCTTAAACACTGCATAGGCCTTACAAAGGCCTTATAAATTCGGAATTGAATGAAAATTCCTAAACGCATGTACAACCCCACGGCGTTGCGAAGAGATACGGTAGTACGGTCGTCAAGGCAACTTCCAGACATCACGCAACAGGTACAATGCATGGAATATTCACACCAGCGCTCCTTGCATAACAGGACTGTTTTTCTCGCATGCAAACAGAGTAGCGTGCGTTTATTTAAAATATTGTCGTGACCGGAAGCCATTTGTTCATTTTTGCACCAGCGTAAACGGCTCTCAAGAGCCCTTAATAAATGTGCACAGCCCACAAATTACCAAAAAGAAAGATATATCGCGCGCTAAATCGAGTTTGGGCTCAGTGACAATCTTCGCAGTGGGACTCGTGCCGCGCTCGTGATAACCGATGCCATCTTCCACACCAGCTAACGATGTAGCATGATTAATGACAACCAAAGACTAATGCCTGGTCCTGGTTCCTTAATAAAATAACAAATTACCCTGTAGTTGGCACAGCATTGGAACACGGAACACAAGTCGAAAATTCGGGCCAAAAGCGATAGTATAAAACGAAAAGTTAAAGTTCATTGAAAAGTGCATTTCCTGATCGGGTTCATGCCTGAACCGGGCCGACATCCAAAGGTGTTCGCGAAGTGGGCGTTGTTCATGAGGGGTACGTTGCAGCGCTTGTTCTTGGGCGAGTAGGTGGGCGAGCTGATTTGGCCGATGGCCGAGCACCACTTGTGGCACGAGGCCAGGAAGAAAAGCTGGTCGTTGCTGAGGCCCCGGATGCCGGACGCGGCCGTCCCGTCGGGCACTTCCCGGCGGTAGGCCGCGAACGTGTGCTCGAGTCCGCTGTTGTCCGCGAAGTCCTCGGAGAGCGTCAGGGAGCTTGGTTCGCGGTACTGGTCGGGCAGCTCGCTGTACTGGCGAGCGAGGCACTCGAGCCGCATTAAGAAGCGATTGCGGGAAGCTTTTGAGAACCAGTTCACCTGCGTATCCAGCGATAAGCGGGATTTGCTTGTGTGGCAACCCGCCTTTCAAACTGGATTGTCGGCGTAGCGTTACATGGCTGTAACTTGAGCGGATACAAAAAAAAAAAAACAAGGACTGAACGAAAAAGACACAAAGACCAGCGCAGACTAACAACTGGATTTTTATTCATCACTCAGCACATATCCTCTTTAACAACATCCGCGAATGATCAAATGTGTGCGTATACACACAAACACAAGAAAAAAAAACACTTACACTTTGCATTATCTCATGTCGTCTCCATCCAAAAATCTTATACTTTGACGTAGACCCTGTCGCCTGCCTGAAAGATAATGCAAAGTGTAAAGTGTTTTTTTTTCTCTCGTGTTTGTGTGTATGATGTGATACGAACACATTTGACCATGCGCGGATGTTGTCAAAGAGGGTATATATGTGCTGAGTGATGAATAAAAATCCAGTTGTTAGTCTGCGCTGGTCTTCGTGTCTTTTCGTTCAGTCCTCGTTTTTTTTTTGCGCACTCAAGTTACAGTCATGAATTGTCACCAACTAGCCCGCGTTTCAGTGTTGTAGCGTTACACCCGATATATCGTAGGTTAGTCCCGTCGAAGTGGTGTGCAAGATTTCCTCGCGCTTTTAATATACAATACTGTAATGGTAAACCTAAAAATGCTACGGTTGGGTATTATAGCACTTGGGAACGCCATTTACATGTGCTTGTACCTTAGGGGCGACATAAGGAGGCCATAAAGAGTGGGGTATGAATCCAACTGGCTACCCTGCCCTCCGTAACGTCTGGAATGGCCTGACACTGTTCTTTATGAAGAGGTCGTGAAACTACACTCCCGTAACAGTGATCCTTTGTAATAGAATATCTCTCTCTATCACAAGAAACACTGAGTTGGAGTTTGCATCATGTTCCTCACTGTAGATGCACGTTGTCGTCACTCTCTGCATCCCGTTTTCACGCACACGTACTTACGCGAAATAACAGGTTAGAATCACATTGGGAGGGACTATTTCTTCCTGTATGATGATGAAATTAATGTGTCGGTGTTGTGAGTCAGAGTGTGTTGAAACTTTTACACGCCACGATTATAAGCACAGACAACTGAGAACAGGAAAAAAAACGCAAGGCTGTGCTCTATATTACACTAGTAAGAGTATGCACGGTTTAATGGCTCAAGAGTGTCTGAGGCCAGAGAGCACCAAAACGTCGCCGCAAGGTCTTTCAGTGTTATGTTGGTGACTAAGGTTTAAGGTGGCACATGGGTCTTCGTGAGCGAAAAAAATTCCCACCAAAAAGATTTTTTAAAATATCATTTTTCTCCTGGTTTCCAGAGTTTTTTCTCACAAAAGTCGGCACTTGAACAGAGCCTTGTACTTGCAAAAGCTGTACAGGCACAATTTTGACGAGATTCTGGTGCCAGAATCACAGATTTTGCATAATTCTTCACTTCTACGCCACGAGTGGTATCGCAGTGATAGGAAAACCGCCGAGGGGTACACACCAGCATTTAGTGCAGCTGGCAGCTAGCTATGTATTTTCTATTTCAGCATGAAGTTGAAGGTTTAAACCTTACAGTAAGAGAAATAGCTTTTCAGTTCATTCTTCAACAGTTGTTTATTTATCGTTATTTATAACTCTTTAACAATAGTAATTTAAGCTTAGAAGTTGACATTGATGCAAACTTGCATGGGATTGCTGGACAAAAAAAAAACCTGCTTCCAACAATGCATTCTCCGCTACTTCAAGTATCTATTCGTGCCTTTCTGGTGATTATTTATTGCATGGTTTCCTTCGATTGTGCTCTAGAACAATCAAGAAAAATATTTAATTATCTTGAAAAGTAATTACCTGACATCACGTAAAGATCCCCAGGCGGTCAAAATTAATCCGGAGCCCTCCACTACGGCGAGCCTCATCGCCTGCGTTGCGTCGGCGCGTTAAACCCAACAATCAATCAATTACCTTACATCAAAGTAACTGTATATTTTAAATAAGCAAATAAAACTGTACAAGCCCATAAAACTTCATCAAAATTGGTTGGAAAGCAAATAAAAGCGTTTCGAAGACCCTTAAACGTGGTGACCGTGAGGTAGGTAAAAATAGCAATAGTGTGTATCGATGCCTTAATCAAGTTTGAAGACAGTCATGGTGAGGAATTAAAGTGGTGACGTTCAAGCACGTGAAAGGCCCCAGGACTCAAACCTCATGGGATGTGTGGTGATCTTGTAGGGTACGCACCTGGAGACCAGTCTGGTCCATGTTTCCCATGAAGGGGTCGAAGACGTGGGTGATCTCGTGCCCCACCACGTGTCCCAGGCCCCCGAAACGCGCCGCGGCGGGCAGCGATCGCGAGAAGTAGGGCGGGAACTGGATGGAGGGCAGATGAACATGACGTGGTACACGAACATGTAGTACGCGTTCACCGCGATGGGCTGCGCGTGGAGGTACAGCTCGCGGTTGATGGACCGGTTGCCGCGGCCCCCGAGCAGCAGGGGCTTGGACACGAACAGGGACGCGCGCAGAGATTCCGTGTAGGTGCGCAGGAACGGACGCCTTCGTAGGGTGGTCGAAGCGAAGGAACGGAAATGGCGGGAACAGTTATCACTCTCGCGAAAGAGTTGAGCAAACTAAGCAAGCCGCGCGCTAATTGACAGGTATGTTGGTTAGAGATCAGAAATGAATGAATGAATGAATGAATGAATTTATTAAACAAGGATGGCACTCTGGCCGGTTGGGGAAATAGGAAAAAAAAGTTAGGGGTCGGTAAAGTTCGAGTTCTATTGGCAAAGTAAGCCTCCTGCTACGAAAACGATGCTACGTTACTACGCAGGTCATCAAGTATTTTTGAATCAATAAGGGCTTATCAAAATTAACGACCCCCATTACAGCGCGAAGGTAGGCGAAAACGTAGAAGGCACAGCGCTTGCGAGTGCCTTCTAAGTCTTCGTCAACCTTCGCGCTCTGATGTGTCCCATATATGACAGCTTTACCACATAAAAACGGCATTTCTAGGTCAACAGTCCCGTATCCTTGCCTTTAAGGCAATGATCTAGCAGGAATCGCCTCCGGTGCTACTTGTCTCTACTTGTACCTGGTGCGAAAATCAGCATCCCTTGCAGTCGTAGTCGCAAACAATGATGGAGTTTCCAGCTAACTTACCTGAACCTGGGCAGGTGGGAGTAGTGGGCGTCTATGGCTTCGGGCGAGGACAGCTCCTTAGGGAAGGCCACAACCTCGTGCAGCGAAGACAGCTTGTCGACGGCCACGCGACGCGTCGACTCCTCCATCCAGGACAGGTTGCGGAAGGCCGACACGGACGACTCCCTGATCTTGCTGACCATGCTGTAGGCGGTCCTCAGCGAGCCCTCCGGGAGAAACTTGGCGAAGAAGAAGTGCGACAGGGCGAACGGGGCGATCTCGGACACGTATCCAATGCACAACTCCTAGGTAGCTGACGGCCATCTGCGCCTCGTTGGCCTCTGCCATGAGGACCTTGTAGAGGTCGTACGAGGCAAGTGGCAGAAGTGAACGAACCACGTGCCAGCTCACGAAGGAGCGCAGTCTGTCGGCGTTCCGGCTGTACTTGCTCAAAAAGTGACCCGTTACGGCCAGGTACGAGGAACCGATGAGGTACAGCTCGCTGACGGCGCTCATCTGGGTGCCTTCCGGAAGGTAACGATTGAGGGCCATGTTCCAGCGTTCGGAGGAGATGCGGCCCGCACTCAAGTCGCCGAGCTCCTGCGTTGCGTTTGCGATGCCCTGGCTTAAGTCTTCATTATCCTCGTTCCAAGCATGCGATGCATGTATGCTTAATGCCAAGTTTTCTACGTCTTATTTTCCTGTTGGATGTCAGCGATACATGTCTTTTTTATGCCCTACCCATCACATTTAGTTAACATTTGACGCAGGATAGCGCGTGCTGAGGAATAGACAAGGACAAGTGACCCCACTGGCTCTGACCTCACACCACACTCAAGCGGTTTATTGGACTCGCCCTCCAAATTGAACCCCACCGTTTATATTTCAGTTCGCTTAAGCATTTCTCACACCAGCTCGTCTGAACGCTAAATTGAGTTTACCATTCGTCACCTCAATTTATATTGAACATTCACAGACCTCGTCTCAACGTGGCCTTTCTTCCCGAATTACGAAATTTAATGTCATCTGGGCTTGGAGCAAAGATGTTGTCTGCTGACCTGAACTTATTTTGAAGCCGTGTTCAAAGACGTGATGTATAAATTACAGCTTTAATAACCAACAACTGCTACCTGCTCTACGAACATTTCTACATGTGCTGAGGCCTGAACTGTTTTCCAGGTCTAAAATGTTTCACTGATTGATTATGACGTTTAACGCGCCGACGCTTCATAGCCGATGAGGCGCGCCGTAGTGGAGGGTTCCGGATTAACTTTGTCCACCTGGCGATCTTTACCATATTTAACGAACGCCGAAATCTCGAACACACGGGCTTTTTTGCTTTTCGCCGCCATCAGAATTAAATGTTTCACAAACCAGAACTAGTCTTACACGTCTGAGCGCCTGTCCCCCACTTAAGCACCGCGAGTGCAACTCGGGGAGCTAGATGCCATGATGCGTTGAGGTATTTGTTGGAAACTTCTGCCGATCGTTTAGATGTTAGCCCATGTATTCATTGAGCGTACCAGGGCAAATAATAGGTATCGCAGTGCAGACACGTAGTAGGAATTACGACAGCAAATAGCTACCTAGATGAGCCAGTAAGCTACATATTGCGGTTTCAGGAAACCCCGAAGAACTGCTTTACTCAAAGTGACGTAATCGTTCGTAACAGTCAAAGCTGAAAAGTTGGGTTAGTTGGCTACTTGATACAGACGACCTTTGAACAGGCTAGAAATACACGGGTCGAACGCTCGACGTCAACATTTGCACATTAACATTGTCTTCAGCAATTATAACAGATTCAAGCATTACCTGGAACTGGGCGTAACCGATCAGGTCCTTCTCTTTGACCTCGAAGTACACCGACATGAGGTACGTTTCCATCTGCACGAGGTCTTCTACCAGCGGCACGTAGTTCTCCCTAGGATTTCCCATCGCCTTGGCGATGTGCAAGAGCGCCTTGCCGAAGGCTGCGCCGGGAAGACGAAATGCTCGGTGCTGGAACCACGACAACAGGTTGGGGTTCTGGCTCATGGACAGGATCAGCCGGTCGTCCAGCTTGAAGTTTGGCACTAGCTTCACCTGGAAGAGCACGTGCACGTCGGAGTCGAGGCTGAGACGGACTAGAGTGTCCAGGGCATCGAACTCGGAGTCTGGGGAGTCGGGCCATCCCAGCTGGTGGTCGCTGAGGAAGGCACGCAGGCCCTCGAGGTTGTTCTCCCGGTTGATGAAAATGTCCTCGCACATGCGCAGAGCCTGCGCCGATTCCTGAGCGGCCAGGCTTTGGGTGGCCGCAGGTGAGCGCTGCCGGATGTCGTCGTACAGGCTGAAGGATATCTTCCGTTGCAGGATGCTGAACTGATTCAAGTCCATTGGGTGCACCTGCGAGTGGGTGTACACAGTGCCGAGATCGTACTTGAGCGAGAGTAGCGCGCGACGTCTGCGGTTTAGTGCTGCACACTTCTGTTGTCTCTACCAAAGCCGCTTGTATAACATTGCTTGTCGCGTCAGAAGAAGATTGCTAAACAGCGACTTTCTTGTTGCTCTCTCTGCCTCTCTCTCACGCGCACGTGCCCTTATCCCCCCGCTAGCCCTCGCGAAGGCTGCTGTCTCCAACACTCACTCGCTTGGCAGCGTCGCCTCGCGAAAACTGCACCAAACAATTTGCAGTGTTTGTCCACTATTCGCGAGATGGCGCTTCCGCGCTTTCTTCTACGTACGGTGAATACCTACAAAATGCCAGAAAAGAGCGAGATACATATCCAATCCCGCCTCACGAACTAACGGCAACTGAAGTCCAGATGCTACGTAAGATTCAGACGAATGCCTTCATACATAAATCTCGCTGGGCGAAGATTTTCCAACAACGGCACCCCGACTACACAGAAAACTGCAGGCTATGCGGAGAGACTGGTATACCCTCTTCCATGCCACGCGGGCCTGCCCACACCTCTGGGCAGGTGCCGAACACCAAAAGGACCCGCCACTGACTTCACGTGAATCATGGGAGGCCGCCCTCGTCAGCCCCGACTTACAGATCCAAAAGGACCTAATCAGCCGGGCGAAGACGGGAGCAGAAGCCACTGTAGCCTTGGACAAAGGGTTCCACCTATGATTCTCCATCCTTTTTTCCCCTTCCCCCTTTCCTCCATATTTACTTTGTGGCCGTCGTCGTCTTACGATAGCACAGCCGCGTACGGCAAATCATCTGGTAGCACGTCCTCGCCTTGGTAGACTTTCACTTCTTCGCCAGCTGGTCCGGTGGCCGTCTCCATCGTGTGGACTGTGAAAGAATGGCTATACAGATTCGTCGTCATCGCCTCCGGCGCAGCGGACCCGTGACGCGGCGGTCGCTACACGACGACAACGACGAAGGCGGGAGCTCCTCTTGTGGCGTAAGCCCATGCGCAAGCCTGGACGGCGCCGGGCGGCCGCTGCGAGGCACACGCTCACGTGCGCTCAGTATTTATTTTTTGCTAAAGCCGTTGCGCGAAGGGCGTGCCTGGCGCCTGTAGCACGCGCTCACGTGCGCTCGGGGTTTTCTGTCCACGCCGGACGGATTTGTGTCAGCCTAAACAGCTCCCGTGTAAAAACTAAAGCTTACATCACACTTCCCCACCTTTTATCTTTTGAAGTACCTATTTCTGCACATTATAAAGGAAATAAACTTCGGGGAAATCTTTCTTCGGAGCCCTACCCAACTGTTAACGGAATAAGGAAACAGACTTTACAGTAGAGCGGCCAACAGGTTAATTAATTTACACGTCTATAAGGGATCAGCATTGTAGAACATCGAAATTTTAAATCTTATTTCCGGCATTAGTTCCGCTTTGACATAAAGCACATGAACCTACAGTACACCCTACCAACATCTGCGCAAAAATGCCCACGCAACACTTCTAAAAATGTCGCAGGAGGATTGCAATTGATCCCTTTGAACAGACATACCATTCACAACCACGCTAAGGTGGATTACGTTATTCTTCGCTGTAAGTTAAGCAATTCACAGTTAATTCCGACGCCTGCGGGTCGGGAAAAAACAGAGAATGTGATAGTAGGTGGTGAATGTACTTGTGAAATATTACTTATTCCGCAATAAGATGGGTTCTGATCCCTGTCCTGAAGTCGTTCGTTCAATCCTCCACTGGCTATCGTGGAGAATAGATTTTCGACAGACGCATTTTTGCTAGAATGCAGCTAAGCACCACACTCTGATACAAAATGGCGTCGCAGAAGACACGCGCATGCACTCGCCTGCCACCAGTGGCCGCATGCGAACTGGTAGAAGTCGGAGCAGGGGTCGGCGCTCGTGTCCATGGCCATGGAGAGTTCCTCGGGGAAATCGTAGCAGTCGGGCGAGAAACAGCGCGGCGCCACAACTGTGCCCACCAGGCGTGGAACGAGTGCGTACAGGCTTGCGTACGCCAGGCTAGCGATGACCGTCACCACGTACGTGTTGACGCAAGCCGCCGCGCACCACGGCAAGCCTCTGTCCGCCGCCTGGACGTCCGAAACGGCGTCTTCGACATCCATTTCTCCCTCGGCGTGCACGCTGTAGTGAGCCGAGCTGGCTGCTAGGGGACTGTTGGAGGCTGGGGCTACCTAGACCTGATGAGACTGGGTACAGTACGTAGCATGAAGCAGACCTCTCGGTGGGGGGAGGAGGGTTATCTCAAGGTCGAGCCCGAAATAGTCCAAGCGAGGTGGTCGCTTGTGGCAGCTTCGTGGATAAAAGTCCCCTTAACTGCTTGCTTCGGACAGAACGGCCGATTGTTAGCTTGCGACTTCTTCTTAGGGCACGGGCCAGAGTCCTCCACGAGACAAGTCACGAGACCCCTCTCTGACGTAATATTCACAAGCGTTTGCCTTTACCTAACGTAGAGATCTTTGCAGTTGAGTATTGAACGACAAATTTCAGCAGCCTTTCCATGATGGCTGTCAAAAATAATGTTTCCTTAAGGTATTGATTAGGGGGAGAAAAATGATTACCGATTCGGCAGCATAATTACGGACAACCTTGGCCAATCTCTGTTTGTGTGCCTAAGTGTGATGAAAGAAACAAAAACCACAAAAAACGTGTACAGAAAGAGATAAAAAGAGAGAATAAGTAACATCTGTCCGAAAAAGAATAATAGAGTGGAAGGAGAAGACCTTGATGGCGAGGAGGAGCAGAGGCGGTGAAATACGACTAGATAAGACTACCCAAGACAGACTAGACAAGACCCAAGACTAGACCCAAGACAAGACAAGACAAGACTAGGACTACCCAAAAGCCATCTGAAGGCAATCTAGCGCCACGTACTACCTGATTCGCGTTCAGCAAACCTCCTATTCTTAATTATCAAATGCTAAATGGAGCCCACTGCGTGGCCTTCAGGGTAGAGTCGCTTAGTTCTGAGGCACGCCTGGTTTCCAATTTCGTTATTCTAAAAGAATGCTGCAAGTTTTCGTGATTTTTATTATAAAAACGTTCTGTTTCAGTGATCGATTTTACGGAGTGGTTTTGCAAACGAAGAGTGGTTTGGTATTTCGGTTTTATTAGAACGGAATGTCATCGCCCGTTAAAAAGCCGATCACCAGACATCCTCGGCGTTGATGAATGTAACGCCAGAGCGTCTGAATGATCTTCGTGGTTGCTATCTGTCGCGGCCCCTGACTCTTACAAATAAAGCCCCCTATTTTGGAAAAAAAAGGCGAAAATCAGTTGTAGCGGCTTTGTTATAATGCCCACAGTGACCTGTAAAAAACCTTGTTCTGATGTTACGTCCATTTGATTATTTTTGTTTGAACTCCTTGCTGCGCACCGTTGTGCATTTTCATATTCCATATCAGTGAGGATTTATGCAGTTGGATTCTAACGCAGTGCGTTCTGCGTTGACGTCAAAGTCGATAACAGAGCCACTTGTGAAATCGAAGCGTTCTAACACAATAGACGCCAGTGAGTTAACGCAGAATATACAGCGATAGGTGTAAACGTTTGACAGAGATCTGTCTGGTTGGGAACGACAGAGTGCAACAATTCTCCTTTGCAACGTTACTACTCGCTTCCTTGCCCCGTTCCTCTTGCCAAAATAAAAGCTCTGTCTCTTTCTCCCTCTTTATCTCTCTCTTTCTCTCTTACGCGTGTTTACAAAAGCGCCAAACGGAATCACCGCGATCGTGATCATTACTTGAATCATTATAATCATCGTCCTCAACGTAACGTTGGCTTACTAAGGCTTGGCGTTGAGTTATTGTGGGTAACGTTGGCTGCTCTCCGAGAGCAACCTAGGGATGTTAATAACAGTGGACTTCTTGTTCATGACCTTTTGTGTTCCCTTCGGGAAAATAGATAATCCTGTAGGATCCACCCGGAGCACGGTCAACGAGTTCGCCCTAGCCAATCTCCCGTACGGCTACGAGCTAAACACATCGAGAGCATTATCATCATCACATCATCATCAAAATTATCGCCTACGCCAGTTATCGCGGGGACATCAGCCAAAAATAATTCAAGGTTGAGGGAACCATCCAGCCCAGCCAGCAGTTCCAAGACAATGGCATCTCCTCCGAGACAAAGTGATTCTCCAAGACCGAAACGTGGAGGAGCCTTGGTCGGGACATTGTCGCCGAAGACGCGAGTCTCGCCTCCTCGCGGGTTATCCGACAGGCCGGGGCGAGGTTCGCCGAAGCGGGCAAGTCCAACGGCAATTGGACAAGATCAACCGCCACTGAGCCCAGGGGCAGAGCCTCCAACGCCCATAAATTCACCTCCGGCAGCCGGATCTCCTGGGCGTTCGCCTGAGATAGAAGCTTTGCCGCCGAGTCGGTCGGCGCCAATGGGCACAGACAGGGTACCGACGCCTGGGGAATCTCCGGCGACTCCTAACGACTTGCCACAGGAGACGGGACCAGAAACGCCACTTGCCCCTCCCTCCTCAGGAAACGCAAACACGGGTCCACCAACACCCCGTAAACAAAAAGGTATGATGCTCACAGAGCAAATGTAGATGTCAAGTCCGTAGGGCCTTTTATTCTTTTGCAACTACCTGACAGGCGGATTTTCTCGTAAGGTCACCACGAATTGCTTCAGCTATAAAACTGTAGTCGTCCATCCGGGTGTGTTTGGAATTCGACGTGAAGCTTGAAGTTAGGCTAGCAAGAAATCAGCGTGCTTGAATGATTTGATCTGTTCCTTGTGTTACTATTGATAGGGTTATATCGACTATACCGCAGAGCCAAGGTGGAATGTCACAGTGATCAAATGTAGCGCAGCAGAAACACACAGCGCAGCAGAAACGCAGCAGTCACCGTTCTTTGTCTTGCGGTGTGCTCTGGCCACATCACCACCACCGTCATCACCATAATCAACCCTTCCTGTCCACCGCAGGAGGAAGGCCTCTCCCAAAGATTTTTAGCTGCTTCTACCTGAGCTTTTCGAGTCCACAATTTTTATAAGTTCACCCCTCCATCGAGTCCTCGGTCTGCCCCCATTTCGTTTACGGTCCATTGTCAACCATTCTGGTGAACGGATGGTTCACCATTTGTCCATTATCTTCATCACATGAAGGTAATGGATAAGGAAAATGTTGTGTCGCGGGCGGTAGCCGCGAGCTGGAGCGAACCCGGCAACTGGAGCGAGAATAGACAGGCACGAGCAACACACTTGTCTCTAATACCTGTGCTACACGAGCGTTTGGAAGGACATTTCAGTCGAATGGCCTTCGAAATTTCAAATGTCATTCGAACTGGAAGGAGTTCTGTCGATCTACACGACCATTCTCAAAGACAGTTGAAAGTTTCCGCGTTCGCCCGCCATGTTTTGGTGTCGCCACTGCTGCCATGTTTCGTTCTTGGCGAAAATGTAATTTTAGAGTTAAAATGGGCAAAAAAGCAATTATTAGAGATCAAATTGATAACTATCTACAAGCGCGCACAAAACATGCACAAGGCAGCCAGTTTCTTTTTGTCTTTTTTCGCACCGCCGGTGTTGAGAGTACCAAGTTACCTCGTAATCGTAGAGCGAGTGACAGAGAACGAAAACAAGTGAACCAGTGAAAAATTATGAAGATCTTGCACTTCAAACACAAAGTTTTACTCGTAAATAATTGTTTTTGTTATTACGGCTTGCAGAAACTGAGCCCGAGGGTACGACCGTTCGTGTTTCAAAGGCCTTTGAGACTCTCAAAGGTCAGTTGTCGTGCTCCTTTGACTCAAATGCCGTTTTAACAAAATGCATTTGAAAAACGTCGTGTAGCAGCTCAAAGGTGTCATTTGAGTCAAATGACATTCGACTCGAAGGCCTTATCTTGCCTCGGCCGAAAACCATTTGAAGAAACCTATTGTGTCATTCTGAAGTCTTAACCATATATTTTGACCACAACGTTTTTTGTGACAAGTTGAGTCCGCAGTTTTGATAGGTAACTGGTTGAGGTTGAACTCAGTGTTATAGACAAGGTTGTTGCGCACTGTACGAGTCTTGACCCGCTGGAGCCCAAGCAGCCACTGAGCCGGCGAGCGGCCGTTCATTCACGATGACACACGGAGACACGCGTAAACGGGAATGGCCAGCTCCAATCCCGTGTGCCGCTCAACAACGGCCTCTAAAAGACACTCTCAACGCACAGGCGAACCCAGTGTGCGTGCGCTCCGAAGGACGGTGCTACTGATAAACCACACCGAACCACACTTCTTTCGCCTAATTTTAATCTGCCCCATAATGTCTTCAACACAGGTTTTTTTTAAATGCAGAGCATTTCAGTAACTCACGATGTCACCCGCGTTGACGTCCGTAGTCGTAGTCCGCACCCCTCCCCCTAAACTATATAAAAAAAAATACCATCCGGCGCCTGGTTTCGATCCCTCGACCCTGCGGGCGGAACGCAATGTACATGGTGCTCTACCCACTGCGCCACAAAGCCGACATAGAATGGGAGGCTACAAACGCGCCTTATATCCTTGACTCATTCAAACTACGTCAAGAAGCTGCTGATACAACGCATTCACTACCACCAACTCCCCAAACACTAAACGTTAACGCAATACACCCACCCCCTATGCGACGCATTTACTCGAGTCCCCCTCGCGGGAGAGATGGGCCCAATTTTTTTCTCTTACATACGCTGCTGTTTTCCTATCGTTAAATGTGACCCCCTTCCCTCTTTCTCTCCATGCATGAGCCAAGCTTTGCTCAGGCCACGCTACTGTTACCATAATTTTGCAGCAAACTCGCCACTGCAAGAAGCGGATTCGCCGAATCAGGGGGCGGCCGCGAATTCCCCCAAACGCCAGGTGCGTTCGGCCAAGGCCAAGGGGGAAACGTCGCCCGACCAGAGGGCCGCCGCGGGCTCAGCGTACATTGCGGAAGCCGAGCGGGCATCTCCGCAGCAGCTCGATGCGCACGAGGAGGAACCCGCCAGCTCGCCTGCACTGAGCCCCCAAAGGTGAGACCGGGCGACGTGACAGATCATTTTCATAAATCGCACCATGACCCTTTTATGCAACTGTGGCATGCAGCTGACAAGCTTGAAATGCTTTTAGAAACCACGGACGGACAACCAAGGTCATCGTTGCGCATCCTGCTATCTGGAGCGCCTGCGGAGACGAAGCTTGAGACACGACGGTGGCCTCCAAACGCTGATTGGCACGCTCGATCTCTTATGGGATCTCATCGTCGCAATTTGAACCTACCTGGGGTATCTCGATCGTCGTTAGTCAGGTTCAACTTGCACTCGCCCCGTCTGTGCATAACATGGGTCAGGGCAAACATTTTTGAACCTAACTATCACGAGCGAAATGTCTGCTCGGCTTGGTTTTGCAACAACTATGCACACAGTGTTTCATAGAAGCTAGGCTACCGAATGATTGGATTAAGCCTGTCGCTTGAATTGGGTTCAGCCCAGACAGCCGAGCCGGCGTGCCATTCGTGGTGAGACTGAAGGATCAAGCCTGAAGCCTAATGCAACAAAGTCATTTTTATTCTGGATTCTGCAATTTTACCTTTGCTTAAGGATGTTTACATCACCTTTTGTACGCGCTGATAGCGAATAGTGCAAATAGTAAGGCAAATAGTAATAGGGCAAATGGTAGTGAAAATAGCAGGTAGCAAATAGTGAAATCTTGCATGGCGTGAACATTCAATGTGCAGGTTCAGCCTTTGAGATGAAGGGATGCATCCATGCGTTTCTGTTTCTGCAGGTCACACGACAAATTTTCTTGGCTTGGCGTCTTCAAGCGCGTTTCACCTCGCTCATTCGCGCAGAGGCCGTCACACTGAGGCCGGTCGCAACAATCCGTGCGCCGATCCCGCGTTTCTGAAGAACCCAAGTTCGCCCATGGCACCATAAGTTACGTACGTTTATTTGGGTATTCTGTGTCCGCAAAAAAATGGGAAAGGAAGAACATTATAGCGTTCTGTTATAGCCGGAATCATCCTTTGTGCGCTATAACGACAAATCTGTTTCCATCTACACTACAGTACACTGCGAAACGATTTACATCCTTTTTAAATGCGGAGCATTTCTTAGGCTCGCGATGTCACTCGTCGATGTTGTCGGCGCCGTCCACACGCTCACTGCGCATGCGCGTCGCGTCGAGGCGCAGGTGCGCGTCCTCTCCCCCGTGCGCGTCCGTCGGCTCTCAACACAGCTGCGCGGTGCGGTGGGAGCGCGTCTGTGCGCGCATGCGTCGTAGCTACCCGTGCGCTGCGTCGCGCTCAACAGTAACGGCGGCAGGGCGTGTACACGTGATAACGGCGTGGTGGGTGCGTGGAAAGTTCGGCGCTTGTGTACGGAAGCGTGCGCATGCGCGTCTCTCCTCCCGTACTTCCTCTCCTCGAACGCGGGCGGTGTGTATATAAGCGGCGGAGTGCGCGTTCGGAATTCAGTCAAGGGGCGTCTTTGCTTGGCTTTCGCTTGACTTGCCCGCTTTGCTTGACGGCACCAAGCAATAAAAGACAGACTTTAAACTTAAACTCCTTGCCTTCGCTTCTCCTTCGTTCAATAAATAAGAATAATAAAGACGAAATAACAATTAAGCATTCCCAAACCATACCCAATTACGCAACATTCACGCGATACCCCCACCACTCTGCGACGCATTTACTCGAGTTCCCCCCGTGGGAAGATGCGGGCGGGTTTTTTTTTGTCTATAACTAACACTTTTTTACTCTATCAAAAAAAAAGTAATCGATAAATATTTCGTGAAAAGTTAAACCGTCAAATTGCTACACTACCGGTGTTTCTGTGATTAAACTCTTCGTTTAAAATATGTGTAATGCTGTTCGCTTCTACGAGTTGAGTTTTACCTCTGTAATCTTTTAATTATCTTTCTTCCCTTTTGCTTACCCTTGTTTGTTGTTCATACGCTGCTTTTTTCGGCCAAGAGCCCCCCCCCCCCTCCCCCTTATGCAGTGCCCTCGAGCTTTTAAGGTGGAAATACATGAAAATAAAAAATGCCACCGGTACCGCTAGGAAAGGTATCGCTTTAAAAATGGGTCAGCTTGAACACTTGAGGCATTTTTTTTTTCTAAATGAGCGGGATCCAAAACAAACCGAAACTGAGTCGGATAAAGCTGCAGTGACAAGAAAAACTCGCCCAACTTTCCCCTAAAAAAGGGGTGGATAGAAAATAGTTGAGATAACGCCCTGAAAACGGGAACGCCGATCGTAGTTCGTATCGAAAATGAGCCAATGAGCCAAATGCATTTGCGCAATGGGCGTTCGGTTTTCGCTTGAGTATTCAGTCTGTTCCATGGGCATTTTTGAGTTTTTTATGCGTTTTAGAGCTGGCCGATATGAATTCAGGCGGCAATTATGAGACCAACGAAAATCTGGCCTTAGATGTCAACGACGATGTGAGCGGAAGAAGTGAACGAAATGAAACAGATGTAAAGCAATGATTTCATTTCATCTCTCCATATATTTATTTTTTTGCTCCCATATTTACCATTTCAGTACTTACCTATATAGCCGCTGCTTACAAGCCCTGACAAATCCCCCCCTCCCGCTCTGACAGTACGAACCACTTCTTCGAGGTGACGAATAAAATATGAGCAGCCTTCTTGTGAAGCGTTTAGGAAATTCATGGCAAAGCAATGAAGAGCTTGCATACTCCGTTACTGCCTTGAGGCGTGCCCAAGATAATTGCCCTAGGGAAGAATTCGAAAAGAGCAGCTAACGGTTCTAAGGGGACTCACTTCTCTCCATGTGTAGTTCTACTGTTCTTGAGGCCCTGTTGCATGTTTGTAATGCCTTTTCCACCAAAACTCAATCGCACTATGCTTGAAAGTCAATTTGAATAAATTTTTTATAAGAATGCAGCATCAACTCGAGTGTTTCAATTCAATCCCTCAAATATTGCTCCAAATCACGGCATAATTAATTGTGGCCATAAACTTCCCCTATCAGACGTGTAAAATATATCACATTATACTTTTGCCACCGCTGCATTTAGTTACGGTAACAAACTTCCGCTTGTTTCTCAAATTGGCGTTAGGTGGATCTGGCTCATTTCGTAAACGTAGCGAAAGGTCTGTTTGGCTCGGTTTTGCAAAGAATGCACGCAATGCCTCATAAAAGTTAGGTCACACCTGCCACTCTAGCGCTCCGGGCCGGCTCGCCCGAGATTGAGCGACCAGGCGCCGGCGAAGCGGTTGTTAAACCCTCCCCTAGTACGCGGTAGCACAGCGACGAGGCTTCGAGCGAGGGCACCTGCGACGCTTCTCCTCAGCGGATCACGCAGCGTGACGTCACACCTGCCACATTTGCGTTCCCGTGGTTCAAGGTCATTGCGACGTGATGAATGACCTTGCGAGGCGAGGCAAAGTAGAGCTTTCGCTCTGAAACGTTTAAAATTGCATCATTTCTCCCCTAAACGGGACATCGAACGAGTACCTCTTACTCTACGTGCAGGGAATGACTCGAAGCAGGATGTCGTTGGGCGTCAGCAGAAGCACGACGTGCCAGGTGAGCACAATGCTCATCGTGACCTGCGCCCTCGTAGTGCTGGCACTCGTAATCATCGGTGTCGTGACCTGGCGTGTCTTCTGGAGCCCCAAGGATAGCGCGAAGTCGCTGAAAGCGGGACATCACAGCGAGAACAAAACCGCTACACACGGCAGGGCGTCGTGCTCCAACGGAACGTGCACAGGCGAAACGGAACAGGCTTCTGGTTCTCGGGAGCTGCGGCTTCTCGGGCCTCCTCCTAACGGCCGCCGCGTTTGAAGTGCCTGTAGGCTGCGTTTTTTAAATATAGCGAAGCGAAATAAACGCTGACGGCGAAATGCCGCCTTTTAAAGGCTTAAGCCTCAAGTTACCAGTTCTGTGAAAAACCGTCGTTGTTGTTCCGGTAGAGCAAAATAGCCGCCACTGCAAAGGGTAATAAGTAAATAAACTTGTGGGATCCACTGAGATTCAAACCCGAGCCTCCATAATAGAAGCCCGATGCACTACAGCTGTGCTATCTCCGCACGTTGCGAGCTGTGGAGAGAGAGAGAGAATAAACTTCATTCAGTTTGCCAACTGTGTTGCTTAGACGTCCGCCGTGAGGCCTTGGGCTCTGCCAGTGTCCTCAGCCAGCTGGACTGCCCAGAGTTGATCTTCCGGGCAGTAGCTGAGCAGCACGGTCTCCCACTGCTCACTGTTAGTGATTGTGCGGCCATTTGTGATCGCCTGCGGACATTGCCGTTACATGTGCGCCAGGTCCGCTCGTTCCTGCCATCTATGACACTCAGGGGAGTAGTGCTCTGGGTAGCAGTAGCTGTTCACGAGTGGGTGTGGGTAGGAGTGGGTCTGTAGGAGTCGCCAGACCCCCGAATGCCGCTTACTGAGGGATGGGTGCGCGGGTGGGTAGCGGGCCTGGCCTAAACGATAATGACCGGTAATGTCCCTGCATGACAATAGCCTGTCCCTGCCTGACATACAAAAGTTATTGTCGTTGTTCTTCTTTTTTTGTGGAACATACCCACTCTCGCTATTGGTCAGTAATGGGCAGCTTTGGATGGCTAATAGGCCCACTTCACAAAACTCACAAAACTATGATTTGGAAACGCAAAATTCTGGAATTCTTCGTGCCACGTGGCACTTGAACGTGACGCACGGGAGTAGAACAAGTGCACGTGTACCAGTCTAGCAGAAGCTGTGGCGTGTGGAGTCTACATGCTGACTTAATTCTGTCGTAACACGAAGAAACCAAAGCGAAAAAAGAGGCGCGAATGCGGTGCAACAGAAAAGAAGCCGGTCAAAGTAATTCGCACCAAAAGGCAAACGAACGCATTATAGAAGAGGAAATGGAGGACACGAGCGCAGACAATCAATTACATTTTTATTAACGCAGGCGAAAATATATATGGGTGTGCGTCGACTTCATAAAAATACAAACTCACGTCAACTACTTAAATCTGCGTAGAATGTAGTTTGTCTGCACTCTTGTTGCCCATTTCCTCTTCTGAAATGTTTGTGTTTCGTGCAGTTTTTCTCTATGAACCGATACCAACTCGCTCAGTTAGATGTTACAATGCCTTCGACTAAGTAAGGCAGAAGTATTCATAAGGGATTCCTTACAAACAAGGTAGTGTCTATTATCACGGCAACCGTGCGAATTACCATCACAAATTTCTCACGGCAGTCGCCTCTCATTGGCTAAGAACGCTACCCGGAGATTCTAGTGAATAAATATTCTCCAAAAAGCCGTGTTTGCAGCTGCCCCTGTAGCGCTGTACTTGGTTATAAACGAGAAGGCTCAGGCTCGAGTCCGACATTGCGATGTGTTTTTTTTTATATTTTGGAATTTTTCTGTCATCCTCATTTTGTTAATGTTTTTTTTCGTACTCTGGTTTTTACTATATCAAGATATCGACGCACAGGACTTCTAGCATGGGTTGAATTACGTTTAATATTGGTTGTACTCTGCATCGTTGGGCTTGGTTAGATTAGGTTTGTTGCAGTTTGGCTGTATTCGGGTAGGTTATGACGCGTTCGGTTAGGCTACGTGAGGCTCGGTTAGGTTATCTTACGTTAGGTTACGCTGGGACGTAATATTACTCAGCAAATTTTAGGCCAGCCAGCTTTTATGGAAACTGCCGTGAGAATTTCCCAGAGGTAATTCTCACGGCTGCCGTGAGATTAGACGCAGCCTACAAACCAACAATTATTACAGCGCACTTATCCTAGACTCTATTTCTCCTACCTAATACCCTCTCTCTTGTCACTTCTGCCCTTCTCCTAAAACCACCTACAACAGAAAGGGCTTGCTAACACACTCCACCACCTGCACCCATCCTCATCTCTCTCCCGAGCCCTCGAAGGGCCTGATGACCAGATCGGACCGGTCTCGTCATCAGGCTGTCGTCACACCGCTCTGATCAACGCCAGATTTCCCTGATCACCCGTGCCAGGGCTCCAGGCAAGGCCCAAGGGTGCCTCGATTGAGGCCAACACATTCCACTGAGTGACGACTCAACCCTACCATTTGCTCAAAGAAAAGTTAATTCTGTCTCTGTCACTTAAATGTCCGCCTTGTTTTATTAAGGCAGAGCCTTAAGTTCCAGATTCTGCGTAAAGCCGTTGTCCTCGTTGTTCCTGTCCGGTCAAAGAAAAAGACGCCGCCGCAAATAGTAAATAAATCAAAACTCGTTCGGGAACCCAAGCGACTTGAACCCGGGTCTCCACAACAGCAGCATTCCGATGCGCTACCGCTGTACTATCTCCGCTTCTTTTCTTTATTGCAGTGTGTTATCTCCGCACGTTAGCAGCGGTAGAGCAAAAGTAATGGCTGTGGTTCCAATGAACTTGCGTGTTACCACCACCACCCCCTAGTTTTTCGTGAAGCATGCCCACTTGGAAGATTGGCCAGGAATCGAAAGCTTTGAGGGGTCGCCAATCATCATCATCATCATCAGCAGCAGCAAGCAGAAGCAGCCCGACTACGCCCACTGCAGGGCAAAGGGCTCTCCCGTAGATCTCCAATTATCGCGGTCCTTCGTTTCACGAAGCTATGAATTGGAAACGTCAAAGTTGTAGAACAATGCGGGCCGCGTGGAACCTGAACGTGAATTCACGTGAGCAGAAGAAAAGAACCCGGTCGAAGTAATTTGCGCCAAACGTCAAAAAAAAATCCCAAAGCGATTGAAATACGATGCAGCTGTAAAGGACTCGGTTGTAAAGGAGTATCGCAGGCTTTCGCCTTCAAGGCCCATAGGCAGACTTTGGCGCGATGAGGCATTTTTTTCTGGGTACTGCCTATTATCCCGGCGACCGTGAGAATTACCGTCAGGAATTTCTCACGGCAGTCGCCTCTGATTGGCTAAGCACGCCTCCAGGAGATTTTATGGGACAAATATTTCCTAAAAACTCGTTCCCACGGATGTTCCTGTGGCGCTGTGTTATAGCACTTGATTTTAAACGAGAAGGCTCTGGTTCCAGTCCGGCAAGGTCGAAGTTTTTTTTTCTTTTTTTTTTAGCTTTCGAAATTTTTGAAGTTTTCGCTCATGGTGATTTTGTTAATGATTTTTTATCGTGGTTATAATATGTGAAAAGATGGACGCACAGGACTTCTAGAATAGGTTGGATTAGGATAAATATAGATTGTATTCTGTGTCGTTGGGCTGGGTTAGGCTAGGATTGTTGCAGTTGGGCAGGATTTGGGTTGGTTATGATACGTTAGGTTGGGTTACGTAAGGTTAGGTTTTGTTAGGTTACGTTGGGAGGTAATATATTGAGCGGAGTTTAGGCCAGCCAGCTTTTATGAAACTGCCGGAAACAGCTTTTATGGAAACAGCTTTTAAATTTCCGGGAGGTACATTCTCACGGTTGCAGTGAGATTAGACACAGCCCTTTTTCTGCGCATCGTTCATTAAGAAATGTTATTCTGTCTTGGCCAATCCCCCTCAGTGGGTGTTCTTTTTTGGCACCGACAAAAGAGAGCATAAAATCGGCTTCGTATCGCCGTTCTTGTTTATTTTCATTGCAAAGTTTTCAATAGCCTGCTTCCAGCGTCTTCAGTCGTCAAGCGTAGATTGCTCAACCGCATTCCAGCGAAAACCCGCGCAGTCTGCCCTGGAAGACAAAGGTCGAGAAAGAAGTACGCAGCTGCCACGCGGGCGGAGGTTCCGGCCACCACCACCACCACAATCGGCCCTCGAACGCAACCGAAATTTGACGCCCAGAGGAGTAGGCCTCGTCGGCCACACGCGCGCCAAGACGTCACGCCGAAGGCGGGATCATGGCCCAGACATCAATAGCCCCGTGGATACAGGCGGGCGGCACTACTGTACCAGAGCGTCAGAAGTGGGGCAACAAGATGGAGTTCTCCTCTCCTGCGTCGGGATGTCAGTGGGCCTTGGCAACATCTGGCGCTTTCCGTACATGGCGTACAGCAACGGGGGAGGTACACCAGCAACCCGCGATTTCCTAGCACCTTTATTTTATCGCAGTGTCTAGAGTGCCGTCCGACGGCACTCTAGCTGATCGTTGCAGGCATGGCTAGAGTGCCGTCCGACAACATTCGAGTATTTAAGACTAGGCTAGCAGCGGCCAAAGAGTCTGTCGTTGTAGTGTAGAGGATCCGTCTTAGCTTCTTGATCCCAAAGTCAGTGTTTCGAGACCGGCTTTTTTTGCCACGGTTTTTTTTTCATTATTTATTTGAAGTGTAATTTCTGTACCTTAGGTTAGTTTTGGTGTTATAAATGATTTGTTTGTGTGTGTTAGGTTACCTTATGTTATGTTTAGGTTAGGTTGCCTAGCTTTACGTTATCTAGAGCAATGTACTGCCAGGCACGGCAAATTTTGCCACAAAACGCCGGTGGACGTCGATATAGTGGAGTGCTTATAATACCGTCGGACGGCACTCTAGACACGGCCTTATTTTATATACAGCCTAGAGTGCCGTCAGCGGTACTGTATGCACTCCACTATATCGCCGTCCACGCGCGTTTTGGGGGAAAAATTCTTCGCCTGAAACTACGTCGCTCTACCTAAGGTAAAGTAACGCTACCTAGCCTAACATAACGTAAAGTAAGGTTACCTAACCTAACATAACGTAAAATAACATAACCAATCGAACACGAGGCAATCGTTTCAAACGCCAAAAGCTAACGTAAGCCATAGAATTATGAGTCAATTTAAAGGTGAAAAACATAATCGAGGCAAGCAAGAGCCAGTCTTGAACCACCCTACACCACAACGCCAAACGGTTGGTGCGGTGCTAGCCTAGTCCTAAATATTCGAATGTCGTCGGACTGCCTTCTAGCCATGGCTGCGGCACTGAGCTAAAAAAGCACCGTCGGACTGAACGGTAGACACTGCGTAAACGTTAACCGTATTGCGTTAACTCTGTGATGTGCAGCTCTAGTAAAGGCGAGCCTCTTGTATAAAATTTCCGCGAAACATTATTAACAACGCCTAGCTCAGCTTTCGTTTGAGGCTGCCATCAGTCAAGCGTCGTATGTTGCTTGAAAACGTGACTTTGTTGAAATGTGTAAGAACCCCCCTTACGGGTGTATCAACAGTCGTGGTTTTGCCGTGCGCAATTTCTGTACCTGTAGCTAAACTAGTAGCTAAAACTTGTAGCTAAAACGGATGAAAGAAAGCTTGTAGCTAAAACGGGCGATTGCGCGAGTTGGTACAGTTTTTCCGAGTAACAGCGCACACAACGCGAGACAAAAAAAGAGGACACAAACACAGCGCTGACTAACAACTGATTTCTATTACTTACGCCAGTGGTTTTTATGCACACATAGACAAAAAACAAAAAAATAAAAAAATAAGGAAACACTAATTTAACACGTGAGCACTTCAGAGGACGTAAGCGTTGCGTTTCCTAATGACTTGGCGTTTCCTTTACACGTTATTCTACTTTCTGGGCAAGAAGTACAGCTGCCCCAAAAGTAAACGGAGCACCTTCTTGAAATTAGTATAATTTCTCTTTTATCGGGCAGCCAGCATAAATAGAATATGTGCGGCCAGATTTTATTCTAGAATGCCTTTCTTGAAAAGGGAATTAGAGGTTGCTGGCTAGGCACATGGCGGACAAATCCCCTCAAAATCGCCAGCCCGTGCTCCGTTTACTTTTTGGGCACCTGTACAGTCAATACAACGGACATCCCCTTTTGCCCGCTCCATTGCCCTCTCTATTGCCTTCTAATGCCCTCTCAGACGAGGAGTGTCGCTTCTTGGCGCAGAAAACTCCACCCTGTTAATCAAAGTTTGGTTTTCACACAGCTGCTGCGCATTTTAAAAGGAATTGGCCCAACCCGCACCCAAACGTCCGCCTTCCCTGTTTCTGGAGGCGACGGGACCCGAAGGTGTTGGTAACAAAAGACAGAAGCAACCGGAATGTCGCTGTTCTTGCTAACAATCCTCTTGTAAATCATCCTGCCTCCTCGATTCTCCGTACCGTCAAATACGGAAATGACGGTCTTGGTTGCCTCACAAACGTATTTTGCTTTTGCTTGCCCAAAGCTTCACGCACTTACATACCAAAGTCAGGTTGTATTAACCGAACACCAGGAAGGTCTCCAGCAGGACATCTTCGAGTATTACTGGTACGTGCCTTGAACTTCACGGTACACTGATTTACACCCTTCCTATAACTAACACTCTTAAATCTTAACATAAAACAAAAAAACACCCTTAGGATGTTTTGTCGTTTACAACACGCTTACACCCTAGCAAAAAACACCAAGAATACACTTTTTTAAAGGGTGTTTTATTATTAATTACACATTTTCAAAGGGTGTTTGTTTTTGACAGGTCGTAAGAGTGTTAGTTATATACTAAAGGGGCGTAAATAATTTTACCGTGTAGTTCAACAGGATAAATAAGTTATTCACTTACTATAATATCCATATTCGATCGTGCCTGCGGGACTTTTTTCGGGCATTTAAGTTTTTTAACGGAGGGTTCCGCTAGCTGCCCTTTGGTCGAAACACCCACACTGTAAAATTATTTACACCCTTTTTGTCTACAACTAACACCCTTACACCCAATAACAAAATGAAGAAACACCCTTTGAAAGAGTGTAAATAACGATAAAATACCATTTCGAAGGGTGTATTGATATGGTGTAAGGGTGCTATAAGCGACAAAGCACTCTAAGGGGTGTTTTCTTTTGTTTTTGCTAGGGTGTAGGGGTGTTAGTTATAAACAGTAGTTTACACCCTTAAGGTATAAATTACTTTGCAGTGCACCGCCATTGAGGCCTAGTGGTGGGGATGGATCCGAGAGCAGCTTTGTTTTGGCAACGTCACAAACGTACCAGGATTAACGCCCATGTACTTGGGCATGGGCGGGTCACGTAATGCGTATGAGGGACAACAGGTGCACCATCCGTTTAACAGAGTGGCTAGCAATAGACCGTAAGCGGAATAGGGGTCGGTAGAGGACTCGATGGAGGGATTAGCTAGGAAAATTTGGGTAGAGAGCATGGACTCAGCTAGCTCTCGATAGACGTGGCTGGAGATCTGAGAGAGGCTTTCGTCCTGCAATAAACGCAACCAGGATTACGATGATGATGATGATGATGATGATGACACACTTTTTTCACGCTTGCAGCGGCCTTCTTGATCCCTTACGCCATCTTGATGATCTGCGTGGGCAAGCCGATGTACTTCCTCGAGCTCGTCCTTGGACAGTTCCAGAGCCTGGGCCAGACGCACGCCTTCAATTGCTTCCCGCTCTCCAAAGGTATCAGCGAGGGCTTCCCTTCTTATGCAAAAGCGCTAATATAGAACACCTTCGCTATAACGAAGTCATCGTTATAACGAAGACGCGGAACTTAGTTATAGGCGATACGTCGCGGGCATACATTGCTCTCCCTTAGCCCCATATGGGAGCTTGATAACCTTCAATAAAGTGGGAATTCGAATAACGCGATTTTGTTATAACGAGGATTTACTATTCTTAAAGTTGCCCTGACGACAAAATAAAACTTAGCTCGATTTGAAATCCCCACAGCTCCATTCCAGAATTGAAAGAGGTTTTTTAAAAATGCAAGACATACAAAACTCAAATTTCGAGTTACATGAGGTAATGGGGCAGGGCAACGAAAAAAAGCACGGAAAACATCGTTATCAGTGTGTGAACTGCACATTAGCATTTAAGTGATACAATCAAACGGAACTAGAGGCCCCACTACAATGACCCAGGTATGTTTCTTACATCGGCTTACATTGGCGGCCGCCAATCGCACAAAGAGGATTCTGTGACGTCATAGAAAAGTCGCCGGACAGTTGCTGGGGGGTCGCCTCTGCGTAATACGTTTTCTTTACTATCTCCATTATTTGTTTGAACTTCGCGATAAAAGCGGCAGCATTGTTATCGGGACAAAGCAATCTTTTCAATAAACCAAACTTGTATTGTATCTTCATAGCCCCTTAAACTTGAGATAGCTTGCAAACAGAGCGCGATTACAGAACGTTGGCCCCTTTATAGGGGCGATGTCGGCGGGTGATACCGTCCGTGCCAACGTCACCATTGTCATCATTATCATCTCAGCTTGCTTTTACAGGATGTAGCATAGCATGTTCAACTATGCTATAGTGCACTTGGCAAAGGTCAATGAGAACTATTGCCAATATGGCTGTTAATAATAATTAGAATTTTAGTAGATGATTACAATGTCAATCTATGATGCTTGATTTCTGAGGAGGCAGGAGCTTAGGGTAAGACAATGCGGAATAACCGCATTACATGCATGTAATCATCTGCTAATCCTTAGGATTTGGGTTAAGAGCTCACTTACAGAACTCGTATACATAGTTTCCACTGACGTCACTGTAACTGCCATCGCGAGGCAACTGGGTGCACGGTGAAAGCTATGAACTTATCAGCCGCTCTTATCGCAGACAGCGCTGAGAAAGCTCAGAGCAGCGCACCAGAAAGGGCGGTGGTTACGTCATGTGAGACCCATGTAAACAAATGTCAAACACCTCAGTTTTAGTAAGAGTATGTCAACACATTGGTTTGTACCACATTTTCGCTGGATGTTCATTACTAAATCTTCAGTTACCTAATAATCGATAATAAAAATTGAAAAGTACCAACCAACTACTACGCGGGCAATTCTTCGGGATATTACGTGTAGGGTGAGGCATTATCCCCCGTAGACGAGGTTTTTAAGCGAAGCTTCTCGGCTTAAATGCGGGATAGCGCGCGCGGAAAAACGAAGTGTAAGAAAGCCAGCTAACAAACAGAAAGCTTATCGCCTAAATTAAAGGCATATCGCCGCTCGCGTAGAAGCGGAAACTCTCTTTTAAAAGGAAGTGAGAGTCAACGAAAGCAAACGCACGTTCCGGAACTAGTCTGCAAACAGGAGTGAAACATCCAAGTGAGAGTTAAGAGCCTATCAACAAAAGCAAACTCACGTCACCGCTCGCGTCGGAGCTATTTGTCTCCGCAAAGGTGTGACGTAGTGCGTGACGTAGTGTATGAAATAGTTTGTGCCTGATCAGTTGGAAAACAAACGTCTCGGTGTGTGTGCGATTAGATCGGACGCGGTCACCGCCAAAGTCGCACGCTGTTCCGAACATGATTCCTACCTCAAGCTTATACAGCTCGTCACTTGAATATGCATGCAAAGGGGATATAATTAACGTTAATACGCGTCACCTTTAAAAACAGTTGTGCCAAAATAAAAGTGGGCGAGTGTATGTATGTGTGATACGAAGAAATCATGATGAAAATGGACGCCGATAAAGAAAAGACGAAGACCATCAGCAAGACGCCCGCGGTGGGGTACGTTACAAACAGCCCAAGAGCACCATCTTCACCAAGAGCTACGGCGCAAAACGCTCGAGGTGAGAGGACGAGCTCACGGCGGGCGCTGGCGAATAAGAAACTGCCAGCGACAGCGGCCGGGAGGAGAAGCGATCCCGTGAAGAACACCGAGTGAGCAGACAGTCGGAGTGTGGAGCGTGACCGGGATGCACGGTGGTCGGGCGACCGGACCAATGCTGCGCCCCAAGAGATCTTCCACAACTGCAACCTCCAGGAGGTTCCCTCCGCAAGCGAGTCGGATGGCCGGACGTCGGTAGGAGGCAGCGACGCCTCAAGAGAGCTGCGGTCCCCACGACTGTGCAACGGGAGCTCGGTGCGCGCTCTACCACTGCCGCCTCGACACGCCACCTGGACCTTTGAACACCTAGACACCACGACTGCGCCTCTGGGACGTGACGTAGAGCAACCCCGTTCCAGCAGCGACCACCTACTGTGGACTTTTCATTAACCGACTTTGACTCTTCCCCGCATATTCGAACTGTGCTTTTTCCCTTCGTTTCCGGACTGAGACATAGATGTGTGTATGAACTTTTTACCGTTTTGTCGGCAGCGTTTCCGAAGTTTTCCCCATTGTTAGTTCATTATTTCTGCGTCTTTCAGGTATCATTGTGCGTTTCGAGTATTATACAAACACAGTCTCGTTCACTGAGTTTTTTTTTCTTGTATTTATTATTGCTCACGAAGTAACGCAGTATGACACATTCCCCGGCAGAAGCTTGCTATTCTTGCATTTAACGCTAACAAATTAAATCGGAAAGTCATACATGCTTAACGGAAACGTTGTTGAGGCCTGTATCGTTTATCCTGATAGTCTAGATCGCCTCGTTGCGCGGCGCTATTCGCTACTTCTCGCGTGTTCCCCGACCGGCAGCGTGGGAGTATTCTTACGCTTAATTTTATTTAGTTCTACTCTACTTTATAGCACGGTCGGCACGTGTTAAATCACTATGTGCGCCCGCGCAGGCATCGGAGTGTGCATGGCCTACACGTGCTTCTTCGTCTGCCTCTACTTCAACGTGCTGCTGGCGTACGCGCTGGTGTACATGGTGCACTCGTTCAAGAGTCCGCTGCCCTGGAGCTACTGCGACCCGGCCTGGGCGGACGAGAACTGCTTCGTGCGCGACCCCAAAAGGAAAAGCTGCCGGGTCATAGAGCAAGACCTTTACAGCGTGTGAGGCGCTCTTTCCTCTCGTGCCGTATACACTGATTGATTGATTGATTGATTGATTGATTGATTGATTGATTGATTGATTGATTGATTGATTGATTGATTGATTGATTGATTGATTGATTGATTGATCGATCGATCGATCGATTGATTGATTGATTCATTCATATCTTCCACTGCTCAGAGGTAGGGGAAGAAAACGGGGTGGGAAGTATGGGTTTTTGTCGCATTCCCACATATGTGCCGCAGAGTGCCTGGTTGAGTACAAAATTTACATTGTGTGTCGAATTGTGCGGGAAAAAAACAGATTCATCCTAACTGGAGGGGAAACGTGTTTACCTCTACTGGTCTGAGCGTGGTTTCTTGGGTATTCGAAAGCTCTGGGTGTGGTGCCGGGTATGTTCTTCTACTGAGCCTATACAGTCAAACCCGTTTATAGCGAACTGCAATATGCACAGCGATTAGTTCGATATATCCAATAGTTCGATATAGCCGAACCCGCCTATAACGAGCTTATTGTTACGAGTTCGCAATCCGCGGGAGCCCCCCCGCGCCCTCCTCCCCCCCCCCCCCCCCCCTTCACCAACTCAGACATCCGCGTATGCAGAAACGAACACAGTACAGTAGCCATTACCATACCAAAATAATCCATTTATTGCAAGCATAACAAAGCTACTTTCCGCCTTCCGCCTTTACTGCCCACGTTGCAAAAAAAGCGGCGCTTTTCGTTTTCACTTTCGCTTTGGTGGCTTCAACTAGCATAGCATTCTCCACAAGAACATTGTTTGCACCAGTTTCAGTCCGCGTCCTCAAAAATCTAAGAAGCATTGGCGGAGCACATCGAACGGCTGAAAGCGCTTTATTATAAGCGCCGGACGAATTTCTCTCGCGACATCATCGGGAACGCTGGCGAGCTCTTCCCACAGTTCACCGATGCTGCTGTCTTGGTCCGGACTGGCGACAAGGTGGGTTCCGTCGCGAGTCCCACGCGTCGGAAACACTTACGGGTATTGGGCGTCACGTCGCTCCGTGCGAGGCGCGATGTCTCAGTCGCGGCCACGGAGCTCCGTGGTCGCGGCTCTTGCTTCGTGGTCACGGCCAATCCACATCTCAATCGCCGCTCCGAGATCATGCATTTCGGCGGCCATTCTAGGCCCCAGAGTTCGATATATCGGATGTGAACTTCGTTATAAGGAATATGTTTCCCATGCATTTCCGTAACTGAAATATTTTTGTTCGATATATACCATAATTCGCTCTATCCGGGTTCGTTATAGCCGGGTTTGACTGTAGTGTCGCGTAATTTCGTGGAAGATAGTGAGTGGCGTGGGTTCCAGTGTGTCCTCCGCGGCCTGGTGGACGAGATCTCGGGCCGTGAGATGGGCGTGCTCGTTGCCTCTTATAAAGGAGTGGGTCGGTGTCCACACAATTTCGCCCTTCCTGTATGGCGTCTTCCTTTTTAGATGCGTAGCGTGACGGGTGCTACCCATCCCGACATGAAGCTACGCATGCCTCTTGTAAGTCTGTGACAACGGTCGTGGTATTGGTCTGTGCGGCAGCGTGACTGATGGCGAGTTCTTTTGTTTCTTTGGCCGTGGCTCTTTGAATGGGGGCACTAATCAAGTGCTTACACCCACCCGTCACCACGGTCTCCATGACTGTTTTACCGTTGTAGTGGGCTGCGTCGGTGAAGGTCGTTGTCGGGATTCGGGAGTAAATCTCTTTTAGCGTTCCTGCGCGCGCTTCTCTGCTGCCATGATGGTGGTTCGGATAGGTATCGAGTAGGTACCTGTAGGTATTGGTAGGTGTCGAGTGGAATACTATAGATTTACGCCATGATTTCGGGATCACCTTCGACTGGTACCGGTCTCGCGGAACCCACTTAACATTGGTCACTACACTGCGGCGCGTTCGTGTACAAGCGAGCGGTGCCTTTTGCTTGACATGTGGACCTCAGTAAGTTCCGTTACGGTATTGTGCTGCCCCAAGAGTAGCAACTTGTCTGTGGATGCGCTCGTGGGTAATCCAAGGGCTTGTTTTAGAGACTTGCGTAGGAGCACGTCAATCTTGCCCTGTTCCGTTCTGCTCAGGGTGACGTATGGAGCCGCCTAGATTATGCGTGAGAGGGCGAACGCTTGGATAAGCCTTACCATGTCACCGTCTTTCATGCTTCTGTGTCGGTTCGTGACCCTGCGTATCATATGCGGGACCTGCCTGGTGGTCTTCGTGAGTTAACCCTACAATCAACAAATCAATGGTCGTCGTGAGTTGCTGTACCAATGTGTTGTTCTTGCCATCAATGTGTTGTACCAATGTGTTGCGCTATATGAGCAGGCCCAGAATCCTGATGGATTTGTTTGGCTTGATGTCGTGCCCATCGAGGGTGATTTCGATGTTGTCGACACCCTTCGTTGTTCGGCGTCTCCTCACCACGAGAAGCTCAGACTTCTGTGACGAGCACGACAGCTCACATCTATTTGCGTACTTATTCACAGTGTCGGCGGCAAGCTGGAGTGTGGCCTGCAACCCTCCTAGGGAATCTGGGCCTGTCCATATATATGGTCACGCCGTCCGCGTACAGGGCATGGCTTAAGTTCGGTATTCTTCTCAGCTGCTCTGGGAGATCCAGGAGCGCGATGTTGAAGAGCTTAGCCAAGGTCAAGCCAGAACCTCTTGCGGTTGCGTAGTGAAACCGTATAGTCACTTGTTTATTCCAGTTTGGGGGTAGAATGGGGGATATGGGAACAGAGTAAGGCACGTGCCTTCAGGAAACGATACGAAGGAGCGAATCCAATCCAATCCAAGTTGAATCCAAGTTCACCGCGCGTTCGCGCCTACAGCACCGGGTGCGCCGCGAGCAGCTTGTTTTAGGGGCGAAGCTCCTTAAGGCGTGGGTCTGTCCATCCTCGACGTATGTATGTAGCCACCTCTAGTTTAGTTCTTGGATTGTTTACTAGATGGCGTGGCTACCTCTAGTTTAGTTCTTGGATTGTTTACTAGATGGCGGTACTTGTATATGATGAAAAGATGCGCTTGGATTGTTTACTAGATGGCGTGGCTACCTCTAGTTTAGTTCTTGGATTGTTTACTAGATGGTGGGGAGCGGTGTAATAAAATCCGTTCGCTGTTGGCGCGTGCTCGGAGTCGCCCGATGGATAAAGGCCGACCTCCATGCAGCGAAATGTAGGCGAAAAAGCGGCGAACGTCGCCCGGCGGCGGCCGCTCCGCCGCCGGCGTCGAAAATACGGCTGTTCGTCGGCGATCTACGCGAGCTAGATGTCGAACGCGCGGCGGCGAACGCGACCGGAAGCGGCAAACTGCATTTTGAGGCCGCAGCCAATCACAGCCTCGTACTTCGTTGTACTTCCTGTCCTGTCTTCCATCGGCGGCGTTCGCCGGGTCACGTTGCATGGAGGTTGGGGTGGACGAAAACTGAGCGGCGCGTCAAACCACGGCGTCCGCCGTGCCATGTTCGCCGAGAAACTTCGCTGCATGGAGGTCGGCCTTAAGGCTGCAGAGCGTCGAGCGCGCAAGTATACACACACAGTGTTTCTCACGTCTTTCTTGAAGATGTAGTGGGCGAACTTTCATTGAAGAGTCACGGTTTTACCGATGATTTCCCCTCAGGAGCTTCGCCCACTCATCATCATTCACCCCGTGGATATGCTGTGAATTTTTTTTTTACTTTTGACAATAAAAAAACTGCCAATGCGCTGAGGCAAAAGGCCCCTGTAATAGCCGACTGACTAGGCCCCTAGCACCTGACAGCGCAAGCGACAGGAACAGAAGCAACTATTAATCTCTAAATAAATACTAATATTCATACACACTTTTTAGCGTAATAAAACAAAAGAATACCTGCTACAAAGACAATGGCTAAAGCCATAAAGACAAAGAAATACACGCTTTTCTTGCGTAACAAAATTAACATAAAATTACCGCGTAAACACTCCGCTTTTGCAAAATAGCGTAAACATATACACAAAATAACACAAAATTACAGGAAAATCTTACACATCACGTAGAAGACACGTTTTCGTTTTCCGTCTAAAAGCGGCTACCGAGGAAGTGTGCTCAGTCTTGTCAAACACTACAGGGTGACTGTTCAGGAGATTAGGAATTTGCCATTTAAGTGTTTGAGTTCTATAATTCGTTCTGGTTCGTATTTTTATAAAGTTTTTATGCCGGAGATTATATGCCACTTCAGTGTTAGTGTAATTAAAAAGAAAAAGCTCTGGGTCAGCTTTCAACTCCACAAAAATTTTGTCTTGTCTTGTCTTGTTTTGTCTTGTGGTGCACTTGTGAGTTCGTTCACCGCGTGCTCTCGGCGCGGAAATTGAGCTCTCGCTCGACAAACTTGGTTTAACTGCGTTCAAACACGGCATCCTTTTTTTTTTTGTCGAGAAATGTTGATGCATTGTACAGTGATATTCTCGATTTGTTTTCTTACAGGTTTGGCGATAGCCAAGCCGAAACCAATGATACGGTGCTCCTGTACCACGAGAACCAGCCGTATCTGGTACCCGCTTCCACTTACTATAACCTGACCGCGGGCTGCACAAACGCCACGCAGACTTCCGCCGAACAATTCTTCTAGTGAGTAACTATGGCACCACCCTTGTTTAACGTTTGTGTGACGCACGTTATACTTTCAGAAGCAACGCAGCGTGCTGGTCTAATCGTGAACATTGTTAGCTGTCCGCGCATCATATCTTAAAACAGCCACTGTTATAGGGAAGCTAAACTCTGCAAGCGTGTGCGCGCAGTTGCTGCTGACAATTAGGCATGGCTGATTCTCAACCAGCGCCCATCGGCGACGTCATATAGCTTTGCCGCAGGTTCGTGCACTCGTCGTGCAGTTTGTAAAAACGAAGCTTTCGCGCATTTGCATAAATAGGGCAGTGGGCGGTGACTAAGATAGCAGCGCTCCTGGAGGCGGATTTCTGGCGCTCAATAAATCTGACAGTGTTTGCGTCATACACATAGAAATATCTAACACCTCAGCAATCCTTTTGATGCAGTGAATGGTAAAAATTGTCGTTTGATGCCGAACTATTATATCGGTACCAAAGTTGCCAGTTCCTTTTAGTATCAGCGTACTTGGGCTTTCTTTTTTCACCGAGTAGCTTGTAGATCCGGTTGACGTTCCCGCTAACAGCAAGAAACAGCGCTTAACACGCCATGAGGGCTTTTGCTATAACTGCACACGGACTGAATGCAAAACCGTTTTACCATTGATGAATAAGTTCCCACGCTAGCTTGCGTGTGGCGACAAGAAAATAGTGGGTTAAAGAGTCGTGGCGAGTGAGGTGGCGTGTCACAAATTTATTCACCTAATTGTATAAACGCTCAGTCATAGACAAATAAAACGCGAACACCAAAATATGTGCCAGAGCACACAAATAGCGCGATTTATTTCCACGCAAGTCAAAATGACCCGTGGCTTAGTTTCAAAATTTGGGAAATGTGGCGTTCCAAACATAGCAATAGCACGCCATATTTGACCTCAACGAACAGTATTTCTCACTTTTGTGTGTTCTGGTTCACATTTTCCTGATCGCGTTACATTTGTCCATGACTGTACCTACTGTGCGTGGCACAGATCACAAAACAAGACAACGGAACACAAATCTTTTCACTGGTTCAACGTAAATCCGCACGGCCCAGGGACAAATATGACCAAAGATATGACTACTTGAGGGGGCCGTTCTCCGCCGGAGGGTAGATACACGCGAATTCGACGGCATAAATGCGGTGCAGGGGTGGCACTTGTGAAACCTAACGCGTTCGAAACTCGATAAAAAAACAACAAAAATTCTCGGTATCTCCTGATTTCGCTGCAAATGTCAAAATATGATCGCCTTCGGCCGCCTCTGCCACGTATATGCTTTCTTTGTATCCTCCCACGATAAATTCGGAGGAAGTTTGCTCAATTGAATTAACTTTCCCGCGTTTCGCTGCGCGCGCCATCTGCTGAAACCTTTGGTTACTGTTGAACTTCTAACGCCGCCACCAGGTCCAGGCTTGCGAAAATGTTTTTGTACTTTAGGGCCGAAATGTTTTTTCTACGCGTATTTTTATTTGCTCTCGTAAATATTAGGCACACGTTTATTTTCAATAAAAGAACACGGCGAATACCAATTTGGCATTCATGGTGTGCCTCAAATATGCCTAACGCTATCTTTTTGCTCGACAGTGTTTACAACGACGAATAACGCTTACAGATTTGCAGGTTTGTGAGGGTTTTGGTTATATAGACTTCTCGTGTAAGAACCATATTTTTAATGATCGTCGCATGGCTGAATCGAGGGATAGACAGACAGACCGACAGACAGATATACAGACAGACAGACAGACAGACAGACAGGACAGACAAGAAAGAAGCAAGGAAGAGACAAGGAAGAAAGACAGACAGACAAGAAAGGACAGACAGACAGGAAGACAAGTAAGAAAGACAAGACAGACAGACAAAAAATACAGACAGGCAGACAAGAAAGACAGACAGATAAGAAAGACAGACATGCAGACAGGCATACTGACAAAAATGTTCGGGTTTAAGTAACGCAAGAAAGACAGACTATCGTCTTTTAAAGTTAATGCACAATCCCAGACCTTCCTGGAGCTTTCCTGTCGCAATACGTAAATCATTGCTCCTTATCAGAGTTTTTCAAACGTTCTGCAACACTCCTTCTAAACTATATAACCATTTGCTTCATTTGTACCTCTGCAGCAAAAGCGTCCTTCAGCTCACTGACGGAATAGACGTGCCAGGTGGTTTGAAGGTGGACCTCACCATCAGCCTCTTCATTTCATGGTTTTTCGTCTGCATCGCGCTGCTCAAGGGCATCAAGTCATCCGGCAAGGTTCGAGGGCACACTTCTGTTTGCCTGGTGCTTGAACCCCTTTCGTGCAGAAGACTGGCTCAGTTCGTTCAAATTCCATTCTCGGGAAATAAGGAAGCCCAGAAAGGAATTGACTTTACTAGGCAACCCCCATCGTGGCTTGAGCTCACCACTAACAATTTCTGTACAAAAGGCTAGCTCAGTTCATTCGGCCTTTACTCTTAGAAAATAAAGACGACGAGCCCAGAAACGGCTTGACTTGGCTACTCAACCCCCATGGTGTCTTGAGCACCACATTAGCCCCTTATGTACAAAAACTAGCTCCGTAGCCTTTACCCTTACAAAATAAAGAAGCCAGGAAACGAATTCACTCGACCACTCAAACTTCATCGTGGCGTGAGCTCGGCATGAACCCCTTATGCTCAAAAGACTAGCTCAGTTCGTTTACCCTTTAAGAAACGCAGGAAGCTCAGAAACGATTTCGGTTGTCTACGCAACCCTTATGGTGGCTTCAGCTGCCCATTAACCCCTTCTGTACAAAAGACTAGCTCAGTTCTTTTAGCCCTTACTTGAAGAAAATTAGGAAGCCCAGAAACGATTTGACTTGACTACGCAACCCTCATGGTGGCTTGGGCTCGCCTTTACACAGTGCCTCCTGGGAACACTTCCAGATGGCGGAAGGATACTCCAAAATTGTATTTACCAGTTGGCTGGCTTCATTGTAGCTTAAAATTGGTTTTATCTTCAAGAAGTTATAGCTCCATGAAGTCCTCAACAAAGTACTCGAAACGTCACTCATTTCTAATACGTGTTTCTCCAATTTCACCTGGAATACTCGGATGAACATTTGACCACCCTCTAGAGCTTTAAACCACCAAATGCAAGCTTGGGTAATTCAAGTATGCTGCCCTGTATGTTTGTGTTTGTGAAAAAAAACCTTTGCTCGTTCTCTTTTTCGCATGTTACCAAAGCCTTCACGTTGAAGGGTCAGGCAACCGATTTTTGAGGAGTATATGCTCTCTATCCGAAATGAAAGGGGGTCACCTAAAACAACTCAAACGGAAACGGTTTTGCTGATAGGGCACTAGAACGCTTGAAAGCGGAATTTTTAATCGACCAGCATTACGTAGGCTCCTGCCAAAGCAAAAGCTTGCAACCGTGGTGAGGTGGCGCGCGGTAATATACTTTTAACTGTGCATAAGATGGAAAGAGGTACAGTTGAACCTCGTTATAACGAACACTGATACAGCGAATTATCGGCTATAGCAAACTAAATACATACTTTGGTTGGTCACGTTTTATTTCAGTGACACTTATTCTTCTATAACGAAACTGAAACCGTGAGAGCCACGGGCTATATCGGATATAACGAAGAGATATTTGACGAGGAGGCTGAGAAGCTAATTGGAAAAACCCGCCGTAATCCTAAACTGCAGAAGTATAAAGGCCCTTTTGTTCGTGGACACTGTGAAAAACTTATCCTGCTCAGTGTTGTGAGTATCCACCAGACGAAGATCACATCCTTCATCAAATAAATAACCTTCATCAAAAAAGAATAACCACAGGACAGGCGCTGTCAGCGCCTTTCTTGTGGTTATTCCTCTGTCTGTCCCGTCTTTCGCGCTGTGATTCAGTATATACTTAAAAACTTCTCCACAACTATAACAATAACGAAATGCAGCCTTTCGTATTCTTTATGAGGTCCCTCCCCTCAATGTTATTCGACTGACCTGTTTGCATGTGTACAGCAGTGTCATGTTAGGCAGTACATGGCGCCACCTTGCGGACTTCAGACAGTTTAGTGGCAAATTAAAATATTACCGCCAATTTGTTTAAAAAATCCTTGTGGTTTCCCTATTACATAAAACACTGGCTGTGATGTGAGCTAGGGGATGTTCACTCCACAAAAATCTGTTCTTTAAGTCAGGAAAGGAAAACGTTGGTTTTAACTTAGTTTTTCGCATGCCAACAAACCCTGAGCGTTCACAAATTTCATGAGTTACAGTAGTTACAGGTAATATGTCATAGGTTTCCTCTGTATTCGCGCTGTTGTGTTACTCCTTTTTTTTTTTGCTCTTATGTTATTTAATTGCTTGCGTTCATGCACGTGCAGATCGTCTATTTCACCGCCCCTGCGCCGTACGTGATCCTGTCCGTGCTTCTGGTTCGCGGGATAACCCTCCCCGGAGCTGGAAATGGCATTGCTTACCTCCTTATTCCGCGCTGGGATGTCATTATCAACTTCAGTGTAAGTGCTTTTCGAGGCTGAACCTTCCTATGCACGCGGCCACGGCCTGCTGCAAATTGCAGTGACAGCTGAAGTTATCATTGATCAGAATTGACTGATGGTGTGATCTTTTGCTTGGGTTGATCCATACATTGATGGTGAATTATTAGAAAGGAAGGCCATCAGTCTAGAATGCTTGGCGGGAATGCCGAGGAAAAGGTTACACAAGGTAACCTAACAAAATTTTGAAGAGGAAGTAAGCGTCAGTCTCGTACGTCCTCGCTTAGTTTGTTCTATTTTTGTATCAAACATATTCGAAACTTCACCGTTCCATGTTTATTTGTGTAGTAGAGCAAAGGGTTTCATGTACACAGTTTCGTGCTAAAAAACTGATATGATGCCTCCAACGTCATTCAGGGTACACAGAGCACTTATTTTTCACCGGGACAAAGGAGAGATGCACGCAACGCAGCGTTTGTGTCATGTGCAGCTCTACTTCGTCCTTTTCAAAAGAGTGAAAGCCTCTTCCTTCAGACAAAGATGGTTAAAGCGTGAAGCTTTGTCTCATGCAACCTGAGTCAAAGTCAGTCCAAAATCCAAACTACTTCGACCGTGTCGGAATGACGCAATCAGATAGATTTCGGCTTTATAACGCGAGGGACCTAGGTTAGATTCCGACCACGGGAACAGTTTTTTTTATTGGAGGCACTTTATCTGCCCTTGTAGAAGCTCATTGTGCAAATTGACTTTCTCGCGGTTTGTTCTGACGAAATCACGGCAGCACAAGTTAGGCGTAGAAAGCTTCGCTTTAAAAAATGTGCGCTGTTCACTCTTCAGTATCTGACATCCTTGCTTGCGGAGAGCGACCACTGTTTTTTTTTAACTGCGGGATTTCACAAGTACTGAAAATGTGTTATAATTCTCAAGTGCGCGCTCCCTGAAAAAGCAGCAATGATAAGCCGGTTAACAGTAATCGCAACCTCAATATTCTGCCTCGGCTTTTTGTATCTTGCATCGTGCTTGTTGTAAATGTATTTTGTAAATGTATCTTGCTTGTTACTGGGCTACAATTTGATTGTAGGGATGGTACGGCATGCCTTCTCTGTCAGGCATGTTTTGTTTAAGACGTGGTAATGGTATATGCAATAGTCCTGCTATTCATTACACATCCTCAAAAGCACATCCTGCCTGTCTCTGACAGCGGGGCTGCAATAAAGGTTCAATTCAATTAATGTTGTTTCCAGAAAAGACTGCACAGTTTTCTAGGTAAAAGCCGTAAAGGCAGCTTGATGAAGCCCTAGTAACCATTACAAGGCTCAGCGACCAGCGTAACCATACGAAGCAAGCTTATTACACTCGAACATAGCAAAATAACGTGGATACAACAAAGTTTAATATTTACAAAGTCAAGTGTACGCTTAAACCTATACAGTAAAATAACAGGAATACAACAGGAGAATGAAATAGTCAACACACATACATGACTTATTTTTCGAAAAATTCACAATATTTAATAAAAATTCACGCAGTAAGCATGCAAGAGGATGCGATACTATTCCATTTCCTGAAGGTCAGTCAAAACACACTCGCAAAAATATATCACAAATTTTAAGTCACTCTAACACAAAACTAACCAAAACACTGTTTATATGTTATACCTCCGGCAAATATTTAGGTTCTTCTTTCTGTAAGTGTTCGGTTATATATTTGGTGTTTGGTTACGTTGTAAATTACAACCTTAAAAATTAACCAGTCGTTTTCAGCTGTGACATTTTGATAAATGAGTCACCCAGAATGATGCATTAGAGTGACTACGATATGCCTACAATATTTACACCATCAGCTAGCACAACTTCTGGGAGTATTTGTAGATGACTTACCTCAAAACCCTCCAGGGTAACATGTGATCACCCCCCTCTCTCTCTCCAGCGTCGGTGTGTGAGATGAGAAAGCGTAAAGGAGGCTACGCCGAACAGAGGGTTGCCAATATTTTTCAAGTAACAATAACGAAACGTAACAAAATTTTCGTACCCTTTTTTATAAACGTAAATTTTATCCTAATCACTGTATATACGGCAGTTGTCACTGTCGAGTAGTTTCTCCGCATGCTAGTTCAGAATTTTTCTCAGGGAAATATTATATAAGGCGAAGGCCTTGACTGTTCTGTTGAGCGAAAGCCAGTCTCTCTGCTGTTTCCGGTAAAGCAAATGGCCGCAGTTTCGTAAATAATAAAAGTAACACACCTTCCAGCAAGCGCTGGACTTTAAACTCTGGGTTTTCAGAGTAGGAGGCGAGTGCGTCAGCACCGCGCGAACTCAGCATATCACCAGCGGCGGAACAAGAATTAGCAGGGTGCGCACAGCGCTGACGTCATATCACGTGACAGGTGAACGTGCCAGCACGTGAGTACAACAGGCGCACTCCAGCCGCGGAGAACCGTGATTCTGGTAATGCTGTGCCGTGAAGTGCCGCCAGTCTGCCCGTCGAAATATTTCGCCTCCAAAGACGAAGAAACCAAAGTTATAATAAACACACGCAAACACAATGTAGCCGTAAAGAAGTATTTTACAAGTATCGCCAGGGGAAGGCGCAATGCTTTCGCATGCAATGCATGTCAGCAGACTTAAGTGCTCCAAGAAATTTTGAGAAACTGAAACTTTTCTGTCACGCGGTGGCTACCCCTCAAAATATGGCAGCACAAAAATAAGCCCGTCTGCTGCGACTTAACTTGACGTCGCGAGTGGTAAAGTTACACTTGCCGACACAATCGTTGAAACACCAGTTTTAAAGCGAGCCTTTTTAGCTCTACCCCCCTAGGGTTCTGTCGTGACCGTTGCTGTCAAGAGAAAACTCCCGCGAACAAATAAAAGAAGTTACTGGCACCGCCAGGCAACGAACCTGGAGCGAATAGGGAAACGGAGCGAGAGCCCGTTGTCTTTCCGATTGAGCTACGAACGCACGCGCAGACGGGGGAGACAGACGGTGCACATACGGAGCACATCTTCGGGTTTACCCCCTTTGTTCGAGCTGAATGCCACGTGATAGCGTCGCGCGACCTCTTGCTCGCTGTGAGCTCCGCCCACGGCAGGTGTAGTGGCCGTGTGCGTGCCTTGGACATGCTCTAGGAGTTGTAAAAAAAGTAAGCTCACACCAACGCATGGCACGTAAATTTTCCTCCGTCACTACCACCGATCTCCTCTCTTTTGTCGGTGTGCCCCAGACACCGAGGAGAAGTTAAATCGCCTAACACCAGGTTTGAGCTTCCTTTAATTTTGTCAAAAACGTTTCCACTCATTTGCTTCACTAATACAACTCAACCAACCACCGTTCATGAATCATTCATTCATTTAACCTTAGCAAAGAATATCTCTTTGAATTATTAAGGGTGTGGCTAAGTGCATTGCACTTGTCTCTGGTTTTACTTTTTGTAGAGCCACGTGTGAGAATTCAAGTGACGTCGCATGGCTAATCGTTGTGGGTGTCGTTTACAGCTTGGCTTTCCAACCACCTTCACAGGGTGGATTGGCGCGCATTTTTTTAGTTGCACTGGAAACTTACCTGTGTTGATGTGTTCGCCGCAACATCAATTCGTTGCAGGTGTGGAACCAAGCATGCCAACAGATTTTCTACTCCTTGGGTGCCTCCATGGGCACGATCATATGTCTCGGCAGCTTTAATGACTTCAAGAACGACCTTCGCCGGTGAGATTTCTACGATACACTCAGATGCTTCTAATATGCAACGCTAGCATAGATAGATGCCCTGTGACATTTGTACTAAAAAAGACCATGAAGACAAAATACACGTACGATTGATTACCAAAACTAATTTGTCCCGATAACAATGATAACGACTTTATTACAGAGTTTATCAACTAATCGATATATAAAGAAAACATTCGAAACAGCGGCGACTTCACAGCCACTTCCCAACGATTTTCTATGACGTCAGAGATTTTTTGTGTGTGTGCGATTGGCAGGGCACAGACCTAAGTCATAGAATAGAAACATGACTGCGAAATTGTAGTGGGGCGTCTAGTTGATCGTTGATCTAGTTGATCGTTTGATCGTATCACTTGGAACACTGCCGTGCAGTTAACACATCGATGACTCTGTTTTTAGTGCAGGTAACATTAATTCACTCCAGTTCATTTTACGTCGCGGAAGCGCGAAATTTGAGCTTACATTTTCAATATTTTGTACGTTTTTTAAATGAAAAAACGTTTTTCGTGCCTGGCAAGAAACCGAGTGACGTAGCAGGGGCTAGTTGGTTCAAAAAATAAACAAAGGTGTATTTTGTCTTCATGGCAAGAATGATGCCACTGCTTCACCCGGGCATGAAGAAGCTATCCAGTTTTGGGCATCCCTGCTTCGTGGCGCGCAGTAGCGGCAATGATACGTAAAAGCCGGGATTTCATACAAGCGCAAGAAGGGGTCCCTAAATTAGCAGTGCCTCCGTCTTTCCAATGCCAGTTCCAAAATTCTCTTTCTCCCAAGTGCCCTGGGCCACGTTTCCTAACAATTATTGAAGTAGTTTACTTGCACTGCCGACAAAGTGTTTCAGGACTCTTTTCCCGTGCCGTTAAATAAAGAATAAGTTTAAGGACCACCTGTGCAAGAAGAATGACTACGAGCGATGGAATTAACTCCTCTGCAGACAGACGAGGAAGGTATTCTGCAACAAAGAATGGATTCCGCTGACACAGTATAGCGGTGGCTTCGAAGTCTGGGTGGGTGCTATGCTTCATCTTGCTGTGCACGTAAGCTGGCTGATTGCTATGATGATAATGATGATGATTGGGCCGCTGTTGATTATGAGGATGATTATGACGCTGATGATGACAGTGGTGTTGTTGGTGGTGTGATGCTGCTGATGGTGGTGGTGGTGTGGTAATGTTGATGATACTAGTGGTGGTTATGATGATGCAGTTTACAGAAAACTTATGTTCTGCTCTCGCGCTCTTCCGCCCACAGGGACATAATGATCATTACTATGGCGGACCTCTTTACCAGCCTGTCTGGAGCCATTGTCGTGTTTGCTGTGCTCGGAAACATGGCTCACAACCTGAACCTGCCGGTTGCCAGCGTTGCTGACAAAGGTTAGCGTGTTTCACCGGGTCGATTTCAACACTATCGATGCAAGACTTGCAGGGAAATGTGTACGATAGCAAGGAGCTGGCAGTACGACCTGACCACGCGTCGAGCGCATCCGAAACACGAGGAGGAACTGTGTCCCATCATGTTCTCTGTGGCCGCATGTGCGCCCGCATACACACAGAATCAGGGTAGATTCAGATCATTGATAATCAGTTATATGTACACGGCTCCTTGTATGGAGAATGGTACAACATGAAATGATAATTTCACAAAAAAATGCACTTAACCGGTCCATCAAGACAAAATACCTCGGGATTTTAGCGTGCGCCGAAATCTCGAACACACAGGCGTTTTCCCTTGTCGCCTTCATCAGAAAAGTGGCAGCCGCGGCCGGGAATCGAACCCGCGTCCTTGAGCTCAGCAGCACAACGCCTTAGCCACTAAGCCACCGCGGCGGGTGGAGCGAAGGGAGACCAACTGTCATGCACACTGTCGGCACAGTGTTTGCAAAGCCAAACGAAACAGACCTTTCGCTCGCCATAACTACGTTTACAAGTATTAAACCTGAACCATTTTTATATCGTTTTGCAACTCCATTGACTTCGTTTCAAACGTGCCTGGCTTCTTTCAGGACACGGGCTGGCATTCGTGGCGTATCCTGAGGCAGCCAGCCTGATTCCTGGCTCGAACTTCTGGGCTTTCGCCTTCTTTACCATGCTCCTGCTTTTAGCAGTGGACAGCCAGGTGGGTTAAAAGACGTGGAATAGTGTAGTTTTAAAGGTGCCAAGACGACAAAATACGAGTTTTTTTTTTATTTGAAGGAAGCAGCCTTTCGTAACTTACTCAGAATTCCAGCCAAGAAAGGGTTTTTTTAACAAAAAAGAAACGCAAGAGATATTGAAAACCTTCCAAATTTCGCGCTAAAGTGGCGTAATATGAGTAGCGGTCACGTAATGTGGGTGTAAAACATGGTTATCAATGTGTAAACTGCACGATAGCATTCGCGTGATACGATCAAACGGAACTAGAAGCCCCACTACAATGACCCAGTCATCTTTCTTGGTGGTGGCTTTGGTAGGCGGCAAGATTTTGTGACGTCATAGCGACGTCGCCGGAATGTGGCTGGGGTGTCACCACTGCTTCATGTGTTTTCTTTAAGCCTAGAAATTAAAGTTTGCGGTAAAAGTGTATTCGTATTACTGGGACAACGCAGTCTTTTTAATGAACCAAACTTGTATTTTGCCTCAATGACTTTTTTAGGTAGCAAGATAATAATTAGCTCCTAATTTCGGTAAAATTGCTACGAAGGAAAGAACACTCAATTTATTACGGAAGCCATACAAAATGTTTAATAGAGACTGTTTCGTATGTCTAAATTACTAATTTGTTCATTCCGAATAACTGTTTTCGCTTAGATTCCAAGTTCAGTCCTTGCGATAAGTAGCGACAGCTAATCCAGTCTAAGCCTTATACAAAAGTACGTCCAAATATCTCACATCGTCAGCAGCAAACTTTCGTTAAATCGTCCTAAAACTATAACAAGTAGTGTGAAGCATCGCGCTTGTTGAAATGATGATTAAAACATCCTAAAGATGCAGCAAATGCTTCGATCAGACGCTGCGAAAATTAGTTCCTAGAATAATTAGAGAATTAAAAAGTTTTTATGATCGCTCTCTGAGAGTATCATGACGCCTGTACCAACCATACCTTTTGATTTTTTTTTCCGTGCCTGCCAGTTCGCGATGTTCGAGTCTGTGCTGGTGCCACTGAAGGACGAGTTCCCGATACTCAGGCAATACCCGGCTGCGATGTCCATCATCACGTCGTTCATCGGCTTCGTATGCGGCCTCTGCATGACAACTCGTGTGAGAATACTCTGCATGTCTTCCCTTGCAAGCCGTTTGCTATTCTCCTATGCTATTCTCTTGCTATTCTCTTCCTATTCTCTCACCTTGCCAGCAGTTTGTTATTCTCCCCCCCCCCCTTAACTTCTAAGCAGCTGAGCCCAAGGACGTGTGTGTTCGCTTCCCGGCCGCGGTGACCGTTTTTCTGGTGGAGGCGAAAAGCGAAAACGCCTGTGTGTTCGAGATTTCGGCGCACGTAAAGATACCCAGGAGGTCAACCTTCATCCGGAGCCCGCCACTCCTGCGCGCCTCATCGCCTGTGTAGCGTCTGTGCGATAAACCTCATAATCAATCAACTTCTGTATGCGAAGCCAAAGTACTTTTGTTACGTTCACCCTCCGAAATTTTTAATATGGTAAGAGCGACCACTGATTGGCATGTCAACGCCTTATCACTGTGTCCAGCGGCAAAGTAGGCGGGAGTACGCGCATGCGCATAGAAAAATCTGCTAGATGAGTGTTGTCTACTATGCTGTTCTCCTTACAGCAACACACCCCCTGCTTTTCGTATCTGCGATGGCCGTTCCGCTAGCCGCCAAAGGTAATAAGCAACGTAAACAATCCTGACGTGCGTGCCGGCAAGTGTTACGAAATAAGTCAAACGCGCATGTGAGGTGCGCATGTGCTTCAAAAAATATTAAAGCCATTCCGCTCAATGTGAAAGCGGTCGGCAGTGCAGAGCAGTGATTTGCCATAATGGGCTGCAGCGCCGTTATCCGCTCACTGCTGCCACCCAATACATTTCAAATTTCCCGCACTCGCAGTGCTCGCCCCCTGCCTGGCACTACGCCAGCGGGAGTCTTCTTTTCGTGCTGGCTTTAATTTCGTATGCTGGAGCTGTTTTGCGTCATTTCGAACGCGTAATTTTTCTCTTGCGCGGCTGGAGACTTTCTGCGTCATTTCGAATGCGCCATTTTTTTCTTGCGCGACTGGAGCCTTTCCGCGGAAATTCGAACGCGCCATTTTTTTTTTTCTTGCACGACCGGAGCCTTTCGCCGGCATTTCTAACGCGCAATTTTTTCCTTGCCCGACTGGGGCCTTTCTGTGACATTTGGAGCGCGTCATTTTTTCCTTGCGCGGCTGGAGCCGCTCTCCATCATTTCGAACGCGCCATTTTTTTCTTGCGCGGCCGCTTTTTTCGCTTGCTATCGTAAAAACCAACCCAACGAGCGTTCCTAACTCAATGAACGCGGCGCTGCCGGTTATATACACAGATTTTGCCTGAAATGTACCTGAGGTTTTCTTCGCGCTAAACAACGGGGAAATGTATGATAAGCGCCAAATCAAAGGTTAACCAAGCGAAACCAAGACTGAACCAGACTAAGCCTAGCTTTTTCTTTGCATATCCAAGGTTAGCGAGCTAAGCCGCAGCCATTTTTTTTCTTTGTCCAACATATTCAATATTTTATACAAATACTCCCGCCACGTGTCATTCGATTCAGCTCATAAGAGGCATTAACCAGGATATTTTTTGCCTGACGACGCCCCTTAAACGTTTACTGTAATTTATTAATAATTATTCATTTGTTGATTGATTGATTGATTGATTGATTGATTGATTGATTGATTGATTGATTGATTGATTGATTGATTGATTGATTGATTGATTGATTGATTGATTGATTGATTGATTGATTGATTGATTCTCTAGCGAAACGTTCTGTACATGCGGAATTATGGGAATACGGAGCTCATACGAAGTATAGCGCGCAGAGGCGTAAGCAAATATTTATAACTTCCAAAAGCATTAAAATCAGATGATTTCTCCCAATAATAATGCTTTTCATGTTCGTACAGTCAAATTAGTGCAAAATGAGACTCCGTATGTTTTCCGTATATTCCATACATACGAAATTCATACGAAGAATCATTTGGCGTTTCTGGCACTCTTATAGAATTAAAATAGGCGCCAAATTTTTTGAAGAGTGTGTACTTGTTTAGTGTCACGTCTTCCTCAAAGATATGCCATGTTTTATAGCGGCCTTGTCTCATGATAGGTAAAACTCCGCATTTCCATATTTTCTTCTATACAGAACGTTTCAGGAATGTTGATTCATTAGGGGTTACGCGCCGAAGCTGCGCCCGGGGTATAAGGCGCCGTAGTGGAGGGCTGCGGATTAATTCTGACCACCTGAGATTTTTTAACGTGGGCCTAAATCTAGACACAAGAAAGTTTTCACTTTTCACCTCCATCAGAATCCGCGGCCGGGATAGAACCCATTACCTTCTTTTATTCATCATTGCAACTAGCCAAACACCAAACACTTTGCCGGTGCCAAAATTTGTGGATGGGCTGTCCTTTTCTTTTCTGTGCAGCAGTCCCAAGAGATGGCGTGAACGAAGCAAAATTGAACTCCGCGAACCTCCAACGGGTGGACCTAAGCGTCACTAAATAAGCTACGCTTAAGAGTACCACCACTTCGTGCACCCGGAAGCCTGTGGGGGCCATTTTGTTTCCGGTTTGCAGTGTTGCCATCTCTATCAACGAAACCGCCGCCGGTTGTGACGGGCAGTGTGTGACCGGCCGCTCTAGCATCCGCGCAGCAGAGAGAGAGGGAGGAGAGGAGCCCAGAAACAAAATGGCTGCGCCCATATGTAAACAAATATCACGTGGTGCCGACCGACCAATGAAAATCCCGGCGACACATAACAATGGAAGAAAAGAGTGCCGATACTCTAAAAGCCTTTATTTAGTGACGCTAGGTGGACCGAGACCGGGTGGGAACAGCGTGAGGGGTGGGCAGAGCGGCATTACGTGGCACGAACGGCAAAAGACTATCGTCTTTCGGCGACTTTTGCAACGACGCGAGCAGATGCGCGGCCAGTTTATTTTGTCGGTAATCTCCAAGTGAAGCCTTTCGCGGAAATCTCTCGCAGGGCGGGATGTACGTGCTGAACCTGATCGACACGTACATTGGCGGGCTGATCCTGCCCATGATCGCCGTCATGGAGCTCTACACGGTGTCCTGGTTCTACGGTACGGAGCCGAAAACAGCGAAAATTGAAACTTAGTTAAGACAATAATACACTAGCCAACAAACACCGGATTTGATGCGGAGGAAACAAAATCTTGCGATCCCTGTTAAACGCAGCGGTGACGCTTTTGAAAGATTTGAGTTAAAAGTTAGGACTGCTCTTGTTGCTTTTAATTGTTTTTAACTACCCACCAGAAAGCCGCATCGGCATTGTGCGAACCACTGGCCAGTAAGTAACAAACATAGCGAATTTTAAAGGGACCCTGGGACACGTTTTTATTTACTATTTTCCTAAATCCTAAATGCTTTTAGAACGTAGTCACCAACACATCAAATTTTCCCAGGTAACCCTTAGAATTAGAATCGCTAAAATTAGAATTTTGTTCAAAAAAGGGAGGAGTCCATGCCTTGGTGGCTTAGGGTTTTAGAATCAAAAATTGGGGGAATTTGGGTTCCCCAAGGAATGGGGCGGAAGTGGCAGGGTTGGTTTTGGCGAGGGTTTCCTGTTTGGGCACCTTCGCGATTGCGGGGCGAATTTGCACGTTCCCCTTTAACGGAAGCTCCCCTGCGTCCGCCGGCGGAAGGCGTACAGTGCGGCTTTGTCTATCTGATTTAGCAAACGGTTCTCTTGGGCCCTTGTTTGGGTCAAATTCGGTCCATTTCGGCGCTAGCTTTGCACCGGGCTTGTTTAACTTAAGTACGAAACCTCCTGGAAATAACAAGGAATTTGGCTCGTACGACAAAGATTCGTTAATGATTGGCTTGCAGGGCGGGAAAACAAAATGTGGAGACCACATACAGACATCTGGCCGCTAGAGAAACGCTACCTGTAGCGCACTGCTTGCCACGAATGGGACTCTGTTTTCTAGATTGGTGAATACCAATTCGGTTGTGTTTTAAGAGGTATTACAAAAGGCGGAAGGAACAACTGGTCCTGATAAATAGCGATTATAAAACTTCGCTCACCTTTCTCCCAATTCTCAAACTTACTAAGCTAACTAGTTTAAATCGGTATAAATGGGAATCAGTAAGCTCACATGCCAAATTGTTTCGGTGTCTGCGCTTGTGTCGCGCGGTGGTGTAGCCCCAAGCTATCACATCAGGATGGCTAAGTTCCGCTGTGTCACCCTTCGAAAGACGCTCCTCTCCGTTTTCTTTCTGCCGACGCACGGCCGGACTACGGCGGCGGCGTCCACCGCTCTAGCCCGGCCGTGGCCGACGCTGCTGCGTTTTGGACGCCGCCCCCGCGAATTCCAAGTAACGGCTGGCAGAATCTCTCGTTTCACTTTTTGTAGAGCCACGTGTGTGAATTCAAGTGACGTCGAAAGGCAATTGTTGTGGGTGTCGTTTAAAGCTTTGCTTTCCAATCACCTTCAAAGCGTGGATTGGAGCCAATTTTTTTATGCTGGCTGACATATTCGTCAAGTTACTCCCTTTTCACAAAACTGTTGTTGAGCTAGTTGGATCACGACTTATTTCGGGCACCAAACGACGTATACGGGAGCCATATATTGCCGCCCGTATGTGCTGTGTATTTCTCGCTTCGTCAACGTCAGTTAAGAACCGGAATGTTTGCACCTGAAGTGTGCAAACATTGCAAGTGTGCAAGTGTGTTCTTCCCTGTGACGTAACTGGCGGTGCGGAAAAGGGATCGGCGAGCCACTGCTCTTCCATTTTTTTTATTATCATTGACCTTTACTGTTAAAATCGGCATGAATGTTATTCTACCACACAACTCTTTCAAAACAGCCGCATTTGCTACCTTGTCTTCATGGATCTTTTTTTTTTCAAAGTACTCTGGGAAATATTGAACTCCTTGTGACCGCAGGCCAACGTCGACTCTGTCTCGACATCGAATTCATGCTGGGATCTCCTCCAGGCGCTTTCGTTAAGATCTGCTGGTTGCTCGTGTGCCCTTTTTTTCTCACGGTAAGACAAAGTGACGCCGAAGGCATCGTAAGTAGCATTTCCGGGGGTGTTGAGGGTGACCTTTGAGCTGCGCCCGTTTCCACGGAGGCTGCAGTTACTAGGCTGCAAATAAGTACACAAAAATACAATATTAGGAAAGCATAAATTTACGCATTGATTACCCCAAATTACTAAAAACTAAATCCAGTGTCTCTTTGTAGGTTTTTTTCAGGGGCTGCGGAACCATCTCTTGACTACTTTCGGTATCAACGCCAGGCTGATACTGAAACTACTCAAGAGAGGGCACCACAGCCCCTATGGCGAATCACTGCTCCGCACTTTGACAGCTTTCACCTTGAGTGGAACTGCTTTGTTTTTTTCTAGAGGAAGCCAGTCGGGCTCGCGTAAGTTTTGTGTCAGCCGCTGCGGCGGCACGTCTGCTTTAAATACAGCTGTAATGATGGCGAGGCCTAACTTTAAAAGACTGAGCGCATCGACTTTGTAATTGTAAAATTGTTGCAATAGGATCCCGTCATCGATTACATATTAGTGTAATGCGTAAGATTGAAAAGGCCAACTCAGCTACCGCTCACCTAGCATTGAAAAACATTGACCGCGTATCTGCTTGCTGCGGTACAAATGTCGTTGAAAGACGATAGTCTTTGGCCTCCCCTGCCTCGTAACTCATTTCTTGCTGTCCGCTCCCACTCCTTACGCTGCTTGCTCCCTAGATGGCTCCTCTAGGCAATGCAATCCAATTTTCCCGCCTTCGCATTGCTCGTGCGCCATTTCCTGGCACAATGCGCATCTTTTCCTTTTGTTTCTTGCTCTGCATGGAACAGCACGAGCGGGAGCCCTGTTGTTTTTGTGCTTGTTTTTTTTACTTGCTATCGTAAATATCAACCAAACGTGTATTTTTAACTAAACGAACTTGGACAATACCGGCTACGTACTTACATTTTTGCGTCAAATGTACCTGGCGTTTCCTTTTCGCTAAATAATGGGGACATGTATGATTTACGCCCGCAGTTTTAGTTGTTTGTAACGGTTCTGTCTACATTTACTTCTTGACGAATTGTTTGGACATTTGGACGGAAGGTTGAATTCGGGGACAGACAGACAGACAGACAGACAGACAGACAGACAGACAGACGACAGACAGACAGACAGACAGACAGACAGACAGACAGACCAAAATCTTTTCGTATATGTATCCCAGGAAAGACTACTGTCTTCAAAATCCCCATAGAAAAACCAAGAAGCGGGATGTTGTAATTTGGTACGAATGATGAGTGCTGTTTGCGCAGTTTTGCGTTTTTGGCAACACGTCAGTGAGAAAGTAGTTAATGAAAAGCTCATACCAATATTTTTAACGCGCAGCCTGTAGAGTGGTTTCATTTGTATTGGCTCCCAACCATATCTGCATAACTACCAATTGTAACATGCACAGCATCTTATCCGGTCTAGCTGATTGGTTAGATATGTTAGCTTTTGTGGTTGCAAACATGTCTGTATATCATGGCGAAACCGCACTTCGACCTCACATCGATAATGGGCCTAGCCAGGGCCGTGAAGCTTTCGCTATCAACTAGTGTTAACCAAAGCTAAACCACATCAATTTTTTGTCTGACGTCGTGTAGGAGCCAATTTTTGCATTTTCGCCCCGACATCACTGCTACGTGTAGCAGTTCTTGTTTTTGCATTTATTATCCATGCGTGCGAAGCCGAAAACAAAAAATCTAACTGGCGTGTTTTCTGCATATTCAAAGCTCTTCTTTTTGTATCGTAAGCTACACTGGCCGAGGTTGAGCAGTTTCGCGTGGACCTTGAAGGGCCGTGCTGCGCAAGCGCGAGGAGCATTGCATTGGATTTGGATGGATTTGATTGGGTTAAATTGAATTGGATTGGATTTCGAGTACGGGTGTGTAGAGAATTGTGTCTGCACATTCGCCGGTCTGCGCATTCCAGAGGAGTGACGTCATAGCCGCGGCAGACGCACTGGCGCCGGCGCGTGCCCAGCTGTCCGCCTCCGTTGCGCAGTAGCCAAGTCTGACGCTGCGCCGGAGCCGCTTGATAACCGTTTCGCGTGGCTCCTGGAGAGCCGTGCTGTGCATGCGCGAGGAGCAGTGACTGGACTGCACTGGATTGGATTGGATTGCTGAACCGTAGCTCACGCTGCGTATATCCTGGCATAGCCGTGCTCAGCCACTGCAATTATTTTTGTTCTCGACGTGTAATATAAAATAACTATATCTCACATGATTACCATTATTTAGGTAATAGAATTATAGAAGATAATTATAATTACACGTTACCATTGAAGTGACAATTGAACGGAACTAGAGTCCCCTTCCTTCCCTTGCTACAATCCCCCAGTCTTGCTTCTTGGCGCTGGCTTAGGTCGGCGGCTGCCAATCGCACGAACGAAATTCCGTGACGTCATTGATCAATCGCCGGAAAGTGGCTGGCCGCTTCATCTGTTTTCCTTGATATCTCGATTGTGTGTTCCATGTTTGCGATTAAACTGGTACCATTTGGATTGGGCCAAAACGTTCTTTTTAATGATCTAAACTTGTATTTCGTCTTCATGTGCTCTTCAATAGATTGCTCCTACAACCCTCCGTCTTCCACAGATAATCGTCATCATGTCGGTGGCCCGCCATCCGCGTACCTCGATGAGGGGCCACCTGTACCCGGCCTGGAGTGACGTCCTCGGCGTCATCATCGTGGTCGTTGGCCTGCTTCAAGTGCCCCTGTTCGCCTTCCTCTACTGGAGGAAAAATAAATTCGTAATGACCACGTTTTTAACCGCGGAGCTGTTTAAGCTGGAACTTCGTCCGGTGGCGTTAGCAAAAAAAATACCAAGGAAAATACTGCGCCTCCTGTAAAAGGTGCACTACCGCAAATAGGGTATGCTAACAGTGAAGCCGGCTTTCGCGCCTGATCGAGTGTGAGCCCAAGGGGCCTATGCGTATGAGCACCCTTTACTATAGCATCTTAAAGGTGGTAGTCTTTCTTGGGCTACTGAAACGCAAAAAGAATGGACGCAGCTTGCACTAGTGGCGCAAGGCTGGAAAAACAGCGGTGCTGGGGTAGACCAAGCTTGTTCCCCCCTGGAATCCGCTGTCAATGTAGGGGACCGACTGGAACGGCCTTGTAAAATCCGGCTAAGCTTGGCCTCCCCCCTCAACACTTAGCCTAGCCTAGCAAGATGATCACAAAACTTAATAAAACGTAGAAAAGCCCAGCAAAACTTAGCAAAGCCGGGAGAAGGTTGGTCGACACCTAGTTTCAAATGTTTTATACAGGCACAGGGAAACTAACGGAAAGAGGTCAGCCACACAAAACTATGTGCTATGGTCTCATATTCGGAAAACGGCAACCTAGCACTTCGAATGTCCTCTGCAATGAATTTAAAGCGAAGCTTTCTATACGTCTTACTGATGGCGTATGTCGCGTCTAAAATTCACTACAGGAAAGCCAACTTTTCTCCAACGATGATGATTACCGTGGGCGAAGTACAAGGAAAAAAAACGCTTTCCGTGGTCGGAATCAAACCTGGGTCCTTCGCGATATAAAGCCGACGTCTATCCGATTGCGTCATTTTCCGACACGGTCGGAGCAGCTTGGATTTGGAGTGGGGTGCATGGACGTGCAAAATTAGACAGAAAAATCGCGCACACCTCCGTCTAATCACGACGAAGGTTGAACGCGAAGCTTTCTTCGTGCGAATCAAATGGCGAAGGGTCAAAGAGTCAAAGCCGCTGCGATCAAAAGTCCAAACTGCGTGTGAGTCTGCAAATCGTCTGCAAAAGTCAGAGTCAAAGCTCGCGTCAACGTCAAAGCTCAACGAGTCAGTCTTAACTCAACCGACAGCCAGGGAATCTTTCACTAGAAAGCTTCACGTTCAACCATCGTCGTCGTTAGGCGGAGAGGTGCATGATTTTGAAATTCTATGAAAACCTAAAATGATTTTGAGACGCATTCAAAATGCATGCATTGAACATAAGGCAGTGTTTAGTGCTATATGCCCATAGAGAGCTTAGTAACTCACTAAAATTAATTTTCTCTTTCTCGGTATGGGCATTGCGGGTTTGAGGGACGTCACCCAAGCCAGCTTCCTTTCATGTTGCAGGAATTAACGCATTTGATGGGCACCTAAAAATCGCAACATAAGCAATGTAGTAATTACAAGTAGTATCTGCTGCGACGAGCAAACCACGCAGTGATTCGCTGTGCTGGGAATACCTATAGCTTTCGAAGTTCTTCAGCAGACAAAAATAGTGAAATCGTTCATCGGCATCGTTGCAGGGAAGTTTTAATATTGCACCAGCTGGATCTTACGCGCGTGTACATCCTAATGCGGTGGCGTAATTAGAATAGCCCGAGTAAACCTACCTTCTGTGTTTCATAGACACGTTGCCACAAGTATTTTTGCAGTGCCAGTAGCCAGACAAACCCCAAACCAATGGACTCGAACTCTCGTAGTCGTCCACATGAAATGACGTCGTCGCACAGGTCATCTATAGTGTGGATATGGTGGGGTTCTTAGGAGTGAACTAGCCAGTACTCCGGTGTAGGCCACCACGCTAGCTCCCGGCATGTCAACCACGCGGGCTCCCGAACCTACGGCAGCCCGGTGAGGTTCGCCGATACGAGAACACAAAAGACAGTAGTGCCGATGCACAGCCGTTTATTTGGGAACTCCCAAAGCATGCGAGCACAAGGCTCGATGGCATTCACGAATCACGCCGTCTGGGTCGTCATCGCGAACGGGAGGCAGGCACTCACGGCGCGCGACGAACAGTTCCCACCTGAGATACATGGTATCCGCCGCCGCCGCGTTGTTCCGCCGATACTGCCCCGAGCAAAACTCCCCCGAGACTCTCTCCGTCTTCCGCGCGCACACGTTCGCGCCGCCCGCGCGCCTATGCCCCGCACGGACCGGTGGTGCCATCTCTCGGGGGTGCGCCGACGAACCAGTGGAGCGCCGGACCGGTTTAAGCGTAACGCGTCTCTCCCGAAGCTCGCGCCGGCTCGGGATCGCGGGCCGGGGTTCTCCTCGATTCCCATAATAGTAACTAGCCCAAACCACGTTTTCATAAATTATAGCCACTAGCCCGGACCGCGTTTGCAGAAATTATCAGAAATTACCGATAGGCGTCCATACTGTCGTTTAGGCACGTCTCAAATTACAGCATACTCGCGATAATTCAAACTCGGATAATTCAAACTTTTGGTTAATTCAAACAGATTTCAAAATTTTGGTTGGCCCGCTACGTCTTCAATGTATTTTATAGCCGCTTAATTCAAACTGTTTCGTTGCGTAAATTTGGTTAAGTCGTGCTTTTTTCTTGTCCTTGCCGGAAAATATCTGCCGAATTAGCCCCTCGAAGCAGCACATTTGCACCCTTTGAGCACATTGCTAGGATGAAATCAAGTGTTGGACGGAAGCCCGTCTTGTCGGGGAAACGCATGATACAAATTAAAAACAGACACCGACCTCGAGTGTTCATAAAACAAAAAAAAAGACGTTTCGGCTCCCGTAGGAGCCTTGTTCACACTTTTTTTTTCGTTTTATAAACGTTTTATAAGCGTTTTCGTTTTACACAACGTATTTTGTCGTTTTATAAACACTCGTGGTCGGTGTGTGTTTTTAATTTGTAACATTGCTAGGATCCACAAGCTCTTGAACAGCGCAGAAAACTCTTGCGGTAAACCTGCCGCCCTTGCCGGCATCGAAAACTGTTTGAACTCGCATGAAAGGTGAAGCATTCAGCCATTTGTATTTTTTTTTTTCAAAGTGTGAATAGCACTTGAGTATTGTGTTTGAGTGTTGCGTTGTTAAGCTTATGTGCATGTTTTGTTACAACACAAGTTGGTATGTTGTCGCCAGTCATATTTATCAGAACTTCCTATAATTGAAACAAAATCGTGGGGTCCCTTTGAGAGACTGTGTTTACTTCAGTAGCGTATTTCAGGAAAAAATTTTCCACTTTCAATAAAAATAACGGACAAATCTTGCGCTGCGGGAAAGTTATTTTCGCTTCGCGAAAATTGGCCAGACAAGTATCGCCATTTCAACGGATTTACGTGAAATGTAGAGTGATTTGGCAGGGGGAAAAAGCCCCGGCAAACCTCGGCAAACCAGACCGGCATAAAGCCCCGGCAAACCAGCAACATCTCAATGTTTTACGGCTTAAACTTTTGTCCCCTTTCAGTCGATATTTGTGTGCGTAAAACCAATGCTAAAGTGAGCGAAAAACTGAAGTTGGCGGAACGTGTTTGTACTTTGGAGCGGCCGATGATCTAATTCCGTCTGTAGTGCCAGAATGTTTGCCGCTGAAAACCTTTGCCAGTGTTGTTTTAATGCAGCGAATACGGGAATTTTCTTCCGAGACAGAATTAAGATTCTGAATTGTTTGCTCAGCAATCGTTCCGTCGGGGACGGAGGCGGAGCTATTTTGGACATTCGAGATGAGCTCAGCATTTTTGGTTGCGCCAAAGTTTCCAGTTGCTGAATACTTTCGCAAGATTCTTTGCAACTTAAGCATATAGCTAAGTCGCAAACATCCTCGAAAGTCACTGTCCGGCACTGCAAATGATTGCTCTCGCCACCAGACTACCTGAAAGGTGCTTAGATGCTCATTCTATGACTTCCATCTCATTCTACAACTCCCACCCCACCAACCGCAGAACTTCCGGGAAAGCCTCAAGCCAGCCCACGACTGGGGACCCGAGGACCCAGTGGTCTTCCGCAACTACATCGCTTTCATCAAAGGACGGGGCGACAAGAGAAGCGAAGCCGAGCTGCGTGGGCCTGGTGGCCGTGGACGTTCTACAGACGCCGACTCGAGGGCAGTTGCGGCGGTCATAGCGGGCCCGGCAGAGTTGCTGACCGAGGACGAGGTCAGCTTTGACACACAGCAGCAGGTCTTGCAAGCGCCATCTAAGAAGGCGACGGGCCTCCTGCCATCTGGAGCCCTAGCTAGCGGCGTGCTTGGGCCTCGGCCCGAACCGCGACTGCTCAAGTTCACCGCTGAGGAGGAGGACGTGCTCCTAGATGACGAAGTCAGCGTTGTCACCACCGTGTCTCCTCGCCCGGAACCGGGAGAAGCGATCGATAAGGACAAGAAAGTTTAGCGTCGTCTCGAAGGTCCCGCGCGAGAAATGCGACGCCCGTCGCGTTTTGGGGTGTCTTCTTGCTGCCACCGAAAGCGGTCTCGGACGTTGCTGCCGCTTCATTCGTGCTATAGCCCTTGTGCAGTGTAACACTGCTTCTTATAAAGGCAAAAAAAAATTAAAATTCAATTTTTTTTCGCAGTTTACTGCTCATAAATAGTAGGCAAGGTTTATTTCTTTTTCTTTCTACGTAAATGTCGGGGGTGATAAGATTTTAAACTTGCATTGTTAAGTGCGATCTTTTCGTACATATGCGGTAGATATGCGATCATGCGATCAACAGTAACACAAATAAAATACACTATAGCCCACGGTTGAGTTCTCAAGAGAAGTTTTCCTGCAAAACATTTTTTTTAATTGCTACTTAGGACGTATCAACACGTGAGCCGTTTTGAATGCAAGTCAGTGCTATGAAAGAACCATTGGATTGTCTGAAATTGCGAACACATCTGGAAACATTGGCTTTAGGATTCACTCTATTTTTGTAGCGTCTTGCTTCTTGAATGCGAATACGTTAAATATATTGTTGCGGAGCAGGGAAAATGCCTATTCACAAGTAATAAACGAATGATTCTCTATTGGCAGATAATTAGCTAAGCAAATTCAGACAGGCAGCTAGGTCTCGGCTCGTGCACATGCTAGTCCCCCCCCCCGAGCGTCTTCTTCTTCCTCGACGGCTAGCTAGGCTGCCGCACAACCATGGCACATGCCCACTTTGGGGGATTGTGCCCTTTGAAAGTCGAGTCTCTGGACAGCTCATTTCTCGGTTAGCTCATTTCTCTAATAAACGCCACGCGGCAATATGAATCACTCACTGTCATATTGAATTTTTAAATGCAGAGCATTTCAGTAACTCGCGATGTCACCCGCGTTGACGTCCGTAGTCGTAGTCCGCACCCCTCCCCCTACACTACAGTCAAACCCGTTTATAGCGAACTGCAATATGCACCGCGATTAGTTCGATATATCCAATAATTCGATATAGCCGAACCCGCCTATAACGAGCTTATTGTTACGAGTTCGCAATCCGCGGGAGCCCCCCGCCCCCTCCCCAACTCCGCCATCCACGTATGCAGAAACGAACACAGTACAGTAGCAAAATAATCCATTTATTGCAAGTATCAAAGCTACTTTCCGCCTTAACTGCCCACGTTGCAAAAAAAAAAACGGTGATTTTTGTTTTCACTTTCGTTTTGGCGGCTTCAACTAGCATAGCATTCTCTACACGAAACATTGTTTGCACCAGTTCGAGTCCGTGTCCTCAAAAATGTAAGAAGCATTGGCGGAACACATCGACTGCCGAAAGCGCTTCATTATAAGCGTCGGACGGATTTCACTGGCGACATCATCGGGAACGTTGGCGAGCTCTTCCCACAGTTGACCGATGCTGCTGTCTTGGTCCGCACTCACTGACTGGGCGGGTCCCGTCGCGAGTCCCGCGCATCGGAAACAGTTTCGAAAAGTATTGGGCGTCACGTCGCTCCGTGCGAGGCGCAATGTCTCAGTCGCGGCTCTTGCTCCGTGGTCGCGGCCAATCCACATCTCAATCGCCGCTCCGAGATCATGCATTTCGGCGGCCATTCTAGGCGCCCAGAGTTCGATATATCGGATGTGAACTTCGTTATAAGGAATATGTTTCCCATGTATTTCCGTAACTGAATTATTTTTGTTCGATATATAGCATAATTCGCTCTTTCCAGGTTCGTTATAGCCGGGTTTGACTGTATATATAAAAAAATACTATCCGGCGCCTGGTTTCGATCCCTCGACCCTGCGGGCGGAACGCAATGTACATGGTGCTCTACCCACTGCGCCACAAAGCCGACACAGAATGGGAGGCTATGAACGCGCCTTATATCCTTGACTCATTCAAACTACGTCAAGAAGCTGCTGATACAACGCATTCACTACCACCAACTCCCCAAACACTAAGCGTTAACGCAATACACCCACACTCTATGCGACGCATTTACTCGAGTCCCCCTCGCGGGGAGATGGGCCCAATTTTTCGTTCCTTTATTGCATGCTGAAAACGGCTGGCATCCTGCAGGTGTACTTGTATAACTGGCAAGTTGAGAATAGCTCACTATAACTTTCGCTCCTACGCCTGCTTTCACAAACAACTTTTTTAAAGCAGGGCTGCTCAAATAGGAGCCTAGAGTATCGGCGACGTGCGGACACGGAAACGCATTTCGTAGAATTGCAGAAGTGTGCCATTGAAGTGGCAGCGCGTCAAGTTGACTAGAGAACGACGTCGAAAGAGGTAGAGTATATAGATATGAAGCCCGGAATCTTCGTTTATCTGGGAAGCACTCCTTTCGTCTCCCCCTTAACGGCCTAATCTGACTGGAGAGAGAAGCGCAGAGTACGCGATCGCGATGTTTCCTTCAGCGCAGGCAAGGCTACGTCTGTTCATACGTCGTGTAATCGCTTTAAAAAGCCAACAAAGGTTCTTAGAAGACACTGCAAAACCCGGATGAGAAATTAGAGGCAGAATTAACCTTCGCCGCTTGGCTTCAAATTTAGAGCGTAGTTTGCCTTGGAAAAATTACTTGCCCTTGACTAGTTATTTAATCTTGTCATACTGGGGGGATTATATTACCATGACCTGAGGCGTCGATTTCACAGAACGCGCAAGCATCGCTCCCTTTAGAAGGTTTCCTTTCCCGCTCTGGGGTGGAACTGGGATCGCTGGCTGGTTGGTTTAACCAGGTGTGGTCAGGCTACGCTTGTATCCTCTCGTGGTTTCAGCATAGATGCAATATCGAGTGATCCCGTTTCAACTTGTAATAAAATTTGATTAACAAAAGGCAAAGCATTCGCGGCATCTTTTAAGTGCACGCCTCGTGCTTATTACCACCTCGGTCTTGTTGAAATAGTCTGCCAAGTGCAGCTGTCCAGGCCGCCAACTTCCATTGTACTGAACGGAACTAAAGAGAGTGCAGATGAGACGTACAACAGCGGCACTGCGACAGAGGCACGCCACAATGGAGAGCACGACAGGGCGCCAGATAGGAGCACTCGTCGGCGCTTACCGGACGGTGAACGACGACCTTCTGCGCTCTCCGTGTCTCGTCTTGTACTTGGTGCGAATAAACAGTTATGTCGGTGTCCGTGGCTTCGATACGGCGATCCAACCTCGCCGAGGGCCCTCACTGGGATGCCAGTTCCAAGACCCTGCTCTACGTGGACCCCCATGTCGGGGACATCTGCCGGCTGGACGTGACCACGCAAGACACCTCTGCGGTGCATTTGAGTAGGTTTTTGTAAATTTGTTGCAGGGGTGTTACGGGTTGGGGAGTTTTCATGCATCGCGAATTTTTGGCTCGATGGCGGGAACATTTGTGCGCCGCTATATATCTGCTTTGGATTGTGTGGGTTCATAGTGGTCCGATCCATCACGACACGGATTTGACTGTGATGCTTGCCAACGGTGTTTTCATGGAACGCGTGAGGTGTAGAAAATTGTTGTGAGGTATGCAGAGCCGCACAGAAAATTTGAACGTGCGTTGGTGGAGGGTTGGCTTCTGCCGCACGTGTGATACGAGCCGCCTTGAGACGGGGACCAACAGGAGGGTCTTTGCGATGGCGAGCTAGCGGAGCGGAGCTTCAGAGGGTGCTGTCGAAAGGGGGCCGCTCAAGTGGTGAGGGGTACGGCCGCTAAGTTCAATAGAAAGTTCAACAGCAGATCAACAGGAAGTCTAACTGTGCTTTCGTCTTCGCAAGTGATAAGCTCTCAGAACTTACTTTCTTTTTCATTCTCAAAAGTAGCGAGTAAAATTCGTTAACTTGAACAAACTGGAAAATTCCGGAGAGTGTGGTAGGTGATTACCAAGATTTCAGTATGTTTCGTTTTGTTGGTGTTTGGATTTTTGTGAAAAAAACTCCATATCTCTCCGGTCTATGGCCTTGTTTGCTGAAGGTCAAAGTTATAATACTAAAAGTATAGAGGTACTTATAAGCAGTTCATTATGCGCTAGGATACTTTAAACTGGCCAAGGAACACGTGTAAATTGAAATTTTCCGGTGCATACCGTGCAACGAAAGTAAATTTTGCAGATTTTCTGTAATATTATTGGCGTTTGTATAATAATTTATGTAAAAAAAGAGAATGTGCGTCTTTTTGGTACGATAAATGCGCGGACGCGAGCCTAATAAGAATAAAAAAGACCAATACCTAAGGGTTACAAGGTCCCGCAATTTTCCACAATAGCGTCCTTTTAGGAGTGTAGTGGAAACATTTTATCACTGCGACGGTGACCAGCAAGCTTTTCCCTGAAATTTAACACTGCATGGCATGTTCGTAGAACGCTGTAGAATTGTTGTGTAATTTGTCAGAAACAACGCCCTCTGATGACATCAAAAGAAATGGCGTCCAACTTGCCTGGAACGTCGCGGAATAAACGTCATGCTGCACACAGCCGCTTACTTTCAGTATTACCTGAGTGAGAATAAAAGCTATCTTTACTGTGTTTATTGCTAAAAATATAGTTTCTGTCATTACCTGTGAAAGGTGGCTCAAAAGCCACACGTGTGCGCGAAACATGCATTAGCAACAGTAGTGTTCTTTTTTTTCTTTTTCAGGAATTTGTTTTCAAATTTCATTGTTCAGCCAACACAATAAAAGCTATTACTCGTCATCGATGAAGGAGTAGTGGCTTTTCCGTTCTACCATCGTTGTGCGGATGTTTAGTTTTGGGGGAATGTTTTTGCAAGGAAACAGCGATTTTCCTTTACTGCTTTTTATTACACTGGGGCCCCAGTGTAATAAAAAGCAGTAAAAATATATAGAGCGCCCGGAATCGCTGTAGAACTTACGTCGCGGCCAGTTGCCCGATGAGCCAACCAAATCCCGGCGCCTCCGCCGCCAACGATCGGAGCGGCGAGCCGGCGAGAAACGCCGGCAGTGCGGAAGCAGCCAACGCTAACTCGTGACGTGTTTGGATGTTGTTTATTTACTACACATCCAGGGAACGTGGATTGCGCGAAGTCCTCCGCTGGCTGCAGCTCAGTCGCGTTTCGCACACTTTAAAATTGAGTTTGTTCTAGGCTGTATTTGCCGCTGATATTTTGCAGGTGATGTAAGTTTGTTCACACCAATCTATATCCGAACTTATCTCGCCTACAAAATTTTGCTTCAGTACTCCTTTAAGATAAACACTGTTAACCACTGTTAAGTTTTTGTTACGGGCTGTTACTTGCAAATGGTCTGCGCTCGAGGCGTCCTTACACTCCAACTCTTTCTTTGGGTGTTGATCCCCAGCAAAATTTCACGTAAAACCTCTCCATGACATTGGAATTTCAGCAATGATAGTTGTACTTCAGGCCGCAGCGGATGCGATTATCATTCCAGGATGCCGTAGGAAAACTGGCACTTATTGCACGAAGCATACGACAGCAGTGGTCCGCAAATGTGGTTCCGGGCTATGGTTCCGGGGACCCCCTGGGGTCCCCGAGGGCACTTCAGGGGTCCGAGACGTCCCCCCCAGTCCTCTCCCCCCCCCCCCCACGCTTCATTCATTTCTCCTTTGTGCAAAATTTAAAAGCTGTGAATGCAGAAAGGCGGCTTCGTTACATGGCTTCTACGTTTAAAGGGGTCCTGAAATACCTTCCGCCGATGCATGGATGTACATGTAACCAAATAAGACAATGTATTAGCAATCTCCTCCCGCAAGAATTTTGTTAAAGCGATGAGTATTAGCTGAGAAATCGTAAATCAAAAAACCCCGCATTATCGTCGCGCCGCGTTTCCTCCTCTTTTCAATGTTGACGGCGCGCGAGCCTCCCCCCCCATGATGCTGCGCTAGTCAGCGGTGACGTACTTCCGCATTACGCTCCCCCGACTGCCGTCTGCTACGGGCAAGTTTGTTGACACCATGAATTCCGCACTCCGCTCAAGGATGGATAAGCGAACGAAAAATCTGGCCGCATGTGTGCGGTGGCCTGGCCTTGCCCTTTCGCGGTGTGCGTTGCTGCAGTGCAGCACGTGACTTTTAATCGGCGGCGAACTCGCAGCCGCTGGGGAGGATCTTGCGCTCGGTCCCTTTCATGCACCGCGCACTGTTTATCCAAAAAACGCCGTATCAGATGTGGCCCCGCTGGTGCCGGGTCTTATTTTGGGGGTGGTGGTAATTCCTCCGGCGCCATGTGAAAAAGACATTTTAAACCGATACAGAACCCGTGCACAAAACGCTTCAATCATGTGACCAGTTCAGCTTGGGGCGACGCGTGGTGGAGAGCGGCAACGTTGGCAAAACATGCTCCGGCGCGGCTCTGAGCTTTCTAGCGCTGGAGCGAGCGCCTTTCTTTGACAATCTCAAACATCGGTTGCCTTGGCAACAAGGCACAAACCGCCCCAGAGGTCAGTTACGGTTGCGTGATCCCGGTTCAGCTCGGGGCCCCACCTCGCGACATGTGGGCACTGCAGACGTACCACTCACTCTCATTAGGAAGTGTGAGATGCGTTTGGCATTACAGGAGGCGATGGTGTGTGTGTTGTGGACGCCTTTGTTTCGCGATGAAATGCGACGTTGTGCTTCTGCGGGTGGATAGTGCTTCCCATGGTCTGGATTATCTTTCTCGAGCGACGTACGACTCAACCTCGCATGGGGTATGTGCAGTGTGCGTGGCTAAAAGCCATCTCGACTTGTGCGCCAGAGTTAAGTGACTTGCTGTTCGTCCCCGCAAACCGCGCGCGAGGTGAGTGCCGAATTTACGACGGGCAGAAGGAGGCAACCCATCGTCTGTCAATCGCGGTTCAGACTTGCAACGCATGTGTGACGTTGTGTTCGTTCGAAACGCATCTCTGGATTGTTTTGAAGTGGAAAAAAATGTATCCGTCAAACCCGGGCATTCGGCTCAGGGCGTTCTCTTGCGATTGCACGAAAGAAGTGCCACGGGGCTTCAACGCTTTCTTTATGGGACGTACTCAGGTAAGAGAATATCCATGTCGTGTTATGGCCCTGTTGCATTCAATACGAACGGTTAAGCGTTTGTTTACACTTGTTTCGTTTGTCGTAAAATGTCCAAGCACTCCGGCACTACGCTGGCAGATCAGCCGGCGAGTCACGCTGAGCAGACGACTCATCTCTTTGCCGGAAGTGCGTGAAAAATCCGCCCAATAGCAGGATGTCTAGCTCATGACGAACATCGGGGAATCGATGATGTAGACATGTGAAGATGGCGGCGTCCAAAAACACGAAGGAAAGGGTGAGAAAAAGCGACAAACTTTGCAACAAAAGTGTGAGCTTTCCGCTGCGCGTAAAAGAGTAATACTTGGCCAGATGACCTTGACGACCCAATCTAACGATTGCGCTACTTCATTTAGTGTGCTCAAAATGCCTTTCAGGGCCCCTTTAATCTCTCCGATGTAGCCCATGTTCTAACGTTGGCTATTTGCACGACAAACGAGCTATGCGGTAGAGATAGACACACAAAAGGCTCGGTGACTTTTAGCTGCAAGACAAATTGTTTGACAGCATTGCACACATATGCATAAGAGACATAAAAAAACATCTCCACTTGTGTGAAACCTGGAGAGGGGCAAATCATGAAATGTAAGTGTATTCTTGGCGCCTTGGCATTTCTGCCAACGGAGATGAAACCGTTGGGGGGTAGAGTATACAGCTTTGCTGTAAAAGTCCCTTCTCTTTGAAGCCCGAACCTCTCTAGCGCGAGGCATAAAAGAGTGTCCCGGTGTTTGTTTAGCACACGTTACGAAACGCTTTAGCGTGAGGCTTGAACGAGTGTCTCGGTGTTTTTTAGCATGCGTTATGTTCTAGCGCGAGGTGTAAGTGAGCTTCCCGGTGTTTTAGTACCGTGACTACATGAAACAATGATACGACGATTCCGACGACGACAGGAGATGCCAACAGCCCAGGAACTTCACCCCCAAAAGGGGGGCCTTAAATAAGTCTCTGGGTGAGGTTAGCTGCGATTGTAAGTTGTTTAATTGACATTACCACACGATCAACATAGTTCATCATGGGGTACACCGTCCCTTTTCCGAACCCGAAAGGGGTCCACGGCACACTCATAGTGGAGAACCGCCGCATTACAGCATCCGCTTTACACTTGTTTGCTTTCACCTTTTTTGTATTCTGTTCCAGAGGGCGTTGTGACACTTGCCGTTCCCTACGCATCCAATCCCAACCTGAATGTGATCACGTTGAACAGGGAAGTTCGAAGGTTTGATTGGACGACGTCTGAGACCACGCGTTTGGCGGAAGTGGATGCCGACAAACCAATCAACGGTTTCAACGATGGCAAGTGTGACGTTGCTGGTCGCCTCTGGGCAGGTAAGCTGCGTGTTAATGAAGATTTCGCGCAAAATTTAGCATTTTAAGCCAACCAAACATTTAGTTCTGGAGTAGTCAGCTGAACTTGACATCACCAAAGAGTGGCCAAGCAAGAACCCGCTCCAACATATTTCTGTTCGCACAGAATTTTTTATAACATGGTCGCCCACTTAAATGCGCGTACTCTTGGTGCTAATTGTACAGGTTAACGACATATGTACCCTGTTTATTCGATTCTAAACTGATACTCTTTTTTCAGAAAGCGTAATACAAAAGTCCTAAGGGCGACTTAGATTTGATGTTTTATATTAAATATTCCAAGAGTCTGCGACTCTTGTGAAACTTTTTATAAGACCCAGTAACAAAATAAATGTCTAGTGAACTGATCTTTGAGGAGGGCGTCTGAACTAGTGTTGCGGAGAGCCTAGATGATGGCGAGCAAGGCAGAACGCGAGGGATATACTGGCGGTAATAATCTGAAATGCAGAATGTCAAAAGTATATTTTACGTTGGCAATTCAGGCGAGTCGAAAACAGGCTTAAGTACCTGCACTGCTACCTACCTTTCAAACACATTGGAGGCATGCACAAAAATCTCGGTATCTTAATTGTTTGTTCAAGGCACGCTCAGCAAGATGGATGGAGACAACATCTTGCAGAAGGAGAACGGCTCACTGTTCAGCGTCGATCCGGTCACTCTGGAGGTGAGGAGTCATGTTACCAAGGTCAGCATATCCAACGGGATGACGTGGTCGCCAGACAACCAGAGCATGTTCTTCGTCGACTCCTACAGCCGGATTGTCTATTCGTTCGGCTTCGACGCTGCCAGCGGAACACTCTGTAAGTAGTACTGAGCGCTTCATAGCTTTTTGTTGCAACTGTTGAAGGTGCATTTCAGATGGTGACCATTGAATGGTTCATGGTGTCTGGTGTGCTGTGTCTATGCCTTGACCTTTGATGACCCCGCTTCCATCTATGAGAACGTTCCTACCCTGGTACCTGTGCCGAGCTATTATCATCAGCATTTTGAGTACACAAAACACCTGTATTTCGATGTACCAATTACCCTGTTTTTTATTTATGATCTGGGCATTCGGACCTTCGGCTGGACCTTTCGAGATCATATGTTGACAATTTAAAAAAAATACATGCTTTTTTGTACCAGCCCAATACTACCTAGCATATCTGAGGTTGTCCATGATCACTAAACCATAAAATTCTAGCCAGGCTCTTTTTGTGCAGAGGATAGAAATTAAGCGTGACTGAGAAAATTTCAGTGATCTGATCACAGTCTGTAGAAATTCTTGAATGAATGAATGAACAACCTTCCCTGTGCGAAGAGCACATTGCTGGGAAATTAAGGCCATCCCCCTTTCTTTTATCATGCAGCAAACAAGCAGGTATTCGTTGACTTCAACGTAAGGGACGAATACAAAGACTGCGGTTTACCTGACGGGATGACAGTTGACTCCAATGGCAAGTTATGGCTGGCGTGTTGGGACGCCGGGAGGGTGATCAATATCGATCCAGAAACGGGTGAGTTGTCATTCCACACACAACAACAAAATGTCTATCCACAAATAAAATATTCTTACATGGTGGCAGGGGAAAGATGAAACAAACAGTGATTAAAAAATTTAAGCCTTTCCACTCAATGTGAAAACTGTAAGAAGTGCAGAGCAGTGATTCGCCACAATGGGCTGTAGCGCAGTTATCCCCTCGCTGCTACCACCCAATGCAATTCAAATTTCCCGCCTTCGCAGTGCTCGCGCGCCCCCTGCCTGAAGCTACGCCAGCGGGAGTTTTTTTTTTTTTTTTTTTGTAGCTTGCTTTTACTCCCGCACGTGCCGGCGCTGCACTGCCACTTTCCAACCAACGAGTGTTCATAACTAAATGAACGCGGTCACTGTGGGTTAATTACGCATATTTTGCCGCAAATGTGCCTGCAGTGATCTTTGCGCTAAACAATGGGAAGATGTAGGACAAGCGCCAGTGGTTCTCGAGTTTCGAATGCTTATGACTATATAAACCGCTTGGCTTTCGAAGCCTTTGTGGGACGCCGCGACGACAGCCGCTGCGACTGAACGCCATGTGGCTCTACTTGGGTCCAGCGAGCGAGCTACGACGACAAGGCTAGCCCCTAAAGTGCCCTGCACTTAAAGACGCAATTACGGTGTAGCAGTAAAAGTTGTTAATCACCAGACTTCACCTTCAAAGTACGTGAGGAATTTTTTTTTTAGCCTTTTATGGCCCTTTCATCCTTGCTGTAACATTCTTCCTTTATGCGGCATCTCTGCAGGCAAGTTGCTTCGGACCATTTCCCTGCCCGTGTCTAGGACAACGTCATGCTGCTTTGGCGGGGAGAACTACGACGAGCTGTACGTCACTTCGGCCTGGAAAGGGCTGCCCACGGAGCGGCTTCAAGCAGAACCGCTCGCCGGGTCCATCTTCAAGATATCCGGCCTTGGCGTGAAGGGCTTTCCTGCGTACACATTTAACCGCTGAAATGTTGGAGAAAAAAATTGAAGCTAGTTTGAGTAGAATCACTCCTTTTGAATCTAGACTGGAAAAGGCCGCTTTTTTTACTCCTTTCTGTTTAGCCCCAAAGAAACACTCTTTGCATGTGTTTCTGGCTGTAGTCTAGCTCTGAGAATAAACACCTTGTTTTCACAGCCACTGTGAATATTTCTATTTTACTGAAGCATTTTTATTTGTACAGGTTACCCCCTTAGCATTCCATGCTCATTGGAACGCATGATGCATCGGAGGTACACACACCTTCCACCGTACCATATGGAGTGCAGTTAGTGGCTTATGGCTTATCTGTACACCCCTGTGGTGTTGTTTGCATTGTTTCTTGGAATGCAAGCTGAGCCTGATACTTTTCGTGCTACCTTGGATAGGGGAGACAAGTGAAGTGCAAGTTTTCAGCTTGTCCAGCGCAAATCAAAGTTGTGAATTGCGCTTACTATCTGTTCTACGATACTTCCTGGAAACATCTCTGCCACTTCCTCTAAGCTCTCTTCCTCCCTTTCTACCTTTTCTTTTTTCTTGTTTTTAAATGCTGTGCCCTTTCCCTCATTCCGCTCCACATCAAGTTTGTTAAAGCGTAACGTAGTGTGCTGAGCCTTTCTCTGTGGATAAACGTGCTATATTACAGCCAATCGCCCAATAAATACAAAGATCACCACTTGCAACATGCTCATGCTGTGATACAAATATAAACAGGCGGCTCACAGGAAGGCATTATGCGAAGTGTAGGGTAGACGGATGAAATCGGTGCTTGGGACTAGTGGAACTGGCGTTTTCATTCGTCATAGCTCCAGCAATTTGTTGTTCATTGAGCTATGTGCATTTTCAAACTTTGAAAATATTCCTGGTTTCCATACAGTGCTATTCAATTTGAATTCATATTGCACTGTGCATTCAACTATGGGAAGAAATGCGCACTCTTCTGATATGCCATGTCCTCCAGTACCGATCACATTAACAAACTTTTTTATAGGACTTTATAGCAATGGCAGGGCAATGGCAGAGAGAGAGCTTCAGGATGCCTTTAATGAAAGTTTACTGTGCATCAAGGTGTATACTTACGTAAGGTAATTGAAAGATTCTACAAACACTAGAAAAATGCTCCTCAGCTGTCTATAAATAATTGCGCCAAGGACCACTTATTCTGCATATTATTCACGTTTGGCTTGGTGATGTTAGCACTACAAGGGCAACTATGGCCGCTTTGAGTTTCTGAGAAAAGTGAATGAAATACGGTTGTCGCCACCATACACGTAAAGTTTAGGAGATTCGTTCAGAGATGAAAATAATAATCCCTGTCAGCCACTGGGTATCCGCTACCGAACGACGGCCCTTTGAACCACTCCTATCTTGCACCAGCTGAATTCATTTTTTGACCGCCATTTCTGCAGGACCAGTTGCTTGCTTGCTTGCCTACTCATGTTTAATGTCACATCTACACTGGCTCACTCCTGCGTGATCTATGTCTAGACTGTGTTAACACGTCTTCTCGACACCTACTATTCCAACTGAATTTGAAATATTTCTTAATTTGTGAAGAAAACAAATTGCAGCTTTCTGCACCAAAGCTAAAACTGAGCCGCAACTTACACTGTGTTGGAGGGTTATTGATTAGCGTATATTGCCTGGCAATCTTTAATGAGCATAGCAATCGTTTACACATTGACATTTTAATTTTATGCATCCATAAAAAAAAAAAAGAACAAGCTAGGAATGCAACCTGTGATGCTGCGTTTTGCTGCCCATGTTGGCCGTTGAGCTGCCATGGTGAGCAATTCATGATCCCCAGACCCGACTTATATTTACGGCAGCAAAATACGCCATCATTATCACCCACACAAAAAATGTAGCCCACTCAGAAGACAGTGTCGGAGATTCATTTTTATTCTTGTTCGAAAGCAATAAAAAAAGGACTTAAGTTCTCGCCACCTTCAAAGGTAAAGATAAATAAATGCTAAGCATTGAATCCATACACATAAACACACACACACAGGAAACACAAGTTCACGAAACAAAAACACAAAGAGTTGTTCCACACGTACAAATGCACCCTGGTTCATTTCCCCACGTCCACAACTCGCGCAGAAGCACTCGCACCCCACGTGGTAAGAAGAGACACCGGTTGGAAGACGACGCACGATGTCTAGAGCTCGTCGTTGAACCTGCTCGTGTTGTGCAGGTGTTCGCCGTAATCGGTGGCTTCGCTTCCAACAAACAGTTCGTGGTGGTCGACAATCTCCTGGATGGAGAGCTTGCCGTCGTTGTCTGTGTCGCCGTTGGCCAGAAGATGCTCCGCCTCTTGTTCCGCAATTTCGCTGCAACGACAAGTCGGTAGGCACTGTCGTGAGCAAGACGCGAACGCCCAGAAAAGCTGTACGGGGTTTGATAAGGAACTTAGTAGGCAAAGAGAACAACTATAGTTAAGGGGGGCACATGGGTCTTTGGGGCCTTAAAATGGTCAAAAAATCGTTTTCTGAAAAATGGCATTTTCGGTGTCCACAGCCATTTTTCTAGCAGTCTGCAAATTTCCTCATCAAAAGCCAATTTTATTGTAAATAGCATTTTAAAGTGCCCTCTACAGCTCAGTTCGCGCAGAATTCGATGGTGAAACGGCCCTTTTCTTGCAATGCGAAGCTAGCATTTCGCCCTTGGATATCTCAGCACCCAAACCAGGTACAACTGTAATTCTTTTGGCTTCTGATACCTGAATGTATGGAGAATACAATGCTGGAAACAAATTTTTCAAATGGAGGCTTTGGAGAATTATTATTGTGCTCAATTGACACCACCTGTGAGCCATTTCTGGCAGAGCGCAGGAGGAGTGAAGTTCAGTGTGTTGTAAAATGACCAAAAATAGCTCAATCAAAAAAGTTTTTCCAACATTGTATTCTTTAGTCATTTGTCTGCCTAGCCATGTGGTAATTGCCCATCTGCATAAAGCGTTTATTTTGTAATTGTAAGCCAAAATTGTGGCAATTATTATTATCTCAAGAAATAATCAACTTGCAAAAAAATCTAATTGCTGCTTTCAAATCAGCGCAAAAAACTCTATAATGCTGTGCAGTTTCATTAAAATTGGTAACTAAATAAAAAAAATAGCTTAAGACTGGTCTGCCACCTTAAACTGTCTCTAACCTTTCTAGTCACTGTTCAATCGCAGGATTTTGTAGTTGATGAGAATGTGCGAATATTCAAACTTTGGAATATCGACTTCAGTAAAGCTGTATTGAATTTGGCTTCGAACTGAATGGCACTATTCAGAAACTTCTCCGAACATAAAGTATTTCGAAGTTCGAAAACAACAAAGGGACCATTGTTTCAAAAAACTCAGATAGATGCAATTATGATTTGTTGATGATGGTTAGGCATGGATGTATCGCCGTTTCGAGTGCCTCTGATCGACCGCCGCAAAGCACCCTCCGCCAGTGGCGACAGGCTTTCCCGCAAAGCGCCGGAGACGCATTGCGAGGGGCGTGAACAGGGCGCTCATGGAGCAGAAATTATCTCCTTGGCACATGGGACAAATCTGCCTTAAAAGGACCCTGCAATGCCTTTTTAAACTTTATCGTAAATCTTAAATGCTTGCAGAATAAAGTCAACCAACACACGCAGTACCTGGATTAGGGGGTCGCAAAGTACCTCAGCCAGAAATTACTGCTCTATGCTCATCAGATAACTTAGAAACGTGCTCAAAAGATTTTCTGGCCAGCTTTTCTGTAGTTGCAGCAATAAACGTATTCAACTGCTACTTAAAAAAAGAAAGCCACAAAGGCAAAGCAGAAATGGAAGGTGTATCTGGTGCGACGAGGAAATCTCGCAGTGTCGCTCTGTGCTGGCAATAACTATAGCTTTCGCAGTGCTTCCAGATGCCAAGGAAAGAGGGAAACCATTTATCGGAAGTGTTGCAGAGCTTCCCTTTAATGTGGTCACTCTCAAGCTGTCCAGGCAAAAACTGAGTTTTGACCTGTTGGGTTAGCCCAAAGTGCGATACATGCAGGCTGGTTCCCACAAGTCACAATATTTCCCGTGTGCTTTTAGCCGGCTATTTCTTGTTTCTAATGAAGCATAATTTTATCAACTCGAGTTTTTTTCTTTATTTTATTGTCCATTTGTGATAACAAACTTTAAATTGTTAAGTTCGATACTGCAAAGTTTCACATACTTGTACACCCCTTGTTAAGTCACATCAGAAGCAACCTTACACCCGAACACCACTCACTGTGAGGTGACAAGTACCCCAAAGTGGTACTAGCATTGCTATGGGATAGTATAGCCAATGCTGTAAGAGCAATATAAAATGCATGAATAAACGATGGGCTTTGATCACAGCTGTCTACATATCACCTACCACTGCCAGTCAGAAAATGTCGTGTGAAAGCTTTAAACCATTTGTGAAAACACTATTCTGGTGGTGCTATGTTACACCTTTCGCTCATTTTAAATTTGCCGCCAACATGGTCAGTCTAGATGATGATGATAGATGCATGGAAAACGAAGTGGCACGTTTGCGTGCATGGGGACTGCGATAGGCACGCGCATGGGTTCAGAACGCTGCACTTGTATCACCAAGGACGGCTGAGCTTCGCTCTTTCCATGGTGGCAATAAACCCTGAGGAATGGCTTTCCCTTTTCGTATCAACACCTATTTGTAGTTGAATCCGCAATTGCTTTATACTTTGCCTTCATTTATTATGTTACGATGACCCTGGTAACTGTCATATCAGGCGGAGATGGTACTGCCAGGCAATGAAGGCCAACTGCACTCAAATTTCACCTGGACCAAATTTATTTTTAATGTGCATAGTAAGTACCACCAAATCAGCTGGGACATGAGTGGTAGCCCCGTGAAACGCCTCGTTAATCAGTCAGAAGCATTTAAAAAAGCTCCGCCGCAGACCACGCTGCACCTGCCGGCGGATCGCGTAAACAGCCATGACGCGCCTGTGACGCTCCAGCCGACGGGGGCTTCTTCCTCTGGCCAGCCACGCAGCTGGAGAACCGGTCGAGCTCTGCTGCGAACGCTTCACCCATTTGATGCCCCGCGCGCCGTAGAGCTTGCGCGCAGGCTTGCTCCCGAGCTGCTGACCGTCCGGCCGCTCGCTTGCCGGCTGCGACGTCATTTTAATGGCCACGCTCTCCTCGATTTCGGTTTCAAAGTCGCCGATTTTTGCTGACCTCTTGCGGCGTCCGCGCGCGTATTTCAGCTGCCGTATCTTGCATCTTGCTTTCTTTTTCAGGAGGCTATGCGGAAATAGTGTTTTCAAGAGGCCGAAATTTTGAGTGCAGTTGGCCTTTAAATGCAGTTTGTACTAGGGGTGGGCGATTGATTTATTAACTTTCCGATCAATCAATTAATGCTTTAGTCGTGGTTAATTCTTTTAACCGGTTAATCGGCTGGATTGGCGTGAGCGACATGACCCAAGAGTGCCATGTTAAAGTTCTGCGGAAACTGGTGAAGGCTCATACCTGTGTTCAGATAACCCGCCTTACGTCACAGCAGAAACGATGCAAGTATGCTCAGAGATTACAGAGATGAAAACCGCAAGATAATAGCCAAGACAGATGGGAAAATGTCTATTCCTAATACAAATATGCACAATACAAAAAAAAAAAAAAACTGCAAGCAGGCACTCACATTGCATTACCATAGCATAGAGTGACTCTGGCGTAAGCAAACCACGATCAATCTGTTCCCCGTGCGATTATAGTGAGTGCCAATGATCCTGATTCAATAAATAATCGACATTCCTTCCTTACAATATTATTATTAATTTTATTAAAATATCTTTTTACTTTTCCTTCACACACCAATGCAACTGGTTACTCGATCAATTAACCGATTAAAGCCTGCCGATTAGGTGGATTAAAATTTTTAATCGACATCCAGCCCACCCTTAATTTCTTATTTGTACATACACATGAGCAAATGGGCACTCCTACCCCACATTTGGAGAATGCTACACATTCCAGTATTTGCAAATCGCACTCATGCTGCATGGGGTTTCAAACTGCTACTTCAAAGCTCATCTGCTGGTATGACATTTCGGGGCTCTATACACAAGTTCTACTTCATTACATACTTCAGGAAGCAAATGAATTCACCAGGGTTTGTGACTCCACCTACAGATGACAAAAATACTGGCTGCTTACAAATAAATCCAAAGGTGCGTCCAGCATCGGAAAAAAAAAAATGGAAACCTGCCATGGTACCATACCCACTTATGCCATACCCCTCGGGAGATGAGCCAAGGCCCAGTGGTTGCTAGACAGAATGGTCTCATACCTTTGTTACATGGGCACTTCAACGGCGGTTCAAGAAAATGGCAGTTGCCCTTAACTCTTTCGGGACCGCTCCATAGGCCATCGATCACATATGATCGATGGTTTCGCGAGCCTGCAGAATACAAATTTTCGCTCGATGGAACACCTAGCGACATCTAGGAGATAGTTTGAAAACTGGAGTTTTCTCTTTTGTGAAGTTTCTTTTTTTATCGCCAGGCGGCAACGCGTCAGATATTTTATTCTGACGGGCACTGGTTTCGAATGTAAACAAACATGGCGTCATGCTCGTGCGAGCGCGATAAGAAATCCGCCTCGTCTCGGCTCGCATATCTTCGCCTTCTACTGTGGATTTTAACGATGAGAGTGGCAGTGAAGAGTCGAAATGCGGCTTTAGAGATCGGATTTCAGCTCGAGTGAGGATTCGGTTGTCGATCAGCGTGGAACATCAAATCGCGCTCAAAGGTGGGTGTTGGTTTCGGTTTCAATTGGCTCTGGAGTAGGTATGTGCGCTCGAACTATGTTCTGGCTGGATGTATATTTATTCGCTAGGGTGTTAACTACCTATGGTGGTGATCTCCTGCCACGAGCGCAGAAACGGATCCAGTTTTCGCCGAGACAAGAGCCCGGCGTGTACCTGGGCGACGACGTAGCCATGGCCCTAGTGCCAAAGAGATCACACACAAAACAAAAAACCAGTTACACCTAGCCGCATCAAACTTTTTCAATGAAGAAACAAAGCATTGTGTTAGATTTTGTATATCCTGAAATAATTTTATTCTTTTTTAATATTTTTATATTTACGCTTTTTTCTATCTTTTTCTGTAGTTTTTTTACGAAGTTCTTGGTTTCAGATTTTTTTCATGGTTCTATCGTCAGCGTTGAAGTAAAACTTGGTATTGTATGTAAAAGAACATATAAGTTGCTGCATTTTGGTATATGCTAAGGCAGGATGGTGCCTTTGCTTTATGTAAAAAAAAAAATTGTACCGAGACCTCCCTTTTTCATCACTTTTTCTGGCGGTCCCGAAAGAGTTAACGGCCATTAGGCAGAGTTAGATGGCAGCATGAGAGCCCAGAAAAAAAAAATTTTTTTGAAGTTCTCGAGAAAAAATTTTAAGAGCCACATGATTCCAAATGGAACTGAACCGACTGACCGTGGCTGTGTGAGCACAGCCACCGTCGTTCCGTTCCCACGGCCGTTCCAGCATTCAACTGCCGCTTGCACTAATGGCCATTGCAAGTGCCATTGTAACAGGGGTATTAGTAATCTGGCATGAAAAAAACAAATGCCTCATTTTGTTGGCCTATATCTGAATTCAGAATTGACCAAAAATCAATAAACTTTGCACACGGAACTTCTTCCTCACTTATTCATATGGCTCTTTCCTATCTTATGCATTTGATGCCATTTTCATTGAAAGGTGGACTGCCAATTTGTTTTAGCAACTATAAATAGGCCGAAGCTTTCATAGCTTCATCACAGTTATTAGCATAGTTTTCGTCTAATATATACCAGAAGAAAATATGGTGCTAGTGTCCAGATGAGCCATGCCTAAATGAGCGTTTCATCGTTACTTGGCATTGCCCAAGAACAAGCTCAAGAGTTGTCTCAGGCTGCAAAAAATGACGATATTGTTGTTTAAAGACTATTTAAAGTGGTCGTTAAAATACAAAGGCATAGCTTTTCATGTTTAGGGGTTTCTTAACGGCTTCACGCCAGGCAAACAAGAAAAAATGCTGCTACTGTTCTTGATTCTGGCATCAGGAGTGAAATGAAGCCACATTGAAGGCCAGGTAAAATAACTATGGAAACTATGGCAGCCCCATGGCCCCACTGGCAGCTTTCCTTCTAGTACAGTCGAACCCGGATATATCGAACCAAGATACATCGAATTATTGCATGTATAGAACAGTAGAAGCATGCCCTTGGAAATACCATGCAAAAGTACAGCGCTGCTGTAAGCAGGCATCAAACTCCCGTTCACCAGCACATTTGATACATCGAACGCCGCACCGCAAGTGACCCTGCAACTGCACTTCTTCTGATGGGACTGTGGTGGTGATGACTTCTCGCAAGCGCACAGCCCCACGATGATACTAAACCTCAGCTTTGTGTCCATCAGCGATCTACAAAATGCCGCTCTGTGTATTGAAGGTGGCATAGCATTGCTTTGGTGGCCTTCGACACCTGCTTGCAGGGCTAGCATGGGGCTGAATGGTAACGACAGCACGGGGAGTGATTACTCGTGAAAGAAGAAGGTAAGGGAACCAACGGGACTTGAGCAATGACCAATTAGTGTTGCTCTGCTGATGCAGAGAGACAGGCGTGGGGTGATGCAAGTTTTGTTAGCAGCATCATGCCACGTGTTTCGAAGCCATAGTCACAAAAAAAGGGAGAGGTTAGAATTAGCGATGAAGGTGGACACATACCCGCCAAAACCTGGGGACCTAAAAAATCGGGAGACTGGAGGGGGGGAGGGGGGGCAGCATACGCGACCTGTCTAGCCTACGAGATCAGCCCTGATATCAAGGCCACAGTCCGCAAACTAAGCAAATAAGCAAATTCAAAATGGCGTTGCTGTTGACCAAGAAACTCTCCACGTTCCCTTGGTTAACAGTGGCACAAACAATGTTCCGGTGCTTCGTGGTTACCAAATGCAGTTTTATATCATTTTTCCCGCCGTGCGCCACGCTCACATAACATGCACAGGTTGTGCCAAATTTGAAGTGCTCGCCTTCCTGGGGTAGCACAAAACACGAAAATTATGTAGTACAACGCCTTAAAAAAAGCTGCAAATACTTCTTCCTTGGCTTCAACAACGTGATGTTGTCAATGGAGCTACAAAAAAGGCCTACACAGATGCTATGCCTACATGCTCACTAAACTCATGTGGCTTGCGTACGACTTCCACTGACTTCGGCTGGCTACCAACTTGAAAATTATGATGTGTTGATGTTGCTTGATGTGTGTGTGTGTGTGTGGTGTGTGTGTGTGTGTGTGTGCGCGCGTGCGTGTGTGTGTGTGTTTTTTGCAACGCAGTTTGGGCACTTTTTTTGGGAGATGTATGACTGTTCCTGTACAATCGGGAGTACAGGCGAAAAATCGGGAGTCTCGCAGGCAAATCAGGAGAGTTGGCAGGTATGTGCACCTATCATTCGACAGGTGGAGGGCAACCAATGAAAAGGCGCCGTTGGTTGCAAGAGCATACAAAACTCTTTGCAGCACTTTGGAGCGTGACACAGCGCAACAAAGCTTACTTAAAAGTGAAGGTAGCGCATCCCGGCCATCCTGAAGCGCATTGCGTGCGTGTTCCCACAACTGGTTCCACAAAGCGGCTTTGTGGTGTCCCCAGACAAGAAGCACTTGAACACAAAGCACAACGGTGTGCGTGCTCGAGAGTGAATTCTGAGAGACGTCAGCGTTCCCATGAGCCATCCCGGAGTGCGAGTTTGTAAGGGCTGCCGACAACATTGAGGCTGTGGCGATCTGCAACAATGAGGGGATCGTGGTAGACATCGCCAATGCCCAAGAAGCGAACAACACTAGCGACCCTGACAACGTTCACTACCGCCTGCTGCAGCTCAGCTTGTGTCAGCATTCAGTGTGACTTGCCGCTGTTGGGGTACAATGGATGGCATCAAGTAAGCGTGAAGATAGTCTGATGAACTTGATGACACAGAAGAAGAAGAAGAAGCAAGCGAAGCTAACGGAATTTTTTCAGGCTAAATGAAGTGCAGTGGTCATCACACTGCGCTTGGAATTGCCCACACTTTGAGAAAAATTAGTAAGCTATCGCTTGTCATAATCAGTGAAAGTTCACAGTGATGTGCAAAGCTATCAGATAAGCTCTGAATGGGCATATTTTATATTTAAAATTATCGATGTATCAAACTATTTCGCAATCCCCTTGGAGTTTGATATGTCTCAGTTCGAATGTATACCATATTTTCACGTGTATAACCCTCACCAAAAATGAGAAAATTTCAGTGGCAAAGTAGGGGTGCGGATAATACGCGGGGCTTTTCCTTTGGTGCAGCTTCATGGCAATGCGTGTTGTGCTGTGAAGCTGCACTCCGGGTTGGGCCATGAAGATGACCTTGTGTACTACAGTAAGGATTGCGGTTCAAGTGATAGCTCTAGCGAGAGCAGTGAGCAGTGACACCAGGTGAATTGTGAATTTCGCCTTGCAGTCAGTGTATTCCACTTGCTAAATATACACTTTTTCTGTCTACGTAGTATGCGATGTGTTGCTTGAGCAGTACCTTTGGTGCAGCCTTTCCTGTATCAAATGTGCGGGCGATATGCAATTTTTTTTTCTTTTCTGGCAAGCTGAAAGTGAGGGTGGGGATTATAAGCAGGGACGGGTTATATGCTCGAAAATATGGTACGTTAGTATAGAGCTCCATGGCTACTGGATTTTGCAGAGGCTCCCACAAAAGCAGGCACCATAATTTTTTTAACACCATGAGCAGAAAACAAGGTGAACAAGCAGCAATGGAAGGAACGTAAAAAGAACAAGAACGGAGTGCTTGATGCTGCTCTTACTCATTTCCCGGCAGCAGCCAGCTGAGGGTCTCCTCCTTGTCGAGCCTCCGGTCGCCGTTCTTGTCGTAGTCCACCTCAAAGCGCTCCTTCTCCGCGATGTACTGCTCGTTGCTCAGCGGCTTGTCCGGGTCCTCGCTCGTGAACTCGTCCAGCGTCAGGTAGCCGTCCTTGTTGGTGTCCTTGCGCTTCATCGTCTCCTCGTACATCGTCTGGCAAGAAGAATCAATGAAGGGAGCAGGGATCGTTACTGAAAATGTTTAACAAGAGAGAAAGTGACGACACGAGAAACATATTGGTTGCATTCTACACATCTCCGTTCTTCTTTTAGAAGCATGCGTGGGGTAACAACCTAGACTTTGTTAAATTTACAAACACTAACAATAAACCAGGATTGCTGCCTTAACGCAAGGATTGAACTTTTATAAAGAAACCTTTTTAACTGTATCAGGGGTAGAACAGGATTCATGGGTTTGGGAGCAGTCCTGAGAGCAGGCAGCATTGCCTTTTGTAGCAGGGTTGAAGGAGCCACAAAAGCATTTCGGAGCCGGTTCGGAGCAGGTTTGGAGCAGCCAGAAATGTTGTTTGACCAGGGGCCGGCACAGGCCGCTGTGCCAGCCCCCCTGCCAATTAAATTAAATTTATTTATATACTATATGAGGCGTTCTACTGTGATCTATAGAACCTACCCCGAAGCAGTAATGCAGTTCTTGTACTATATCTGGAAATTTACAATATGCAGCATTACGCACCTTTGGCACCAGCGAGTGCACCGCGTTACCCTTGTTAAAAGGGGTAAACCTCACGCGCAGAGCAGAAGAGAATCAAACAGGCATCACTTCGTGTCTGGTAGATGGCAGTGCTAAGTGAACTCATGGCGGCATTCCGTAAAACAAGCAGCTGGCTTGCACTTTTTCTATCGAGCAGCGGTTTCAGCGAGTGCAAAGCAGAACACAGCTTTGTCTTCCCCCAAAGGACGGAGTTGTGAGGGTCAATAAAAACGTACACCATAGACTACCTAACGAGAGCGTGTTAGAAGGCATAATTAATGCTGGACAATTATCCACATAGGCCAGGCTAACCCCAAGTTTCACGGGCGAAAACAAGTAATTAGCTCACAAAAATGGTGAACCAAACTATAAAGTGAGGGCAAAGTGTCCAAAAGCCATGTTCGTTCAATACCGTATTTTCCGGTCTATAAGTCGCACTTTTGTTTAAGTCGCACCCCTTAAAACGAGAGTTTTTCCGAAGAAAAACGTATATAAGTCGCACCGGTGTACAAAACGCACTTGTTAATCAGGTAAACTCATAGAGGATCAGTTCGCTAGAAAGTCCGGCAAAAGTACATGGTTGCGGCGACCGCCACCTCTGAACGCATCCCCCAGTAAGCAGTGCCACACGCATGCGTCTACCGTCCAAAGTCGACAGAACCAACTTCTCAAAACTGGTTTATCGATACACACAGATGGAATGTACTTGCAGATGGTGTTTAGGCAAAACCATCAAAGCATTCTTCCTCCGACTCACTAACAAATAATTCATTCATTTAGACCATAGATCTCTGCCTCTTAATGAGCGCTGACATCACACAGCACACAGGCACCTTTTCGAGTGCGAACTACACGTGGCCACCAGGTACCGGATTTATTCCATACATAAGTCGCCCTGGTAGGTAAGACGCACCAACGAAAATTTCAGAAAAAAAACGCGACTTATACACCGGAAAATACGGTACATGCGGCTACGCTCGTCAAAAATGGTCGACTAATTTGAAGTTCACCTCCAAATCAACTAAAACCTTTCATGCAAATATCATTCTATCTGTTTCCGGTGTGACGCAAAAACATTTCGCTCACTTTTGGTCATTTTTATCGATCGTGGTGCAGCGGCCAGCACCGGCAAGGAAAACCGTGCACATGTGACAGAAATTAATTTTAAAGTGAAGATGGGGGAAGAAGGCAAGTAGTGCCTGCGGCCTTACAGCTAAGCAACAGCAGACTTCCATAGCTGCTCATAGCCTTGACGAAACTAAAACCATAACCACCTTGAAACTGAAAACACAGCGTTTCAGCCAATTTTTCGGGCACGGGGCATCATGGGAGTCGTATATTGCGGCTCAATTCGGGTGCTGTGGTTTGGTGCAACAGGGGCGGTTCGGCGCAGGATGGTGCAGGTGAACAAGTTTGGCGCTCAAAGGCGCAAATGGCGCAGCTGTTCTACCCCTGCTGTATACTCAGCGACAAAATATGCATTATTTGTGTGAAACTGAGCGATTAAAATTTGAATTACGGGCATCATGAACAACAAGTTATGCAAATATGGGTGTCAAACGTTGCTGGAACCACCTTACAATCAATATTATTGTCACAGTTTTGAGAGGCCACAAAATGGTGGCTCTGCTGCTTTGTGAAGTCAAACAGGCTGATGCCCAGATGGATGGAGGTGTGTGATGTAGCAACTTCCAGCCAGTGAAACTCAAAAATGTGGTCGACCCTTTCCCTCTCAGCGACACGCATATTAGTCGGGCATGAAACTGACAAGCCCGTGCGCAGCAAAAAATAACAACACAGTGCAAACATTTCGGCAAGGCTCATGGTGTCTTTGTTCCCTTTCACCCCTTTTTAACGATGGAGCTTTTAAGCTTGAGTTCCAGCAGTGCCGGGAGTCGCCCAAAAATGTGCGCACAAAAGTAGTGAGGAGGAAAATTTTAGGCCAAGAAATGTGAGGGGAAGTGGCGAGAAGGCAAGGAGCCCACGAGCAGGTGTGGGGAAGGCGTGCCTCAAGAAAAAAACATAAACAAAACTGTATTAGAGAAGGTGGACACGTCGGTCGACTTGGGGAATAAAGGAAGATGGTGGGGGGGGAGTTTGAACGTAACATTCGGTGGCCTGAGGAGCACGCGAACTACCACAGAGAAAGCAGCGTCTCCCGTGTACTGGCGGGTTGCAGCGGCGTTGTCCAGTACACAAGCCACTGAACGCCGGGCGGGAGACACTTTGAACGCAGCGTTTGAAGGCAGGGACACTCCCACAACATGTGGTGTACACTGGGCGTGGCTCCTGTGGAGCAAGAGGTGCACGCAACTGCGGCCGCAGGTTACTGATCCTGGACAGGCATGCTCGTGGCGCTTGGGCACATAGGCACGCCAATTGGCCAACACATCATCAGTGCGTGCAGCAGCACTTGTGCGCCATGGGGCAATCCAACGGGAAGGGGAGCGGGGTCTGGTGGAACTAAATTCCGTAGCGACTGCTTGGACGCGTGCCTGGCTGCAGCCTTGGCTTCTGTGGGGTTGGGGTCGTATCATGTGAATTGGACGGGTAACACCGGGTTAGATCGGAGTTCAACGTGCTCGCCTGCGCACGTGTAAGCAATCTTGCTGCCGAAATTTCATCAAGCACGCACCGCACCCACCTGCGAAACTCGGCGAATTCGCGGGCACCCGGTACCCGAGTCGCGCAACTCCCGCAACAGACCGACGAACGCCACCCTCATAACCAAAACCACGGTAGAAATCGGCGAAGAGCACTCTGCCTGAACCACGAGCAACTGCTTTGCTCGCGCCATGTTTCCTAACCTTCTCCACACCAAGATGGCAGCGCCCCGTGATGTCGTTCCGGAGATACGGCGTCGAAAATTGCCGTTTTTTCATCAACTTGGACAATAGTTTGTCACCTCTTGATTTTTTCTACAGGACTTTGCAATGGTTTTGGATGGGAAGCGAGCATATGGGGTCTGGCCAGTCGATTGAGAGCTGCATGGCTGGGCGTGAATATTCTAAATTGGTGGCTGTCACCGGCGCCGTAAGTTGCCTCAATGAGCTTTGCAGCGAGAACTGCCTCGAGGCGCACATGGCACAGGCTTGGCGGGCGAAGAAACTGAATCATGCGAGAACATGCGCATTGTCCCGTCAATACACAGCAGTGAACCGCGCAATGTTGTCTTATTTAGGACCGCTGTACAAAAGATGGCACTGTTTCGGAGGTCAGCGCCTGCAGCAGCAGCTGCGCGCTCATGGTGGTTATGGTTGCGGCCACGTAGGCGAGATAGAGGCTTTGGCACACGAACCCAAACGTTTTCCCAAGGGGCTCTAACAGGCAGCAGTTAGGAAAAAAATTACAGCCGTTCCACTCAATGTGAAAGCTGTCGGAAGTGCAGAGCAGTGATTCGCCACAATGGGCTGTAGCACTGTTATCCGCTCACTGCTACCACCCCATGCAATTCAAATTTCCCGCCTTCGCTGTGCTCGCGCACCGCCTGCCTGAAATTGTGCGAGCGGGAGTTCTGGTCTTTCTGTGCTTGCTTTTGCTCCCGCATGTGCCGGCGGTGCACTGCCACTTTTTTTCATTTTCTTTCGTAAAAACCAATCCAACGAGCGTTCCTAACTACATGAGCGCATGCGCTGCCGGTTAATTACACATAATTTGCCTCAAAAGTACCTGCAGTTTTCTTTGCGCTAAACAACGGGGAGATGTATGACAAGCACCAGCGGTTCACTGGTTTTCCGGACGCTTATGACTATATCAACTCCTTGGCTTTCGAAGCATCTGGGTTACGCCACGACGACACCCACTATGATGATAAGGTGAGCCCCTAAAGTGCTCTGCACTTAAAAAACAACTCCGCCTGTGGTACAAATCAAACCTGGGTCAAAGGTGTTATGAAACCGGCGCCTATCTGATTGTGCTATAACCGCATTCTCAACGCATAGCATTTCCTTTGGGTTCAACGAGCAGGTGCAAGCGGTGCGCGTTGTGGCGCAGATGTTCGGGTGGAAAGACACGCGTTGGGTGATGACGTAGGCTCTGACGTGCAGGTGTTCTCCTACAGTGTACGCTCATTACAGCCAATTGGGCAAAAACGGACTTCCGGTTACAACAGACCATTTCTGTTGGTTTGTTTGGTCCCAATGCATTTTAAGTGAAACCCGCTCCACTCCTAACGAACCTGGCCATAACAGAGCATCGACTGCAACAGACTAAATTTTGGGCGAAAAATGTGTCGACTGAATGGTAACGCCGGACTTTTGCGGTGCCGGCACCTGATATGCTTTTTCTTCGCTTGTTTTGGCGAGGAAACTACTATGTCAGGCAACATTCCCGGCGTAGAACGGCCCGTTAAACAAGCCAAGCCAAGCCAGTTCCAGTAATCTTTTTTTGTTGTTGTTTTGTGCGCCCAGCAGCAGGGTAGCAGATTTAACTGTAGCTGATTTCAACAAAAAACTAGAGCCAGGTTGTCTCCTGGCAAGAACAGCGGAAGGCAAGGTAAGTATTAATATCCCAACAGCGAGAACAGTTAAACCTTGTTACAACAAAATTGAAGTTCTGCCGCGATTTGCTCGTTATAACCAACATTTCGCTATAGCCATAGCAGGCATTTACTGCAAATATTGTGTACTGTACTTGCCTAAAGCAATTAGCAGGAGAAATTGGATCTCGCCGCATGGCGATACCCAAAAAAATAATTGCAAACCCGAGATAAAAAGAAAAAGTCTTGCACATACTTCGTTGGAGCTCAAAATGCGTAACTCGTATTTCAAACGGGCTTTGCTGCAATGAAGTGCGTAATTGGCCGCTGATACATCTTTCTGCCGGTACTCACCTACGGGCAGAAACTAGGAGGCTCACTAAGAGGGTTCAACTTAAATTGAAACGACTCACGGGCAATGGAGCGGAAAATGATAGGTGTAACATTAAGGGACAGAAGAGAGCAGAGTGGGTCAGGGAGCAAACTGGTGTTAAAGACATATTAGTAGAAATTAAGAAGAAGAAATGGACGTGGGCAGGGCATGTAATGCGAAGGCAAGATAACCGCTGGTCACTAAGGGTAACAGAGTGGATCCCTAGAGAAGGCAGGCGTGGCAGTGGCGGTAGAAAGTTAGATGGGCAGATGAGATCAAGAAGTTTGCGGGGATAAATTTGTCCATGTTAGAACAGGACCGAGGTAATTGGAGAATAATGGGAGAGGCCTTTGCCCTGCAGTGGGCGTAGATAGGCTGGTGATGATGATGATGATGACATCTTTCTGATTCGAACAATGGCTCACTCAGCTACGTGCCCGATGTGACGGCTTTTGTCATAGCCGCCTTCTGGACTAGCGTTAGTATCGTACTTACCCGATTCTAACGCGCCCTTTTTTTCCAGGAAAATAGGCCGAAAAATCGCATGCGCGTTAGAATCGGATACAAAACTGAAACTGCCGAAACAGCGGAAATTTCATCCGACCCATCGCCATCGCCATCTCAGGATGGCGCCAAAGCTTTTAGCAGCGATTTTTCGGACGCAGGAAGCCTAGGCGCCTAGGCTTTTCTATCGGAGTTCACACAAATCGTCAAACCATTCCACTTGCACGCTTGATAACTGAAATGGCAGCAGCGGCAGCGAAGGTGCGTCGCATCCGCGAGTGGTTAACGAGCGGCTCCCATGCGTTCACAACGAGCGGTCGGCTGAAGTGTGCGCCTCTGGAGAAGCTCGTAGGATGGGCGTGCAAGGCATGGGCCACGATCCCATCGACCACGGGTTGAATGTTCGGCATCGCGAACGCGCTTGACGGCACCGAGAACAAGATGTTGTGGTCAGTGGAAAGCGTCAAGGAGTTCTCGGAGAGCGACGAGGAGTGAGATGAGAGATTAGTTCGGGAAATAAATCGCCCGTTTCTCTTGCATTCGTTTTTCTTGGTCACAAAGTTCCGTGCGCGTTACAATCGGAGGTGCAAGTTTTTCGTTTTTCTTTCTTTCTTTTTTTTTTTTTGCCTGGAAAATCGGGTGCGTGTTAGAATAGGGGGTGCGTTAGAATCGGGTAAGTACGGGTAATTTGCTTTAGTTTCCTGCCCAGCGCATTCATACTGCTCGATTAACACGTGCAGCACAATAAAAAATAAGACTAAAGGACTAACAACAAAACAAAACAAAAAAAACACAATTTTAGCAACACGGTATCCGCGGGCCGCGGCGCACGTCTGCGAGTGACAACAGCCGCAGGCGAGCGCGACGCGGCCATGCGTGCCGCGTGCATTGGCTGCATGCCGTGTGCAGCGAGAGGAAGGTGGGAATCGCATGCACAGCAAACGACGCATGGCGCCCCATCCAACGCGTCATGGCGGGAGTTTTGAACTGCTAAATACAGTTGTATTGCGCACCGTTTTAAATCCACATTGCACCACTGTTGTGAAATTTGCTCAAAATCTCATTGCCTCTCATTGCCTAACGAAATTTGTTCATTATATCCTGTAACGGGCAAATTTTACCTTGTTAAAATGAGGTTCTAAATACATTACTTTCTATGGGGTCTTTCAAGGGGACATTCTTCTAACAGCGCTAAAATGACGGCGACAAAGAAAGACAAACACAGGCGCTGACTATTAACTAAAAAGCTATCAACTAAAAGCTGACTATCAACTCTTTATTTGATAGTCAGTGCTTGTGTTTGTCTTTCTTTGTCCCCGTCATTTTAGCGCTGTTAGAAGAATTCAACCATACCAACTAGCTCAACTTTTGTTACTGCTACATTTCAAGGGGAATTATGATTTGCTCAATATATTATTTTGTTATTACCCACCTCGTTATAAGAAGGTTTATTGTATTACCTTTAGTCTGCACTAGGAGTTACATTAAGGAAGAGGAAACGAGCCTATCTGGGATCAGAGGAGCAAACTCGAGTATGATGTCACTAGCTGCAAATAAAGAAAAGAAATGGAATTGGCTGGCTACGTAATTAAGCGAAAATGACCAATACGTGGACCACCAAGGTGACAGAGTGGCCAATACTCGTGGAGAGACGGGTTTTAAAATAAAGGAGGCAATTACTCAATGGAAATGAAAGAAGGAAATTTGGGGGAAAAGAAATGCGACGGAGAGACGCAGTCCAGCCTGTGGTTCGGAAGGTCAATGAGAGAGGCTCTCGTCTTGCACTGGCCTTGCATGGGATGATGATGATGAATTCCCCAACTAGCGAATGCATGTGGCGGCTCGAATAACTGCTTCGCTTCTCTTACTGCGAGCCAATGTGGAAGACTGCCCACCTCTTTCATCTCGGGGAACTCCGACGGGTGGGAGAACTTCGGAAACTCGTCCTTGTCGAGAACGCCGTCTCCGTTCGCGTCGGCTGCCTTGAAATACCGGTCGTCTTCCTCAAGAAGCTGAAATGGAAACCATTGTTGTCAGTGAATTTTCCGCGTGTTAACGTTGCATTTGTTACCTCTTCAAATGAAGTTCAACAGACTTTGGTTCTCTTTTGTTGGACATCAGAGCCTCAAAATCTAAATATCTGAGAGATTGGGCAGGCCAACGCAGCAAAAAGACTTGCAAGGCTTCCTCCTACTGTCTACAAAATGAATCGCGTATGTATTTTGACCTTCCCTCCAAAATATGCCATCTTAAACGTGCTCTTAGAGTCTTCAAACTTGAAATCTTCAGACACAATCGTACTAGGACCCTGATGATTTGATTGATTATGGGGTTTAACGTGCCTAAGTTACACTTGCGGTTATGAGGCGCGCCATAGCGGAGGGCTCTCGATTAACTTCGACCACCTGGGGATCCTTAACGTGTGCCGAAATGGGTGTTTTCGCTTTTTGCCTACATCTGGAAAGACGCCACCGCATCCGGTATAGTAACCCACGTCTTTAGGGTTGCCACCTTTCCCCGAAAAAAAAAAAAGAAGAGAAAAGAAAAGAAAGAACCGGTCCTTCGGAACGGGGGGGGGGGGGGGCGTGGTATAGAGAATTTTTGGTATGCGTTGAAAAAAAAGACTCCATGTTTTTGACATGCAGTGCCTTTTATTGTAGCATTCTCTTACAGAAATCAACACAACGTTTGTACTGAAAGTGATTGAGAGCTTGGTTATTGCTCTGAATGTGCTTCACTGAAAAGTAACCGCAATTGCTGACGCGGCGGCAGCGTTTCGTTGTTTTGTTCCTCCCTCAGGTTCCCCTCCATCTCAGGCAGCGCGCTCGCCCTCGTATTTCCTCTGCTCGCGTGCCTTTGCACAGCTTGTCGTCACATATTTATCGTCTTAGTTGTTCGAATTGCACGCTTATAAAACGCCAAAACGGACATAATCACGGCACGAGGGCCAAGAAACCGACCAATGACGGCCGGTTTCAAGTATGAACCGGCAACCAGGCCCGCTGTTCAAAAAACCGGTTGGGCCAGTCCAAAACCGGGCAGGTGGCAACCCTACGCGTCTTTGGGCTCAGCAGCGCAACGCCCTAGCCACTAAGCCACCGTGGTGGGAGTACCAGTATCCCGATAGATCGAAAGCTCCCTCAACTTTGAATGCGTCCAGAATTCAGTTCAGTTTTTTTCCTCCAACATTCGGTCTCTCTCTAACACTTACTTCCACATGAAAGACAACAAGCTTTCCCAGTGCCCATCTTGCTGTCATTTCCCTCTCCTTCCTTCCCCCCCCCAAACTACACACACAGTTGAAGGCCAATTTTACAACCCCCAATTTTACAAATTTACTCATTTTACCAACAAATTCAATTTCCCGTTTGTGCAGGGTTTCGATGTAGTTGAGGTTAACCAGAATGTATGAGCAAATTGACCATCCAAGTTGATTTTAAAAAGGTGTGCCGGAGAAACAGGCGGAAAATGTGAATAAAGCCTGTTCTGTGACACCGTTTCGTATCACAGAGAGAAAAACACATGAAAACTGACCGTGGCGAAAAACGGTGGTTGTAATTTGGGCTCTAGCCATCCCATAAAAAAAGCGGGACATGGAAGAAAATGTGAGAAGGCTGCTATTTCTATCACTACCCAGGGAAATGCAGATGTGCGTACAGACCTTGCTTACAAACTATACGCACAGCTGAAACGATCAACACTTCCACTAGCAAAAGCACCTGTCCTTTTCTCGATAGAGCTGTCATTACGCGTCCTTGGTGGTAGCATTACTAGAGTTCTTTTCGCACACAGAACACCAAAATTTCTTCTGTTAATACAAAACCTTTGATATGAACGACACACTCCTGCACATGAACAATACTTGCTAGCGGAAAGTAAAAAGTGATCCACAAAAAAATAAAATGTTCTCTTTTTTTGACCGCAGTCGCTGCAAGCTACAAAGGTCAAATAAGGCCTGCACTGCTGAAAAGGTTGCTTGAAGGTCACCTGTTGAACTCTTGCGGGAAACTTTCACCGCTGCCTAAAGCTGAACTTTCACTCAGAGAAAAGAATGTATCAAGACCACGGCACCAAGCTGGCATACAGACATGCCCATAGTTGACAAATGGGCAAGCGTTACTTTGCAATTAGTGAGCAGCGGAGCTCGTTAGGGCCTGGTCTTTTTACATACAGCAAAGCGAGAAGAAGAAGATGAATAAAAAAAAAAAAAAAGCAGGACCAAGATAAAGGAATGTATAATACAGTCAACTTTCGATCATTCCAAGTCGCTTAACTGGCGGTGATGTTCTGGTCCTGGAAATTTCACATGCAATTCAATGAAAGGAATAGCTCAATAATTTGAAGCTAAAGCCCGTTATATCGGCTGACTGGAAGTTATTTTAAATCAAAAGCATCGAAATAACCATCATTTCTTGACAAAATCTAAATCTTAAGTGCCAAATCACCGCCGTGCTCTGCACTATGTCGGCGCCATTGCAACTGAAAGATCGCACCGTCGATAAAGCGGCAGTTCAGTTGAGACTCGCACCAAAGTGCGTATCTCTCACTTTTTAGGTTCCTAACCTTCTTTGTTGCGCACAGCTTTGTATGAGGAGTTTTTGTGGTAGATGCTTTAGGCTTCGCCTGTAGCAATAACCCTGAATTGTCACAGCAAATCATGTCGTACGCTTGAATTGGTAACGACAGTCGAGACTCTAAACAAAATCAAGAAGGGAGACGTGTTGTCGACTAATAACAATGCTATTCTGGTGCTTTTTGTTCAACTGGAAATTCGGTTAATTGACACTTTTTATGGTCCTCATGGACTCCATTCTAACGGGGGTCTACTGTATAGCATGGAACAATTACTACTACATACAAACAAAAGATAGTTAGTTCCCTTAAGCCTGCCGCTAACAGCTGGCACAGTCATAATTAAAAGGGTAGTAGTTAAAGGGGCCGCGAATACCAAATACAACTTTGTGCAATTTGAAAGAAGCAGCCTTTAATAACTTACAGAGCTCCATTCTAGCTTGGAAACACATTTTTAACTGAAAAAGAGCTTAAGAATGATTGCTCTTTCTTTCTCTCTCTCTCTCTCTCTCAATGGTGTGAATTTATGCGCGAATTCGCTGCTGCGACGTTGTACGTGCTGCACATCGATTTACTGCCACCGCAACAAAAATAAGTCGTTCTGCCGCACGAGTGGCGCCGTAGCCGCGAATTCGACCGTAAATTCACTCCACGTAGGACGGGCTTTCTGCATAAACATACATTTTGTTGCCAGTGACATTTTTGTTGCCCTGACCGAAGTATAATCTTCTCGCTTTTTCACCACAACTGTACACTTTGAGGTATTTTTCGTGGCAAATTTTGGTGCAGCTATTCGCAGTACGCGACAGTCAACAAGCTGCTGCTACGCAATATATTGGCACCAAAGACACATGTATTGGATTTGTCCATAACTGTTGCATAGATGCAAAAACGAAAAAGAAAAAAATTCTTGGATGACAAAGTGACAATAAATTAAAACATCCACCCACAAGTTGTTTCTTTCATGCTTCTTTCGTGGACCCCACACCAGTTGCCCAGTAATGTTTCTCAGCTATGGCTTAGGTAAATGGCTGCAATGCTTCCTTACAGACTATGAAAAGATTGCACACACCATCCCCAAGATATGAAGGGGATGAACACAACAACCAATCAAATCGATCGGGGCAAAACTCCCGTCTCGTACCCTCAGGTCGCTGTCCTCAGTGTCGCTGCCGGAAATCTTCTCCGTCGACCCAAACGCCTCGCTCACGTGCTCATCCCACGTCACCTTCCCATCGCCGTTCTTGTCCTCGTCCTCAAAACGCTCCTCGGCTTCCTCTTGCGTGAGCAACCTTCGCAAACACGCGCAACACAAGCATACACAGTAAGGGCAAACGTTTTATGAATGTTGACTGCAAAGACTACAAGAAACAAAATATGACACCTGAAATATGCATATTTATGGCACAAACGACCACCAAAACTCAGATTCTGAAAGCGAAACTCAGGAGAGCGTGGCTGTTATGGCCACGCTGAAGTGACGCTCCAGCTGACCCAGCCGGCGAGCGAGCGGGAGCACGCGGCTGGCCGGCCAGGCAAACCTGCACGCAACGCCCTTGCTGCAGTCCTAAGAGAAGCGCGGCCAGTGGAGCTGGACTGGTTCTCCTAGCTGGCCGTAGGAAAAAGCGCAGGGCCAGCTGCAATGTCACTTCTGCTTCATGGCTGCTTGCGCGATCCAGGCGCGTAGCCAGGAATTTTTTGTCTGGGGGGGCCCGCGGTCGACCAAGAGATGGGACGCGCAAAGCAAGGCTTCTTACGCGTTGTTTTTCAAACGAAGCTTGAAATAACTGACTTTGACATGCGATTTGTGTACGCTGAATGCTAACAGTAAAGCCCACCTTAAGGACCGTAGATGATGATGATGATAATGATGATGATAATGATGACCTAAATTCCTGTTTGCCGGTCTATGGGTATGCCACGGGTGATTCGTTCGTCAAGAGCAGGCGGTTATGCGGGCACGTGCTCGTGAGTGTGATCGTGATTGGCGCGCGGTCCCCGAAGTTCGTCAGGCGGAAGTGGAGGCCAACACTGGGTGTTTACTATCACGATTCGCATGTTTTGTATTTTCCTATAGGAAAGGGACTAATAAGTTTTCTTATCAGCTATGAAGTACAGTCGAGCATGATTATAAGGTTCTCGCGCCAGCATCGAGCGGCCACACGTGCCATCTTCCTACGGTTTCGTTTCAGAACCATGAAAATCAAGATTTCGCACTCTTCTCTTTGTTGGCTGTTCCGTGCTACAGCAATGGCCCGCACGACTGACTTGCCACCCTTTGGGTTTAAAGCTTTACATTCGTGGTTATCAAGCACAGACTAGGTTTCCTTTTATCTACGGCGACGATAACGAAACTGGCATGGAAGATTTGCTAAAGCGGGTGTTCCGTCTGCTTCATTTGAAAGAGTAGCTTTCCGGCAATAACCTTGGAATCGCAGGGGATTGTACGTGCCTTGCATTCCTATATTATGGTGGTGAAGCTAGAAAGTGGGCGTCTTCGTCCTTAAGTAATCGCCTTTTTGTTATTTTTTGTGCAAGTAACCTGAAATTTAAACTTACACTTAGCGGAACACCTTATTGCACTGCTGTTGAATGTTGAGCTTGTTGCACGTTTCTTAAATTTCATTATATTTCTATCCGTTAAATCGAAACAGACATGGCTTCAGTAAAATTCCGGTTAGGCAAATACAGAATGCTGATTCTAACCAAGAGGGAGGTCAAGGAAGCAATGGAATAGTGCCGAAAAGACAAAGCTCCGCAATAAAGAGAGTTGTACAGTTTTGTCGATGTGGAGGAAATACAAGATGGGCAGAGCAATGCTTTTCATACAGCAGAAATTATGGAACTACAATAGTCAATGAAACGCAATGTCGGTAGAAAAACAAACATATCAAGGATTGATAGTAAGTGACATGCTCTGTTAAAAGTGATTACACTTTGTACCAGTGTAAAGACCAGGAATGACACGCTAAAGTCCAGACCACATGTATGCCTATATGAGGCTTTTCGTGCTCTTCCGCCAGCGAAACAGCGGGACTGCCTGGATCAGCTCGCGGCAGGTTCCCGGCACTGCTCGGTGTATCCGGCGCGAAATGCGGCCGGGCTGTATGTGTTGACATGTACAGTATCTGGAGCGGGCACAGGGATCAGACGTTGACGTAGCCCTTGTTTTCAGCTTTATATGAGCAAGAATGTTCTTAAAACTGCTGGTTCCACGCCTGCAGGAGACTTCAGGCGGTTCTTCAGGGTACTTAAACCGCACCCCAGCCTGGCACGAAACATTTGAAACTCAACAGCTGATGGTCGGCACTCAAAATGCTATGGAATGCTGGCGCACTTGCACACCTCTATCCACAAACAAGACTTGCAATGCTTTTAAGGTAGAGTAGTTATTGTCGCCCCAATACTAACATGGGCCCCCAAAACCAACACTTGAAAGTAAATTTCCGCAGTTTCAGTGAATTATCCCTTCCAATTTACGCATTTACATGTCTAAAATTTCACTTTAAAAAATGGTTTAACGCTACTATTGTATTCTTTATAAGTGCCGAGTTAAAATAAATTACCCTGTTAAATTCAGCTTGTGCGTGCAAAGGATGACTCTGTAAAGCCCCGTCGAGGTCTACAGGACTGCAATTGTCTTACAACCCTAGCCTGCAACTTTAGAAAGGGAAAAAAAAAAGTAGGGCTAAATTTCCTTTCAAGGCAAAAGGCGAGGAGTATAATCAAGTACGTGCATGCAACACTTTCCTTAATCCACCGTCATGTTCTATGACAATACAAAGCAATGAAAACTGAAAGTGAACACTATAGCCTAATGCCAAATAAACTGAACTTATCAACAGCCACCAGGGTGTCCAGTATAAAAACGAAGAGAGCAACTAAAATAACACAGCTGCAGCCTTTAAAAAGCACCACAAAGGTTAGCGTAGCCAATGGAAATATCAGATGTGCAAGCCCACATTTATCCATTTACAGAGCACATCATCTGCATCGTATGCTTCACTGAGGACGGAGCAAATGACGCACTGCCCAAAGCCAGCAAAGAAAAGGTTACCTCCCTGCATAAGAGCTGACCTATATTAAAATTGTCTGTGAAGGATTTTAAGCCTATGTTGTTCAGAAAACTGAAAACCCACAAGGCCCGTGCCCTTTGAAAGAAACCTGAGCCATGCACTATCGCTGCTCAAGTCCACTATGACCGGAACAGCGGGAGCAAAACTAAATTTCACACTAAATACGAAGTACTTGCACAGCATTTTATGCGATCTTAGCGGACTTGGTCTTTATGAAGGAGTCTTCACCTATCGTCACAAGAACATACGTAAAAGATGTGCCACGTCCTCAGAAGCAGTGTATCGGAGAGTTGCATCGTTTGCTTTTGTCAAAGCGGCAGGGCTTGCCCTGTGGGTCACTTTGCACTGAAGCAGAATTCCTCCGACACAGTTCAAAGCAAGTTTATTTCTTTGGTGCACTTGGTTTGCAACAAATAACACAGCACGTTTAGCACTCCATCCCCCACTGCGAGAGCTGAGCCAAGCTGCAGCACTCGTACAAAGTTCACAGAAAAAAAGAGTGCGCTAAGAACAGGACAAGGAAAACGACAAACACAATGTCCGTGTACGTCGTTTTCCTCATTCTTTCATCCTGTTCTTAGTTCTGTGTTTTTTCGTAAGCATGAGCCAACCAGCCCGGCCTCACACCTCAAAGAACAGACAGGCAGTTGAGGTGCATGCAGCAATCCTTATGGGTCCACTGGCTCTCTCCAGGAAAACCGTCCCGTCCTGCATTTTTTTGTGTGATGTAAGCATTTCGATTCCGAAGAAAGCACACAAACTAACTAGCTATAACCACCATCCCTGGATCGGCGCTGAGGTTGTCAAAAGGAAGGTAGCATTTGTTTGACAAATAGTAACTCACAATGCCACATCTTGCATCTGTATGATACAAGAGTCAAGACACGCATGTCAATTCTTAACCAAAAGTGCTTGTCCCAGTCGCAGCTCATCAGTCAGCGTATCGTAAGGCGTTTAGCTTCGAGCTAGCTCAGTGGATGCGGTACCTACTTGAAGGAACGTAGTATCCAGTCAATCAGCTCAACCCTGTCCACGAACCCGTCCTTGTCCTTGTCCATTTTGATCGCCAGCTCTTTCAACCTCGCCTTCGCCTCCTCGGGAGGTAGCTGGTCATACTCCTCGGCTGCATCTTTGCTCCCTGAAAATAAATAAAAAAAAATTACGCGGGCCACAGTGTAGGAGAGATTGAAGACTGCGGCAAAGTAGTCTCGTGATGATTTCTTCCATGAGCACCATGACAGATCCCACGGCAGGTAAGGCAAAACGTTTGCCGAATTTGTACCGTCACATAGAGACACCACAAATGGTTAGTTAACGCAGTTTTACGCCGAGATTGCACCAAGCTTGCCCCGTTGAAACGCGCGGACCTCGCTAGCAGCAAAGCCTGTCTATCGTTCCGGTAGCAGCAATCGCTCAACCGCCAAGAATTAAACGTGTGCTGGCCTAGCATCATCGTTGATATGACCAAAGATCTCCTTCACAAACGCGCAGCATTCTTGCTTCCTACAATGCGAAACTGGCTTACCGAGGATTGCTTCATGATCGAAGCTGGAGTCGTGCTTTTCAACGTTTACGTGGTTCTGGCCCCTGGATCCATCGGTTCCGTCAAGTACCCGTTCTTTGTTGAGATGACTGTGGGCTTCGCACGGAACGTTGGACGCGAGCAACAAAACTTCAAGAACCACGAACACCCACAAGCCCCTTGGCAGTTTCTGCAAACCCATTGTAGCAATGTGTCCGAAGAGTTTTGCACCGTCAAAAAAGTTCTACTGAAAACCAGCTGCAGTCGTCGACGGCTCCGGGCTTTCCCGGGCCTAAAATTGGAGGCTATTTCGGGATTTCTTCGCTACAAACGCCGACACACAGAACAGGGAGGGCCAACAGAATGAATAGCGCGAGCGCACACAGTGCGTACAGCAGGGACAACGTGACAGTCCCAAGCGACTGCTGCGCCCCTCCACGGCACGCCGCGCCAGTGGCGCAAATTTTGAACGCATAAACGCGGAAGTTTCGGTTTCGAACGTTTGAAACAAACAAGTGCTGTGTTACGTTAGGGACGTCGTCTGAGGGGTTTGTCCTGTGGGGGAGGTACCTCAGTCCCCAGCAGGTATCTACCAGTGTCCATACTGGAGACGCTGGAGAGTCCATGCAGTCCGATCCTTCAGCCGGGTCAGGTTTGGAAAGATTTCGGAAAGGCGAGGCGCACATATGTTTGCGCTTTCCCATGTTTTTACAAGTGGGTGAAAGTGTTGTTCCTTGGTGAGATTAGGGTAGGATCGTACTCAGCGTGAGAGCGGCTAGGTTATGATTCTGCTCACCATTTGCTGTAGCTAGCCTCATACGTAACTGTAATAACTGCTAAAGTTACGTTCAGGCGCCCAGATCCCATCCGCCCAAATCACGCCACGAAATCGAAAAAAAAAAAAAAAAACGGTTGCGCTAACTGACAAGCCAGAGTCATTTTTAATTATTAATGATTAGTAGTAATTACGCATAATCTGATGTTTAGCTCTGGCGGCGGCTATACGCAATTGACTTTAGCGATGATTCTGGGTGCAACTCTAGACACCCCAAAAACGAACACCGAACTGCGTATGGGATATTACCACGCCGAGTGCAGAACTATAATTGAAGAACACCACTGGCAGCAATAATTAATCTGGTAGATGGAAAGTGAAACAACCCCGGGTTATCTCCACTAAGTCCGTGAAACTCTAGCTGCAAGGGCAGGTGGCGAAAGGCATGCAGTTGTGAGACGGTGTTTCACACACAACCGAAATGCTGCTAATGGGCAAGCTGTTTCATTCGCAGAAAAGAACGTTTCTAGGAGCCAACAGCGAGCCGTGCCGCTCCCGTATCCGGCGCGCGCTGATTGGTTGCGCGGAGAAGCGCCGGTGGTAGGAGCAATCGCACGCTTGCTGAGGCGGTGGCACGTGGCACCCTCTCTTGCGTAGAAACAGGTTATCAATTAAACGAGAGACAGACTGGCCGTGAGTTGTCTTCGTGTCACACGCCGCAGCATGCTAAGGAGTATGCTTTACAGGAGAAAACCCGGCATTTGAAACCAATTTCGATAGAGAATTTACCAATTTCTGTTTGTTATGCAATTAAATATTGATAATTACTGTGTTTTAAAATAGTGTAAGTCATGTTAGTTTATTTTGAATTGGTTTTATTCATTATACACTTATTTTCTGATCATCGTCTGACAAATTGATTTACCGTGTCGACGGCAGAGACGACGACGACAGGAGTCGCCAACAGCCCGATCCCCTAAGGTACTCCACCCCTAAAAGTTCTTCTCTTTTCTCCGTACTGTAGCAGTACCATCCCCTCCGTCGTCGAACATAGAGTTCTACTATTTAGTATGAAACCTATGTGAAACTAGCCGTCGTCGAAACATAATTTGACTGTAGAATAATCCTATTATTACTGTTACCGTCGAAAAGTCGTGGAGCGCAGCGAAAGTCGGAGTTGGGGTGTTCGTTATTTTGTTAGTTACGTTATCACGCTACGAATTCTTTGTGGTTTGTTTCTGCTAAAACAAGCAGCTGTTAAGGCACCACTTGCGCCACAGCTTCGACATGGACCGTCCGCTCAAAGCGCACGTGATTGCCGGAAATCTCAACCACCTCGCACCGATAACCCGCGCGTCGTTTTGCAGTGTGATTTAAAACCATTCGGCAATACTCCCCGCTACCCCAAATGGCTTCTTCCAGCTTTCGGGTCGCTCTCATCCAACTGGCCGTGAAGGCAAGCAAGGCAGATAATCTCGCCAGGGCCGGCGAGCAAATTAGAAAGGCGGCGGCCAACGGTGCGAAGCTTGTGTGCCTGCCGGAGTGCTTCGGCTTCCCGTACGGAGTGCAGTACTTCCCCAAGTACGCCGAGTCGATCCCCGGCGAGACGAGCGAGATGCTGTCCAAGGCTGCCAAAGAAAACGGCGTCTACCTCATCGGCGGCTCCATGTCGGAAACCGAAAACGGCAAGCTCTACAACACCTGCCTCGTCTACGGGCCGAACGGCGAGCTGCTCGCGAAGTATCGCAAGCTCCACCTCTTCGACATCGACATTCCGGGAAAGATAACGTTCAAGGAGTCCGACTGCTTCACTGCCGGCGGCAACCTCAGCGTTTTCGACACCCCCTACTGCAAAGTGGGTCTCGGTATCTGCTACGACCTCCGGTTCGCGCCACTGGCGCAGCTTTACGCCAAGCAGGGCTGCAAACTTCTGTTCTACCCCGGCGCTTTCAACATGACGACTGGTCCACTTCACTGGGAGCTGCTTCAGCGCGGTAGGGCCCTCGACAACCAAGTTTACGTGGCCTCCGTGTCCCCGGCTCGGGACGAAGGGGCTTCCTACGTCGCGTGGGCTCACAGTATGCTCGTCGATCCCATGGGCAAAGTTGTTGCGGCGACGGAAGCCGGTGAAGACATCGTCTTTGGGGACGTAGACCTCGAGCACTTGGAGTCGGTGAGGAAGCAGATACCGATCACGAAGCAGACGAGGAACGACATCTACGACGTTGTGAACCTGAAAGATGCGGGTGATGGCACGCGCGCCTCGTGATGTGTGGGGAATTAGTCATGACGTGTGTCAGTAGCTCTTTCTTAACTCCACGGGACTTGTTTTTCTTTTTAATAATGTGTGTTGTAGCACGAGTTGCTATGGTCTCCTATTATTAAGCCTTAAACCTTTCTTAGTGTTGTCAGCTTGGGTTGTAACTTTTGCCACCTTACTCGACGATTGAGCCAGTGTATAGATAGTATGCACTGGGCCTTAAACCGTATTGCGGCACTGTGGCATCACTAAGCAAAGCTACCATGTTTGCCGTGTTGCCAGCAAGCGATAATAATGGGGTGCTCGAGCCTGAATATTTTCATGCAGTGTTTATAACAGTATTGGATCCCGATTTCTCAGCTGCCTTTGGTTACACATAGTTGAAATTAACTTGTAGCTGACAGGGGCATCAAATAGTGTGCAGGATTGGCACTGCATGCCAGCCATTTGAGAATGTTCCTGCCAGCTGCAAAAGCAGCCTGTTAATACTCTGGAGTCTTTTATTTTGTACAGCATGCCGGCACGTATCGGAGGTTGCGGTGACTTTTATTCGAAGCCGCAGGTGGAAATGCAGAATGTGTTCTTCATTCAGTGAGCATCTCTGGCAGCAGCAAGTTTTTACATTGTTGTAGCCAGCCAACAAAAATTGTTGTTTCGCAGCTTACTTCATGAGAAACCCGATTCTTTTGCCGTTGTGGTCCGGTCGTCTTTGTCACAGCACGCGATATGTTTATTCTTCTAGGTACCAGGCCTGGTGTCGCTTTTAAGCGCTACTCTACGCCGGAAATAATCTAATAACATGATGCTGTGGCCACGTTCGAAAGAAATAAACGTGCAGTGTACGCAAAGGGTTTGTCGGATGGTGACGGCGAAAGATAAGTGGCTGAGGTGAACGCAGCACTGTTGTGCCTGCCGCACATCAAGACGAGGACTGCACGGAAACGCTTGAAAACGTAGCCTAAATGAGCAGAAATTGTCGCTTACACGGCAGCACAAAACGCAAGAAGCATCAAACCATGAAAGCAGCTGCAGTCAAACCCGGCTATAACGAACCCGGGATAGAGCGAATTATGCTATATATCGAACAAAAATAATTAAGTTACGGAAGTACATCGGAAACATATTTCTTATAACGAAGTTCACATCCGATATATCGAACTCTGGGCGCCTAGAATGGCCACCGAAATGCATGATCTCGGAGCGGCGATTGAGAGGTGGATTGGCCGCGACCACGGAGCAAGAGCCGCGTCTGAGACATTGCGCCTCGCACAGAGCGACGCGACGCCCAATACTTTCCGGAACTGTTTCTGATGCGCGGGACGCGCGACGGAACCCGCCCAGTCAGTGAGTGCGGACCAAGACAGCAGCATCGGTGAACTGTGGGAAGAGCTCGCCAACGTTCCCGATGATATCGCGAGTGAAATCCGTTTGACGCTTATAATGAAGCGCTTTCGGCAGTCGATGTGTTCCGCCAATGCTTCTTAGATATTTGAGGACGCGGACTCGAAATGGTGCAAACAATGTTTCGTGTAGAGAATGCTATGCTAGTTGAAGCCGCCAAAACGAAAATGAAAACAAAAATCGCCGTTTTTTTTTTGCAACGTGGGCAGTTAAGGCGGAAAGTAGCTTTGATACCTGCAATAAATGAATTATTTTGGTCCGGTAATGGCTACTGCACTGTGTTCGTTTCTGCATACACGGATGGCGGAGTTGAGGAGGGGGCGGGGGGCTCCCGCGGATTGCGAACTCGTAACAATAAGCTCGTTATAGGTTGGTTCGCTTATATCGAACTATTGGATATATCGAACTAATCGCGGTGCATATTGCAGTTCGCTATAAACGGGTTTGACTGTAGATACCAATACCCGGCTCAGTGGCCAAGGCGCTTTGCTGCTGACCCAAAGGACGCAGGTTCGATTCCTGGCTGCAGCGGCCACTTTTCTGATGGAGGTGAACAGCGAAAACGTCCGTGTGTCGGAGATTCCAGTGCACATTAGAGATCCCCAGGTGATCAAAATTAATCCGGAGCCCTCCACTACACCGTGCCTTACCGCCTGCGTTGCGTCGGCGTGTTAAACCCCTCCCCCTGTCAATCAAGCCAGGTACCAAATTGTCAATGTGCACCACCTCAAACACAGGAGACCCAGTGACACCGCCCACTGCATACTAGGAGTAATGCGTGCACCTGTTACAGATGAAGGTGGACTGATGAACAAATTGGAATAGGGTCAGTGCAGATTTTCTTATTTCAGTCACCGGTACCAAATGATGAGGTCTGTGTTTGAGGCGGGAATCAACTGCATTTGCGACACATGTATACGGCAACACGAAAGCGCCGATCGTACAAATGCACATGCACGCTTCAGGACACCATTGCTCAATTTTTAGATTTAGGTCTTCATTTATAAGAAGCAATTGCGAAGTGTGGCACTGATTCAGAATAAGTTTTATTTTGAGGGGTTTTAAAATTGACATCGAGGTTGTTGTGTAGGTTGACTGCAGTGATGGTGTTGGATTTTGTATATTTTAAACGCCTTCCTTCGTTAAATGGCAGTAGCTTTGTGATTATTTGGGAAGCAATGAAGTGGACGTCATTTGCAAAATACAGAGAGCAAAACTGAGAAGGAAACAAAAACCAAATGATTAATTCCTAATGTAACAAAAAGAAAAAAAATTATTTTAATGGCACTGTACATGTCTTCAAAACTGAATGTGTGTACTGGTATACTGACTGCATGGTCATTATGGCTTGATGTCCATTTTGTTGAAGCAAATTAACGTATGGTTTTTGAATGGCTGTCCATAAATTAGCATGGTTGCATGGCCCACAAAACCTTGGTCCTGCCATGCTCTGTAATAGGCTGTTCATAAGTCAGGATAAGTTAGGTTGCATTTGAAAAGTTTACTTTTATTCTTTAGCTCTCCTTGGTGTGGACAAGCCACTTCTTGACAGTCAGACCACAATGTACATCAGATAAGGGTAAGGGAACCATTCCTAGTTTATAGATCAATAAATTGTTGCTACTACTACTACTACTACTGCTACTGCTAACATTAATAACACAGAAATGCAGGTTAGTTGGTGACATTTCATGACTAACTTGAGTGCACAAAAAAGAAAAAAAAAAACGAGGACTGAATAAAAAAGACACGAAGACTAATGCAGGTTAACAACTGGATCTTTATTCATCACACACCACATATATACCCTCTTTGACAACATCCACACGTGATCAAATGTGTACGTATCACATCATGCACACAAACACAAGAAAAAAGGCGCTTTACACTTTGCATTATCTCATGTCGTCTAACAACTTAATTTCCTTATCGGACAGGGCTACTGACGGTTGATTTATGCAAGTTTCCCTTTATTTTTGACATTTGCCAGGCTACTGCTATCTCTCTTGAAGTCCTATCTTGGTGGTGGAACTGGTGAAGTGCGAGCCGTTGTTTGACCAAACGTTGACGGAGTTCCACCACCAAGATAGGACTTCAAGAGTGATAGTGGAAGCCTGGCAAATGTCTAAATAAAGGGAACTTGCATAAGTCAATAATCGACCATAAGTCAACCGTCAGTAGCCTTGTCCGATAAGGAAATTAAGTTGTTAGACGACATGAGATAATGTAAAGCGTTAAGTGCCTTTTTTCTTGTGTTTGCGTGTATGACGTGATATGTACTATCGGCGTCAAATGAAACGCGAACATGAAAATATGAACCAAAACGTGCAAAATTGAAAAATACTGTTCCTAGAGTTCATATAATGGCATGCTATTGGCATATTTGGAAATCCACTTTTCCCAACTCCGTTTTTGTAACTAATCCACGCGTCATTTTGGCTTGCATGGACAGAAATCGTGCTATTTGTGCGTTCAGGTTCATATTTTCGTGTTCGCGTTTCATTTGACGCCGATAGGACACATTTGATCATGCGCGGATGTTGACAAAGAGGGTATATATGTGGTGTGTGATGAATAAAGATGCAGTTTTAGTCTGCGCTGGTCTTCGTGTCTTTTTTGTTCAGTCCTCTTTTTTTTTTTTTGTGCGCTCAATTTACAGTCATGCTTATACCAGGCTGACGCATACCCTGGTGTGCACTGCTCGAACAGCATCTACTGATGCAGCACAGTGCAATCGCACGTTTTCTCGATACTTCACGATGACGTCACCAACATTAGGTTGGCACATACTCTCGTTCGCATCACCAAACAAAGGGGACATTTTGCTTTAACGTATTTTGCTGCCTGCCTGATTGCTACTTTTGGGATTGATGGCGTTGTGCTGCTGAGCATGAGGACGTGGGTTTGATTCCCAGCCGCGGTGGCCGCTTTCTGATGGAGGTGAAAAGTGAAAATGCCCATGTTTTCGAGGTTTAGGCGCATGTTAAAGATCCCCAGGTGGTCAAGATTAATCCAGAGCCCTCCAATACGCCGTGCCTCATCAACTGCGTTGCGTCGGCGCGTTAAACCCCAGAATCAATCAACTTGTGCGATTAATCGGCATGCTCACATTATACGTAGGCTTCAGTACTTCAGTGCACGTATGGGCTTCAGCAGGCTTCAGTACAGGTATTTTTAAGTCGAAAGCCACTATGCTTTCACTCAGTCCATTTTTAGTTACCTAGAGCCATCGGGCTGTAGAATCCGATCCGTACCCATTTTGCTTGCCAAAGTCTTAGTTGTAGGACACCAGCGATCAATTTTTAGTTTGAGGTCCTCATTTATAAGCAACAATTGCAAAGTGTAACACTGATTCAGAATAGGTTTTATTTTAAGAGGGTAGTTAACATTGGTGTTGCTGTGGTACCAATGCGAAGTGTCTGTGCCGCTTTGGAGCGGCATGTTCCCACTAACCTGGTAACAACACTGGAAACTTGGTAGCCTTTATGGTAGTGCCATGACATACGATCACTGAGGGGCAGAGCTATGGTTTAGAACAACGTGACATGGTTGAAACATCCGGTTAAGGAGAAGGTTGACGGTAATCGGCAATGGGGGTAACGGTAAAACACAGTGGTTGAATTCAACAAGAACACATGGGAAGGTTAAAAAAAAAAAAAAACAGGTTAAGTGACGAAAATTCTGATTCGCACTATTAGCCAGCAATTCTAGAAAGAATGCTGTGGGCCACGGTGTCTATTCTAGTCGCACATTTATTATTTTGAAGGGAGCAATTAAACTCTCATTGTCCGATCAGTAAATGGTTCAAAGTTGGCTTAAAACGTATTTGGCACAGTGAAAAGAGAATGGAGGCACTGGCCACTTGCAGCTGCAGTCCTTGGGAGTACCATTGTGTGCTTTATGTGGAGGCAGGACAAGTTGTAGCTCTTATGATTTTTGAAGCAGTGGGTAAAGTCCTTAAGGATTCACTGTCGGCATTTGATGGAAAGGCTTTATGGTGAAGTAGCAAATAGAATGCCCGTAATGTTGAACCCTGTAAACGCGCCTTGTGCGCATCGGTTTTAAGTTGAATTAAAAGCAGTTTAGTATGCACCAACTAGCCCAAACCACCGTTCTAACTCGGCTTTAAGCTTGACATAGGAAAATTTATTTATTTTGTTTTCGTGTTACAAAATGCACGGCAGTGATCACTGCATTCCGCCTGCATTCCTGGCAAGTTGGCAACACTCTGGTAGGCGCCAAACGGTGTATTTCAGACTTTTTGTTGTTTGAAATCTGTTAGCTCTAAAGAACCATTTGCCCTTTTTATTTCTATATAGGTGCGTAAATTAATATGGACGTTCTATAATATAAATGTCACTTCAATAGAGTGTGTCCAAGATTATTTGAAGTCCAAATGTTTTGCTGATTAACAAGTCTCGATGGTGGCTGGCCGCTCAGCCCAACCAAATTTATTTAAATTTTGTCGCGCCCGGGCTGCTGTTGCAAATATACTTTCTTGTGTCAGGCGAGCGAAGCGGAGGTACACGAGGATGTTTCTTTCGACCTGTTTGCTCAGCCAGTCGATCGCTGCTTCGTTCAGTCTGCTTGTCAAACTAAGGGCATTTCGATGCATCATTTCAGTGCGCAAAGTTTTCTCTGGACAGATTTTTGTTTGTTTGTACTTGCTCATTCGAAACGAAAAAACCGTCCTCTGTCTTAACGTTCGATGTGTCACACTTTTGCCGCGTAAGAAATGAAAAGAAACTAGGCCTCTGATATTTTCATACAACTGCTCATATATTGCCCTACAAAAGATGTATTCCTAGCAATGCATTCCTGTGCAGCAGTAAGCCGACTTTAGGGAGGCTCAGTATACAATACATGGTGTCAATGGAGGCAGGCGGTAAAAACCCTCAAATTGACCCTAAAAAAATTAACAGTGGCTTAGCTCGGCTACGCAGGATATACGTAGCGTTTGCTAAGGTTCATCTTGTTTTTCTTCGGTTTCCTGGTTGTCTAGGATTAGCATGATTATCATGGTTACTGCTGCTAAAACGATTTCCAATCCAGTCCAGTCCAGTAGAGTCCAGTCCAGTTAGGGTACGCGTGGGCATTCTAGCCCCTAGTTTAGTCGCGGCGGCGGCGGCTCCGGCAGGTGGCTTTGCTCCGGCGCGTCAGCTGTGCGCCGTGAGACGTCACTGCCCCTCGCGCACGCGCAGCACGGCTCTCCAGGAGCCACGCGAAACTTTTCAACCTCGGCCAGTGTAGCTCACGCTACAAAATGCCATTCTACCAATACATTTGTGCAGTGAAGCCGACTTCGAAGGTGATGTTCAGTAAAGCTTGATGTCGGGCTAGTTGGTGTAGCATTCCTTTGAGGGTAAGTTGCGCTTGTTAAGAACACTGAGACGGACACGGGAAAAAACGTAGACTTTCACGAAAAGACGGCGCTCAGGGTGCCCAGGGCACAGCTTACCAAAGAGATACGTAGGGTCTTTGTGGGCAGTTAATCAAATGTGCTGGGGTCTTTATACTCCGATATCAGACTCCTTACATTGCGCCTGATAAAGTGTCTTCCCAACAGTGCATTTCCATTCTGCAGAGTAGTGAAGCCAATAGAGGGCCAATAAAGGCCCTCACTGTATTCTTGGCGATACACAGGGACCATCATCATCATCACCAGCCCATCTACGCCCATTGCCGGGCAAAGGCCTCTCCCATTAATCTCCAATTATCCCGGTACTGTGCTAAATGAGACCAATTTATCCCCGCAAACTTCTTGATCTCATCTGCCCATCTAACTTTCTGCCGCTCCTGCCACGCTTGCCTTCTTTAGGGATCCACTCTGTCACCCTAAATGACCAACGGTTATTTTTCCTTCGCATTACATGCCCTGCCCACGTCCATTTCTTCTTCTTAATTTCTAATAATAAGTGTTTAACACGCGTTTCTTCCCTGACTCGTGCACTCCGCTTCTTCTTGTCCCTTAATGTTACACCTATCATCTTCCGCTCCATTGCTCGCTGAGTCGTCCTCAATGTAAGTTGAACCCTCTTAGCCTCCAAGTTTCTGCCCCGTAGGTGAGTACCGGTAAGATGCAGCTGTCATACACGTTCTTCTTCAGGGACAATGGTAGGCTGCCATTCATTATCTGAGAATGCCTGCCGAATGCACCCCACCCCATTCTTATCCTTCGAATTATATCTGCCTCATGGTTGGGATCCGGGGTCACAACTTGGCCTAAGTAGATATATTCGCTTACCACTTCCACTGCCTCGCCACCTATCTCAAACCGCTGTGCTGTCCCGAGGTTATAGATCATTACTTTAGTTTTCTGCATATTAATTTTCAGGCCCACGGTTCTACTCTGTTTCGTCCAGTGCGGAAAGCATGCTTTGCAATTCGTCCCCCCAGTTACTTAGCAAGGCAACGTCATCGGCGAATCTGAGGTTACTGAGGTATTCTCCATTAACCCTTACTCCCACCTGTTCCCAATCCGATGTTCTGAATACTTCTTGTAGACATGCTGTCGAATAACATTTTAGAGATTGTGTCTCCTTGTCTGACGCCCTTCCTTATAGGTATTTTATTGTTTCCTTATGGAGGATGATGGTAGCTGTGGACCCATTGTAAATATCCTCTAGTATTTTTTCATAATGCTTGTCTACACCCTGGTTCCGTAATGCCTGAATGACTGCTGAGGTTTCGACCGAGTCAAATGCTTTCTCATAATCTATGAAGGCTATATATAGGGTTCAGTATACTCCGCGCACTTCTCTATCACCTGATTGATCGTGTGAATATGGTCCATTGTTGAATAGCCTTAACGGAACCCTGCTTGTTCTTTAGGTTGACTGAAATCTAAGGTGCCAGAAATTCTGTTCGCATTGGTAAGTACATTGTAGACGACTGACAGTAAGCTGATCGGCCTGTAATTTTTCAAGTCCTTCATGTCACCTCTGTTATGGATAAGGATGATGTTCGCGTTCGATTCCGGTACACTCGCGGTCATTAGGCATTGCGTGTACAGGTTTGCCAATTTTACTAGTACAATTTGCCCGCCATCCCTCAAGAGGTCTGCTGTTATGTGATCTTCACCAGGTGCTTTGCCCCCTTTCACTTCTTTCAAAGCCATCCTTACTTCTTCTGTCGTTACTGGTGGATGTCTATCTCCTCTGAAGTTCGAACTACTTTCTCGTTCGGCATTATCCTGGATGTCCCGGCTACTGTACAGATCTATATATAGAACTCCTCGGCTACTATGACTATTTTATCCCTATTTGTGATGACATTGTGACTTATGGCCACCATAATTAGATGCCAAGCTTCTTATCTTGCCCCAGAAAAAGTGTCTCCCCATCAATGCATATGTGTATAGTATCGGGGCCAACTTTAAAGGGTTCCGTGTATAGACCGTTAAACCAGATGGCGCTAGCGCCACACAGCACTGTTCTTTGACAGTTTCCGTCTCAACGACCCCGCTCCAGAATTCCCAAGCTCAACCGACCAAAAATGTAACGCGGGCAACACAACCCGGCGCGCCGACGACGACGATGAAGGCGGGAGCTCCTCACGGGTCCCAAGCCTGGACGACACCGGGCGCTCCTCACGAGGTGCGCGCTTACGCGCTCTATGTTTCTTCTTTCTTTTTAGCTAAAGCCACTGCGTGAAGGTCGTGTCGAGTGCCTCGCGCCGGGGGAGTGTTTTTATCCGTACTTTTTTAACAGCGAAGCTGTTTAGCAATTCGTTGATTCCGGCGTTTCACAAAACTCAGTATAACAGTATAAAGAAAATAAATTACGGGCAGGATTCACACCTATTGCCTGGTAGATCAACGGAGTTAGAGCCAGTAGTCTTACCTACTCATCTACGAGAGAGAGAGAGAGAGAGAGAAGATAAATATATTCGTCGAGCAGAGGCTGATGCTATGGGCCTCTCCCCGTGAAAGGCATCCCTAGTTCACGATTCCTTGCTTCGACGGGCTGTCTTCGCTCGGACCACCAGCTTCAGCTGGCCAGGGAAGTCCTCCCATGCTCGAAGGTGGGGTTTGGGAAGTGGGGAAAAATCTGGGGTGCGTTGGCAGGAATGTCCAGTTTGTCGCCAACCCTTGGCTTGATTGTTTGGCAGTTCATGAGAATGATCATTGTCACCATCATGACTACCAGTATTAGCATCATTATGAATGACCACCGCTTCCAATAGCTTGCGTGTAAGGTACAAACAGGTACGGCAGTAAGCGAGGAAGTAAGAACTATGGCTTGCAGCAGAATTCGCGTCGCCCTGATCCAGTACATCGTCAAGGCTAAAAAGAGCGACAATCTGGCCACGGCCAGAATCAAGGTCGAGCAGGCTGCCGCGAACGGCGCAAAGATCGTCTGTCTGCCAGAGTGCTTCGGCTTCCCGTTCGGCGTTCAGTACTTCTCAGTGAACGCCGAACCCATTCCCGGCGACACCAGCGCCATGCTGTCCGAGACGGCCAAGAAACACGGCGTCTACCTCGTCGGCGGTTCCATGGCCGAGGTCGAGGGAGGAAAACTGTACAACACCTGCCTCGTCTACGGACCGGACGGCAGTTTAATCGCGAAGCATCGCAAGGTTCACCTCTTCGACGTCGACATTCCGGGAAAAATGACCTTCCAGGAGTCGGCCAGCTTCGCCGCGGGCAACGCGCTGACGACCTTCGACACTCCTGGTCTCAAGGTGGGCCTTGGGATCTGCTACGACCTTCGCTTCGCCCCCATGGCTCAGATCTACGCTCAGCGAGGCTGCAAGCTGCTGGTCTACCCAAGCGCATTCAGCATTCCCACCGGTTCGATGCACTGGGAGCTGCTACAAGGGATAAGGGCAGTCGACAACCAGGTTCGCTGGCCCAAAATAGTGGCAGTGTTGCACCTCGCAGTCCCTTTACCAATCAGTAACGTAGTGTTTGTGACAGGTGTGAAGTTTTGGGCGCACCATTTACCCTAAACATGCGTTTTCCTAGACAGAAGCGCAATATTGATCCAGGTCCAAGTGGACGTTGAAGGGACACTGAATTGTAGATGCAAGTTGGCTTCAATAAGTAGATTATCTAGAGGGCTGTAAACGGAAATGTGCCCTTGCGGCACGTTGAAATTGATATTGATTGAAGTTGATGTTGAAGGGGCACTGAATTGTAGAAGCTAGTTGGCTTCAATAAGTAGATTATCTAGAGGGCTGTAAACGGAAATGTACCGCTGGCGGCAGCAGAAGTTCCATATTGACGTTGAAATTGACAAAATCTGGAAATCGCAAAATCCTGCGAAAAGAAGGCCAATTCGCCCTACCCTTCGGCAATTGAACGCTATAGCTACGCATTCACTAAGTATAAGGAGTGCTTAGGTTTCTTGCGTTCTTTTTCTGGGGTGAAATTGCCAGTCGCTTCGGTATTACTAGAAGTAACTTCAAGAGCAAACATGCCAGGCCTAACGATCGTAAAAGTATGTCGTATTACTGAGACAGCAAATCTCCTGCAGGGGCGGTGACACCAGCCTAGCTACCCTGGCAAGGCGTAATGAGGACTTCCTAAAATATGCACACTGTCAGCTTTAAGGAACGGGCATACGGCAGCATTTCTATTCACCTCAGAGGTCAATACCAGCAGTGCACACAGTGATCTTTTTAAGTGCTGCTTTCAGTACATGACCATGCATTTGCACAAGGTAGCAAAGGTGGCGAAATCGACCAGACGCTAGACGGCAGCTACGTACGCAACATGGGGGCTCTTTTCGTGGTCTGTACGATTGAATTTTAAGGAACCTACAAAGCAACGTAGGCATCCACTTGTATTTCAAATTTGGCGCCGTTTTCGCGTACCTTTTAATACTCTATACGCAAAACACGTCGCAGTGCTTAGTTGCTCATACCCTACCAGCGCAATTCTTACACCTTTACCCAGCAGATCTTGTCCTGGGAGTGGGCGCTGTTTCACGATCTAATAGTGCTTTTCCCGATCAAGGTGTACGTGGCCACGACGTCTCCAGCGACAGATCGACGTGCTCCGGTGCCCGCCTGGGGACACACCATGATGGTCGATCCCATGGGAAAAGTCGTCGCCTCAGCCGGACACGAAGAAGGCACGGTTATCGCTGACGTCGACCTCGACTATCTGCAGGCCGTCAGGAACCAGATACCGGTCACCAGACAGATGAGGAGCGACCTCTACAGTGTAGTCAGTCGGAAGAGCTGAAAGGATGCATGGACAATGCACGTTCACGGTGTGTGATACGTGGATGCGGTTTATTACCTTAGGCATAGTGGTATTACAACAGCTGCTTTGCGGTAGATTTGTCGAATTGTTTGGGTCAGAATACAAAAATAAAAATGATTGCTTTATTTATGAATTGATTTACCCAGATGTTTTCTTTTTTTTTTCAAATGAGCCTAAACAAGAAAGTTTGACGTAGTTTGAATTTAAAGGTTTAGGCTTGGTACGCAAGAAGGACTAATCAAAGCTGCGAGGTTCCAGTGTCTTTCATCTGGAAACTGCAAAATTTCAATCTAGAACCAGTTTTCACTTATTTTTTATTTTGTTTGCAAGCTTTCCCGTAGTGCCGTGCAAATTTTTCTGACTTCTCGTTAACTTCTTTTTGTTTTAACAGCAGTGCTTTTTAAGCTTTTAGGTATAACGCTACTAGAAAAAAAAATACAAAGAAAAAATACCGAGCGCACGTGAGCGTGGGCCTTGTGAGGAGCGCCCGGCGTCGGCCCCCAGCTCTACCTTCGAGAACATTCTGCCCAGCGTTGGTGGCGTGATCTCTCGCGTGCTCTTCTCGCCAGTTCACGTGCGTTCGCGCCTGAAGTGGGGAGCACAGGCGGAGAGTTCGCGCTACAGACGCAGAGTTCGCGAAGCCGCTTGTGCAGAGTCTAGCGCGTGGAGAGATGTGAAAGGCTGCTGACAAAGCGATTCGGGCCTGCCAGTCATGGAGAACTTTCGGCGGAAAGTTCGTAAATCCATGTCAGGTGCAACAGCCGGGTTTCCCGACGAAGGGAGAGGGGTTGCCAGGTCTGCTATTTCTCCAACCTCGCACCAGTAGTCACAGCTGCGCCATTTTTTTGTGAGCTACACTGGCCGAGGTTGAGCAGTTTCGCGTGGCTCCTGGAGAGCCGTGCTGCGCATGCGCGAGGAGCAGTGACGTCACACGGCGCACAGAACGTTGCTCGCTGCCCGGCGTCTCTCACACACCCCACGCGCCCAGCGTCTTCGCCGACCTCCGTTCCGCACGTGGCGGCCCGGTCCACTTGATGATCATGCGAGGGGTGGCCGGGTGTGGAACCGATGGCTCGTGCGTCGCAGCAACACCGGCGTGCGCCTGTGGAGCCAGCTTAGCTCTAGGGCGATTTCTGACGCTGCGCCGGAGCCGCTTGATAAATATACATGTGTCACATAATGCGTATACCGTGTTGTGTGTCATTGAAGCAGCAGTAAGCATGATAATCAAGCTAATTCTAGACAACCAGGAAAGCTAAGAATAACCAGCTGAACCTTAGCTCACGCTACGTATATCCTGGCATAGCCGAGCTAAGCCACTGCTAATTTTTTTGCAAGCACGTTCCTTCAGCAATTGCTTTTTTAGCGGCCACACACCCTGTGATAACGATGGCCGCTGGTCGCCCGGCACGTTGGGCGGCAATGTCCATTGCGAGAGAGTTCTGAGCAGAGTCCTTCAATGCTTGAAGGAATCTGGCTCTGAGTCACACTAGGCTTGAATAATGCAGCAGCGGCGGCGGCTGCCACCTGACGCGAGTATAGAATTCCTGAATATATACGGCTCCCGTAGGGGAGCACCAGCAGCCGAGCGCGTTCTCTCTCGGCATATCAGTAGCAGTAAAGCGGCCTTCAGCAGATGACTTTGTCAGTATCCATTATGATAGGGAGGGCGAAATCTGCAATGACGGTGAGTGGTTGTCTCGCCGAAGTATTGCTGTTGTGCGCTTTAATGGAAAGGAAGGCTTGTGACCAGCGGGGGAAGAAGGGAAGGGGGGCTCAGTCGTGGAGGTCGTCTGAAGAGGGCTTTCTTAAAAATCATGTAGGCCACGTTTAAATTGCCCGCACTAGGCCGCTTTTCGTGGCATAAATGATTAATGTCGCAGCCGGTGTCGTGTGGATGCGCTTGGCACGCTGAAGGAAAAAAGGTGGAAAAGGAAAACGATTTACGCGAACCCAGTGAGTGCGTTGTGGCCTTCGACTTGAAAGCATGTGTTAAAGACACGCACTGAGGACTACGGGAGTAATTCGATTATTATAATTGCAGAAGGAGCTATTAGGCTGGTATCAGAATACTCTTCCGGTAAATCTATTATTTTCTTCGGGGACGCGACAGCGGGTGTGTGCCAAGTTATAGTAACCGAAAGAAAAAGGACTCGAAAGGAAAAAAGGATAATGATAATAATTAAGGGACACGTTCGTCAAATGGCGTAATAATTTTTTTCGCGATCATGATATCGCAAAAAAAAAAGATGCCTAGACGTCTTCGTAATTTTGGGGATTTCGGAATGGGAGAAACAGAAATTGAGCGTTAGCTTCAGACGCACTGGGTTAAGACTAGGATTCCCAAATGCTCCGACTGTGTTCAAATGCCTTGTCCAGGGCAAGTTCCGGCAGACTTGCGCACGCCTCTGCAAAGAAGGCATGACGGCTTCCTCTCAGTATTGCAGGCGCAATGCTCTGGTATTGGAAAGGTTGATCCAGTTAGTCGTTCGTAAACGGTGTGGGGGGATCACTGGCAAGGGCGGGTACTCGGCCACTCGAAGGGGAGATCACTGCCAAGAGACAATTACTATATGGCGTGCCTTTAACTTCCTGGCCCATCTCCTGCGTCGATGAAGACCATGGACGCCCAAAACTGCTTTAGCTAATGCCATCCCATGTGCCGATGAGCTGATAATTACCATAAATAATGATTAGCCTGTTGGCCATCTGCAAGAAAGTTGATAGTGACCTACCGACCCATGAAGCCAGCACGCTACACGGCGTTTTCTCCACAACATTCAAGACTGGTGGTGGTAATGACGCGCCTACTATGAGCTACACCATGAACGTACTACAAATCACTTCCTCGTAGCATTGGGCGACTGTGATGCTCAGTCCAGACCCGGAAATTCAACTCTTGGTCGTCCAGGTGGCCGAAGACGCCGCCAGGGCCCAAGGAATCTTGGCCGCCGTCTGAAGGGGAACTACTCAAGAGGACTTCGCCTTCCTTCGTCCGCATCCCCGTCTTGGGAAAAATAGAGTTGTTCACTCACTCTTGACAATGTGGCGTAAGGAGTCAAAACAATTATGGAACGTTTTGTTGTAGATTCCGACCTTGGTGTGATAGCCAGCTTCATTTGGTTCCTTTTCATGAATACTGGTTGTTCACGCAGATGTATGCATCATTCCTAATTATGCAGCGTTGTCCACTACAGCTCGGTAAGTACCCGTTCCTCTGTGGGTAGCTATGCTTAAGTGTACACGCACCACTTTCTTGGGTTCGACCCTTCTAGTTGTAGTGCACTAAAAGCAGAATATGAATTACAAGCACCGCCATATATCATTGTTGGCTTAGGAGAGAAGAACACGACTAATTTTAATTGCGATTTGCAGTTACTTCTCCTCCTTGATAGTTTTCATAAATCTCTGTTTTTAGGAACGAGCGTCGACGTCAATCCAAGGCCACCGAGGGGTTATCGAAGGCCCTTCGAGGTCCTACGATGTTACGTGGTCAAATTTACGGGCTCATCTGTTGCAGATTCGTCACAAGGCCGTCAGCCCAGGTATGCCCCTTTGACCAACGCGCTGACAGGAGGGCTAAATGTGGCACCCAGCCCTTTCGTAGGTAGACCTTTTCTTTGGTACATACATCTTTCCCTTTCATCTCGCATTCTTCTGAGAGTTTGGTCACAAAACGTTGCTATTTTTACTAATATAAAGGGCGAAGGATAGGACGCTAAGGGCGGCACCCCTACCTTGTTGTTGCGTGCAAGTCACGGATGATTAGCCAATACCACTCGGAAACCCATGCCGACAGAGTCAGTGGTTCTTTCCAGGTGTATTATCCGTGTCTCAGACAGCTCGACGACCTCATCTTGTCCCTTCAGCCTGTCCCAGAAAACTTAGGGTCATTAATCTTATAGCTCAGCGTGGAAGGACTAAAACTGAGATTCCTGGCATCATCGCTATCATCTACTATCATTGCTCTCATCACTAACATGGCACGGCTCGCACACTGAGCTGAGCCAAGCGCAGCCAAGATGGCAGAAGAGAACGACGACATGAAATGAAATGCAGAGGCAGAGTCAAACGCTCCTCGAGGGGCTCCTACCGGAGCCGCGACCTCCACCCACGGAACCCCGGCGGAGGTTCCTGGACTGGCTGCCGTTCGGACTTTCGGGCTCCGCGCAGTCGTCCACAAACAGTGCGGACCACGAGGTGCGAAACTTCGTCCTGTTCGCCTGCCTCGTTAGTTTCGTGCTCCTCATGTCGTTCCTAGCCGTGCCGAACCGGCTAAAGAATAAAAACTCAACGTCGTCAATCCACCCGTCGGTACTGGGCATCGACTCTGCTCTTTCCCAGGGAAGAATCTCTTCGCAGACCGAGCAGAAGACCACGCTTCCGGGCAACGTGGTACCCGTTCACTATGACCTCGAGCTGAACGTGAGCGACTTTGAAGTCGGAGGATCCTACGACGGCAAGGTCAACGTAGTGATCGACTGCGTCGAGAAGGGATCCACGTCCATAACGGCCCACGCGTTGAACATCACTGTGCACGAGGCCAACATCAGTACGTACTCGGGAACGCAGCAGATCAGCCACGTGGTCATCAGGCAGCGCGCTTCTCAGCCCGAACTCGTAGACACTGTGGTGTTCGACCTCGGCTTCGAGCTCGTCAGCGGCACGGTGTACAATCTTACGGCCACTTTCAGCGGAAAGTTTCGCGCCGACAACGCTGGTCTAGTGGTCAGAAATTACACCAGAGAAGGTGGCAAGGTGACCAAGGTTATGGCAGCCCACTTGCTCTATGGCAAAGCGAGGTATGCCTTTCCCTGCTTCGACGAGCCTAGTCTTAAGGCGACCTTCAACTTGTCTATCGTGAGGAACAAAAATTACGAATCCCTCTCGACTTGGGACCTAAAGAACACCACGGCAGTGAGCGAAGAAAGACGCAGGGACTTTTTCGATATGTCTGTGCCAATCTCTCCCTCCCAGCTATCCTTTGCGGTGTTCACCGGACTCGAAGCTATCAACGACGGCTACTCGAAACTGTACGGCATCCGTTACGACGTCCCCTATCTCGAAATGGCTCTCAAGTCTTTCGTGAAAATGTTCGGCTTTATGGGCCGCCTGTTGAAGGTACCGCTGCCGTTTGAAAAGATCCACATCGTCGCCATTCCCGATGTAAGGGAGAGCATCTCTCCAGACTGGGGTCTGATAATCATTGGTGCTCCCGCCGTGGCATATGATGAAGAGTCCGGCAATGCTGACAGGCGAGAGGCGGTGCTGACGAGGCTGGCCCACGTAGTCGTCCACCAATGGTTCGGGAACCTCGTCTCTTCTCGACAGTGGGAAGACATCTGGCTTTTCGAAGGTCTCGCTTTCGTCTTTCAGCGCCTCATGCTCAGGGATCTGTTCAAGTCCGAGGTGTCCGACAGCCTCCTTGCAAGACGCGTCGCCGAAGTTTTGCAGGCTGAGGACAACAAAAGGATGCTGCCAAGACCCCGAAGGTGGATTCCCGGGATCTGCGACCATCCGCTCATGCGTAAAGCTGAGATGGTGATGGACGTCGTCCTACAGAGCTTCACGGTCGAGGAATTCGTGTCGTCAGTAGCCGCCTTCCTGAACAGAACGCGCTACAGATCTACGGGAATCAAGGAGTTTCTCCTGGCATTTAGGCTCGAGAACGGCTCCTCCGACATAGCGGACAAGTTGGAGACGTGGGTGAACAACGTCGGGTATCCTCTCGTCACAGTGAGAAACTACGCCCACAAGCCTGGGTTAAAACGGCTGTCCCAAAGTTCAATTTGTCACGGCAGCACCAAGTGCTTTAACCAGACATGGCAGATTCCGTTGCATTACACTGTCTACAAAAATTCTGGCAATATCACGGAAGGTAAGCTCTGGTTGCTGCAGTCTGATCTTAACTTCTTTATCAACGCCACCAACGATGAGCTTGTGCTGTTTAACAGCAAGGGCTTAGGCTTCTACAGGGTGAACTACGAACCGACTGAATGGACTTCCATAATCAATGCGCTGCACAACGCCAGTTACCTGGATGCCAGTACAAGAATACGCGTTTTGGACGACATCTTTAAGTTAGCTGACGCGGGAGTGACCTCGTTCGGAAATTTCTTCAAGGCCGCCGCTATCCTGAAGAATGAGCAGGACCACAACGTCTGGGCAGCGTACAGCAGCATTGCGTCTAGGCTAGACGCCCTGCTACTTCAGAGCGAGCTCGAGAAACCCTGGCAGTCATTCAACCACAAGTTACTGCAGGACTTCGTTGGACGAATCATAAAGGGCTCGTACAACACTTCCAAGGCGTTTCAAAGACACATCATGGAGCGGGCGTGCTGGTACGGGGAACCACAGTGTCTTCAGCTCGCGCGAGAAGTGCTGAACAGTTACATGACCGGTCCAGGGAAGACTATCATTGGACTGCCGCTAGCGGACGGAAAGCTACTGTGCGCCGGTATACAGCACGGATCCGTAGAGCTGTGGGACATGCTTTGGTCCAAGCTGTTCTCCGCCTTTATACCAGGGCACATGCCGGTTCCACTAGACGCGGTGCTCCAGGGTCTCAGCTGCACCCAGGACCGGCAGCGGCTGTGGAAGCTGCTCAACGAGACGACAGTGTCATCCCTACTGAAGGAGCACAGCACTTTCGTGATGCACAACGTGGCGACCTCGAAGATCTCCAGTGACGTGATGCTGGAGTATCTGCTCTCAAAGTGGCAGACGGTGGATACCAACTACACGGGCAAGATTGAAAGGGACGTTCGCGACGCGCTTTTCAGCATTGTCGCCCAGAATGCCAAGACGACCCATGAGGTTAGCCTCCTCACAGCGGCCCTGGCGAGCACGATAAACAGCCGACTTCTGTCAGAAGCTTACACGATTGCGGTTGAACAGAGGAAGCATTACACGACCTGGCACAGAAACCACGATTCGGAGCTCGTCAAGGCCTTCGCGGCCTGAGGCTGCCGTGTGAGACTGCGCGCAACCAGTTTTGCAAGAGAACTTATTAAAGCAGGTTTACGTCGTCTGTAAAGTCAATGAAACTCAAAGAGCCAAATGTTGCTTTAAGTGGCAAGCACATCAGTTGAGCCATACTGTCCGGTCCGGTTTCGCGACTAATCACGAAAAGTTCTCGGGTGCCCCGCTAGTGTCTTCGCTAAGTTAAAATCTAAAATAATAAGGTTTCTTTGGTTTATACTAAAACCTTCAATGAGTGGTCTTGCAATGCTCAGACATGATCAGGTACCGTGTACGTGAAACACCTTGTAACGACATCATTGTACAGCAATTTTAGAGCGAGTTGGAAACAAAAAATACACATGTGCTTCAAACGACATAAACGAAGGTGAAAGTATACACTGCAATAATTCATCACTCCTATTTTGAAGAACGACGACTACATTCTTGTTTTAAGCCATGAAAGCCAGTCCACATGTAAGATATCGATCATAACTTCATTTACTTAAAATCCCTCTCGAAGAAATTGAGAGATGGAGTGTAGTGTTTGTAGCGCTAGTTTTTTTTTTCATGCCGCATCTTGCAGCAACTATCCCACCTTTTAGTTCGCTTGTTCAATTAAAGTGTCCCAGAAAGTCTTGCCGCAGTGCTACCATTCCATGGAAAAAACGTTTTTCCACATGAATATCGCGGCCATAAAGTAGTTGTGCTCCTTACTCAAAAATTTGAATAAATTTCGTGGAAACTAATGGGATGGCTTGGAAGCGCACCGCTTGTGTCGCTAAATGAGCTATAGGAAAGGAAGCTAAAATGCTAGCAAAGGAAGTTAAGCCTGAATAAATTGTTTTTAGTTTTAATTTTATGTCATCATTGTTTTCCGGCAGTGCGTCGAAACCTTTTTTCTGGAAGTGAGCTTTCAGGGAAAAGGAAACGGTACTGGCATTTACGCAGCGGATTAGTTCAATGGTTTTATGTGTTTTTGCACTCGATTTGAACGTTTTAAGTTTGAAGCTCGAATCACCGCTTAAGTGGTCCTCAATGTTTTTGCATTTTTTGTGTAGTGTGTACATTGCGTTTCCCCCTTCGGCTCACTCGGTGGGTCTAATTGCCCCTAGGAATTGCTATACAGACATCAACTGATTATTTGTGTGCCTTTTTTCCGCAAGGGTGCTTTCCGCAGTCTTTATATTCTGTCATGCTTGAGATGCCTCTGCCCAAAAAACGTTAAGGGATAGCAAGGCGGGGAAGACGTTTGTGTTTAATTTACTCATCGATGTACCCTTTGCTTCTGTAGGCACGGACGTGTTTTATGCCCTCATACCCCAGTAACGTTCAAGATACGTTATTGAACTTTGAAACATTTCCTGTTGCTATCTAAGTCTTATCGAACAGTTCTGTGGCGCTAGGAATTCCTTCCTAGCTCCACGGAACGTTTGTAAGACTCAGATAGCCTTAAAAGACTTACAGCTATTTATATTAAATCCCTGTAAAACCGCCGCTATACTTACAAATTATTATTTCAAATCGGCTAGCTTATAAACTATAACTTCTATAAGGGTAATAGCTAAGATTCAAAGCGATTGAACTATTCACGGACCCTAAGTATAGCTTGGGACCGCTGCTCTACGAATAAACAGTTGAAATAGGAAAGCTTATAAACTATAACTTTTTCAGACCATAGCTAAGATTCAAAGCAATTTAATTGAGACATTCACAGACCATAGGTGTAGCTTTAAGAACACGAAACATACATGAAACATAGATTTACTGGGACAGCATTAGGCCATAAGGGGGAACGGCATGAACGGGAACGGGCAATGCATACAAGGTGGTCGCATTTGTGAAGGGTGGATGACGTGGTGGGAGCCGCTTGAAAAAGGGTTCGAGGGCCTCTGGGAAGGACGAACTGATGACCAGGCGTTCAATACAATATGTTACGTTTCCATCAGCCGGACTACTCGCTAGCTATGAAATTATAAAAGAGACCCTGCAACACTTTAAATTTTTTTTTCTAAATCTAAATGCTTTCGGAATGTTCTCAACAGACACATTCGGTACTTGAGAATAGAAGGTCACAAACTACTGCAGCCAAAAATTGCCGCTTTATGCCCATCACATAACTTAGAAAGTTGCTCAAAAGATTTTTCTCTCTTTCCCGGTATTGGTGTTCTTCGAGCGCTCGAATGACGTCATTGCAGCGGTCTGTAGCGGCTGTTGGCCGGGTTCCTTTCAATTGCAGCAACGAACGCATTAAGTATACACTTTAAAAAAATCGCCACAAAAGCAAATCAGAAACGGCAGGCGGATCCGCTGCGACGAGAAATCACACCGTGCCGGTCTGTACTGGCGATAACTATAGCTTCCACAATGCTTCCAGACGCAAAGGAAAGGATGAAATCGTTTATCGAAAGAGTTGCAGAGTCCCTTTAAAGTAGCCACGAAGAGAAAATACAACTTGGTTTAATTTGAAGGAACTAGGATTCAGTATCTCACTCAGCTCCATTACAGCCACAAAAGATGTTTTTTTAACGAAAAAAAAGCAAGAAGTATTTAAAAACTTTCAAATTTTGCGCCACAGTGACGTGTTATGAGCAAGAATGACGTCATACGGGCCAACAATAAAACATAATTTTCAGTGCGTTAACTGCACGTTAGCATTCAAGTGATGCGGTCAAATGGAACTAGAGGCCTCATTACAGACGTCCAGTCATGTGTCGTCGCGACAGGTCAGTTAGGCGGCCACCAATCGCACAAACAAGGTTCAGTGACGTCATAGAAAAGTTGCGGGGAATTGGCTCAGGGGTCGCGACTGCTTCACACGTTTTCTTTAATATCTCCGTTATTTGTTCGAAGATTGCGATGATATTGGTATCATTGTTATCGGGACTAAGCAGTCTTTCTAATAAACCCAACTTGTATTTTGTCTTCATGGCTCCTTTAATGGTTGGTCATGGCTTCTATGCTGGAGACTCGCAAAGTCTTTTACGAACGATCTTGGGAGCAATTAGTGTTTATTGTGAAGAAGACTTCCCAGGCCGGCTTGGACGCACACTTGGTTGCAGCCGGCGATTCACGTCTTGGAACAAGTGCACCGGCGTTTCCCTTTGAAGTCGTATGGGTCGACAGTGCCTGTAAGCCAATGAAGAAAAACGCAAGGCAAAGTCGCATACCTATTAACGTGACGTACTAAAAATGTATACTTTTAGACACGCAAGTAATTTTTTGAGCCGGCGCAGCTTAGATACGGGTTCAGTAGTCAGGAGAATCATCGGCGTCCCTGTCATCCCTTGGATTCCTGGACTAGGGAACCACTCCTACTTTATGGCTCATTAAAGTTTTGTACTACTACTACTACTACTACTACTACTACTACTACTACTACTACTACTACTACTACTACTACTGCTGCTTCTGTTACTACTACTACTACTACTACTACTCTCTACTACTACTACTACTGCTTTTGCTGCTGCTGCTACTACTACCAGCACCAGCACCACCCACCACTCTACCCTACTACCACTACCACTACTACAGCTACTACTACTACTACTACTACTACTACTACTACTACTACTACTACTACTACTACTACTACTACTCGTGTCCGCGGTGAACGCATATGAAGAAGAAAGATGATGATCATAGTGTTGTTGTAATCACTGATAATGATGTAGATAGGCTTCTCTTTGAACTGGGTGGCATATTGGACAGGGCTGGTCGCCTAGACGCACCCCCAGTAGCGCCCTTTACATGGTTCTTTTAGAACACTGCTAGTATTGTCCCCAGCAACTGCTAAACGGGCGTCGCTGTCCGGCCTCAGTGGTCTATGGGTAAAATTGTGGATTTTCTCGCCAATATCCTGGTTTTGAGACCCAGCGCTTGTGGTTTTCGCAAAAACCAGCAATTTTTTTCACTGCAGCCATGTTTCCTTACGTCGATTGAACACATTCTTTCGGAAAATAAGGGCATTTTGGGTGTCATTTGCCTCTGTTTAGCCACCAACAAGATTATTAGTTCGGTGATTCTTCCGGTACGACGGGGAAAGGGAGGCGCACGTGGTGCGCATATAGGTGTTCGGGTTTGTTAAATACAAAGGTCATCTTATTTGGCTAAGTTCTTCACTGTTGGTAACTCAAACTGAGGCACCTATTTTTTTTTTGATTGTACAGTCCATCTAGCTATGCCTGGGATGATCTTGTCTCTGCATTTTATCCGATTTTTGATGCTGCAGCATTAGACAACACGCTGACCTTGGCAGATAAAATGGCGCAAAGCTTCCATTCCTAGCGACGCGTAGCACCTACCCGCGGAGGTGTAATTGGCAAACGCTTCTAGCAGCAGAGCTGCTCAAGGTTGAGTTCCATCCATGCCTGGCGGCGCTCAAAAGTCGGTGCATTAAAGAAAAGAGAAAGAAAATGCTAGGCCAAGGATTGTGAGAAAAAGTGGCGAGGAGCCGACCAGCATGCAGTTGTATTTACGGTAATAATCCGTTAGTACTTTTTAACTTTTATTTTAATTATTGCAGTTAGTCGTGTTTTTGTAATGTGAAAATTGTAGACGATCATTAGTTACACCGATATCCAGCGTTACATTTGCGAAAATGTAATTGCCCGCCGAACTATGGGCTAGATAATTCAGTCCTCCGAACGCGCGCCCCTGGAGATCGGCGGCTGCAAAGCGCCGCAAAGTCATGCCCACGTGTTGATGTCACACGTCAAACGTACGCCGCGCGTTATCAGAGCGGAGGCGCGCTCGCGCAGCTCCACTTTAGCCCGGCCGCGATAAAGCTGCCAGCCGCGATAAAGCCGGCCGGTATTCGCTGTCTAGCATGCGTAATCATGCGAACGGCAATTAAACTCCGCAGTTCGATATCTCGGAGTGCGGATGCGCTAGAACTCTGCCAAATGAAACTCACTCAAATGTAGCACGTCTTCGCCTATTCTTCAAAGAGACCCTGCAACACTTTCGATAAGCGCTTTCACTCTTTCCTTCGCGTCTGGAACCACTGCGAAAGCTAGAGTTATCGCCAGCACGGAGCGGCACTTCGCGATTTGCTCGTCGCACCAGATACGCCTTCCATTTCTGCTTTGTTTTTGTGGCTTTTTAAAAAAAAGTTGCTACCGAAAAGCGTTCATTGCTGCAACTGAAGGAAAACCGGCCAACAGCCGCTACATAGCCTTAGTGACGTAATTCGAGCCGTCGAAGAACGTCAAGACCGGGAAAGAGTCAAAACCTTTCGAGCAAGTTTCCAAGTTATCTGATGGGCATAGATCAGTAAGTTTTGGCTGAGGGACTTTGCGACCCTTAATCTAAGTACTGGGTGTGTTGGGTGACCAGAGCATTCTCGCTCTACATTCTGAAAGCATTTAAAATTTCAGAAAAAGTTGAAGAAAGTGTTCAGGGACCCTTTAAAATTTATCACCAAAACACACACCTAAATATACACTACTAAGTGCTCCAAATTTACATTTCAGGACGCACTGATCATTCGCGGAAGGTTGGCATTCCGCATTGTCACACTACTGCATATTTCAATTCATTCATCCCCAACACAGCATCAAAGTGGAGCCATCTGTCAGGATCATTGGCACTTACAAACGATTTTGATGAATTTAAGCGACGCTTGAGTCACCTGTACTTTACCTGACGAGTTATTTATTTCATTGTTTTTCTTTCTGAGTACTGTTCAATCAAAACCTATGTACATTTCACTCCAGAACTTCATCTTTTTCGTGGGCCATCTGTTCACTGATACATTACCATATGCATTATCGTATGGTAGTTTTTGGGTGTATGCATTTGAGTACGCGTATGAGCGGGATGAAATCACTGATGTATCTTGTTTTTTCTTTTTCTATTTTGCCTTGTACATGCATTGTCATGTTCTCTCATGTTTGTTATTTTTGTTTGCGTTGTACTGCAATGTACCATTCGCCTCAATAATTCCTGGGGCCATAAGGGTAACTTGGATAAATAAATAAATAAATAAATAAATAAATAAATAAATAAATAAATAAATAAATAAATAAATAAACATTTTCTAAAATGAAAGTAGAGAAAAACATGCTCCAGGGATGAGACCTGAAGCCACGACCTTCGGAATATCGGTCCGATGCTGTACCAGCTAGGCTATCGAAGAGGCTGAGTTTCTGGCTTTCCGGGCATTCGCCAGACCATACTCAGTTCTTCTCTAATTGGCCTCCGTCATCAATCGCAAATCGAATCCGATACCTCGAACTCATTCGGTATATAGCAAAACACCTTAACCATTGCGTAGGCGGCAACTCGTCAACACGTTTCTGGGTACTGGAGGAACAGGAAGCGCTCACCATCGTGACAACACTTCACAGACGACGTCTCTGGCTCCGTCGGCGCGTTTGCCGTTGGCGCATTCGACCTTTACGGCCTTGTCCAAGTTGCAGCGGTAGTAGTACGACGTCACGTTGGCCACGGCGTGCCAGTGGACGAAGGAGTGGCCTGGTTGCAGGTGCCTGGCGCGACAGTCCTCGTTGGCTACTTGCTCCAACTGTTCCTCCGACTTCGGCGCTGGCTCCGAAGCTGCAGTAGCATCTAGGATACAACCAACGTTTGTACGAGCATTTATATGTTGTGCGGGAGGATGTTTGTAGGACGTTTGTACAACGCTTGTAAGATGTTTGTACACTTGTAGGAGGGGAAATCGATGAGAAGACCACTTAAACAGTTTCATAGAGCTGGCTAGCTCTCTACCCTAATAAAGCTTTTCGCCTGATCCATACACCTGTCTATTTAATGGTTGCATCTGTCATTATATCTTTGTTTCCAGTTCCGTGTTTCTAAGTTGTTAGTCGATTAGTTGGTTTATGAATGCGCTCCATTGCTATTATTTGAAGTTTACTCATAGTTCGCAGCTTTGTAACTACGCTTAAAAATTTCCAAAAGCGCGCCACTTTCTAACTGATCACTCACTCACTCACTCACTCACTCACTCACTCACTCACTCACTCACTCACTCACTCACTCACTCACTCACTCACTCACTCACTCACTCACTCACTCACTCACTCACTCACTCACTCACTCACTCACTCACTCACTCACTCACTCACTCACTCACTCACTCACTCACTTTTTAAGGGGCAAAAGAAAATTTCATGAGAAAAGTGAAAATAAATGGATGAATGGGGGTCACCCTTTATAACCACTAAAAGTATCGCTCTATGCTTCGTCATATTTAATTATGGGAATTTGTTTCCGAAAGGAATGCTGTTTTAATGCTTGGTAAATGTTTTGGTGCCGCTTCAGTTAGGTTCGCAACCTCATACTAACTAAGAAAGAAGCACGCGCTTGTTGTTGTGGGCGTCATACCATCTCTTGTTCGCCGTTCACCGACAAAAATCGGGTTTGATGGAAAATGCTCCAGATGCCATTGCACACCTCTAGAAAGGAAGGCGCTGTATCAGTCCTTTCTGGCCGACCAAATGGCGTGCCATGGAATTCCTCGACTGATAATAGCTTTATTTTATGTTTATTCTAGAGCACAAGTTCCCTCAAACAAACTTCGGCTAATTTAAGACGCTCCATCACCGCCGTCTTCGTGACGGCATTTACTATAATGAACCCCAAGGGTTTTCAAGCTTCCGCCTTCACTTTCACACCTTCAGTCTTCTTTCTAATGCATACATACGCGCGGGAAGTTAGAACTGCATGCTCCTAATTTCTGAAGACGGGGACACCCGTTTAAACTGCACATCACGGCACCTCGATCGGTGAGGATGCGGCAAAAGTTTGCTTAGTGGGAGTCAACTCAACGCCGCGTGCTCGCTCTGATGGCGTACCCCAAGGCTTTGCACTCTACTCACGCTTGTTTGTCTACGGAAAGCGTCCCGGTAGTACTTTGGAAGGAGTCTGCAAATAAGCGGCTCATAACGATGAACATCTGAAAATACCTCGAGAAACTCAGATAGATTATATACTAAAAGTTCCCGCAGATGAAAGCAGAGCTAAGAAAAAAAAAATGTTTGAATTTCCTGACCTTTTAAGCTTTCCAGTGCAGTGTGAAACGAAATAACCATTAATTGGCTTCCTTATATTTGCAGTATTTCGCAATCGGTGTGATCTGCATTTTTTTTCTGTACCTGTTTTAAGACACTATCGTCGCCGTCAGTACGTATAAATCTGTAACACAACCCGTGCTAACGGAGACTGTACTTAAGAATTCACACTAGTGGCTTCTGTGTGTTTTTGAACAAAAATGAGGCAGATATGGCTCAAGCACATGAAAATTGCTCACCTCAACGGATCTATAATCTCCCTCGCTAAACAGAATAACAGTCCAGTAGACGTCAGCTCTCAGGTATGCTTAATGAAATTTAGCATCCTGACTTCATATTTCTGGCGGAATTCCGTGGTAACAGCTGTATTAAAATTGCAGTTAACTATCATTCTCAGCACTCAAGCTTTGACAGCTTGAAGTTTGAACTCCGCAGCATCTTTTAAGGCTCAAGCCTTAGATCTTTATGTTTCATAAAACGCGTGAGGCACTGAAAATTGTTGCGGGGTGCACAGAGTCGCACAGAAAATCGGAGCGCGAGCGGGGAATGGAAACAGAAGCGCCGCAGGAGGGTTTCGAGAATGGGCGACGCACTTTGGAACGTTTTATAGACGTGCCCAGTACACGTCGCCGCGTGGGCTCAGATCTTCGTTCCACATCGCTATGGGTGATCGCTATGGGTGACGACGCATCAAACCCCAGTCGCGAGCTTGGAAGACCGAGAAAGTGCGCCACAGCGGAAGAGGATGGAGAAGCTCGAAATGCCGCTCGTTGTAACCGCCGTCGGGAGGGAGCGGCGATGGATGAAGCAGACTAAGCGCCAGATTAAGCAACATGAAAGTTGAACAGAAAAGCTCTACAGGAGATCAGCGGAAGGTTAAACTGGGCTTTTGCCTTCCCATTCTCAAGAAGCTCCAAGCATCCGCGTAACTTTATTCACTCCATGGCAATGTAGGTGAGCCTGGGATGAAACGCGAACTCTTTTTCACTTCAAAGAACCGAAGCCTCTTATTAATTTACATTTACTATGTAAACGACATAAAAATGAAAGATACATGAAAATGCAGTAGGCTCTCGGTGATTTGAAGTCGCTAATTGAAAATTTTGGTTAATTAGAATTGTGCTTGTGCCGAAAATTTTACATGGAATCCACTTGAAGTTATTACCGTAATTACCCGATTCTAACGCTCCCCCGATTCTAACGCGCACCCTATTTTCCAGGCGAAGAAACCGAAAAAACTTGCACCTCCGTTTGTAACGCGCAAGGAACTTTGTGAGCAAGAAAAACGAATGCGAGAGAAACGGGCGATTTATTCCCCGAAGTAATCTCACTCATCTCACTCCTCGTCGCTCTCTGCTGACCACAACATCTCGGCATTGGTGCCGTCAAGCGCGTTAACGATGCCACACTTCTGAACGAACGTTCAACCATATTCGATGGGATCGTGGCCCACGCCTCGCATGCCCATCGCGCGAGCTTCTCCAGAGGCATACGCTTCAGCCAACCGTTCGTTGTGAACGCGTGGGAGCCGCTCGTAAGCCGCGAAAGCGGCGCACCTTCGTTGCCGCTGCTGCCATTGCTGTTATCAAGCACGCAAGTGGAATAGTTTGACGATTTGTGTGAACGCCGAAAAAAAAAAAAAAGCCTAGGCGCCTAGATCCGAAAAATTGTTGCTAAAAGCTTTGGCGCCATCTTGAGATGGCGATGGCGATGGGTGGAACGAAATTTCAGCGGTTTCGGCAGTTTCGGTTTCGTATCCGATTCTAACACGCATGCAATTTTTCGGCCTATTTTTGCGGAAAAAAGGTGCGCGTTAGAATCGGGTAAGTACGGTATTCGATAATTCCAAGCTAAAACCCATTGTATCGTTCAATTGGAAGTTATTTCAAATAAAAACGTCGAAGTGGCCGTCTTTTCTCCATAAAATTCAAAAGTTTCAAGGCCAATACAGCGCGTCGTGTTCTGTTTCAAAGTCAGCGCCATTGCAAATGAGGCAGGGCGCAGGTGATAAAGCGTCGGGCCAGTTTAGACTCACGCCAGCGAACGCATCTCTCTCTCCTCTTTTCAGGTCCTCAACCTTTGTTGCGCACACCGCCTTGGGCACAGTTTGTGTGGTGGAGGCTTCAGGCTTCGAATTTAGAGGTAAATCTCAACTACCATGGCAACCCGTGTCGGGCACTCTACTTGGCGACGAAAGTCGACATTCTGAATGGAGTCAAGAGGGGAGACGTGTTGCGAACTTATAACAATGACATTATTGGGCTTTTTTGTGCAATTTTCACCATCAACACCACCACCACCACCACCACCACCACCACCACCACCACCACCACCACCACCACCATCATCATCATCATCATCATCATCATCATCCTATCTATGACATCTGCAGGGCAAAAGCCTCTCCCAGTAATCTCCAATTATCCCGGTCTAGTGCTAACTGCGACCAATTGACCCCCGCAAACTTCTTGATCTCCTCTGCCCACCTAACTTTCTGCGGCCCCCTGCAACGCTTGCGTTGTCTAGGGATCCACTCTGTTACATATGTCTTTAACACGCGTTTGTTTTCTGACCCACTCCGCTCTTTTCTTGTCTCTTCACGTCGCACCTATCATCTTCCGTTCCGTTGCTCACTCAGTCGTGATCGTACAGTGGTTAGAGCTTGCGTTGTGTTTAATTGTAAGTTTGGGCAATTCGAAATTTTCCGCCGTTTCCGTAGACTCGTATGAACAGGAGTCGAAAAGGCAAATAACAATCACACTAAGAAAAGCTACATAAATGTGTAGCAATAATAACACAAGATTTATCGGTGGATGCATAGGAATGCGTGAATATGTCATGCCTCTCCCCACCAGGTGGTAAATAGCTTAAAAAAACTGAAGCTCTAACTGTCGCGCAAGGCTTGAACCATAGCAAAGCTGCAGGATTTCTTTCCACGTGATAACTGAAGGACACATCACCACGCATTTGTACATATTTGAAATTGTTTATTTACATATTCTATCGTCGCTTTGCACTGTGCTAGTAGTCATCATCATCACCAGTATATCTACGCCCACTGCAGGGAAAAGGCCTCTCCCATTAATCTCCAAATACCCCGGTGCTGTGCTAAGTGCGACCAATTTATCCCCGCAAACTTCTTGACCTCATCTGCCCACCCAACTTCCTGCCGCCCCCTGCTACGCTTGCCTTCTCTAGGGATCCACTCTGTTACCCTTAATGACCAACGGTTATCTTGCCTTCGCATTACATGCACTGCCCACGTCCATTTCTTCTTCTTAATTTCTACTAATATGTCCTTAACACGCGCTTGTTCCTTGATCTACTCCGCTCTCTTCTTGTCCCTTAATGTTACACCTATCATCTTCCGTTCCATTGCGCGCTGAGTCGTCCTCAATTTAAGTTGAATCCTCTTAGTGAGCCTACAAGTTTCTGCCCCGTAGGTAAGTACCGGTAAGATGCAGCTGTCATACACTTTCTTGTTCAGGGACAATGGTAGGCTGCTGTTCATTACCTGAGACTGCCTGCCGAATGCATTCCACCCCATTCTTATCCTTCTAATTATCTCTGCCTCATGGTTGGGATTCGGGGTCACAACTTGGCCTAAGTAGATATATTCGCTTACCACTACTACTGCCTCGCCACCTATCTGAAATCGCTGTGCTGTCCTGAGGTTATTGATCATTACTTTAGTTTTCTGCATATTAATTTTCAGGCCCACGGTTCTACTCTGTCCGTCCAGTGCGGAAAGCATGCTTTGCAATTCGTCCCCCGAGTTACTTAGCAAGGCAATGTCATCAGCAAATCTGAGGTTACTGAGGTATTCTCCATTAACCCTTACTCCAACCTGTTCCCAATCTAATGTTCTGAATACTTCTTGTAAACATGCTGTGAATAACATTGGAGAGATTGTGTCTCCTTGTCTGACGCCCTTCCGTATAGGTATTTTACTGCTCTCCTTGTGGAGGATGATGGTAGCTGTGGACCCATTGTAAATACCTCTAGTATTTTTACGTAATGCTCTTCTACACCCTGGTTCCGTAATGCCTGAAGGACTGCTGAGGTTTCGACCGAGTCAAATGCTTTCTCATAATCTATGCAGGCTGTATATAGGGGTTCAGTATTCTCCGCGCACTTCTCTATCACCTGATTGATCGTGTGAATATGGTCCATTGTTGAATAGCCTTTACGAAACCCTGCTTGTTCTTTAGGTTGACTGAAATCTAAGGTTCTAGTAGTAGTCATCGTTATATGCATCGATATCGTCGTGTTCCTCATGCCAAGCATCACATGCGCGGTAGCGCTTGCCGACAGCTAGGGGGGGGGGGGGGCAGCGGCGGCGCGTACGTGCACGACGCATGCGCGGCGTTCCTGGAGTCGCGACGAGGTTCCGTGGAGCTGGTGTTGCGCCAGCGGTGGCGTTGTTGGTTGCTAGGCAACGCGAGACGCTCCTCCGTGTTTTCGCCTGTATTTTTTTTGTTAAAGCCACTGCGCGAGCCGGTGACACTGGGCCGTCCCCCCGGGGCACCCGCTCACGAGCGCTCGGGATTTTCTCGCTCCTCGGGGTCTTCGGCAGTTTTTTTTTTCTGAAGCCATTGCGCGTGCCGGGGACGCTGGGCGGTCGCCACGAAGCACACGGTAACAAGCGCTCGGCATGTTCTTGGTATTTCTAACGCGTTACGCGTTACGTGCCACACATTACGTCCAGCTACAACAGCTACGTTGTTAAAATATGGCGCCATCTTGCCCATCGAAAATAGATATCCAGTGAAGCCGTTGTAAACCACTACACATGCTGATGGGGAAGGTGTGAAATGTTCCCTGTTGTCTCGGCTTGCACTCGGTTTCTCTGGCTGAAAATGCTGGGTCCTGACAAATGCGCTCGGCGTCTTGGACGATCACTGCTGGGTCCTACCTAGCCTGACGCATGTTGTAGCGCTCGTATGACGTCAACCCCTCCCCTTTTGGGAGCAGCTGCAAACCTAATCTTTACCAGGACACATGGGGGAAGGTTCCCTTTGTTCACCGGCGCCTTATCATCCATCATGTGGTTTGGATGCTTGTTTTGTGTTTTTTCTCTACACGAATACTGAGCTCTATACTGCACGCCTGATCAGCCTGACGCACGCACTCGGTGTCTTGGGCGAGAACTGCTGCGTACTTGCCTAGTCTGACGCATACACTAGCCCTAGAATGACGTCAACCCCCCCTGCCCTTTCGAGAGCTGCTGCAAACCTAATCTTTACCAGAACACATGGAGGAGGGGGGTTGTTCCCATTGTTTACCGGTGCCTTATCATCCATAATGCGGTTTCGATGCTGGTTTTGTGGTATTTTTCTTTACATGTATACTGAGCTCTATACTGTACGCCTGATTAGCTTGACGCACGCGCTCGGCGTCTTGGGCGAGAACTGCTGAGTCCTGCCTGGGTTTTTTTTGTTCACGACACGAAATTTTCCGACCAACGAGAGGCCAACAGCTTCGCTGTAAAATGATTTCTTATACAGCTTAGCAAGATTCTGGATGATGTTGGCTTGGCGTCGATGTCAGTATCAAAAAAATCTCGGGCCATCTCCACTAACGTGAAACCTGGGGAGGGGCGAAGCATGCCGTGTATAAGTGTATTCAAAGACTGTAATTCCCTCTCTTGCCACACGGCGTGCGCTGATTGGGCGCCGGAGAAGCGCCGGTGGGAGGAGCAATCGCGCGCCTGCTGAGCCGGATTTGAGAAAATAAATGAGAGACATACTGGGCGCAAGTTCGTGTCACACGCCGCAGCAATCTATGGTGTACGCTAAGAAGTAGCGTGTAATGTTGGAAAACGAGTGTCCTGGTGGATTCTTTTAGTGCGCGTTTTTGCCATGGAGATGAAACGTTCTAGAGCGAGGCGTCGGAAAATGAGTGTACCGGTGCTTTAGTACCGTTACCACATGAGAACTGCGACGACATGGGGCAACGACATGAGACGCAGACAGCCCGAGCTGCTAAGGCGCTTCGCCCCTAATTGTCATCGGGTGTTGCTGAGTGCATAGTAACTCACGTCACTATGTTTGTAAAAATATCGAAGCTATTCTGTTCTGCCATTGAGGAAAGAAAAATTGCGCGCGTGTGCGTGTTTTATACACCAATTAATTTCGTTACTCGCCGAAAAAAATTTCACATTTTGAATAGTTGTGTTACGAGTGCTTCGTAACCGTTAATTTAAGAGAATTTACAATTTATGCTACTGTCAGAATCACTCTTTATTAAACTTGTTACCCGACCACGTGGTGTAAAATTTTGAAATTTTCACATTTTGGGGTTTTACGTGCACCCGGGAAGTGAGGCGCGCTGTAGGGGAGGGCTACGAATTTAAGTTTCGAGCACCTGTGGATCTTCAACGAGCAGTGAAATATCGACACGCAGGTGTTTTTGTTTTTCGCATGCGCCACAAAAATGACAGCTGCAGTCGGAGTTTAACCGGCGTCTTTGGAATCTTAATCTTGCTCGTCCGAGCGATTCCAGACGAAGCTATTGCAACGCTACCGCTTGTAAGCTAGTGCGCTCAAGGTATACTAACTACCGGACGTCATCATTTTGGCGCAAACTGAAATAAAAAAAATGGACTGAAATATATTTCGCGTGTCTTTTCTGAGGGACTTGCTTGAGGGATTGCCAAAGAATGTAGCTCCTGACTCAGGCAGCTCCATTATATCAACGAAAGACGTTTTTCAACAAAAACGCAACACATATAGACCTTTTTATTTTCTTCTTCCTGGGAGCTTCCAATTTATCAGTGGGCTGTGCTAGCGGACCTGCACTTGGCGCAGTCGACAGGAAGATGAAACTGCGCATGCGCAACACAGCCCAGACCATGCTTTGATCTTATTAAGATTAACGAATGAAAAGGTTTATTTATCTGCTCATTTCGTTGCAAGTGCCGACGAAAGACGATAACAGGCGCCCCTGCCAAGTAAGGCCGTCCCTTTTCTTTCCCGCTCACCTCTCATGCTGTCCCTCTCCCGTCTCGTTCCTCGCAAGATAACACGCTAGAGGTTCGCTCAAGTCACTTTAAATTTACCGCGTTCTACTACTCCAAGTGCGGTGTCTTGATGCCAGCGCTACCGTACGCTGGAGACGCGTGTGAATCAAGGCACCCTACTACAACATTTATAGAACTAAGGTTATCTACAGCATGAGCGTTCCAAGCGGAACGTGGATCCCATCCAGTGTAACCTTTCGTTGGTATTGCAGTTTGATTTCTTAAATGCCGCCAGGAGGTAGCGCTGGCAACAGCAGGCGACGGTTTTCTGCCGTTGATGTCGTATTTCATTTGCTATCACAAAAACCGAGCAACCATAATTTTTTAATAGAGAAACACTTGCGTAATGACTTGTTCTTGTTCAAGAACCTTGACAGGTACGAACACTAACACCGCACTTAGACGTTTAGATTTGGCTGTGAGTATATAAGACTATTGTGCCGCTTTCGTTTCTCTGCGGCCGGATGGCTGAATCGAGTCACAGACAGACAGACATAAAGCTAAAGGGCTATAATATAAAATAAAAGCCCAACCCGTACCATACGTATCACGGGTGACGCCAATTAAAAATAAACAAACTGGACCGAGGTCAACTAGAGTTTTGAAGAGAAGGAAACAGACAGACAGACAGACAGACAGACGAAAATTTCTGCGTTTAAGTAGCCCAAGAAAGACAATCGTCTTCAAAACTTTCAAATTTTGCGCTGTAGTGACGCATTACGGGCAGGTATGACATCATATGGGCCAACACTAAAAAAAATTTATCACTGTTTAACTGCACGTTCGCATTGAAGTGCTATGATCAGAGGAAACTAGAGGCCACACTACAATCTCCCAGTCCCGTTTCTTGGCCGTGGCTTAGGTCGGCTGCAGCCAATCGCACAAAGAAGATTCTGTGACGTCATAGAAAAGTCGCTGGACAGGCGCTGGGGAGGTCAGCGTTGCTTCACGTGCATTCTTTATTGTCTCAATCATTTGTTGGAACCTTTCTGATGGGGGCGAAATGCAAAAACGCCCGTGTGTACGAGATTTCGGCGCACGTTAAAGATCCCCGGGTGGTCAAAATTGATTCCGAGCCCTCCACTACGGCGCGCCTGATCGCCTGCGTTGCGTCGGTGCGTTAAACCCTACAATAAAATCATTTGTTCGAACTAACTGAAATTCAGAAACAGCGCGAAAAGACGGGACAGAAACGACGACACACGGTGCTGACGCAACTGGAGGGTTTATTTTGCGGTTTTAAGGGTCCTGGAGCGACAGTTGTTGCCGGTTGTCTTCCTTGGCCGGCAACGAGAAGAGTAGTAGTAAGCTTTTATGAACACGGGAGACCGCCTGGTCTCAACAGAGGAATGGAAAGGGGAGAGGGTAGTAAAAGCCGTGGTGACTAGTAGTGCAGTTTCTTGGCTTGCACTGGCGTTAGCTTCATGTTCACGCTTATGAGGGTTTAAGTCTCTTTTCACGCGTTCACGCTTCAAATGAGTCCATCCCAACTAGTGGCCAGGCCAAAAAGTCCATTGTGATGTAGGACCCCGGTTGAGGTCTCCCGCTCAGGCAACATCGTGCCAGACCGGCTTCTTTAGAGAATTAAAGTGCTATTTGGTGGATTAATTTTTTGTGCGGCGTCCGCAGTGCTCCTCTATATTTAATAAAGAAACAGCATCCGGCGCCAGGTTTCGATCCGAGGACTTTGCGGCCGCAGCGCGACGCTCTACCGACCAAGCCACGGACGCGACGTGATATCAGTGTTAGTGACGCGCTTATATCTTTAACGCATTCAAACTACGTCGTCAGCGGCGTGCGTTGGCGACTCAGCGGCGTTATAGCGGCTTGATAACTGCGTGGTGTACACGTGATACTACAAACCCGATGGAAGAGATGGAAGAGAAGGCGGCGAGGCGGTGGCTGCCGGGGCCGAGCGCAAGCGCCGCAAGCGGGCCGACAACCGTGCATTCGCACTTTACTTCTCCCCCTCGGGAAATGCGGGGGAATTTTTTGTCAAGTTGTTGGGGATCAGGGTGCAGTAGTGGTGCCGTGAATATTCGGTGTTTGGCAAAAGTAGAACATGACCACACGAGATGAGTGAGGTCTGCTGAGGTACTTGTGTGACGGTATGGGAATCTTGGGGATAAATGGGGAGTGTACCATTTGCGATGCATTTCAGGTGTGTGAGAAGAGCACGCTTCCCGTTTAAGGTCTCCTGGAGTGACAGTGTTGCCGGTGTCTTCCTGGGCTGGTACGAGAAGAGCACGCTTCCCCTTTAAGGGCTCCTGGAGAGACAGTGTTGCCGGTGTCTTCCTGGGCCGGCACGAGAAAAGCACGCTTCCCCTTTAAGGGCTCTTGGAGCGACAGTGTTGCCGGTGTCTTCCTGGGCCGGCACGAGAAGAGCACGCTTCCCCTTTAAGGGCGCCTGGAGCGACAGTGTTGCCGGTGTCTTCCTGTGCTGGCACGAGAAGAGCACGTTTCCCCTTTAAGGGCTCCTGGAGCGACAGTGTTGCCGGTGTCTTCCTGGGCTGGCACGAGAAGAGCACGCGTCCCCTTTAAGGGACGGTGTCTCCCTGGCCTGGCACGAGAAGAGCACGCTTCCCCTTTAAGAGCCGGTGTCTTCCTGGGCTGGCACGAGAAGAGCACGCTTCCCCTTTAAGGGCGCCTGGAGCGACAGTGTTGCCGGTGTCTTCCTGGGCTGGCACGAGAAGAGCACGCTTCCCCTTTAAGGGCTCCTGGAGCGACAGTGTTGCCGGTGTCTACCTTGGCCGGCACGAGAAGAGCACGCTTCACGCGCCTTCGACGTTTCATCGTCGTCGGAGGCGGCGTGCGTCGGAGAGTCTCTGCGGGCCGTGATTACAATCCACCCACAACCATCCGAGGAACGTGCATCAACCTCATCTTCAGCAACTTTAGGGTCCATCCACTACTAAACCCTTGACTTTAATTTCACAGACCGTAAGGTGGTCATAATCAAAGCGGAACGCAAACCACTGCTTGACGTCCCCTACGTTGAACATGATGATGGTAATGCTTAAATAAAGACGAACTCATGCCACGTACAACGTCTCTCTCTCTCTGTCTTAATGCCTCTCCACTCTAACACCCCTCCCCCTCCAATAAAATTACACCATCTTCCCGTAGAGGAACCCTGAGTAGTATGCGAAGCAGTCATGGGGTCAACGCTATTTCCCTTTTCGTAGTTCCGGTAAGTGAAAAATTTGGTAGTTACCATGGAACCCAAACGGTAAATATAACGGTAACTACGTACCTCAACCTAACGGAAACGACGAACTGAAAACTAATGGGCACTTGAATTGACCCCATGGCTGCTTCGCATACTACTCAGGGTTCTCCTACGGGAAGATGGCGTAACTTTTTTTCTTAGTGTTTGTTTTTGTGTTATGGATCCTGATAGCGGCATTTCTTAACTCGTAATTCAACAGAAGGCTTACTAACGCAATTGCTGCCTGCCTTGTGAGTAAGGTATGCTGCATGAAGTTCACACTCTTGCTGACCCTTGTATGTTTGTGCAACATGCTCGTCTTTCTGAGCTGTTTTGAATTTCAGTTAGTAGGCACCAACTAGCCCAAACCACCATTCTAACGCAATTTGTTTGATGTTTGCGATGAAATTGCAATGTCTTCGGGTCAAAGCAGTGTCTTTGATGAACCAAGCTTGTATTTTGTCTTCATGGCTGCTTTAAGATGTAAACAATACTTAATATTCGGAGTGGTTGCCGCAAAGGTGACATCACGAGTAGTTCCAGCCATTTACGGGAGCCGTACGAGAGAATTGTTGCAAACGTATTTTTGAATAGTTGGATCGGTATTCATTGCCACGCGCATGGATAAAATAGGCGTGGCTTCGTTTTTTCGCTTCGTGACCTTCCCGCCAACCAAAGAAAAGAAGCATCACTTTTTCGTATTTGAGCAATTCCTTCGTAGTTGGGCATAGATGTCCATTAATAAAGACTGCTCTCTGTATGAGCGGCATGGCGTCCTAAGCGGAAATTGGGAGCGTTTTGATCTTTCGTGTGCAATTCTGAGTGGCCGTTGAATGTGGAACAACTAATTTGGGTGCCTGCGCTTTGATCTCTGTATATAGTTCCGGTCCTAGTTTGACATTAATCGAGGTCTCGTTTAATTAAAGACCTTTTAAATGCTCGACAATCGCTTAAAGCACGTTCGGAATGGTTTTATCTTCTGTTATGGCTATTGTAATGTTCGGAGTACCTTTCTTTGATTACAGTCCAGACGCAATGACTCAATGGTCATGTCGGAACGCCTGATTTTTCAATGGTTCACAGTTATTAAACTCTCCAAAATTATCTCATTTCTTTTCTTTTCCCGTGACCTGAACCATGCAACACAATATTGAAATATTTCCCTAAGTACTCGTGAAGCTTAATACAGTCAGAAATAAATCTATCCGTTTTTTTTACAATGGAACTGTCCTTTTTGTGTCTACATACGAGAAAATTCACTCCCCTCCTTCTCACCTCGGTGCACCCTCTCCCTTTGGCCATTTGCTCACCTCCAGCTCTTCATATTCGCGTATATCACCTTGAAGTGCAGAGGTGCGCTGCCTGACACGAAAACGTAGAACAGGGTGAATAACACAAAAACAGACAAGGTGAGGCGCAAACTACAAACTGTTTATTATCATGTGAAGGGGGGCGGTTATATATGACGGAAATGAAAAACATACACGAAAAAATAACAATAAAACGCTACACGTGACATGATATCTATTCCTCACTTAGGAAACCTATTTCACGCGCCGAAAGCCGGATTGAAGGGGAGCTAACGCAATCTCCCTCCACTCCTGACAAAATTGCATATGCTTCGTATATCTCGCGAATAATCTTGTCTTTGGAGCGGAACAAGATGGTTGTCCCCTCAAAATCGGGGCGAACATCTCTTGTCGCCACTTTTAACATGCGCGGCCAAATTTACATTTGCCGCCAGTTGCGCGCATTGCATTCTGATGTTCCCGTAATCTGTCGTTGGACAGGCGGCCTGATTGCCCCACGTACGACCTACCACACGAGAGGGGGATCTTGTATACAATACCCTCTGCGCAGTTGATTGATTGTGGGGTTTAACGCGCCGACGCAACGCAGGCGATTTGAGGCGCGCCGTAGTGGAGGGCTCCGGATTAATTTTGACCCACCTGGGGATCTTTATCGTGCGCCGAATCTCGTACACACGGGCGTTTTTGCTTTTCGCCTCCATCAGAAAAGCGGCCGCCGCGGCCGGGGAATCGAACCCGCGACCTCGTGCTCAGCAGCGCAACGCCTTAGCCACTGAGCCACCGCGGCTGGGTTGCGCAGTTGACGAACTGGCGCCTGTGTCGTGTGCCACATTCGAAACCTTCTTTCGCCTTTTGATTTGCAGCCTTGCACAGTCCCTTTAGTTTCAACAGGGCAGAAAATACCAGCGGAATATTATGTCTGGCGCCCACTTTCTTTAGCCGGTGCGAAACCCTCGGAATGTAGTTCATGACAACTGGTCAAGTCTTAGGTCTTTCCTTGTTCTTCTCTGGGCTGTTCGTGTTTTTCACCTTCTTCCGCACTTTCTATGCAACTGATACATGGACATGGGTAGGGTAACCACCCTTCTTCAGCCTTGTGCATTGGCGGTCCAGGCTGTCCGTCACAGCGTGCGAGCACGATTTCGTGATTGCCTGCGTGATGCAGGAAGTTGCAACTCCACGCTTAATCAGTTTGGTGTGGGACGAGTCATAAGGCAGCAGTCCATTTTCCCCTCTCGTGCGGTAGGCCCAACATGTGGGAAATTCTTCTTCTTTTAAAAACAGGTTAAGAAATTGTAGGCACTTGTTTTCCGGCTTTTCGTGTGTGAAATCTAGCCCCACATGCAACCGGCTGAACTGTTCCATAATTTTAGGGATGGCACTGTCGAGGTTTGTTCGTATCCGCTACGTCGACGACAGTTTAGTATGCATGCCTTCCCGAACAAACCTCGACAGTGCCATCCCTAAATTATGGAACAGTTCAGCCGGTTGTATGTGGGGCTAGATTTCACACACGAAAAGCCGGAAAACAAGTGCCTACAATTTCTTAACCTGTTTTTAAAAGAAGAAGAATTTCCCACATGTTGGGCCTACCGCACGAGAGGGGAAAATGGACTGCTGCCTTATGACTCGTCCCACACCAAACTGATTAAGCGTGGAGTTGCAACTTTCTGCATCACGCAGGCAATCACGAAATCGTGCTCGCACACTGTGACGGACAGCCTAGACCGCCAATGCACAACGCTGAAAAAGGGTGGTTACCCTACCCATGTTCATGTATCAGTTGCATAGAAAGTGCTGAAGAAGGTGAAAAACGCGAACAGCCCAGAGAAGAACAAGGAAAGACCTAAGACTCGACCAGTTCTCATGAACTACATTCCGAGGGTTTCGCACCGGCTAAAGAAAGTGGGCGCCAGACATAATATTCCGCTGGTATTTTCTGCCCTGTTGAAACTAAAGGGACTGTGCAAGGCTGCAAATCAAAAGACGAAAAAAGGTTTCGAATGTGGCACACGACACAGGTGCCAGTTCGTCAACTGCGCAGAGGGTATTGTATACAAGATCCCCCTCTCCTGTGGTAGGTCGTACGTGGGGCAATCAGGCCGCTGTCTCAACGACAGATTACGGGAACATCAGAATGCATGCGCGCAACTGGCGGCAAATGGAAATTTGGCCGCGCATGTGAAGAGTTGCGACAAGAGATGTTCACCCGATTTTGAGGGGACAACCATCTTGTTCCGCTCCAAAGACAAGATTACTCGCGAGATATACGAAGCATATGCAATGTTGTCAGGAGTGGAGGGAGATTGCGTTAGCTCGCCTTCAATCCGGCTTTCGGCGCGTGAAATAGGTTTCCTAAGTGAGGAATAGATATCATGTCACGTGTAGCGTTTTATTGTTATTTTTTCGTGTATGTTTTTCATTTCCGTCATATATAACCGCCCCCCTTCACAAGATAATAAACAGTTGATAGTTTGCGCCTCACCTTGTCTGTTTTTGTGTTATTCACCCTGTTCTACGTTTTCGTGTCAGGCAGCGCACCTCTGCACTTCAAGATGTTAAAACACCAACTAGCCCACTCCCAAGCCTTGCTGAACCTAAATACGTATATCACCCCTAGAAAAAAAAATTAAAGCCGTTACACTCAATGTGAAAGCTGTCGGAAGTGCAGAGCAGTGATTCGCCATAATGGGCTGTAGCGCCGTTATCCGCTCAGTGCCACCACCCAATGCAAATAAATTTCCCGCCTTCGCAGTGCTCGCGCGCCCCCTGCCTGAAACTTCGCCAACGGGAGTTCTGTTCTTATTGTACTTGCTTTTCCTTCCGCACGTGCCGGCGTTGTACTGCCACTTTTTTTCGCTTACTATCGTAAAAACCAACCCAACGAGCGTTCCTAACTAAATGAACGCGGGCGCTGCCGGTTAATTACTAATATTTTGCCTCAAATGTACCTGCAGCTTTCTTTACGCTAAACAACGGGGAGATGTATAACAACCGCCAGCGGTTCACGAGTTTCGAACGCTTATAACTATATAAACCGCTTGGCTTTCGAAGCCTCTGGGTACGCCGCGACGACTGCGGCTACGACGGAACGCCGGCTCTACTTAAGTCCAGCGAGCGAGCTACGACGACAAAGCGAGCCTCTAAAGTGCTCTGCACTTAAAATGTCTCCTCAGCAACTAATTTGTATTTAGAAGGGAACCTGGCTTTGATAAGATCTGTGCAAACTTAGTGTTTGTAAGCTGGTTCTCACACATCGTAGATTGCACAGTGAAGCCCACTCACTAATCAAACGAAAGACGGCAATGGGCGCGAACGCGGCAAAAGAAGAGCACGGACGACAAGTTCACTATACCCTAAAATGTAGTGAACTTGAGGGAGTTATTATGAACGTCATAGTTAGCGCTTCAGTGTACACTACATGTAAGCGTAGAAACCGCATGCATTTTTTTCCGTTTCCTCCATCTTGAGTTCTTCGCTCTGCGCATTCCCCAATCCACGCCATTCTGCTTTTAAAGGGACGGTGAAACACTTCCGATAAGCGCTTTCCCTCTTTCCTTCTCGTCTGGAAGCCCTGTGAAAGCTATAGTTATCGCCAGCACGGAAAGGTGCTGCGTGATTTGCTCGTCGCAGCAGATCCGCCTTCGGCTTCTGCTGTGCTTATGTGGCGGTTTTTTTAAAGTGGCTACTGGATGCTTTTATTGCTGCAACTTAAATGAGGCCAATAGCCGCTATACCTCTCTAATGACGTCATTCGAGCGCTCGAAGAACGCCAAGGCTGGGACAGAGAGAAAAATTTTTTGAGCAAGTTTGAAAGTTATATGATGGGAATAAAGCAGAAAATTTTGGCTGAGATAGTTCGCGATCCCGTATTCTATGTACTGGATGTGTTTGTTGAGTATTTTCTGGAAGAATTTAAGATTTAGAAAAAAGTTGAAAAAATTGATTAGAGGGCTCGTTTAAACTGAAATAAAGCCAATGAGGCCATTAAACGCTTAAATGAGGCCAGTAGCCGCTTTACCTCCCTAATGACGTCATTTGACCGCGCGAAAAACGCCAAGACAGGTAGAGAGAGAAAAATCTTTTGAGCAAGTTTCAAAGCTATATGATGGGCATCAAGCAGCAATTTTTGGCTGAGGTAGTTTGTGACCTCTTATTCTAAGTACTGGATGTGTTTGTTGAGTGTTTACTGAAAGTATTTAGGATTTCGAAAAAAGAGAAAAAAAAAACATAATACGTGTTGTTGGGGGAGTTGGTTCATATTACAGAAATACGATATAGCGCAGCAACTTCGGCATATTGGCGATAGCAAATTCGTCAATAGCTTGTTCCCACTTCGGCAGATTATATCCACGCTTACGCGATCATACAAAGCCCCGGCGGCTTCGTTTATCATGTGCAGCTTTACCGCTCGTGGCAGTCCTTTCAACAGCGATTGCTCCGTAGTTCTTCAGCGAAATGTGAAGTTATTTTGCGCAGCTAACATTGGGGGAGAACACTTGCTTTGTGCGCAGTTTCAAGTCTCGCACATTGCGCGACTAGGTTCCTGAGCCATGGTTTTGATTGATTGTAGGGTTTAACGCGCCGACGCAACGCAGGCGATGAGGCGCGCCGTAGTGGAGGGCTCCGGATTAATTTTGACCACCTGTGGATCTTTAACGTGCGCCGAAATCTCGTACACACGGGCATTTTTGCTTTTCGCCTCCATCAGAAAAGCGACCGCCGCGGCCGGGAATCGAACCCGCGACCTCGTGCTCAGGAGCGCAACGCCTTAGCCACTGAGCCACCGCGGCGGGTTCCTGAGCCATGGAAACTTTTCCATAGAAATGCACGGGGAGTAAGATTTGACATGGAATTACACACAAAATATTCATAATCCTGGAATATTATTTTAGTATTTTGATGTTCACGTTGACTACTTGCTTTACGCCAAATATCACTTTCGTGAAGTGGTTTTGCTAGGTTCCTGAGAGGTCGGAATTTTGAGCGAGAAAGCTGGGTATGTCTGCGTATTTGGTCGCAGTTTGCCGCCACACGCTTGCTCGAGCACGTTCCTATTTGTACGCCATTCAAACACCCCCATTCAGCTCAGTGGGATGCAAATTAGCTTTCCCGGCAGTCGGGATTGCTTACAAGTTTACTTAGGGACCGGGTGCGTGTCGTTTGAAAAGAACCGACAGGTCCGTTCGATGGAACGCCACGCAAAAGGGGGGAAAGCAGTTTTATAAAGCGCCTTCGGTGTGGAAGTAATTATGCTTGTAAGCAGCTTCATACGCTGGAGTGGCTTCGTGGTTCGCTGGGTTTAATTTGAATGCTTGGCTCCTCGCAAAGAAGGTTTGGTCGCGTGTGTGGCTGACAGGACGTTGGTAAACGAACAAAGCTGCATTTGCTGGGCTGAAGCCGTGCCTTCGGTGGACGCAAGCGACAAGGAGAGTTTGATGTAAATGAATTTCGAAGGGCCTTCTCTTAGTTTGGCACGTGGCTCGACTTCCGTTGTTGCGGGTAAAAAAAAAAAGAACAGCATGATGTGAGAATTCGTGGGTTGCGCCGGCTGTGCTTGACAACTGGCTGTGTACTTTAAAGGCGAATAACCATTGACCGGTTAGTTAAACATATTTTGAATGACGATATAAGCACAATGAGCAGCGGAAAGGAAAGCCCACGAACTGCGTGCATGAGTGCTGGTTACGAAAGAAGTTTTATTCCACCATTTCCTATCCTCAGGAAAACGGTGAGGCGGTAACATAAAGCAAACATCGCTGGTGACACTTTAGTCTACTTACGGGATTCGAAGGCGAAAACGTAATGCCTACTCCTGGGTGACGCTTGTCAGTTTTTTTACCGGTATATCGTTCAAGCGCTTCTTTCTTGGCTTTCGTTTCTTCATCGTTTGGCGCGCATTACTTTAAAGGCAAGCGTGGCAGGGGGCAGCAAAAAGTTAGATAAGCAGCTGAGATAAAGAAGTTGGCGGGGTAAATTGGTCGCAGTTAGCGCAGGACCGGGATAATTGGAGGTCCATGGGAGAGGCCTTTGCCCTGCAGTGGGAGTAGACAGGATGGTGATGATGATGATGATGATGATGACTTTGAAAGGAAGACTGGGGGCACGTCATGCAATAGCTGTTCCCGAATCAGAGTTCTCTGCACATGCGGTGGACCTGCTCAACTCGCGTGCCGCAACGCCCACAATAGGTTAAGCCTTCTTCCGTCGCTGGAAACGTGCTGATGTGGCGTAATAGTGACGCACTCAGGTCTGACCCGGCGGACCGGTGTTCGTTTCCCGTACGCACTCAAACCTGTTCTTTACTCTCTACGCCGGCGGCCATTTTCTGTAACAAAATACTACAACGTCGGTTTTTAAGGCGAAGGTTTCTATGCCTCACTGATGGCGTGAGGCGTCCGCGTGAAAACGCACTGCGGGAAAGCCCACTTTACGTAAAGGGTTCCACAGAACGGTGCACGATGATGATAAGCGACGACACATCAAGCGCTCAAAAAAAAAAAAAAAAAAAGGCTTCGCGAGCTCGGAATCGAACCCTCGCGTTATGAAGGTGACGTCCATTCAAGATCGTAACATTCCGACACGGTCGAAGGTGTTTGGATTTCGGACTTTGACTCAAGTTGCGTGGGTTAAAGCTTCGCGTTTTCAAAATCTTTCACTGAATAAGAAAGGGGTTTTGGTTCTTATTGCGTAACTACTGATGTGCAGCGCGAAATTTGAAATTTGTTCAGTATTTCTTGCCTTTCTTTCCCGGTGTACGAGGTTTTTTTCCCGCTGTGTATGGGACATGCGTTCCGGTGCACGAGGGCCACGCGAAAAATGCGGCGATGCGGACTTCTAAAGGCCCGTTTCCACTTGCGAGGAAAGCGAGCGAAAGCGACGGAAATTCCGTCGCTTTGGCGCGTGACGGTCGTTCTTATCGAACGGTTGGGGTCAATTTTGGTCGCGCGACAGAATTCCCGTCGCTGTCGTTCGCTTTCGTCGGAAGAGTGAACGGGCCTTAAAGCAGGAGCAAGGCGGACGAGATGCTCATGCATTCTTAACCCTTTCGTTCATGGGGGTGTCAATTGACGATATCGCATAAAAATTCCTCTAGCTAATACAGAACGGAACGGAACCTGCCGTTTTTCTGTGGAATTGTTCTTCAGTGATGTCTATTGCGATAGATGTCACCATTGTTGCGTTTTAGCGGAGCTGGGCGCTCCAAAGAAGAAGAAGGTCCAGTGAAGAAAAAGTTCCGACGTTGACGCTAAAAAAAAAAAAAAAAAAACGAAGGTCCTAGTTTTATTCCCAAGCTTAAATCTATAAATACGTGCACTACGAAGTTTATTTTTTGTTTGTAGGGTCATGTGGGGACTACGTTTAGGACAGCATAAAAAAAGATGTCTCTGCTCAATGTAAAAATGTTACGGTGCAGAAGTTCAAATTGTTTGCCTTATTAATTAATCAGGTAACACTTGCACTACCAGCGCTATTTCTTGTCTGTGTGCTTACAGGGATCCAAAAATTAAGAAAACACACAGAAAACTTTACTTTGCGTGAAATAAAAAGAAACAGGGCTGAAAGAACTAAGGGGCCCTGCAAAACGTTTTCCAGTATTTTTTTTTTTCAAAATCTTCAATCCTACCAGAACGTAGTCAACCAATAAATCCAGTACTTTTAGATTAGGGGGTCACAAAGAAACTCGAACAAAAATTACAACTTTCTGCCCATGAGGTAACTCAAAAACTTGCTCAAAAGATTTTCCCCTCTTTACCGGTTTCAACATTCTTCGACCTCTGGAATTACGTTGGCCGGCTTTCTCTCAGTTGCGGCAATGGACGCATTCGATAGCCACTTTAAAAAGGAAGCCGCGAAGGCAAAGCAGAAACGGAAGGTGCATCTGCTGCGACGAGCAGATCACCCAGTGCCGCTCCGTGAAGGCGATAAATAAAGCTTTTGCACTGCTCCCAGACGCGAAGGAAAGAGTGAAAGAGTTTATTGGAAGTGTTGCAGGGTCCCTTTAAGATAAAACAATATATCTTCAATAAACGTTTTGTCACTTGCACTTGGGAATTTAGATTATCTGTCCTGGACTCACCACTGACTATTTTCTGGTTGTCCGAGGACGCCTCGCCATAGCAAAGCACGCGGAGCACGAATACAGAATTGCGTGTCGGACAGCAGGAGGTGAGGGGGGTGCAGTCTAAGAAGCCCACGTATGTCGTCTTCACCACAGCGCTCTAGAGTGACCAATCGAAGTGACCAAGCGTGCGAATTCGGCGAATGAGGAAGCGCAGTATATCACTTGAGTAAATGAATGAATGAATGACTTTATTTAGAAATAGGCCTGAGGCCCTGGGGGTTATTGGAAGATGAGGGAAGGGGAGTCGAAAGCCTCAATGAAAGTCTCATGTACCCTATTAAACACAACTTGTCCGTTTGCAGGCCCTACTAGGGCTGTCAGACCGCTCTACACGGCTTTCTAAAGACTACTGGCAAGTGAATAAATTCCTACGCGTTCGAGAAGGATAGCATCGGAACGCAGGCGCTCCAGGTGTTCCGCGTTCGTACGTGGTGGTGGGCAATAGGCTACGAGCTGTTCTTCGGCCGATTTCGAATGTCGGACATGACCATATTAGGTGAAACAAGTTCGGGAGGGTATTAGCGGCACCGTAGAAATTGCACGTAGGTGCGGATGAAAGGGAATGTGCTGCCGTGGTACCATTTGCGAACAATGTCCAGAGTGTAGCGGCGTCCGCGCATGCCTTGTTAACAAAGATTTCGCCCTGCCGAGAGAGGGACATCCAAGCAGGGAGAAAGCCCTGGGAGGGGGGGGGGGGTAATAAAGAACAGTGGGGAATCGAAAACAGCCAAGGTAAACCAAAAAGAGGCAGGCAGATTGAAACGAATAAATGCAGGGAAAAAATGGAGCTAAAACGTCGTTAGAGATTACAGGGCTGAGAAGATGAACATCAGAAGGAAAATTTCTACGATAATTCCCAGGGCAGTGCTTTGCTTTTTGAGGCTAGAAGCAGGTTGCTTGCGAACTAAGAGTTTTGTGGGGAAGTATTCACAAATGATGGGGGTATGCGTGGTCTGCGGAAAAGAAAACAGAAACTAGCGGCACATCGTGTTTAGAATGTGAGGGTATCCATCCAAATCTACATGAAGGGGAATATTGGGCTTCAGAAGCCCTAGGATTTAAGGGTATCACAGAGGAAGTTACCTTCAAGGCTGTCGAGGGGACGAAAAGAGATTAGAATGCTGGTGGACGAAAAGCAGAGAGGGGGAATATTGCCTAGGACAGTTACCACCTGTAACAGGAAAAAAAAAGTATTTTGTGCCTAATAAGCTTTTTGTGCCTGCCCTAAGCAGCGCTAGTATGAACAAAAGTGTAAACATATGTATATGTAGTCCTTTTGGTAAGATGACATGTCAATCACCCCCCGATACAAAGGGGAAACCAATAGAAATCATCATCATCATCATGCTTTTGGAGCCGCCGTTGACGTTGTTGCCGCAGTTGTCGTCTTTTTTGATACCAGGCTAAAGATGCAGGTGAGATTTTGTCAGCGGGCGGGGTAGCCTGGAGACGAGTCGAAAGAAGGCACTCCGTTATGTGCTTGCTGGTTTCCAGTCCCTCCAGCTGTGGGACCAGGTGTCCAAGCCAGACGAATATGAATGCCTTGTCCGTGCAAGGATTGAACTGTGTTTATAATGTGGTTGGCGGTGAGATTATCGGTATAGGCCTTGTTGAGTTCCTGGAGGGCAAAATGTGAATCGGTAATGAGTGGTAATGGTGATATTCGGGTTGCTGGGAGGTCTGAATTTGTTGGGGTGCTCCAAGAATGGCAAATAGCTCGACATTGTAAGTAAGACCGTACGTGTTGCTGATCTGCCGAGATCCGTTCAGGGTTGGGTCTTCGGCTCAAGTCCAGGTTATTGCTGCGCTCATGCCGCTAATAGCTGCATCTGTAAAGATGTCCAATTCCTCGGAGCCTTTGGCGGTGGCCAACTTGCCAATGCACTGTTCCCGTATACGGGAACAGTGCGACGTCGTAAAAGTGTATACACTTTTACGACGTCGCGCTATGGGGCGGCGACGAAGTAAGCCGAGTGCCGGGCGTTCCCATGGCGAAGAGCAGGTGGTATATTGGAGATATCTGTTCGGCTGTTTTGGTGGTCCCATTGTTGGAGAGCTTTCCCTTGAGGACGGCCCAGTGTTGATTTTCGTAGGTGTAGCTCCTTGCGGCTTCTGCAAGCCGTGGCGGGATGGTTCTTGACCTCGCTTCCATTGGGCTCGTGACACAGTTCCATAAGATGTGCTTCTGGTCTTCAGTCTCCCTGCAGCAGAGCTGGTCCTGCGGGCGCTCGCAAGGCATGAGACTCGCGAGTCGGCAACCGCGAGCTCACGTCTCGGATGAGTAGCCACCAGGACGACGCCGAGGCCCGCGTCGCGGCGCGTAAAAACGTCGTTCTGCCGGCTTAAATAAAGTTTATTCAATCTAATCCAATCCGATCAATTTCCCTGAGGGGTAAGGTCAAGGCGCTGTTGATGATGCAATTTTGTCTCTTCCACTAGGATGGGGAGGGGTAGAAGTGGTGCAGCCTTCTTTCTCCAGGAGGTCGTATCTGGTGTGTTGCGGGAGGCCCGTAATGGCGCGTATAGTGGCACGATGCAATACACCGAGGTCTTTCATATGTCTATCTCGGAGGTTGTAAGTGGAAAAGCCATAGTTCATTCGGCCTATTGCAACGGCTCGAGCCAGGGTGAGACATGAGCGCTGTTGGGTTCCACCATACTTGTTCGATATTCTTGTAATTAAATGCAAAGTTTGCCGCCAGGTCGTTTTTAGTAACGGATCTATGCATTGGGACTGTTGCAGCTGCTAACTTCCATGCCCAAGAGCCGGATAGTGCCATTCTGGGACATAAGTGTAGTGTTTCCCATGTCAAGCCGTAACTGGTAATCCGGATTTGTGGCCTGGCGGCCATCGACACTGAGAAATTCTGTCTTGGTTGGGGACAATTGCAAGTTCAGGGCTGTGAGGGATCTCTCAAGGCTGTACACGGCTGCTTGTAGTTCCGTTAGCATGTGCTCAGTGTCTGGATAGTCTACCGCTTCCGTCCTCACCACGACGTCATCGGCATAGATAGCAAAGCGAGCGGACGTGTCTTGTTCGAGGGATCTGGCCACTCTGTTCGTAGCCATGGAGGTTGAAAAGCATTGGCCCTAGTATGGAACCCTGCGGTACCCTTCTGTCGAGGAAGAATGTGCGGGGGGTCCCACTATCATCTTGGGTCGAGAGCCGAATTGGGCGTTCAAGAAAACTGAGTATCCAGGTTTGCGCTCGTTGACTGGGGAAGGCCAGCGCGATCTCCTTGAGTATGCCTTCTTGGCTAACATTATCAAACGCTTTCTGCATGTCTACTGCCAGGGGGTAATCTGGTGTAAGCTTTCGTGAGGTCCAGTTAATAACTCTTCGTAGTAACCATAGGTAGTCTTGAGTGCCGAGATTGGGCCGGAAAACTTGAGTAAAAAAATGAATGTGCGCAGGGACAACACGCAAGGTGTGAATGGCGTTTTCGCATTGCGCGATGTCCTTGCAGAAGATGCCCTTTTTACCTCAAATTGAATGCTAGGTCATATCACCCGCCGAATCTGCACACTTGGCGGCTCCTATTAATCATTCTGGAGAATTTTTGATGAACCAATACTCAATATACCGCATACGTCCTACGTGTATACGGAGGGCGTCCCTTTAGAGTATACTGGCTGTCAAAACTTCCAGTGCCACGGCCGAGGCTTAACAAACTAACAAAACGAGGCATGGAAAACTAGGGCGAAGTCCGAGAGAGCTGTTTTCTTCGTAACATTTAGCTGCTAACAGTGAAGGTTAAGCACGAACGCCAGACGGGGTACGAGTGGGGTTGGCGCCACACCTACATGGCCCGCCAGTCCGCACTCAAAACAGGTCCTGTTCTCTTTCGCACTCGTAAGTGCGGCTTTGAATAGGCTTAACTGGACTCGCAACTTGCGTAACGGCTGACTGACGACCGAAGCGTACCGCACTGAATAAGACTCGTTGGATTTCGGGCCAGCCACAGAAATCGGGGCCAGTATATGTCTCGGAGTCTTCTCTGAAATGTTTTGCCCACTCCTTAAGCTAAGCCCTGAGATATCTTGTGTCATTGGCCGCGTCGCTCGTTATAGGCTCTCGTCGCGAAGACGGGTGAAGACGTTCGCTGGGATTTACGAGCCCTGTGCAGGGAGCTGTATGCTTGATAGGGACGCAACCTTTGGGGAGGAGTAAGTTAGCCCGGCGGTATACATAAATAACAGCCCGTATAGAAGCGGAGGACCCGTCGGCGGCGTCGTGACGCGGACGTAGTTCATTGCTCTTGCGGGGATTTGGTTTATTGAGATATAAAGCTGGCGGACGTGCCTCTGGCTTTAATCTTTTTGAATTTATAGTCCCGCCCTTGATGCGCATGCGCGTTCGGGCTGTAATGCTTTTCAGTACCAGTCGCTTTTTGTGTATACGATATTGCGCTAAGCAGCCTTCATAAAAGGCCAATGTCTCTATCTCTGCAAACAGTATTTTTATTCTTGCCACATACTTTCACAGGGCCTGATAAATTATGTTCTTCAGTTAAAATAAATGAAGGTCATGTACACAGTACCGACTATCGCTATGTGCTGCAACAAGTCACGGACGTTTCCTGCCGTGGAAATAATTTGAAGGAGTCGTTTGCTCGTTTCCCCAAGTGTTTCCAATGTGTGAGTGGTACGAATAAAAAACGCCGCTGTGTATGAACTGTGATGGAATCGGTCGCATTCTGGTTAAGGCTAGCACCGGAGTTTTCTGAGAGAGACAGAGACAGAGAAACAGAGTAAGAAAAATGTTGTTTATAGCTTTTTCTGTAAAGGGATTGCGTCTGTGCGCCACCGGTTTCATATATCGCTTTTTGAGAGTGGCTGTATGTTCGTAGCGGTGACCGGAATTTTTTCACGCAAAATACCTTGTGCAACGGGAAATTTCACATTGACCTTAAAACCAGCCGTAAGGCTTAAAAAGGAAGCTATGAACCGTTTCCTTGAAGCTTTAGCAGTTGAATAAACATTTGTCCTGATAGGGGATTCGAAGTGTATATAATGCAGTGCCTCTAAAACTAAGCGCCGCTGCTGCTCGCATCAAAATCCAGGGGTATAGCTTCAGTGCGTAACTCCTTTTCCTCCCCCAAGAAAAAAAATCAAATTTTTTGGCCCTACACGAAGGTTTATCTCCTTTGTTTTGATTTGTTGTAATGCGTATCATTTTTGCGGAGCATGCCCGCATGCAGGACCGTATAACTCTCGGCATTTCCACAAAAATGCAGATTTGGCGGAAGTAACTGCTTTAATCGTCTTAACAGCGTAAATAAAGATAATACGGTCGGACAGAACTAAGACAAACAAAAAAATAAATAAAAAATAGAAAAAGAAAATTTCCACAAAAATCTTCTGACAAAATCGAAAATGTGCATCCTATACATCTCCCATTAAAACCGGAAGATAAAAGAAATAAGTCCGCAAGAAAACGATGGGAATACTTATAAATATAGCGTAAACGAACCAACTCTAAAGTACGCTTTGCGTCTTCAAAAAAAAAACATAATTAGGAAAGGGAAGGCACTTAATCGCTATAATAGTATATATTTACATCATTGACTAAAAGAAACAAAAGAAAACTTAATAAAATTATGCAACGTGTTTCGCTACGCATAGCCATATTTAGCTGTAAAGAACTCACACCCTAGACAAGAGGCAAATGAATGCTAGGCATTAGTAGACAATTCACTGAATTTCTGAATATTTATTAGTTTCTTCTTAGGAAGCGGGTGGTATTGAAGTGGGATAGTCGAATTGCTGCTCCATAGGCTAAGTAGGAAGGCTAGGTAGGCTAAGTAGGCTAAGTAGGAAACAACACAAGCGCGAATAAGCCGGAAACAGCATTATCCGTGTTTTAATTGCCCTTTTCGTCATTTGTAGCAAGCTCAGCATAATACAACTCGACATACGTGTAAGCATTAGCTCGACTTGGAATAATTCAGACTGACTTACTCCAGCTGTTCCTCTTCGCCCTAAAGAACGGCGTCGATCTTCTGAGAGCTAATGAAATCTTCAAGAGAAGGTGAAAGCTCTCGTCACTAATTAAATGTTCGCCTTTCTAGCGACTCAATATTGCACTTGTGATTGGTTGTTCTTTTACGGCATTACTCTCCGCGAGCACTCGGACCTTGATGAATCACATATTGAAGAAGGGAAAAACAAATTCTTAAAAAATACTTATATATTTGGAGGGCGGGGAGCCCACACGCCGAACTGAAGTTTCCGCAACTAGAAACAGCAAATGAGCTTATTTCGTAGAGATATAACTTTCAACGTTGCTTCACGAGGGTTAAAAGCTTCTTCGTAAGACCACAATTTCACAGGATTTATTGGGTAACAGCAGCGCGTGTTTATTCGCTGAGCTGCGTATACGAACAGGGATGTCGTGACGAACTTGCATGCCAGCATCTTGGTGCCAACAGTGCGAATAAAAACACCATGGTTGCTTTAGTTTTTTCTGTTCCGATTTCGGAATCCCCAGAAGATTCAAGGACGACCTGAAGCCCTACCTACTAGGCAGAAGGACGTACTCACTACCAGATCCCAAACTCATCAGGGAGGAAGCGGCGACTACATACAAACTTGCCCGGCGCTGCACCCACTACCACACAGGTACGCAGAAAATAACGACTTCGTATGCAAGTGCAGCTCTCTTCCAGGCCTCCTGTGCCACATGGCGTGGGAGTGCGTGAGAGCCAACACACAATTCGTTGCCGAACGAGCAAAAGAGCAGTGGGAGGAGCCAGCACCAGCCCTGAGAACCAACTCAGGCTGGTGGACAGGGCGAGGCGGACGGCCAGGGCCCATGCCGTCCTGGTATAGGGACACCACCTGCCTTGGACGGCAACCAAATCGTCGTATCTCTACGCGGCTTATTATTATTTCTACGCGGTTTATTAGGGGCGAAGCTCCTCTTGCTCGGGCCCTGTCCCGTCCCTCGTTGCTGCTGTATACGGCACGGCACATTAATGATGATTGTGGCAGGATCCCCCTGGGGATTGGCCAACCAAAGATTGGCCGAAGAGGACAAAACGTTCCACGCGTTCGTTGCTACCCAACAGGGAGACGAGGAAGAAGAAGAGGTTGTCGTTCGTCACCTGCGAGCTCAAGACACGTACCGGGGGTACACGATACAAGACGCTCTGCAGAAGGCGACGGCCAAGGTGGCTAAAATGTCACACACCGAATTCGCCAACTTACCCGTGGAGATTCTCATCGTCCAAAACAACCCCTACACAACAACTACAAACATCGACGCCTTCTCCAACTTCCAAATACAACCTCTCATCCAAGATCCTCTCGCCACGTACTTCACCGGCCACAAAATTATAATCTTCAAAGGAAAGAGCTTCCCACAGCTTTGTAATCAGTAATGTAATCCTTGTATATAATTTCATCGATATGTAAATAATAAACACCATGTATATAAGTGTACATAAAAACACCCCTACAACAATGTGTCGAGTTTTCAAATGATGTGCGGGCGAATGTTTCACGCTTTTACCGATATACATTGGAGCTTCGCCCCTCTCATCATCATTCACTTCGTTGAGAGGGCGGAATTTTTTTAGTTTTTTATGTACTGTAGAACACTTTTGTACGCTGGCGCCTGTTGTACGCTGTTGTACGTACACAGTTGTACGCTGGCACGCTGTTGTACGCTGGTACACTGTTGTCCGCCGGGGCGAGGACTTGGGCTTAAAGGCCGAAGTTAGGCTTAAGAGCTGCGCGCCGCCCCGGCGGACGCTGTCCGCCGGGGCGACGAGTTAGGCTTAAGGGCGTCGTGCCGGTGGACGGCGTAAGGAACTTAGTCGCTCGCACGCTCGTGCTCGCACGCTCGAGATGGCTTTTTCTGCCGACCTCCGGCATTGTGTACTATGTACATGATCTCAATAAAGTTCATTGTTCATTGTTCTACAACAATGCCTACTACTACTACTACTACTACTACTATTCCTACTACTACTCCTACTACTACTACTACTACTACTACTACTACTACTACTACTACTACTACTACTACTACACCATTACATATACTACTACCTCCTCCCGAGTCGCCACCACCACTGTTCCGCTTTGAGTGTTGGAAAGGACATCACATGTACGTACCTTCACAAGGGGCCATCCCGAGCACGGCGAAGAGGAGTACAGCTTTCAGTGTGTCTAGCTTTAACATTTTCACCATTTTACCTCGCTGATGAGCGTCTTCATAATGCCGCACCCACCAGCGAGCGAGGAACCTAAAGCTTGAAAAATACCTTTCTGTGGGCCCACCTAGAAGCAGAGTTTTTAAAACGTGGAGAGCAATGGAAGCCACGGCACCAGTATACCGTTCAAAAGAGTCATGTTCGATTTCGTCTTTTGTGAGTGGTTTACAATGCGCTGACATTGTCCGAGCTGTTTAGTCTGCAACATTTCGAAACAAAGAAGGGCCAGAAAGAGCCAGGCATAATACGTCGACTAATTAACAGCTTCCGAAAAGGAGGCTGACTTGTGAAGCACTCTTAGCCATTTCTCGGCTTCTAGGAAATCAACACGAGTTTTTCGAAATCCGGCTGAGCGACACAACGAATGAAGACAAACCCTTACTCGTCGTGTCTAACAGTTGGACCATTGATTCTTTGAAACAGCTGTTCGTTTGAAAGAGCTTACGAGCCCCCACCTTCTCATAACATCCACGGGCAACGCCGTCTCAAGTACGTTGTAGTAAACATTTGTAACTGTACTTCCTCACCAGTTTTTGCTGTCAGAAAGGTGGATCATGCTTTTTTTGGCATCAAACAAAATAGGACAAATTTATGAACAAAGAGACAAAAAATTAGCAGTGGCTTAGCTCGGCTATGCGTGGATATACGTAGCGTTCGCTAAGGTTCAGCTGGTGATCCTGCTTACTGCTTGCTAAAGCGATTTACAATCCAATCATAATCAATCACATCAATTCAATCCAATCCAATCCAATCCAATCCAGGCGCGCGGTGGCAGCTCTGGCGCGCCCGCTGTGCGCCATGCGACATCACTCCTCCTCGCGCATGCGCAGCACGGCTCTCCAGGAGCCACGTGAAACTGCTCAACCTTGCCAATGTAGCTCACGCTACAAAAAAGTACAATGCTGCTATTGAACTGAAGGGTGTATTGGCGTACCTTGTAATTCCTTGAGCATGATTCCATCACCGCTGTTATGGTGACAACTATCAAATACATAGCGCTTTTTCAAAAGCTCGTTGATATTGTACAGTCGAGACCGCTTATAACGGACACATCGGGAAACGGAAATCAGTTCGTTATATCCGATTTTCGCTATATCTGGACACAAATATATGTTCCAAAGGGTGACGGGAAACGAACATTTGTTTGTTATAGCCGCTAGTTCGTTAAAACGGGGTTCGCTTTATGTGGGCTATACTGTACCTTATTCCTGGCAGGTGGTTTTTTATACTCGTTGGCGTTATTGCGATATGAACTGGATGCAGTGCTTCATCCTTAGTTCATTTGTCTGTTATAACTGAGCGTATTTGCCCTGAGATCGATCAAGAATGCGGCACTGCCGGTTCTAATGACACTAGTCGCTCTTAATATTCTTGAATGCACATACTATATTTTTAGAATGTTTGACTGTACGTACGGATAAATCTAACTGTTTTTTTATCAGACCTTGTAAACAAGGGAAAGCAACATAATCAACATTTTCATCTTCATCGTCAACACATTTATCTGGCGTAGCAAACTAGACGTTATAGCTCTGCTGACATCTCCAGTAATTTTAAAGGTCGTTCTCTCACTCTCGCGCAAGAGAATGAAGAAGGTTCGACTTTACGAGACATTTAGGTGTTGTACAAAATTTATAGCAATCTCAAATCGAAACATGAATGACAGTAAGCTCGAAAAAATCTCTTTTATTCTTTGTTCCTTTCTCCAAACACTTTCGCTTGAAAGTGCGGCCAGAGGTGACAGTGTAGCAATATGAGCAGCATCTTAGTCGTCAACATTTTTCAGACTGAGCAGCGACGCTTGTCTTCATGCTTCTGCAAAACGTCGTTTGGCGAGTGCCTGCAAGACGTGAGGGCATACGCTGAGTGGCGGTTAACAGCATTCACAATAACTTTCTCACATTTTTTGCACGCATCACACCTGCCAATTCAGGCAACAGAGAAATCACTGCAACACTTAGTGTTGTTTCATTTATCTGATTGCCGTGTTATTGTAGTGGATAGTGCACGTTTAAAGAATTTTTTTTTCACCAATTATAACTTCAGGTTACTTAGTTGATTACAAAGCTTGTTTAGCTGCTGATTCAGGGTTGGTGGCTCCGACTCTGAATCAGCCTATTGGCCTGCTACTGGTGTGCTACTGTAGTCTGCTACTGGAAAAGGCTGGGCATGAAATGTCGACACGTTGTCAAACGCGATCAATGGCGGACTCGCTCCCGGGGGATGAAATCCTACTGGGTATTTATTCTGGCGTCTTCGGCAGGACTTCGATGCAAAGCAGACGTTGCAAACTGAGAACGAGGCCGGAACAGTTTGGGTACACTGATGGTGAACGTGTTGACCAGATTTAAAATTCTCACTACTGCGTGTAGCTGTATAGCTTGCTTCCACATGTCTCGCTCGGCAACTGTGTGTCGCGTGCTTCCGTAGTTCGGTCGTCGCTTTGGAGCGGAGTGGGCGTGTTTTGTCGCTCTGCTCCGCTTCGGGGAGACTTCGGATTGGCGGCCCGTTGTCCACGCGGGCGATCGGACTGGATTTGGATATTTTCCGGCCTTCGCTCTGCTGGTGTGGGCCGTCGAGCGCAAGCTCCCGCTCCCCAGTACTCGTGTGTCGGCCACAGTACGGTCCAGCGAACTCCGAAGTGGTTGGAACTGCTGCAGAATCCGCTCTTTGTAACAGCAAGCTTGCCTCTACGCTGCACCCGTCGCGGCTGCTCGTCTCCCGGACGGAGCGTGACGCCAGCCAGCAGTGTTTGAGGTGTGTTGTGTGTGATGGAATCGACCACATTAAAAGTACCCCCCTCTACTGTTTACTCACCTTTCTAAGCTTTACGTTTCTCTACCCTACCCTAGTCTCCCTCTATATTACCTAACCCGAATTGGGTTCAATGCAGGGGAACTCCCATGAGGAGTTAAAAAATATCCCAGTCCATCTTTCCCACGTTTTTTTAAAAACAAACCACCACTACTTAAGTGCTCCTCCCTTTAAAATTGATGAATTTAAAAGAGGCCATCTCTCTAGCATCGAAGTTTTGGACTTGTGAGGAACACAGTTAAGAATTAGCTTTCGAGAGGCAGAAAGAAAGATGTGCTACACTAAAAGGGCGGCAGAACGTGCGTACGGAGAGGCTAAATGAAAAGAAAAGACGCCATCCCACCCTGTGAAAGTGGGTCTCAAGCGAAGCTGTTGTAAGCCACAACACATGCTGATGGGGGAGGGTATGAAGTGTTCCTCGTTGTCTCGGCAGGCTTGTCGCATGAACTAGGCTTCTCTGGTGACAAATGCTTGGTTCTGACGCATGCGCTCGGTGTCTTGGACGAGAACTGCGGCGTCCTGCCTAGCCTGATACATGCGCTAGCCCTTGAATAACGTCAACCCCCCTGCCCTTTCGAGAGCAGCTACAAGAGCCTAATCTTTGCCAGAACATCCATCCCTGATGCGGTTTCGATGCTGGTTTTGTGGTATTTTTCTTTACACGAATACTGAGCTCTATGTTGCCCGCATGATTGGTGTCTTGGGCCTGCGCTTGGTGTCTTGGGCGAGAACTGCTGCGTCCTGCCTGGTTTTGTTTTGTTTACGACACAAAATTTGCCAACCAACGAGAGGCTAACAGCTTCCTCGGCGTAAAAAAAGGAGTAGTGCTCTCGCGCAGGAACGAGAATGTCTCCTTGGTGATACAAGAAGGCATGTGCTAACATTGCAGAGGCGTTGCGCCCGCGGAAGGGGACCAGCCATGGCCGCGAAGCACCCGCACTTAATCTTGCAGAGGCTCAGAAACAGCGGCGGCGGGGAAGAAGCTTGGCTCGAAAAGTGCGGAAGCAGGAAGAGCGTACAAAGGTCAGCTTGAACCTGAGCAAGAACAACTCGGGCATTGGGCGTTTCGATACTAACGGAGTGTGTTGCAGCATAACCACAGCGCTAATTAGAAAAATGAGAAAAAAGGTCCTAGTTCTGCTTAAAACCCAGGGAATTACTTCTGTTTACCTATCGAAGCGACGATCTCGACGCGTGCATCCAAAGGCACGCAGGAATCACAGGCAGGCAGAACATGATGCGCGTAAGGACCAGTCCCGGCTTGTGCCTTGAAGAGCATGTCTCAGCTACCCGGCCTGAGCTCCCCCCCCTTCCCGCCACTACCTGTACATTCCCCCCCCCCCCCCCCCGTGAGGAGGTGACGATACGGAAGATTTGTGTCGGTGCGGCACACATACCAGCAATCACAAACCTGTGGCCACCGGATCGAAGGGAACCACTTGGCCAAACTTGCCCATGTTTCTCCACGTCGGCATCAACCGCAGATATTCCATATCCTCTGTGGACCTGCAGCAGTCTGCAGCGCTCCCGAAACCGACAGTTAGACAACGTTGGGCTGTATACAAACCGACCACCCGAGTGAGAACGCTAGACCTTTGGACATATCACCGCAGACTGTTAGACCTCATTGCTGAGAGTAGCTCGTTCTAGTGCATTTAATTTTACTCGCCTCTATCGCACTATGCTGCATGGCAAACTTTCTAAGAAAAAAATGCAGGGACTACTTTGGTGTCTTTGAAAAACTTTTTCCAGTAGATGCAAGGAACCATTCCAAGGTCAACACAGAACTGCTGAACAGATTCACGTTTACCATCGACGACTTTCGAAGGGAGTTCCAATTTTGGAAGTCAGTCGACGGTGCGACCGCCACTCACTTCGTGGTTCCCCCCCGTGTCATTAACTTCACCACATGGCGGAGCTCTAGGCGGTAAGTAGGTTTACGGTAAGCTGTGAGCTGCTGGTGAGGGACTAGTATCTTAGCGGCTGTCCCTCTAACTTGCACTTATATTTGAAGGATAGGAAGGCTGGCATCTTTGACGAAATGCTTAGTTTGACTGCTAATATCCTTGAAGTTCAACGAAGCAACAACCCGGTGAAGGCCAGAGAGAAAGAAGTCCAGATGTCTTCATCCTATGCGTCTTTCGTCTGCTCTCACGCCTTACAGCATCGCGATATTTTAATAACAACAAATAACATACAATAACAATACAATATAATAATAAAATAAATAATCCTCGAGCTCATATGTATGCCCTACGTGATTTCAAGGCGAAAGGCAGATTATCAGACTTCTCCATTTCTGCATCTCTTCCTCCTTCATCTCCTCCTCCTCCTCCTCCTTCGCGTGTACCTGTTCTACACGCGTGTCGTTGTGCTCACCTGTCACGAGGCACGCACCGGGCTAGTTCTTGTTCCATACACGTCAGTTTGCGGGTTAGACCTGTGGTTAGCGAAGCTGGCTGCTGCTTTGGCGACACGGGTTCAAATCCCACAGAACCAAATGTGTTTTCCTAATGTCTAATACCTGCAGTTCTCGCGCCCGTGTGGAACGAAAACTCGCGGACATGATTCGCCATCTAGTGGGCAATTAGGTTATACCCCTTGCTGGCGACCTAAGGTGCTGTCGGTGTGTGGCGGCTCCGTCTCGTGCACGCCTCAGTTTACCCAGTGGCGTGTGTTCAGCGTACGGAAAAAAATTATGAAAAGTAAAAAGAATGTGTTACGGCCTCCGTATTTTGACGTCGTAATCCCACCTCCCCTCTTCCAAATGTCTTGCGAGCAATGTATTTGTATCTAAACGGGATGCCACCTTTAAGAAGATTATTGTAAGCTTGGTCTTTGTAAGCTGGCTTTCTTCTACACTGCGTGTTGCGCAGTAAAGCATGTCCATCTACGGTGGGAATATGTTTGCAGCACAGGCACTTAATCCTCTCTCAGCACAGCAGCCGGCCCCTCTTCTTGAGCGGTGTATACTGCTCACCACGCGCAGCGTCAATGTCCCACGGCCATTGCGCAATGCCGCGGGCTCCTCGGCGCCCAGCTCTGTGGCGCAGTGTACTGTGATTGGCGTAGCCGTGTTATAATACGACGCCATTGTCTCTAGCCAACTACCACGTGTGTCCTTAGTCTGTGACGTGGATATCAGGCCACTGTCCTTATAATTCAACACAGGAAATCCCTAATGAAGCTAATCCCAAACATAGCAAATCCAACCAGACTGCCAGCTTCGCTGGAATTCTCTCTTCCAAGCGTGGAAGGCCTCTGATTTTTATTCATATTTTCATTTATATTGTTGCCATTACAGCAGTGGTCATTTTGATACCCTTATTGTTGTCGCCGACGACAATTACGGCCACTTGTCACGTTCGATGAGCCGTCAAAGGCTTTCGCGTTGATAAGTAATTAGCGCCACAATCATCGCACCAAGAATAAGTAAGCAACAGAGACAAGCCGACGCCTAGCAACGAGGAGGTATCCCGCTAACATAAACATTGCATGCCTAATCACGCCGTTATGAGTCTCGCTGGCGCCGGGTGACGCGTCTTAAATCATTCCACCTCCTCGTTTTTTTTTATTTTGTGCGTTCCGGACGTTGGAAAACTGGAAGGTTTATGGAAGTTGGCGGGATACAATTTGCGAAAGGTGGACGGGATGTCGTTCCAATTTCCCATGTCGCGCTGAAGAGCGGCCGGAACGGAAAATCGAGACGCGTTTGGCACTCAAGTGGCGAAACCAAATGAACACAGGCGCTGGAACGATGGGCAGAAGAAGCGAAATATAATTCCCTCGACGCGCCGGATTACGTAAAAGTATGTCATCGTACGTATTCCACTTTTCTCTTTTCTCCTGGAATCTAAGCGTTCGCAAAAGCGATTGAATTGGGAGCAGTAACTGGCAAAGGAAACTGCTAATGCGAGTAACAACAACAGCAGAAACAAAAAAGGGACTACTACATAACCATTTAACTTGTCGGAAGGGGCTGCTGGGCTTACCAGTCGTGGCGTTCAACTTCAGTTTTTTCTCCAGATGTCACAACCTGACCCGGTTGTCTTTTGTGCCTATTTCTGGCACTTTTGCCTCTTTTAAGGTGGCGCGTAGTCGTCCTCTCTTATAGTGTTTGGACAGCGCTGAGTAAATGTAAGACTCGGGCGAGAATATCTTTTGCCAGACCGCCCTTCTGCTGAAAATTGGGCAACGCTGTAGAGCGCGATACGAGACTGGGAGGGGAAGGCAGCAAGGCGTGGACCGACAAGCGAGGAACAGAAATAGAGACGGGAATTCGCCTTACAAATCCAAAGCACGATCGTCAAATCACCATATCGACGAGAGCTCTCGTGCTGCCTCACGGCTTGCACGTGGCATAGTGGCAACGTCGCTGTTGTCTGAGAGGTGGCTGTGCATCGCGATAACACTCTTCTTGATGGGAAGGTTATGGGTTGGGCCCCTGGGGTGAAATTCTGAATGTTGTCCTTTTCATGTTCGTTTCAAAGAGTCCACTTCGAGAGAGCTCTGACCGGCTGAGAGCAGACGGTACTCATGTGATGCAAGAGAAGCAAGGCTGCGCAGTGGTGCATTTTTTTCTCTGCTGCGGCGCAGGTTGAAGGCCTCGCAAGTGCTGCATGCGGTGCAAGAGAAGCACAGTCTGTGCAGTGGTGAAGTTGTTTCTTCACTGTACCAGATCTCGGACGCGGTAAGCGCATTTTTTTTTAAACGGACACAGCTCAGGATTTCTCCTTTGAATGATTCCTTGGTCATGTTCTGCTTGGCAAGCTGGGAACCAAATAGGAAGAATTCTGCGCGCTTTGTTTTTCTTTTACAGCAAAGCTCTCTTGCGCCAAGTTCTCAACAAACTTGCGTGCGTCTATCAGGGCGCGTCGAAAAAGAGTCGCACGCGCTCAGAGCTAGTGAAAGATCCTCTGCGGCTCTCAGTGAAATGCAGGTTAGGTTGGGAAAAATTACCGATACCAAAATTGGCCACTAAGACGACTCTATTATTACGATGAGCTTCATTCACTTGTCGTGATTAGTTCACAGTAAACTTATAAACGTTAGAGAATTAACGTCAGCTGTCAATACGTGACCGTTTTAGTAACGGAGAGAATACGGTTGCAGAAAACGGCTGCAACTCTTGTTTCACCAAAAACTAGCCAGAAAGAAATTAATTTCGAATGAATTCCAAGGAAGATATGTCTATGTGTCTTTATTCGGAGGATATAGTAAGTCACCATACACAACTCAATATACCTGTACACCATACAGCTTCGCTGGTCTTCCATCTTTACGGTAGCAGAAAGGTTACGCGATTTTTTTGTGTGTTTGTGGCAAATTAATCTCCAACAACACTACCCATGAACGTCTTAGGAGCCTAGTAAAATCACGCCACATAGGTGCTAATTTACGTCCCACAATCTTTAACATGCATAAAACTGATCAAGGATACATCGTCAAGGTCTTCAGGACTTTTGTGCAATTACTCGCTCTCCAGACAACACTTGATGGCTTTCGATCTTTTTGGAACCTGGTAGGCGTTTTGCTCTAAACGCAATACGGAACGCAAGTCCAGAGTTTGCCACCAATGATAATGCACCCAGAGAACAGAGGGCTACACGCAAGAACGTCCATGCTATTAAGCGTGGACGTTTAAGCGTGGACGTATTAAGCATGGACTTATTGCCCCTCCCCACAACGCAGGATCCGGGGTAATTGGGGATTAATGGGAGAGGCCTTTGCCCTGCAGTGGGCGTAGATAGGATGATGATGATGATGATGATGATAATGCAGGCTGTGTTGTGCAGCTACGCAATCAATGAAGTGAAGCCAACAAAAATCATGTGGCCATTGGTTGGAAGACGTAAATTTCGTACCTCACATTTTTGCTGTCGTTACATCGCATCCACCGTTGGGCTTAGCCGCAAGTCTGTTCACTTGTGTGTTCATTGAATGATCATCGTTATACCACCGGGCAGCTAACGTTAACCAGGTAGCAACTGCTGGCACGTTCCAAGTCGTATTGGAAATGAAGATCTAACCTTGAGAGAGCATGTCTGTCTTGTGTCGCAAGACCAGGATATCTCATGGAGCAATTCACTCGCAACGAAACCGCTGCAACCCAAAGCCTCAAAAAGTTTCTTTCCAGGCCCGAGCTGTGTTAAACACAAGATGACCAAGACATGCTGTCGCCTTACTGTCGCAGAACTTTTTTTTTTCAGTTCTTAACGAGACGCTCTCCATTAACTCATGGCAAACTAGGGAAAACTATCCAAAACTAAATCTTGAAGACGCTAACACCGTTTTGGAGAGGTCCATTCGATATAAGTAAAAAAAAAGGGGGGATTAAAGTTTGAACCAGACGTGTGCTTCAGTGACTAGCTTCCAAGAAGTTCGGGTGCTCGAAAGAAAAAAAATATCAAGGAAGAGTCGCGTCTTAAGTGGCACCCAGACGCAGCGAAACCAATTATCCCACGGGGCCAGACGTTGACACACACGTACTTCGTAGCTCTTAACTTAACCACCCGAGATTACGAATGCGCCCTACCATTAGCAGTGTACGATGTCGTTACACTGTATCCAGATCGCACCTCACTTTGCCTTCGTAATTGCGGGACTTCTCATCGGCGGACACGACATTAGACCAGGTAAATTTTTTACCATAGCTAGGCCGAGCACGCGCATTAAGTGGCAAACACTTTCAAAGTTTGGTCGTGAATGTGCGAGCGGTTAAAATTGGTTTGTTTTCAGAAAACTGTATGGGTTTACTTCATTCTTTTCACCCGCCGCGGTGGCTCAGTGGCTAAGGTGTTGCGCTGCTCAGCACGAGGTTGCGGGTTGGATTCCCGGCCGCGGCGGCCGCTTTTCTGATGGAGGCGAAAAGCAAAAACGCCCGTGTGTACGAGATTTTGGTGCAGTTAAAGATCCCCAGGTGGTCAAAATTATTCCGGAGCCCTCCACTACGGCGCGCCCTCATCGCCTGCGTTGCGTCGGCGGGTTAAACCGTACAATCAATCAATCAATCAATCAATCAATCAATCAATCAATCAATCAATCAATCAATCAATCAATCAATCAATCAATCAATCAATCAATCAATCAATCAATCAATCAATCAATCAATTCTTTTCAAACGAAGCCTATTACTCCAGGTACGAACCCAGGTAACGCCTGGTAGCGTCAATATGACCTTCAAGCTCAGCCAAGGTGAAGGAAGTTCCCAGACCAGCTTTGCGGTGCGGATGGATTGCGCTTCGATTACCGGCTGCAGCAGATTTGAAGACAGCGCGTGGAGCTCGCGTCTAAACAGCGTGCTGGCCACGTATGCGACGCCATGGGAGACGAGCAGTGCGGGGAACCCTACTACTACAAGCGACAATCAGCACAACATGTCGTGGCTTTGCAAGAGCAGCGTGTCTGGTTTGTCGGCAGCGGGGAAATGCCTACAAAAATCACTTTGTGAGGGATGAATTGGGAATGTCATGAATGGGAAGCTTAGCGCAAAAAGAAGACGAGGACAGTGGCAGACGAGTGGCCTGTCTCGTCTGCCACTGTCCTTGTCTTGTTTTGCGCTAAGCCTCCCGTTCAGTATGTACCAACTAGCCCAGCAGCCCGTTTTATTGGAATGTCAGGCAGCTTCAAGCTTGGCTTCACGTCGATTCCCACTGAGCCAGGGGATTGTTATGGTATGCCGGAATAACTGAACTTTTCCTGACATACGAACCGTGCATATTTGGTCGACCAGGTCCGGCGCGCAGTCAACGCGGGTCGCCCTCGCCTCCTTGCAGTAGTAATAGTAGTGGTACGTTCCCTCCATCGAGAAATAGACCGGCTCTCCTGGCTTCCGGTACTTGGTTGGCGGGTCCATTTTCTTGCATTGATTGTGCGCAAAGTCCATCTCGGCGGCGTCTGGAAAACACATGGGAGCCTATGTCGGAGTCACTAAATTTATCGATGAAACCAGTTTAGGAAGGGCGTAAGAAAAGCCGAAAGAAAGGTAGGTAAACAGATAGTGTAACACGCTTGGCTACAGTCTGCACGTAAAAGGGGATAGGGGATAGAAAAAAAGGTAGACAGGTAAAGTAATAAGAGAAAAGATATGAGCGGAAAATGACAATCAAGAACTCTATTAGTTGTCAGGTTTAACACTTGCAAACCCAGTTATGACAAGCGAAAGGTCTGCATCGCTTAGTTTTGCGAAGCCTATGCACACAATGTTTAATCAAAGTTAGGTCACACCTGGCACACTTGCGCTCCGGCCGTGGCGCGCAATCAATGCTGAGACTGAGGGACCAAGCGCCACCGAAGCATTCGTTAAATTCTTCCACGTAATGTGGTACCGCAGCAGCGAGACTTCGAGCGAGCGCAGCTGTGAGGCCTCTCCGCAGTGGGTCACGTGGCGTGACGTCACACCTGCCACACTTGCGCTCCGGCGGCTCAAGGTCATCCCGACGTGATGAGTGACCTTGCGAGACAGCGTACTGCAGCTTTCACACAAGGATCAATGAACTTTACACTAAAAGAAACCAACAGAGGCCAACACATGGCGGTACGCGCAAATGAGTCTCTACAGCCTTTCGCGCAGGCAATTTGTCTCGAAACAGCAACGTAGTGCTGTACCAGGAAAAGTGAGGCGAACAACGGCATTAGCGAACAATGGCAGTGGAGACAGAAAGATCATTGCAAAAGCGGGTACAGGCACACAAGTGGCGCTCAGAAGCCTCATCAACAACACAGACGTCCAGAACGGCGATGCCTCATCTCGATGATGTAGCCCTAGGGTTTAGTAAAATCCCCCCTTCCCACAGGCTACGCAAAAAGGTTTCTTCATAACAAGGGAGGCAAGAGAAGTTGTCGTATTCCCACGACGAGTTGTTCATAATCGCCTCAGCATAAGGCCAACTGAAGGCACTGTAGAAAGAAGCCTTCTAATCACAAAATTGGTAAATTCGAGGGGCAGTTCTAGGTTTGTGTAGCGCAGTGCACCCAGGATGGCAGGGAGCTTCGAAGCAGTCGGCGTTACAGTGACCGGCTGCATGTACACATTGAACTTGTTCAGTAAAATCTGTAGTTCGATAAGGTGCTGCTGTTCACTCCAGCTAGGTCCGTCACTTTTCAGTTCCGAACACCAAACATACCCGTAACCAACTTGAAGTTGAAAACATCTCAGCATGTGACAGGAAAATAGGAGTAAGTGGGCGGGTCGGTGGTGGCCGCAGGCAAGAACAAACCTAGATATCTTATGGCGTTTACACACTCGACTCGCGTACAACTGTGCAAGAGGACATCACACCCACCGCGGTGGCTTAGTGGCTACGCTATGGCGTTGTGCTGCTGAGCCCAAGGACGTGGGTTCGATTACCGGCCGCGGGGGCTGCTTTTCTGATGGAGGGGAAAAGCAAAAACGCCCGAGTGTTCGAGATTTCGGTGCACGCTAAAGATCCCCAGGTGGTCAAAATGTTCCAGAGCCCTCCACTACTGGCGCGCCTCATCACCTGTGTAGTGTAGGCGTGTTAGAACTCATAATCATAATGAATAATCAAGAGGTGATCACAGTCGCTGTAAGTGTAGAGCATATCAATTGCCTGTGTCTGAGCGGATTTTTAAAACATATCCTGGGTGCCTTTTGCGGGTGTACTAAAAGCCTATTATCTGAAAACGAGGTCATTGTACGCTTGAAGTTTTTTTGTAACAATTACCGCTGCTTTCTATTCAACTTTTCTCGCTCAGTGTTTTGTCATGTGGCGTATGAAAGGAAGTTTAAAGAAGCCAAGAGAAAAGGAAGTAGGAAGTAGGAAAAGAGGCGGGTATGAAAATCATAGATAGTGACGAAAGCAATGAAGCATGAGGTAGTCCAATTAGTAGGCAGTGTAGTCGAGTTTCGTGATGAAAGTTCGGTAGCTACCTCTAATATCTTCCTGCACCCATTGCTTACAGTCATCCGGATTATCCAACCTGAGACATAATTTGGTAAGTTAGGCTGTGTCGGCTGGCGTAGTTGCAATTGTTAAAAAAATCACAAATTGATTAAACAGTACGGGCGACAAAAATGAGCCCTGTGGCACTCCTGTCGCCAAGCACAGCTTTTCATTGCAAGCAGTAGGCTTGTTCAGGGTTACAAACTCGTGAGCTATTGCTAAGATAACCCTCAGGAATAGTGCCGAAAAGAGCTATAAAGCAATCTAAATATAATTTTCTTACACCCCTGCTACACGGTCATTTCGAAGGCCTTTGAAACGATTGACACTTGACTGAAATACCACCTTTGAGCTGCTACACGACGTTTGCAAAGGCGTTTGGATGAAGTGGCATTTGATTGAATGGAGTAGCACCAACGACCTTTGAGGTTCGCAAAGTCCTTTGAAACGCGGACGCTGGTACTGTCGGGCGCAGTTTCTGCGTGCACTATTTACAAATAAATGATTATTACGATTAAAACTTTCAGAATTAAAAAGCACGCTCTTACATGTTCATTTGTTTTTGTTTTCTATCGTTCGGTCAAGGATTACAAGGTAATTTGGCCGTGCGAAATAAAGAAAAAAACTGCCTATTTTTCATGTTTTGTGCGTGTATGTATGGTATAGTCAAGTTTATCGCTGAAAAGGTGTTTTTTGACCTGAAATAAATTTTTTTGCCAAGTTATGAGAGCCAAACTTCACAGCCATGGCGACCACAAAACATAGCCGGTGAATGCGGAAACTTTAAACTGCCTTGGAAAATTGCCGTGTAGATCAGCGGAACTCCTTCCAGTCCGAATGGCATTTGAAATTTCGAAGGCCATTCCACTAAAATTATTTTTGAAATGCTCGTGTAGTACAGGTATTAGTAACCGTGCGTGATTAACTATGTGAATTGCCTTTGCTGTATCAAGAAAAAACGCACCGATATATTTTTTTTTGCCAAATACAGCACGCAGTTCATCGGAAAATTTACCAAGTAACAAACTTGTGCCTATTAGAAAGACAAATCCAAAATTTCGCACAAAAAGCATGCAAGGTTGGTCAAAAAATGATGTCATATTGAGTTAAAGTTTAAGATATTATCTAAAACGCTGAAATATGTTCGTAGGTTCTCGCACTAGTCCTCTTTCTTTCAAAAACGTGTTTGCAAGGGCAGTTTTTAAAGAATCTAATATTACAGTGCTATATATATATATATATATTGCTAAGTTTACAGAAAAGCATACCTGAAAGTATACCCGAAAATCTTGTCTATGCCGGGTATTTTGCCACAGCGGAAACTAACGTAGCCATCTTAGCTGTTTTATGCAGCGTAGCGAAAGGAGAACCAGTAACAACAACAGTTCATTAAGATTAAAGATTCAGCCAAGGGCTGCATTTCAGCATTTTACATTGAACAATGGAACACGGCGAGGGATTAAAAACACTTCAAAAGACTTCATTTAACTTCTTTTGAAGTCTTTTTGATCCCTCGCCGTGGCTGTCAGTTGCCAGTTCGATGTTTTATAAAAGCGCCGCAGCGACACGGATACACATTTAATGAGGCGCTTTTTAAGCCAACTATTTTCCCGATCCTTACTGCAGGAGCACAAATGTATACGTTCGTATCAACAGCTTTATTTCCTTAGAAAAGGAGAAGTACGGGACTAAAAACTCGAGCAGCTTGACGAGGTCCCTACCCCGTTGCAAGTAAGCAAACAGCAGCATGACGGTCAGTCATGAACAATGTGTTTAAGATAAATTTCGATAAATAGCTTCTAGTAATACAAGATTTTGTAACATCACGCTAAATAGTAGAGAAAAGTCCATAGGCATAGTCCTGAAGTGACATGAACATGAAAAGCAGCATTCTACAAGGAAACAGAATAAGGTTCTGTTCTAAAATGGAATAAATTTCTAATCTAGAAGGGAATAAAGATCAATAGGAATAAAGTTGAAAGGGAATAAAGTTGTATAGATACTACATTACTGACTACTTTGTTGCAATTTTCATGCTCTTCAAAGGTCCTGTTAATGTTTTGTTGAAAACGTTTGACCCTACAAAGAAAGAAAACAAAATCTCCAAAAACTGTGGCTCCCAAAAGACACTGCAGCGTACTCTGATGTTGCAGACACGGAATTACATTTGAGAGTTGCGGATTGGCACTGTTATGCCGACTGAGACGTAAATGCGCCTTTGTCACCCACTCATTGCTTTTATACCTAGCGCGCGCCTCTTGTTTACGACTGTAGCGATGACAGAAACGCGAAGCCTTATTGCAGGTGCAGTCTCACTAAACAGCAACTTCTACAGAAAGGGATAACGGAACCCTCACCGGGTGACTGCGCTGTAACCACCGACGGCGACTGCAACAGTATCAAGATTCCAAGTGCACCGGTCGCAAAGGCCATGGCGGCGTAGCGCGAGCCTGTCGTAGCAGCCATTTTTGGCGGTGTCGGTGTCGCAAACCCCAGCCGGCTGCGGGTCTATGAAGGGCTGCGCGTTCCTTGACGGCCTGTCTCGGTTGGCCTGAACGCTTGTCGTGCCTATGCTTCGGGACTCCAGACGCCCGCGAGAAGTTGCCTGACTGCTGACTTCCGGTCACGATGCCGCGGCTTGCGGTCGTAACCACGGGCCAGGGCTGTCGCTGTTAACATTGGTTTCCTCCCCAACAGACGGGCGAATGCTGTGAGCGCAGAGAACGCCTGGCTCTGAGAGAGTCGATGCGTGTCGGAGTTTAATGTCTTTAGATGCACGTGACCACCGTAGTACGACGCCGCACGTAATGATCCAGGAACCCTGCAGCACATTTCTTAACTTTTTTAGAAATCTTAAATCCTTCCGGAAAGTAGTCAACCAACACATCCAGCCTTCAGATTAGGAGGTCGCAAAGTACCTCGAACAAAAATTGTAACTCTCTGCCCATCAGGTAACTAGGAAACTTGCTCAAAAGACTTTTCTCTCTTTCCCGGTTTTGGCGTTCATCGACCTCTGGAATTACGTCATTACAATGGTGTAGTGGCTGATTTTTACCTGCAGTTGCAGCAATGAACGCATTTGATAGCCACTTTAAAAAGGAGCTAAAACAGCAATGCTGAAATGGAAGGTGTATCTGCTTTGACGAGCGAATCACGCGGTGGTGCTTTGTGCTGGCGATAACTATAGCTTTCGCAGTGCTTCCAGACGCGAAGGAAGCGGTGAAAGCCTTTATTGGAATGTTGTAGAGTCCTTTTACAATGCTAGCGGTTTACAGTGTTGTCATGCAGACCTAGGGGACTCTGAGTTTTTGTGCTAAATAAAGCTTAAAAGAGCAAGCTTGTGATTTCAAGATGAGCTGTCAATAGCATATACGCCAAAGAAGCAGTGCAACGGTATAACGTGCGGGGTTAACATTGGGCAATCGAAAGCTAGGGTGTCTGGTCGGCGCGTATCTGTGTTCAAACGCAGTCTCTTGTACAAACACGCAATTTCATAGACAACCCTTTCGATCAAGCCAGAATAATTTAGGTGAAAATGAGCTTGTTGCACTCTTTTAACAGCGAAGCTCTTGAGCAAATCATTAGTGTATGGTTTCCGCAATTAAAAAATGCTGAGCGCTCACGTGTGCGTGCCTCGCGGCGACCGCACAGCGTCAAAGGTGCGCGTTTGTCAAGCCAAGCATACCGGCTTAGGGAGACTGGCCAAGATTGTCGCGGCCGCCCGGCAGTTAGAATGCTGAGGGCTCATGTGCGTGTGCCTCACGGCAACCTCCCAGCGCGTCTGCAGCGCACGTTTGTCAAGTCAAGCATACCCACTTACGGAGATTGGCCAAGATTGCCCCCCCCCCTCAAAAAAAAAAACTCCAGCGTTCGCCGTAAAATCGTGGCAACACTTGCTCGGAACGAGAATGACACGTAATAGCGTACTCCCATTCAAGGTGATTGATTTATTTGTACATACTGCCAATCCAATGAGGATTATCGCAGAAGGGCAATACAGTCAAATACATACATCAGTTTGTCAAACAAAAGAAACTGCATTGAGCATTGTTACAGAACACACTTGAGTTGTTTAAACCATGATGTCCAATGATTAAAGTTCCAAAATATAAAGGACGCTCACACTTATAGCAACAATGATGGAGTAAAGGTCGTTGCGGCAGCGAAGAAGAAGCGAATGGCCAATCGTGGACTCAAACCGTCGTGATGGTCGTGAAGGCTGCGTACAGCTTCGCTAACTTCATGTCTTACGGGTTAGTGTGAGCTTCCTTATTATTTTCAAAATCAATCAATCAATCATTCACATCAATCAATCATCAATCAATCAATCATCAATCAATCAATCAATCATCAATCAATCAATCAATCAATCAATCAATCAATCAATCAATCAATCAATCAATCAATCAGGCGTGTCGCCTGACGACAGCAGAAAAGAGTGGCCACTACTCTACAGCACAGGACACGGCAGACTACTTGCCCGTCTCGGCAATGGAAACAAAACAACAATAAAAACATTTACACAACATACTCGACTGGCTTATGAGCTAACACCGAGGCAAAAACTCAAGAAGTCAAGTGTGTGCAAGGTTTCAGCAGGGGAGGAAGATTCTATGGGGTACCCGTCTAGGGCGCAAGAACAAAGTTATGCATTTCATTCATTCATGCATTCATGCATTCATTCAGTCATTCATTCATATTCATCGTTCATTCGGGTTCTCAACCAAGTAGCAGGCAATTCGCATGGTTTTTGTCAAAAACTCGTACCTCGGGTATAGCTTGCACGCGTAGAGCTGCAGTGTGAAGGATCGGATCTTACACGGCAATGTGGTTTTCGGCAAGGCTTAAAAACAGGCTTCTGTGCGCAGATAAGTAGGTTCTACGATTCTACACAAAACGCCAGCCAGTGTTCATCCATCCGACAGAATGAAAAAAAGAATGCGAGCCAATCCATCTTGAAAGGCTGTTGGAAAGCGACGCTGTAAACGACACCCACAGCGATTACCCATGCGTGGCTCTACAAAGAGTTGAATTCGAGACAAAAGAAATGCAATTAACCACTCCCTTAATAACTTCAAAGTGGTATTCTTTGCTAAGGTTAAATCAATGCACAATTCATGAACGGTGGTTGGTTTGAGTTGTATTGGTGAAGCGCATGAGCGGAAACTTTTTTATAAAATTAAAGGAACCTCAAACGCGGTGTTAGACGATCTCACTTCTCCTTCATGTCTGCCGCTGCCGACGGAGGTGACGAGATCGGCGGCAGAGATAGAGAAGTGCGATGCCATGCGTTGGTGAGAGCTTTCTTTCATTTTTACAGCTCCTAGCGCATGCGCATTGGGCGCACGCGGCCGCTACACGTGCCGTGGGCGGAGCGCACAGCGGTGCGAGAGGTCGCGTGACGCTATCACGTGAAATTCAGCGAGAACGCAGGGGTAAACCCGCAAATGTGCTCGGTGAGTGCGCCGTCTGTCTCCCCCGTCTCCGCGTGGCCTCGTAGCTGAACCAGTAACACAACGGGCTCTCGCTCCGTTTCTCTATTCGTTCCCTATTCCTGGCGGTGCCAGTAACTTCTTTTATTTGTTCGCAGGATGTTTCTGTTGACACCAACGGTCGCGGCAGAATCCTTAAAGGGTAGAGGTAAAAAGCTTCGCTTAAAGAAAAAGCCTGGCTTTGGAACTTCAACGATACCTCGGCGCACATAATTTTAAGGGTGAGCAAAAAAGTGCTTGACCGACGCCTCCCTGCCGGCTCCGCGACATTGCTGATGTGCTAATTGGTGGTGGTGATAACTGTGGAGTAAACAGTGCTAACCTAACGCAGCACTTTGCTCTTTCTTTCCTTCTTTTTTCTGTCTCTCTTACTGTCTGCTGTTTCCTTACACTCTTCCGCTACTTCCCCTCCCCCGTAGTGAGTTGTGTGCAGGTGACCTGCTTGCCGTGCTCAATATTCTCCCCAACGCAGTTCTTTTCCTTTCCCGCTCACTCAAACTACGACTACTACTACTCCTTATTTGCAGATCGGTTAACGTCCTGCAGCCTTTTGGCCTCTATTACTGTCACTCCCCTCTTCCCCCACAAAAAAAGTTGTTTCTAGTTGGCCTGCCGGTTGGTTTGCCGCGTCATCAGTTCTAACAGCACTTCTCTTTATTTGGTTAACCCGTCTCTCAGCTGAATTGTTATTCTACAATACGGGGAAATCCAGCGGTTATATTTTAGAGAGAAATTTCCTAACTTAGCATCCGCCAGCTGAGCTGACGTTTTTTTAAGGATTTGGCCTAATTGAAGTTTAAAAAAATAACTGCCTTTACTAGTTTCTCGTATTTTATTCTGACGATGGATTTGCCTAGTTATACATTGGTGCGGGAATTCTGAAGTTCTAACCACTACGTGCACAAAGTGGTTCGGAATACTTACTGCCTCTCAGACATTATTGGAAATGGAATTTGGTAAACCTTAGAAAGTAACTGTCATGTGCAGAGGAGTTTCCTTGCATAAGGGCCCTTATACATCTTTAAAACGAGCAAACAAAGCTGCAGGTTTCAAGTTTTAGCTTCTTTTAAGCAACCATGTAAGTTGAAGGGGCAAAGTTAAACGTGAGCTTCCAGTTCATACGGTATCGGGTGTTTGCAAATGACTCTTGTTACTTTTAACGAACGCAAACAGGTGTAAGACGTGCACATCCTGTTGTAGACATTTAGCGATCGTGTGTCTACGGCGAGAGATCAGATCGCACCAGAGAAATTTTATTGTTGCCATGGGTGGGCCAAGTTCCCACGGCTTTTACGGCCACCTGGGCTAGCACGGCCTGGGTCAGAGGGCCTGTGCTGAGCAGCGCGACCTCCCACTGCTCCGCGATCGTAATTTTGAATTAATTGGGGTTCTCTTTAGGAGTTTGTGGGAGTTTCCCTTCGCAAGACCAAACCACGTGTGATAGGAGTGTGTTTATGGCGTAGGGGACATTTGGTTAGAGCAGGGTCGACAACCTGCGGCCCCCAGCACGAAGTGAGAACCCCCCTCCCCCCTCCTTAATGTCCTTGTCGCTACTTATCCCATTGGTGGAATGGAAGTTTTGACCTGAAATAAAATTAGACAGGAACAAAGAAATATCGCTTCCGGTTGGTATTGTCCCTCATCTTCACACTAGCCAGATAACGTCTTCTACTTTCTTTCTTTTTCTTGCATTTTTAAACATTTTTGCTTGTAAACTCTGTGTTTGTAAGCTTTAAACTGTTTTTCTTATAACCTGTTTCTGAACTGCAACATCGTGACATGCGTGCTAAAAATAAACGTGGTTTCTATTCCAGTATTGCACATTATTGTCAATCAGCGGATATTTTTCTATCTGCCTGCAAAGCCCCAACCTGATCTATTCCGATTTGCCTTCCAGCTTCCGCCGTGTCGGCGTCATGCAATTCCGCCCTCTTCCTCAATAGTTGCGACACCTGGGTTAGAGTGCAGAGAAAAAAAATATTTTGGAGCCAGTCGATATGGGCTGTGGTGTGAGCATTCTGGAGTGCCTGGAGTCCCGTCCTTGTAGTGTTGAACGTGTTGCGCTGGTAGAGTGCCGGTTTGTGCTCGCAGAATAAGGACAGTTTCCGGGGGATAAGGAAAGGCGATAGCCTAGGGGAGTGTGGTTCTTTGGTTTCTGACGCCTCGTAAGTAGTGTCGGCGGGTGGCAAGCGCAGCTAGAGTAATGAGGTACTCGGGTCATGAAGAGCATCTCGGTGTAAGTTACCACTTATAGGTAGGACCGACCATTCCCGAGCAGCAGCTTTAACCTCGAACAGACTAAATAATTCCCATGAGCGGCTGTCTGCAGTTTCTTTCTAACCCGCCAGAGGAACCACTTGGAGTTGGTCACGTGACAAGGATGCCAGCAAGTCTTGGCCATTCACAAACCAGACTCCCGGCTCCCCAAACAACAACCATGCCATGAATGCAAAGCAGACTTTTGGAATTTGCTGTCACTGTGAAAGGGACCGCAAAAAAGTGTAACTCCAAATTACACTGTAAACCGAGGGACAGATAACGATAAGGCGTGTCAAATTCTCTCCTCCTGCCGTACTGTCCGCCTGCGTCACTTCGAATTCCCTCATCGACTCCCCTGCGTCTCTGCGTAGGTATTATCGTAAGGTCGTCACGTCCAGCAGGCGCTGCAGGGACCGTAAACATTCCGCTTTTTTTCGTCTTGTGGTGCGTCCTTGGAAGCGAGTGACGTACCATATATAGAGCGGGCGCGCTTGGCGGCTTAGCGCCTGTCAAGGACGCGGAGGCCAAGTACAGTACAGTGCGGGGAAGTTACAAGCCGGTCATAGGCGCGCTAGATTCACCGCCGAGGGACAGCGTCGATGTCTGCCACGGCTAAGCCAGCTGCCGGGGCCGTCACGTCGTTACTTAGAGTTATGGAGCGCCGGACCAAGGGTCGCGATTCTGAGGCCCGCTCGATCACGATGATTTACGAGCCCAGCGAAATTGATGGTCGGGCTGTCATTTATCTACGCTTCGCCAGCTGCGTCCCGTCCTCTTTCTATCGCCCTGGAAAGAGATACTACAGCCTGGAGGCGATAGGGCCTGAATGTGCCATGCAACCTTCAGCCTTTTCGCGCAGCCATTGGGCCCGGTACGGCTGGATGCAAAACTTGCTTCTATTCTGGCTGGCTCGAAGGGGCGATCTGGGGTTGCTACGTTGGATTTCGCATTCGACGGTATAGGAAAAGCGGAGCAGTGATTTTTCCCTCTTGTGCGGTTTCACGGTGCTCCTCCACTTTCCGAATCTTCTCTCTTTCTCTCTCTCTCTCTCACTCGCTCTCTCCTCTCTCTCCTTCCCGTCCTTTCTACCCCGAACGATTATTGAACCACCAAGCAGAGGTGCAGCCCTTCAAGAAATGCTCCCAAAATCGGAGAACATGAATATCTTGAATACGTTGCGAGTGCCCATCAGAAAGACGAGAAAGGGTACCTGCGTAGAATTAGTAAAAGATGCATTAGGTTCGTAAGACAGCCTCGTGAAACAGTCAAGTAAGCCCGTATACAAGAGCGAATTTCGCGTGCGAATTCGCACCTGCGGCGCCGCTCGTGCGGCAACACGATCCACTTTCCTTTCTCACTGCCGCGATAATATGCCAAATGCCAAGCTGCGTTCACCGGAGAAGTAGTACTGTTTCAAACATTCGGCGCTTCGACGCAGCATCGCCAATAGATAGATCGTTTTGCCGCAATATGTGGGGCCGCAGCTGCAAATTCGCACGCGAAACTAGCCACCATGTCGTACAGACTTAAAGAGCGGTAGTTCACTTCTGTGTCACGGCATACAACCACTTCACCGCACTGCAGGTGCTAATGTACAGGGCGGAGGTGTGAGATTCAGGCGTAACCACTCCAATCTACTAACAGTGGTAGGGCGGTTTATACATGTCAGCATTTTTCAGCGTGTAGGGAATTTTCAGCATATTTGAAGCAAACGATTAGTGCACAAAAGAGAGTAGCATCGTTTTTGAAATAAAATGCAGGGTTTATCAGTATTTACGAAAGCAAAAAAAGGTTATGAGGGTTAATAGCGGCGTCGACGAGAGCCAAAATAAAAGCCGAAAAAATCCGGGGCCAGCTCTACTAACGTGAAACTTGGGAGGGGCGAAGCCTGCAGTGTATGAGTGTATTCCTGGCGCCTTGGCATTGTTCGCACATCGGAGATGAAACCATTAAGGGGTAGAGGTATAAAGCTTTGCTGTAAAAATCTCTTGCCTTTGAAGCACGAGGATCTCTAGCGCCGAGCGTAAACGGAGTGTGGCCGGTGTTTTTTATAGTACGCGTTATGGTTTAGCGCGCGGCGTAAACGAGTTTCTCGGTGTTTTAGTACCGTGACCATATGAGATGACGGCTACGACGACGACATGAAGCGCCAACAGCCAGAGCCCCTAAGGGCTTCGCCTATCAAAAGAAATTCCTCGGGAACTTAAGTTTGCTTGTGTGCTTTGTGGCCTAAGGTCTAGCGACTACCAGAAATTCGTAATGCTACCTGTGTTGGCGTATCTTTCTTTACTTTCGTTTCTTCAACTATTGACGTGAATTACTGCAACAGGCAGAGTTACCGAGATTCACGCCGTAGATTCCCCACAGTCATAGCTCTCCTCCCGTCTGCACATGTTATACTCACGTGCCATCACGTTCTCTTGTCATGGGGCACGCGCCTGAAGGCAAACTCTCGTTTCATTCCGGCAGGGTGCCCGGTTGGCGCACTAAGTAGCGGCCGCGGGTTCAAATCCTACTTGAAGAGAAATATATTTTTATTTGTTTATTTTTTTCTTTACAGAGGTGGCTATTTTGCCACAATTCCTTCTGACGGAAAATGACGACAACGACGGCGAGGACGGTCACTTTGTCAGCACTGAAAATAAATACAAAGAAATTTGCCGCGAGTCTGCTCCCTCACTGCAAGTGTCGTTGCAAGACGATAGTCCTTTGCGCGCTCTTGCCACGTAACAGCCTCTCCTGTCTCATCCTCCCGCCTCTCAGGCTGTTACCCTCCCGTCTCGGTCCACCCATTGTTTGCGGAGTTCAGTCTTGGCGCGTTCGCAGTTCTGTGCCCTCGGTTGACCTTGCTGGGACTTACCGCTCGGTCCACGAGCGAGGCTCGGGCTCTAGCCTTGTTTAAATGTCGATGTTTAAAACCTGATTTTCAAGACGTTTCCTCTAATTTACTGTCGCAGAAATTGAGCACACATCCACCTTCAATTAAAAGAGCTCTGCAAATACCAGTGACATTCTTACTAAAATAAGCCTACTGTTACTTTTTTGCTGAACATTGTTGAAAGATATGGAGCATATTTCTATACTTATTACTGAAAATGGTTTGCCTTTATAAACGTCTCACTCAAGAATTCTTTTGAACTGAGGGAGAGAGACAGACACAGCTAAATTTTCGCGTTTGAGTAGTCTAATTAACATTTTCGTCTTTTTTATCGACTTTAAAAGACGTGGGTTTAAACTACACAAGTGCTAAAAACTCTGCAGGGTCTACGATTATTGATAGAACGATTTAAAGAGAAACTGCCGCTCGCATTAGCCGCGTTGGTGGCGTGTCCAAGGCAAAGTGTTCCACATCGCTGCGCCATGTCTCGTTATTAGGCATTTGTAACTGCGCGAGCAGTTCTCTTTGACTTGCCCCCACATGTCCGTGTGTGCACATTTCCTGAGCTAAGTATACCCGCCGCGGTGGCTCAGTGGCTAAGGCGTTGTGCTGCTTGAGCACGAGGACGCGGGTTCGACTCCCGGCCCCGGCGGCCGCTTTTCTGATGGAGGCGAAAAGCAAAAAAACTGTGGTCGATTCCTCTGTCACAGGAATCTGTAAAACACGAAAGTGAAATGTACAGCGAAATCTGCAGCCTAGCATGATTTGCGGGTCGGCGGCTGTCTTGTGGGTGTGCTTGGCGAGCGACATCCTGCTGGCGGGTCGCTTCGGCAAAGGTGTACTGGCGTCATTTCCTGTGACGGATATGACGTCGGTGAAATCTTGGCGTATCCCGGCATAAAACACTTTCGCGTTAAAATATAAAACCCGAAAACGAGCAACCCGAAGGTATGACGTACTCTTTATTACAAAAGGTTGCTTCCCCGCAAGAACACCCTGTGTGCAGGGGTGCACCCTTTCAGGCCGCTTGCTTCGCTGTACTGGCGTCACTTCCGTGACGGATATGACATAAGTGAAATCTTCGTCAATCCCGGAATAAAACAGTTTCGCGTTAAAACGCCCATGTGTACGAGATTTCGGCGCACGATAAAGATCTCAAGGAGGTCAAAATTAATCCGGCAGCCCACTACTACGGCGCGCCTTCATCAGCCTACAGTTGCGTCGGCACATTAAACCCTGCAATCAATCAATACTGAGCCAAGTATGTTTGGACGTGAGTTCAAAGCTCGTGCAAATACATTTTTACCGGTCATATCATACAGAGTTGTTTTATTATACGACACGTACGGTTTCTCCCTACAGGTGCCTTTAGGCGAGTGCAGAATTATATTATCACGAGTAGACGAAGAACGTGCGTGCGAGGGCAGCCAGCATGGGTTCCGTTATGGCCACTCGTAAACAGTTGGTCCCATCATGTACGTACATCGCTTCATCGCTACATGGTTCTTGTCATCTGTTTCTTCCTCCACGCAACATATTGTGCCAAGCGATGTCTTTCGATTTCTTACCTATGTTTAGTTACCAGCGCTTGGCCGCGCCCGGACTATCTTCTGTTGTCTTTAAAGCCAACGCCGAAGCCCACGTTTCTTTCTTCTGTTTTGCACGCCGAATCGGCAACTTTGTTTTGATAAGGCAATGGTGCGTGCCTTGCGGTCGCTATCCTAGACTGTTTTGGTTTATCTAAACAGTTGTCGATCGACATCGATGTTACTGGAAGCGAGAGCACAACAGATATATGCGCAGAAGGCAAACGCCGTTGTATTAGATCGTCGATGTTCGTCATGTGTAAGTACGCCACTTTGTTGACTGCTTCTTCGCCGTTTTGTTATTTTTAAAGCGATGCTTTAGGGTTGTCACTGATGGCGTCTGTAACGCGAGAACTGGCGAATTAAAAAAAAAAAAAAAACCGGTTCCTGTGACGGGAATCGAACCTGGTCCCTCAAGTTACGAAGCCGGCGTCTGTTATTGCTCCATTTTGATATTTTTTCTTTACTGCATTTAAAACTGCACTTATTACCGCCTACAAAAGTTATGAGTCATCCAAGAAGATGCACATCACTGCAGCTAAAATAAGCCGTCCGTCAAAACTCCGGCAAGCAGACGCACGCGTCCAACAGATGCAGCCATTTTGGTGGGTCACTTTGCGCCGCATAAATGCTCCGCGCCAACACAGCTTGCTCCCGAAAAATGGACTTCGTTGGGCGAGGGGGTCCCGCCTGCCTGTCCGTCATGCAGCACTTCCACGAGCTATACAATCCCATCACAACAAATATATCATAGGGCACTCCAGTAACATCCTGAAAAGGCAAGAGCAGATTTGTATAAGGGGTAATGTCCACGTCATGTTTAAGAGTTCGTTGCAACACATCCCAGAAAAACACCGCATCCGGCACGAAACAAAACAAAGATCAATGGTTTCAGATTGATTGAATTAGCCGCAATTGTCAGACCAAGGAATAGACATTCCTTTCTCGCGCAACCATGTTTTCACTGGGAGTGTTGATGTATGCAGCTTAAAGAAATACGTTTTTGCATTTGGAGGAAGACACATACGTGTGACACGCTTCAAAACACTGTCCTTATGGTGGCCAGTGTACGGCTGGCGATAAACCGGCACTGGGAACAAACGCTCGAATAATGTGTTCGTCAAAGCCTTCCTGGAAAGGGTAAACAGATATTGCAGAGAAAAGCTCGCTGTAAGGAAATGAAAGGTGTCGACCACCTCCTTCAAAAAGCGACATGGCGGCTTCGTACTAACTTCACCCGTGGAGACAAGCAAAAAAGGTAAATGAAAGCTTATTCGCTGCTGAATGACGTTTAGCAGAAGTGGCTGATGCGTCACTTTATATAAGAAAAGCCGAAATACAAGCTGGTGTACAAACAGATGGGTCAGCCCAGCACCCCCAGACACTAATTAGAAGAAACAAATTGTCCTTACGCATAGGTTCCCATTGAGTCTCCTACACAAATGTCGCAAAAACTATATGTAGAGGTTGCGCGTTAGAACGCGCACAATGAAGTACTTGCAGCACGTAAACAAGCTTTGCGATGTCGTTTTCCACATGGTATTTATTGCAATACATGTGAATGTAGGAAAGAATATTTACAACACTTATTTACAACTATGCACACATACAAATGAGTTGGTTACGTACACATACAAGTAATTTGATTACAAACTGAAAGACAAAACAACAAAATGAGCAATTATGTACACTCAGTTTAAAACGGGGGCAACATTAAGCAATTAATAAGGAGTGGATACCAATCAGGGCGGGAATCATTTTGGTCATAGACATCTTTAAGAAAAATAATCTTATGGCAAAAGTGTGCTCTGGAAGAAACCACAGGCTCAGCGTGCCTATCCAACATTCGCGTTTTCCATGAACTATACAGAGAGATTAGAAAAAAAAAACAATCATATGGCACATCACCGTCTGCGGGTGATACGAGATACCATATACCATGCGGAGTCAATTCAAAGTCCTTCTTATGAGTTCTTTGGAGGACATCCAAAATAATTAGGCATCCTTACAATTTATGAAGCAGTGCTCAATAGTTTCCGGTACATCGCGCAGGCGACAGTTCACAGAAGACACAAAATTTGTTTGGGTTGTGCAGCCACGTCTTAACAGGCAAAGTTTCGCTGTGCAGTTTGAAGAAGAACGTTTTGTTGAGGGAGAAAGCGGCATTTTACGGACACGGACGAGCACATCTTGTCCAGCAAAGTTAGAATAAACACTTCTATACAGTGGTGCTGGGAAAAGCATGAAAATTAAGGAAATTAGGTCCTTGTAGAGTTTAACACGAGGCACACTGAGCATATAATCCGGGGAAAAACGAACCAGCAAAAACCTGTATTGAAGTGTACACTCTCATACATAAACCCCCAACAAAAAAGGTCTCGTAGGAAACCACTGATGAGACAATAAGTTTAGGCAAAACATCGGAGAGGTTAACTTGCAAGAAATTCGCGAATACAAGGGTGGGTGGAGTCCGAAAAAAGAAGCACCGTGCAAATATTTGCCCTACAAAAGGTTAAGGCCTGCCCGCCAGCGTAAACCGGTCTAAAAAGGTTGACGAGCTTCATTGGCTCCATTGTGGATAACCACACAAAGGTTGCGAAAATCCGATGGGTGTACGTGAATCGGAGCGCAATGAAGAATTTGCATTACATGGACCAGTTTGGATGCCACGACATGTTGCATGCGTGGGCCGTTCTAAAAATCTACAGGTTATGCGGAACGAAAGCCTGCGAATAACTACGAAGGGCCTTAGTGCGCCCCGCCAATGGCGGGCCCTTTGTCGGCAGGAGTCCAGCGGTACACCGAGATATTTAGGTGGTACACAGGACCATTGGATAGCCGGTATACTCGGCTGGTGTTGTTGCCCATGAGTCGAACCAAAGTCCAGAGCTCTTCAGAAGTTTGACTTTAGCACCATAAACTAATCAGAATTCGTTTGTCACAGAAATACCTTATCAATAGTTGGTTTTTCGCTACAGAAAAAAGGCCAAATCGTCAGCATACGCCAGTAGTTTGAGTTTAATACCGAGCATATGAAAACCCCGAATGCTACTGCATGCCACTGCACTCTCACATAAAGGCTCTAAAAAGAGCGCAAAAAGAAAAGATGATAGCGGGCAACCTTGCTTTACTGACGAATGTATAGGCACGGGCTTCGAAAGGTAACCACTAACAATTAGGCGGGTAGAGCAGTTACTATAACAAAGACGTACTCCCTTGAGAACAACCGAACCAACGTAGCCCGCTCTGACAAAGAAAGAGAAAATGAGTTCGAGACACGATCAAACGCTTTCGAAAGATATGTCTGCAGAAATGCGAGCTGCTGATAGGTATCTTTACAGAACTGAAGGGCTGTTCGAGCAATGTGTAAACGGGTCTGTATCGATCGATCTCGCAGTACACATGTTGGATGCTGGCCAATAAGTATGGGCATGGCAAAGTGCTAACGATTCACAATATCTTCACAAAAATTTTTTAGTCAACATTCGTCAGATGACTCGGTCTGTAGCTATCCATATATCGCAATTTTTCACGGCCTTTACTCGTCACTCACGCAAAGCCATGCAGTGATAATAAGCAAACGTAAAGACTGTGATAATTTGCGATATATGGATAGCTAGAGACCGATCACTTTGACGACACAGTTGAAACGGTTTTGATTTGGAGAGGTGGGCATGGACGGGCAAAATGAGAAGAATCCTGCACCCCACCGTGTAAAGACGGCGATGACCCGTCACGAGAAAGTTTCGCGTTCAACAACCGCCGTCGCTAGACGGAGGGGTGCCTGATTTTTGAAGTTCATTGCGGAGCACAGTTTCGCTCCAACAAAGTTCATTTCTACAAGAACCTCACTTCCATTTTGACTGTTTTTAATTCACTCAAGATTGGTCGAGATTCTCTAACCTTGAGATCCTGAAATTTGTTCTCCTGATACTTCAAATTTTTTCTACGCCCCTTGTTTATTTCTTGTTATTCTCCAGCTTATTTATTGTTTCTACGTACTGTTGCTGCGCTCTTTTCTTTTTTTCTGCATTATGTTCATTCCCATTTGAAGTAGCAAGCCCGACCGCTTGTTTTGCAATCCTCTTCACAATCTCTCTCTCTCTTGCTATCTTTCTCGCTTCCTTCTTCACTTCGTGCCGATATGCTCCGCATCTCCCGATAAATTTCCGGAGGGATCAGGTATAATTTTTTTTCGGTTTCTAATTCACTTCCGTTTCCCGCTCATAATTTCTCTTCCACCTAGGAAAGGCGTTTTTTCGATTACCTCTGTTCTCGTGCTTCATGGCACAGTCTTGCAGCGCATTCCAGTTTCGCGCTGTCTGCCGGCAGTGATCGAAACGCTGCGCCGCGGTCGCTGTCCCGCAATGCGCAGCGTCCTCACGCGAGCGAAGAGATTAGTCCAGGCCCTGTAGCATTCGCGGAGATCCGGGGCAGGGATTGCGCGGAGCACAATGGGATACTACGGATGTGCCAGTGCTAGGGAGCAATTGTTCCGCTGTAATTAATGTCGGCTCAGCTCTACATGACTACAGGCGGAAAGACTACCACCTTCAACGCAGCGTTGCCCTCTCTCTCACTTTCTCTCTCTCTCTCTCTCTGTATCTCTCCCTTCTCTTTCCACAGGTACCCGCGAGCACGCACGCAAGCATGCACACAAGAACGCACGCACGCACACGTGCAAATATTTTCGCTTAATGAGGTTAAGGAGGGGATCGTTTCAAGGAATACAGAGAGGAAATCCAGCAGTCCAGAAGGTCTATAGAGGAAAGCGTAAGGGAATAGTTCGAAGGTTTTTTAAATTGATATTACGATTAGCGCACTTTTTCTATGTTAGCAAAAAAAAAAAAAAGAGAAACAAACACGCGTCCAGAGTGAAGCCCCAACCCACGCCTTCCGAATGCATCTCGGATGGCTTACCGATTCAGCTATCTGGGCGACTGTGTTCCGCGCCAGTTTCTTCCATGTTCCTCCAGCAGTTCCTCTCTGGAAATGCCCTAGTCTATTCTTTGAACCGCAATTTTGTGACTTCATTACTCCATCTAGTTAACGGCCTTCCTTCGCTACAAGTCCCCAATCTCGATAGCCACCCTGTTACAGCGCTGGTCGGCCGGTTGCCATTTCTAGAATGCGCCTGAAAGTCACCTGCAGACGTTGCTTTCGTATCAAGCTGCTGCAGTATACTGTCCCACCGTGCTCCCCTCGCGGTATGCGTGAAGACTTATGTCACTTCAGTAGCGAATGCGTACGACTTTCAGACCGTAGAGTCTTCTTCACAGCGCCTTTTGGTCGGTCGCTTTTTTTGGCACTGCGCCGGCAGAGTTGTGTTCCTGGTCCTGTACTAAATGTGCGTTATGTGCTACGAAGACTACGTATATGGACCCAGGAGTGCAGGTTTAGACCAGACAAGGTGAATACGTTTATGGAGCCATGCAGGACGCCTCAATCATCAGCACACCCCCGCCACATTCATAATCATGACCATCTTCATTATCATCATAACCGCAATTATGCCCCATAATCCCAGTTACATTCATAATGCCATTATTTTTGTTTGTACTTTTATTTTTTTGTGTAAGTTATATTTCTCTTACGCTAGACGCAGGAAGCTAGGTGCTTTTAGCTCCAGTATGGACACCAGTCTTAAAGATCGTTCTCTGTCTCTCTCCCCTCTAATGGCTGCCAGCTGCAGATATTCCGATTTCTTCCTGGACCGATACCTATCAAAAATCGTCGCACCTATCTCTTCACGAAATTTGGAACTATATGTTCACGGGCTTTAAAATGCCATCCACCATTTCAGTGATTGCATCCTTGAAAAGTGTTCTTTTTTTCGATTATTCCCTCCCTTCGTGTCCCTCTCCTTCCCCAACAGGGCATTTATGTCCCCTCTGATAATAAAGGCATTCCTCCTCCTCTGGAAACATTGATTGAGGAACTATTCAAAGAAATCTTCATGCCGGAACATTGTGCCGTGACAGTCTAGAAAATTGAAACTATTCACAGGGTTTTTACGCAGAATTACTCAAAGATTTCCAGAAGATCCTCTCAATAAAGTGTTTCTGGCCGCAACGTTCCAAAAGCCCCACAGAACTTGGGCTATTGGGTTCCGTCACTCTGCGCATTTCCCAGTCTCATTAGGAGACAAATGTCTTCCTGTTTGGCACCATCGCATTTATCTCTCCGCAGCTTCCGCTGTCCGGTGCGGCTGGGGTCATTAGGCTTAGCATCTGGTCCCGATGGTCTCACATTTCGTTTTCTTCTTCCGCTTTACTTATTTCCTGTGCGGACAGAAACTGGAGTTCGTGCGCCGGAAGTGAGGCACACGGTAGCTTCAGACGTATACTGTCGGAAATGTTTGGGACTGTACCGTGAGCTGAATTCTTCGTGACACAAAACTATTGCGGCCTTTCTGTGCTGAGGCTGGTCGGGGCGGGTAAATTGCAAAACAGCTCTAACGGGAAATGCGGCATGAGAAAGGAGTTGGCGCGATCCATTGGGAATTCCTGGGGCATTGGTGCTAATTGCTTTCTCATCGAGGTGAATGGATAATTAGTCAGCGCCGAAACAACACCCAAGCTGTTGAAGTAGTTTCGCCCTACGGGAAGTTTCGCTCCAGGTAAAAGAGAAAACGGTTTAACTGGTACATTGCCTAAACGAATCGCTAACTATATTAGCGGTGGGACTGAGAGGTAGAAAGACATTAAAAGGAATATTGATTTATTGAAGACGTTGGCACAGACCAAAGAAAAGTTCGCTGTTCCAAGGTTTGGGGTACCCGAACTTTTTAACTTTAGTTGTTAGTTCGCGACCCACACGTACTGTACGTTCCTTCCGTTTGTGGTGCTCCTTTGTACTTTCAAAGCGGTAGCACAATGGAAGGGATCATCCGTGGGAATTTTTTCGGGCTGGTTTTCTCTTTCCTACTGGATCTTAGTATCGGCCTTCTTCCTCGAGCGACTCATACAGATCTACCGTTTGATGTCCCGACCGGTGGCGAACCAGTCGTCCATCCGTGCGGAAGATTCGATTTATTTGCCGCGCAAAAGTCGCCCGTGAACAGGTCGATGTCGCCGTTCTTTGGAAACGGCTAAGAGATGGCAAAACGCCAACTTTGGTTGGAAGCTTGAAGGGATTATCGATCTTGTTATTTATTGCATGACACAAAAATGTTTTCGTTGTTTGCCGCTTACCGTATTTGCACGATTCTAACGTGCACCCCCCCCTTTTTTTTTGCTAAAAGTTGCCTTTAAATTGTGTGCGCGTTACAATCATGCTCAAAACCGAAATCGGCTTCATAGGGGTGAGAAGCGTTGCTATGCACACGAACTCCTTTCCCAAAATCCAACTCAATCCAATCCAAAACGATCCGTCAACAAAACGCGAGCCATTTTGGTGCACCCATTCTTATGTGGGCATACCTTAGATAACTGTCGCACATCTTTCTGCCGCTGTAATTAGCACCTCTTTTCAGTCGATATGGCTCCTAAAAGCGAAACGCCTCCTCGATATGGCTCCTCAGAGTGATGGACATTATGAGGCGTCCATCAAGCGCAAATAAAGCACAGACATATCTGCATTGAAGGCTTCACCGGCTTTCAAGGCGACGTTTTAGAAAAATTTGAATACTCTCATGTGAAATCTATAAGTTAGCAGCGAATGAATCAACAGCCCGTCACGTCTAAATTATGAAGGTCAATACACTTGAAATTGCAAACTCTTTCAGGGTTCCCCGTGGCCGTTTTAGGGCCAGCAGAAGCTGGAGAAGCACGTTTATGAAGCACAAAAATGTTTGCTGCCACAATTGTCTACGTCAAATAGAATGTCTTCTGACAGGTAAGCTTGGTGTCATTCATGCCTTACCCATCTGCGCGGCAGAATCGGCTTCAAATTATTTTTTCGAATTTTCGTTCGCGAACTTTCTGCGCATTACAATCCGGCGAAAATATGGTGAACATATGGTTCCGTCTTTCTTCCTTTATTTTCCTCGCTGCCGAGGCCAGCGCTTCCATGTCTTCAAGACGACAACTCACAAATTGAGACCGCACGCTGCTGAAATCATGGGACGGGAACTGACGGTGGTGTTTGGGTTTTGATAAAGTAACCTACGCTAACGCCAGTGTGAAGCCTGTCAATAATGGTAGAATGACGTGCATAAAGGCCTGGGTCTTTCACGAAGCAGTTGACGTCATTTGCTCTGTCATTGACACGTAATGCCGAAATTGAAAGGGAAAACACTTGTAGGGGTTCCCTTCGTTTTTGTACAGCTTCCCAATTATAAGTGTATTAAAAGGGCGATATTGGGCTAAACCATTCATTCCTCGTTTGAGCGCACAATTAAAAAAATGGCGCAGCTTGGCCTAGTGGTGCGAGGCTGGAGAAACAGCAGAGCTGGCGGCCCCTCTCCCTTCGTTGTAGACCCAGCTGTTGCACATCACATGGATTTCTGAACTTGCCGCTAAAAGTTCTTGTCTTGCAGGCCCAGATCGTTTTGTCCGCAGGCTTTCACATCTCTCCCAAAGTACGCGCTAGAAACCGCGGCAACCGGCTTCGCGAACTCGGCGTCTGTATAGCGTGAACTCGGCGACTGTGCTGCCCAGTTAAGGCGCGAACGGATATGAACTGGCAAGGTTAACAGCAAGCCAAGATGACGCCACGAACGCGTGGCAGAGTGTTATCGAAGGTCGAGCTGGCCGACGCCGGGAGCACCTCACGGGGCGCATGCTCACGTGGGCTCGATTTTAGATGCGAAGCATCTCATGGTCGGGGCTATGCCCCTCCCTTGTGTTGATGCGCCGTCCACACCCCCACTGCGCATGCTCGGCTTCCTGAACGCCCGGTGGTGTCTTACGCGTCTATGGCTCCTGGAGCGACAGTGTTGCCGGTTGTCTTCCTGGGCCGCTACGAGACGAGCACGCTTCACGTGCCTTCGACGTTTTCATCGTCGTCGGCAGCGGCGTGCGTCGGCGAGTCTCGGCGGGCCGTGATTACAGCAGCCCACAACCATCCGGGAAACGTGCATCGACCTCATCTTCAGCAACTTTAGGGTTCATCCAGCTACAATAGCCCTTGACTTTACATTTGACAGACCGTAAGGCGGTCATAATCAAAGCGGAACGCCAACCACAGCTCGACGTCACCTACGTTGGACATGATGATGATAATGCCTTAAATAAAGACAAAACTTAATACCACGTACAACGTCTCTGTTCCTCTCTCTCACTCTCTCTCTCTTTAATGCCTCTCCCACTCTAACACCTCCCACCCCCCTCCAATGAAATTACACATCTTCCCGTAGGGGAACCCTGAGTAGTATGCGAAGCAGCCATGGGGGTCAGACGCAATTTCCCATTTCGTAGTTCCGGTAAGTGAAAGTGTGTAGTTACCATGGCAACGAAACGGGAAATATAACGGTAGCTACGTACCTCAACCTAACGAAACGACGATGACAAGTGTTCATTGAATCGCCCCCCTGGCCGACTTCGCATACTACTCAGGGTCGCCAGGGGTGGGTGATTTTTCCTTGGTATTTTTTTAGAGCTCCTCACGTGGCGCAAGCCCACGCGCAAGCCTGAACGCCATTGCTGTACACGAGCCTTTATACTGTGTTGCGCAGTGACGTCACGGCTTTCCAGGAGCAGGTGAGACTCGGCGGAGCCATTTTTGGCTAGCGAAACGAGCGTGAAGCTATGCGCAGCTACTCCAGGGGTTGCTAGGGAACTCGAGGTGACGTCATCGCTCCTCGAGGTTTTTTGGTGCGACGAACGGATGACGCTCATGGCTAAGGCTTGACGCTTCTCGACCTGGAGTAAATGTTATGCACACCGTGTTTCGTGTAACTTTGCCTTTGCTTGAGATTTCCCAACCTGCCATATAGCTTCACCTACTGGATGACTGGATTCATCCTTTCGCTTGCACTGAAAAGCGTGCGCAGACAGCCCACCTGGTGCTCCATCGATGGCGAAACTAAAGGACCAAGCGCCGGCAAAGCGGCCGTTAAGCCGTCGCCTAGTCACGTGGTTTGGTTGCACTGAAGCGCACGCACACTCGGGCCGATCAAGCGCAGGCGAAGCAGCCGTTTTACCCTCACTTTCTTACGCGGCACCGCAGCGGCGAGGCTCCGAGCGAGTGAAGTGATAAGAAAGAAAGGCTCAGCTTGCGCACCAAGGGCTGGAGGTCGCTTGCGATGCGGTGAGTGACCCTGAAAGATGTAGCGTAGTACAGCTTTCGCTCTAAAGCAAGTTCAATGGCATCTGATGACTTGTTATAAGTTGTGTGAGCGGAAGCTTTAATCTAAAATTGGGCGGCGCTGAGTGCCACTTCGTGTTTTGCGTTGCAAGTCATCCTCGCTATTTGCTCATTTGCCTGCGTTCTTTAGCTCCCTCACCTCGTCTGCTGTGTGCCGGTGAAGATAAGTATACGAGTATAGCAACAGCCGCGGGTCCCTGCTGCTGTACGCTGAGTGGCAGCTTCTGTAGCTCCCATCTCGCTCTGCGCATGCGCAGGCATTGGCACGTTCATTTGTGTTTTAGTTTAGGAACAGTTTCGCTGTTACAGACAACGCAGCCGCTGACACCGTCGCTAACTTCGCTCAAATAGCCACTAAACCTTTCTCTTTAAAACTCAAATCTCCCGTACACACTGCTGTACAATGTACCCAGCGATAATTTTCGAGTGGCGTATTTGTCCTGTACGAACCGAACAGTGACGCTTTTCGTCGCTTTGGATCCTCTCCTCAAAAGGTGCTTCATTACTAGACAGAATCTCCGCATCATGAAGTTACTGTGCAATGCCCATTCAGACTGGGAACGCGCATGCCAAATGTGATTATCTTAGTGTTACCTTTCCTGGCTAAACACCAAAACTATACCAAAAACTATATTGTCGCGTACAGCAAATGCGTGTTTGGGGGTGTTGGTGAGCTTTACTAGAAGAAGCTAATAGAAGAAGCGGCGGAGAAGAACGCTCTTGACCGAGAAGCACTCGAGCTGCCAGAGCAAAACACTGATGATGATGCGTTCCGGGTAGCACTCGTTCGTCGTTGTCGTCGCCTTGGCTGGGATGCCACAAATGTGGGTACGTGACAATATACTGTAAACAACAACTATAAACAACTATACCAACCTGGGCATCAACGCTTGCCCAGGAAAGAATTGAATACTCAGAAGAAATTTTTTGACGGTTATTGTGCCTCCAGATGACCGGTTGTGCCCTAATGTAACGTGCTTGACCCCGTCGTCTCACATCGGTGTGAAAAGAGAAAAGCAGAGGAAGGATGAACCATGTTTTTCCGAACTTCAACCAAGTACCGACGGCGGGCATATGGTGAAGATATTGCACTGAACTTGGTGGTGACCGCAGTAATAACCGTAGGGAATAGTTCTTCCTAAACACGCGTTCTTGGTGCAATAAAGAGCCACCAAAACTACTCGGTTTTCGCATGGCATGTAATGCGAAGGCAAGATAACTGTTGGTCATTACAGGTGACAGAGTGTATCTCTAGAGAAGGCAAGCGTGGAAGGGGCGGCGGAAAGTTAGGTGAGCAGATGGAACCAAGAAACTTGCGGGATCAAGGGGTCGCTCTTAGCACAGGACCGGGATAATTGGAGATCTATGGAAAGGCCTTTTCCCTGCAGTGTGCGTAGACAGGATGATGATGTTGGTGATGATGTTGATGGCGACGACGACGATGATGATGAAAAATACTCGGTGCTCTTCCTGGGGAAATTCTCAATGTTACGAGAGAAAAGAACGGTGATTGTTCTTATAGCAAAATGAAGGGGCCTTTCTCATCTACCATGACGATCTGGCCGTAAACATTTTACTACGTCAACAATAGGTGCGGCATGTCGAAAAAACTTCCGCGTCACTCCGGAGAGCCGATTCGATATGTCAACAGAGCCCGCGATAGAAGAACGACGAAATGACGAAATGGACAGAGCGCAGGGAGAGAGCAGCCCCGCAATGGTGCCGACTTTGCTAGGGTGACGTCAACTCGAAGCGGGGTGCGTCACCTGGATCTGCGCCGTCTCGACGGGTTCCGTGACTCCCGCAACCGCTTGCACGCGCTGTGGAACACCATGTGCAGCCAGTGCAGGGTGGCATAACTGGAGGCCGGAGCAAGGCATGCGCATCGCCATCATCATCATCACCCTGTGTACGCCCACTGCAGGGCAAAGGCTCGTCCCATAGATTTCCAATTATTCCTGTCCTATGCTAACTGAGACCTATTTATCCATGCAAACTTCTTGATCTGATCTGCCCACCTAACTTTCTGCCACCCCCTGCCATGCTTGCCTTCTCTAGGGACCCACTCTGCTACCCTTAATGACCAACGGTTCTTCGCGTTACGTGCCCTGCCCACACCCATTTCTTCTTCTTAATTTATACTAATATGTCCTTAACACACTCTTTCCCTGACCCACTCCGCTTCTTCTTGTCCCTTAATGTTACACCTATAATCTTCCGTTCCGGTGTTTGCTGAGTAGTCCTCAATTTAAGTTGAACCCCCTTAGTGACCCACCAAGTTTCTGCCCCGTAGGTGAGTACCGACGGTAGATGCAGCTGTCATACACTTTCCTCTTCAGGGACAAATGGTAGGCTGCTATTCATCATCTGAGAATGCCTGCCGAATGCACTCCACCCTATTCTTATCCTTCTCATTATCTCTGCCTCATGTTTGGGATCCGGGGTCCCTACTTTGCCTAAGTAGATATATTCGCTTACCACTTCCACTGCCTTGCCACCTATGTTCGCATCGTATGGAGCCTCAAGTTCCTGAGGGAGAGGCACAAGATGCTCGCGCATTCCTACAGATCCACCAGGGGTTCATGATGTACCTTTCAAGGCGAAAGCCTGAGATGCCTCAGAAGACGTGAAAATGACAGCCGTCGGCATCCGTCGACGCGAATGGTACCAGAGAAAAATGGACAAATAGAAACGTACTTCGATTTCGTGCGGGATTTGAACCCGGGTCGCCGGAGGAGGAAGTGCGTTGCCACTGCGCTAACCCGGCAACGGTGTCCAGTCAGAGTGGAACAAAATTTGGCCTGGTGCCTTCCCGTGAGAGGTGAACGCGACGGAACGTGGCTAGAAAAGGTGCACGCTGGGGAGAGCACTATCTGTGTAAAGCTGTCGCGTTAATTGCGGCCAATAGACCTGTCTGAGTAATTCGCGTCATTAGACGAACGAACGAAAGCGAATAAAGGGACGCAAACACGACGTAGCAGTAATGGAGGCTTTAAAGGGACCCTGCAACACTTTCTAAAACTTTTTTTTGAAATCTTAATGTTTGCAGAACGTAGTGACCCAACACACCCAGTACTTAGATTAGGGGGTGCAAAGTACCTCAGTCAAAAATTACTGCTCTATGCCCATCAGATAACTTGGAAACCCGCTCAAAAGATTGTTCGCTTTTTCCTGGTCTTGACGTCCTTTGACGGCCTGAAATACGTCACCAAGGCCATGTAGCGACTGTTGCCCGGTTTTCCTTCAGTTTCAGCAATGAATGCTTTTCGATAGCAACTTTAAAAATAAAGCCACAAAAACAAAGCAGAAACGGGAGGCGTATCAGGTGCGACGAGCAAATCACGCAGTGCCGCTCCGTGCTGGCGGTAACTATAGCTTTCGCAGTGCTTCCAGACGCGAAGGAAAGAAGGAAAGCTTTTATCGAAAGTTTTGCAGGGTCCGTTCAATAATCGCTAGGCTTTCGTTTTCAAAGCACGTTAGCCGGCTTACGTTCGCAAGAAATTTCGTCATCTTACCACCAGTCGCAATAGATTGTTATGCGAAAACGTAGCTAGCAAGTTCTCTTCCTACAGCTCTAGGTTTACTGAACTAGTCAGCTTAGCCGGCAAACGAGAACGCGAAGCGAATCTTCTTTGGGAGCTCGGGGAAAAATGCTAATGCCGAACAACTAGGCTCCCTTTTATCTCGTGGTCATAATATTACCAAGCACCACTGATTTACTAAAAAAAGACCACAAAACAGATTTTGAAGTAGGTTACACGGACTTGAGATGAAAAGTTGGGCAGGGTTCTGCCAGTAACGATTGAGGTGGTTATTAGTAGTCAAGTTAGCGGCTTTAGTGCTCATCTGCATGCCATTTTAATTCGCAAATCGTATCGTTATGCATGCACAGTCAGCCGCACCCGCACTTTGTAGCGCACTGCACGACATTTTCAATGCCAGTCAAGAGACATTTCGAGACGCAAGACTTTTGTTCGATTACTAGGCTCTCATTGCTTTTGCCGAATTTTAACCCGAGTTCCTGTTTCTTAACCGTGGACGTAGTAGTAAAGGAGACAGAAGAGGCATTTTAAAATCATTGCATTAGGGGCGATGAGGTTTGCTTCGAATGGAGCGTAAGGAAGGAAGGGAACTTCGCGGAAACATAGGCACAGTGGTTTTGGTGCGTAGGTTTGACTAGGTTGTGTGGGAGCTGATGGCGCATTGAAATGAACGAACTTTCATTGCATTCATCATAGGTGGGGGGTTGAGCATCCGATATTTTTGAAGAGAAGAGAAAAAGATTAGATAAGATAGATAGATAGATAGATAGATAGATTAGATAGATAGATAGATAGGATTAGATAGATCGATTAGATAGCTAGATAGCTCGAAGATTAGAGAGACGAGAGATGAGCGAGAGAGACGAGATTGAGAGACACATACCCGGTGAGAGGATGGAGCTGAGAGACGGAAGAGAGAGAAGACGAGAGAGAGAATGAGAGCGAGGACGAGAGGATGAGGAGAGACGAGAGGAGAGAGAGAGAGAGAGCAGTTAGGTGGAAGGGGCGGCAGAAGTTCGTTGTCTTCTGACGACATTTGTAGCGAAGGAAGAAGACACGGGGCCATTTTCTTGCCGTAGTTCTTGTGCGGAGCTTAATGCGGCAGCTAAATGTTCCCTTGATTGTAGGTGACAAGGTTTTTCTTAAATGAGAGTTGTATAAAGGTACGGCAGTATGGTATTTGTGTCCCGCCCTTGTCAGCCACGCGTGATAGTCTCGTAGTTGGTCGGGATGCGGGACTGCACCTACTAAGAAGACATCGATTTCCTTACTTCGGTCTCACGGTTTTCAAGTTTGATATCGCATTACGCGGACGGGATAGGTTATGTTCCCAGCTCACTTAGTGGTCGGCGCTTCGCTAAAGTCCCGGTCTAGTTTTTTCTCACAAATTCCTGCCTTCCTGCCGCTTTTTACATTCACATGTAATCGTCCACCTCCACCCCCCACAATGGACCACTCTGATCCCACAAACCCTCACACTCATAGCAGAATTCTCCATGAACAGCGGTCTTGCACGAGCAGTCCAGAGCTGCAAGTCTGCTCCTCTCGCTGGCCCATTCTCTTGCGCTGAGAACCTCTCCACTTAAACAGTCTAGCTTACACTGAAGCATGAATGCGTACTCTTACAGTACACCCTCGGAGACGCATAAATCCAGCTTGTTGTCTTCAACCCCCCCCCCCCCCCTCCCCACAGAACCCCACTCTTCAAATGGGCCATGAGCGCTCCCTCTCATTAAATGTTCCTCCTCCTCCTCTTTGACACTGTTCCCAGACTTAGCTTTGGAATGCTTAACTTCTTTCATGGACTGGCCCAGGAGGCAGCCTATTTTTTTGTATTTCTTCTCTCAAATGGCACTGCCCCCAGTTTAGTCAGGAAAATAATTAGCGAGACAACAAATTGATCATCTGGAGGTACCTTTACCGGTAAAGTACCGCATGTTAGACTGCTCAAAAATATACCAGGGTTGCCTAGCAGCCTCCCAGTTTTTTGCACGCTTTTTGCCCGAAAAGGGTGCAAAGTAAAAATCTTGCCCCATGGAACCCACCTTTGAAAGGTTTTTGCCTAAAGGAGGGTGTAAATATAGAAATAGAGTGTGCTTGTGACAACCCTAAATAAGGATGTGTGCAGCACTGCTACGTCTTACAATGGGGATCAGCTGAATGCACCGCATGACATACAGACACATTCAACACGGACGAGTCACACTTGAACCACACATGAATTGAGCATAAGAAAACGGGATGCATAGGGAGAGCGAGTACGTACTTACTTACCTTCGAATACATCTAGTCTTCTGGCTTTCATAGCTGGCAGAGGAAAGTCCTCTGATAGAGTCGGTGGGCTTGTCGCAAAAATAAGATATTTTTAGCGCTAATTTTGGCATCATGCGTTTTAATGCGGGCATATACAAGTCAGCATGCCGATTTGCAAAAACGTTTTAATCGTGAGGTATTATTATGTTCAATAGGTTATCGTGCTCCATGAAATACCAAACACCTAATCCACACCTTTTCAACACCCTATAAGACGAGTGTTCATTATTTCAACGCCCCTTTTGCCACACGGGTTTAAAGCAGTAGGGTGTTAGAAACTAAGAAAGAAAGGTGTAAAAAACCTCCAACTAAGAAAAAGGGCGTTAAAAGGCCTCCAGCTTTCGAGGTATTTTCTACGCGTTTACGTGGGGACTTGAACATCTTCTACGAGCGGGGGCTATGTTGTACCTCACGATGTTTAAGACAATATGAACTGGCATATTTTATTACTAGCGGAGCTTTTAAGCTTGAGCTTGGTTCGGTGGCACTAGCAAAAAATATCAAGAAAAATTACACCATCTTCCCGTAGGGAACCCTGAGTAGTATGCGAAGCAGCCATGGGGTCGACTGAATTCCCATTAGTTTTCAGTTCGTCGTTTCGTTGACGTTCACTTCGCGTGCCTCGTTGTATCAGAGCTTCTTGACGCAGTTTGAATGAGTGAAGGACATAAGGCGCGTTCGTAGCACATGCTCCTCTCGGTTTGTAGCGCAGTGGAAAAGAGCGCCACGTACCTCCCGTTGCGGCCAGAGTCGTGGGATCGTAAACGGGCGCCGCCTAACTATTCTTTTATGGACTGCGCTGACGTCAGCAAACGCTGACGGGCTGAAGAGACGCGCATGCGCAGTAGAGTGCGGATTGGACCGAACTTTAGGGAGGGAGGGACACAGCCAAGCATGAGATGCTTCGCATCTAAAAAAAAAAAAAAAACCTGGCCCCTCTAAAGGGTGCACCACCGCAGATGGGGGATTATACCAGTGAAGCCGGCTTTCGCGACTGCTCGAGTGTGAGAACAAGTAGCGCATGCGTATGCGCACCTCTTACTAAACGATTCTAAAATGATAGTCTTCTTGGGCTACTAAAACACAAAAAATGGCGCAGCTAGCACTAGTAGTGGAAGGCTGGAGAAGCAGTGGAGCTGGCGCTCAACCTGGCTTGTTTCCCCCTTGGGTCCGCTGTCAGTGCGGGGACACACTGGACCAGCCTTGTAAAATTCGACTAAACTTGGCTCCACCCTTCAGCCCTTAGCCTAGCCCTTGCAAGGACATCACAAAACCTAACAAAATTTAGCAAAGCCCAGCAAAGCGTAGAAAAGCTTAGCAACACCGGAAAAAGCTAGGTCGACTCCCAGCTCCCCGGTTTTGATTGCAACTGAACACCTATTTCACACCCTTTCAACATCCTTTAGGGAATCGAAAATGTTGCAGTCGGTCGACGCCTTTTTTGCTACATAAAAAGGGTGTAAAGGTACAAGTTAGGGTGCTTGAACCCAAGAAAAAGGGCGTAGTGGCTTCCAAACTCCCTTATTCCACTTATACTACACCTTTATTGGGCTATAAGGTTGCAAGAAAGTTTAGTGTGCATGGTAACCGTCCAACTTCCTAGCAACGCGCAAGCTGCAGACAAGGACCGTGTGGACGTATTTGAACTCAATTAGCCTAGGTCAATTTCCGAAGCGTTTTGGTGCGAGTTATATCGTATTTTAACCGGCAATTGAATACAACGCTACCCATTAGCACGTATTTTCTGAATATTCCAACGGGCAGTGCGGAAGTTCTGCCAAAGTATTCGCTATATAAAAATTGGCGCAGCTTGCACCAGTGGTACAAGGCTGGATAAACAGCAGAGCTGGGGGTCGACCTAGCTTTCGCTCAACACCGACAGCGTATCCGAGGAGTGAGGGAGTAGCCAGACGCCATCAGTCAGATGCCGTTTTGAACGGCACTTTAAAGCAAAGACTATTAAAGTATGTACAGTGTTTTATTCATTAGCAATCCTCGTCTTCCCTTCAGTCGTCGTCTTCCGATGGCACATCCACACAGGGCAAATCTTCTTGTAGCGCGTCCTCCACTCAGTAGGCCTCCGCTTCTTCACCAGCTGGTCCCATGGCTGTCTCCCCGTGTGGATTGATGATGATGATAATGATGATGATGATGTCCTCAAAGATTTTGGCATGGTTTGACAGATTTGTTGTCATCGTCTTCGGCGCTGCGGGCCCGTGGCGCGCCCGTCGCTACACTACGACGACGGTGAAGAAGGGAGATCCTCAGGTGGACCAAGAACAATTAGACATATGGCAGTGGAATTGCCGAAGCTACTGCAGGAACCAAGAGTCATTTCAACAGTACATAAACACACACCTGACGCCACCTACTGTAATCGCGCTCCAAGGGACCGGACGAAGACCCACCCTACAAAGGTACGAGGTCCTTTAGAGGGACGCTGGAGGCAAAGTGGCCATCTTGGTAGAAAATTGTGGCAACAGCCATCAGACACGACGCCATGCAAACGTGATAATTGAAATCGTCACGAAAAAAAGAAAACGAAACGTGCTGGCAAAAGCAGAGTATTTGTAGTCAACCTCTGCAGTCCACCCCGACAAAAAAGCCCTCACTACGCTCAGCTCTTCCACAGCGTATGCAACATAGCGCAGAACAACCCGTTAATTGTCGTTGGAGACTTTAACGCGCGCGCCCCCGAGTTGGGGATACCCGACGACAGACATAAGGGGAAGATCAATCAGCCAGGCAGCAGATGATTTCGAACTCGAGCTCTTAACCAGACCCAGCAACGTGAATAGGAATTGGAAATAGCGTCTGCAAAGACACATGCCCTGACCTAACATATATCAAAGGTCTACAGGACAGCTCGCGGGAGAACCACCAAGAAACACTAGGAAGGGGACCGCTGCATACTACCCACGCCAATAAATGCTGGGATTGTTCGAAAAAGAATTGCACAAGCCAAAATTGCTGATTGGAACGCATTCTGAACAAAAAGCGAACATCAGCTTGGGAAAATAACCTCACGTACTGCGTGGTGCAACACCCTTCGAGACGTTCGCCAGCAGTGCACAAAGTACATAGAAAGCACAGTAGGCACTCCGAGGTAGGCGGGTACTTTTTGCGGCTCTGAGAAGACAGGCGGGGCCTAGTCAGGCGACGGGGACGCCAAAAGCACAACAGGAAGCCGCAGCTCAAGATTTATAAGGTCACAGCTAAGGCCGAGGCTACGCCACTCAGCTAGACCATATGATCACCTTTGGCTAGCTACGTCATTGTACCGTGACCGACGCCGAGGTTTCTCTGGCAGCGGCGGAAGGCTACTGGGCGGTCCGGTCACTTGCAATAATTTCATACTCGCAAGAGGCCAGTCGGACACTTTTTGAAGGGACGAGTAAGCCACCATGCACTCCGTGTACTCATCCAAACTAAAGGCAGCGTACCCCAACACCCTGACCATCTACCTGAGATCCAACACAGCAGCCTGCGGGCACCGGCGCGCCCGGGAATAGAGGGAAACACCGAGGCGGACAGGGCCGCTCGAGGCTATACTACCAACCGAGAATCCGATGATTTCGAATTGGAAGAACCCATGCCAGTCCCCCCGGAACACTCGACAACGTTGGCGTACTACAGGGGTATTAGGAAAAGATATCCTCCGCCCCGCGAATTCCTGACGAGGGCAGACGCCACCGAAGACACCTGCAGACAGGCACGTTCCCAAACCTAAACGTGCTGAACAAAACCTATGCCACTTGATATGCAGACGCATGTTCATTGTGCCACCAAGAAAAGCCCACCCTCGACCACACTACATGGGGATGACAAAGCACAACGGCTTTCCCCACAATCACAAACCCTCGTGCGGAGCAGCGGGAGGCACTGCTGGCGGGAGACTGCTGTGAGGACCAGATCGGTCAGATTCAGCGGGCGCGTAAAGCAGCAGAGCCGTTGGAGCCCTGGACCAAGGGTACCACCCTGCTCACCCCGTCGGGAACTGTAGCAAAGGGCACAAGACCCCGGTGGAGTGCCGCCCATACAAAAAAAAAAAAAAAATTGGGCCCATCTCCCCGCGAGGGGGACTCGGGTAAATGCGTCGCATAGGGGGTGGGTGTATTGCGTTAACGTTTAGTGTTTGGGGAGTTGGTGGTAGTGAATGCGTTGTATCAGCAGCTTCTTGACGTAGTTTGAATGAGTCAAGGATATAAGGCGCGTTCGTAGCCTCCCATTCTGTGTCGGCTTTGTGTCACAGTGGGTAGAGCACCCTGTACCTTGCGTTCCGCCCGCAGGGTCGTGGGATCGAAACAAGGCGCCGGTAAGTATTATTTTTTATATAGTGTAGGGGGAGGGGTGCGGACGTGTTGTTGAGAGCGAGGAGGGTAGCGTGATGCGGGAAGGAGGAGTGGGGGAGAGGGCGCACCTGCGCGCTTTGCTGTTGCGGACGGACGGCGGACGCTACATGTGAGTTAAAAAAATGCTCTGCATTTAAAAGCAAATAAACGTTTTCCCAGTCCCAGTCCCAGTCCCAGTGGCGCAAGCCCACGCGACAGCCTGGATGACTGCGTGCGGTCGCCGCGAGGCACGCTCTCACTCGGGCTAGAGGTTTCTGTCTGCGCTGCAGGGGTTAAGCGTCGGATTAAATAGCTCTGCTGTTAAAAAAGAATCTCAGAAATGGAAGCAGGGACATAAGCCAGCCGTTCGAGGTATCAGCTATAATAAGCCACGCAAGCGAACGCAAGTCACGAAAAGTATGCGCATTACTCAACCGTGCATTATCGGGAACACCGTACTGGCACGATAGCAACAAATAAAACCCCCCAAACCCCGAATGAAAGATTACTGTAGTGCACACTGAGCCGTGTCAGGAGCACAGTCAGAAGAAACAGGCGAGAAAAAATGAAGCAAACAATTCGCAATATGGGCGGTTCAGAGCATTACACGGAACATTCCAAGCGCTATTGCAGAATTGTATTGCGCAAGTCGCTAACGGCAGCAGCAAAAGGAATAAACCCACTCGTCTGGAGCCCGTAGTCTGCTTCAATTGTATCGTCTTTTCACTTTCGACTCTTCCGGCTTTTCTGTTATGGGCATATTTGCTGCTGTCTGAGGTCGACGTAGCCGTTCAGCTTCAGTGCATTTCCCGCTTCGCTTTCTCCGATATAACCCCCCCCCTCCCCACTACATAATTACCGTTGTTTGCTGCTGTTTGTCGGGAACATCGATTACTCCGGAATTCGACGGATGTCTGAAATGTGCTGCTGCTTCCGCCCTGGCCGTTATTACGCCTTGGCACGCTCACGCTTCGGCTTATAATCGTCTTGCGCCATTGGTAACATTAACCATAATTAACTCGGGCTCTAACCGCTAGTCTGCAGCCACGTTAAGCTTAGCATATTGTCCAACCTTCGGGCCGGACACACTCGAAGAGCAAGGATGAGGCGCTCAGACAAGTCAAGACAAGACACAGCAAGAAGCAAGACAAGCAAGTTGCAGCAAGACAAGAAGCGCCGAAGGAGGTACTCGAAGGTCTTGGAAGATACAAACTGCCACTACCCCTTACAATAAGAACTGAAGCAATCAAAAAGCAAGAACTAGGTCCCTGTGTTGCGAATTGCGCAAGACTATTATAGAAACTGGCTTAAGGAGATACACAGGAGAGATACAAACCAATCGCGCTGCAGCGGATTTATACCCAAGGTGAAGCAAAAGTTAAAAATACTGTTACTTTTTTACTTTCTGTGTTTATTTATTTAAAATACCCGTAAAGGCCCTCTGGAAGGAGGTTATTACATAAAGGACTGGACAGCAACGCATACAAACACATGAAATGATTAACAAGTCGAACAGGGTGAGAACTAAATAAAAGCTGTAATCATTAACAATAAAATACAAGTCCTGTAACGATGGAAATAAAATTTGCGGGCAAGGACGGGACGAAGGAACTTTGGGAGAGATGTGAAAGCCTGCGGCCGAATGATCCGGGCCTGCCAGTCATGGAGACCTTTCAGCGGCCAATTTGGAAATCCACGGGAGGCGCAACAGCCGGGTCTCCCACGAAGGGAGAGGGGCCGCCAGCTGTGCTGTTGCCTTGCACCACCAGTGCAAGGCACTGGTGCTGTTGCCTTGCACCAGTGCACCACCAGCCTTGCACCACCAGTGCAAGCGGCGCCAATGTTTAGAAACTGAGCTTATTTTCAAAGTTTTGTTTTTCTCTGAGGCTCACGCCACTGTTTGGAGTGAGGTGCTTTAACGCTGCATCAATCTACCAAATAAAGCTGAGGGTCAGTCTGCCGTATATCAGTAAATTGGGTCTCGTTTAGCCATAAAGCTTTATAAGGGACTCAAGGCTGCAAAGTGTCCGCGGCGGACTTTATTACACACAACACCGACGCTTACTTTTGATAAAAATTGTTTTGCTAAAAAGAAAGATGTAAATCAATTTTTAGAGAACAAAACCACTTTACCCACTAACGTGAAGGCAGTTGCGCGTCAATAATTTCTGTTCCCATCGACTACGACGACAAAAGCGACGACGGCGTCGCCATATCCGGGCCAGAGTGGTTCCGTTAACAGCACTGCTGCCGAAAGCAATATAGCATTTCCCATTTAGCAGATTACCGACAGCGTTGAAGAAAACAGGCCTTCTAAATGGGTCTGTATCCTACCGACACCGAGTGTTTCATAACGTGACGTTTCTCTGGAAAAACAGTGGGCGAGCGTCATGGATAATTCCTATGGAGAGACCAGCGGACGCTGGTCAAAGGGAATGCGAGGAGAAGTACGCCAAATGGATTCCCGCATGTCTACAGAAGTTATCAACCTAGCCTTAGCCCTTAATTTATCCCAAGTGGTGAGTCAGCCACCGCGCGGTTGTCACATCCTGGACCTAATGCTCACAACCGCCCCTGAACCAGTTGATACCGTACTACATATATATGAATTTAGCCATCATAGCCTTCTTCAAGTAACTTTTAACATTCGGCTGCCGTTCATTGAATACAAAAGAAAACCCGTGACAGTAAAATCAACGGAGGGCTAAAAACCTTCTACAATGACGTATTCCTGCCATTCTTTTCTGAAAAACGCCCTTTCCGTTTCTGTTATTATCCTATATTACCTTTTAAGACAATCGTTATCTACAGGCTAACTCCACATCGATTGGAAGATTGGTAAAATAGTCCCCGTGTTTAAAGCCGGCGATAAACATTCACCCGAAAGTTATCGCCGAATCTCTCTAATTTGCATTTGCTGCAAACTCCTCAAACACATAATCGCTTCTCATGTCTTACGGCACTTATCATCTAACCACTTCTTTTGAACAACCAACAAGGAATTAGGAAAGGTTTTTCTTGCGAAACATAGCTGCTTGAATTCACATCGGGCATACATTGCAACACGAACGATGAACTTCAGACTGAGGGCATTTTTTTTCTTTTTCAAAACCTTTTGATCGCGCACCACACTGCTATCTGATTTCTAAGTTATCTGCACTTCGAGTAAAGTCGCTTACTTTATCCTGGCTTCGAAACTTTCTTTCACTCCGCCAGAAGTGCATGGACATAAACAGTTTCTAATTCCCTTTTTCCCACGTAACCTCAGGTGTACCAAAAGGGTGCGTCCTTGGCCTTTTGCCATTATTCATGTATATTAACGATCTGACAATAAACAACTCACCTCGCATGCCAAAATAGAGCAGACCGATTTATTTCGTAAAATACTGACTGCCTTTGCAGCATAACGGAAATTAGGCTCTGCTTTTTTCTTCAACCACTCAGTACTTGGCGGATAATTTCTGTTCCATCGCTATCCCATAAGTATCCTTACAGCGATAAACCATAACTCGGTATACCTTCCGTTACATCTCGCAGGTTGCATAATAATTTGTTTCACGCGATTATATGGCTCAACCGACGCCTTTAACTCATCGACTCTTCCTCGCGTCATCTATTTGTGGAACGATCTCCCGAATGTCATCGCCTCTCAATCAGACTCCGGGAAATTCCGGCAACTTACGCACTCACGCTTTTCGTCATAGTAACTCAACACTGTTTTTTTGACATCTTTTTGCGCCTTTTTCTGTATCGCTCTGATGTCTTTATATTATATTGGTAATATTCAATTTCCTCCTGCTTCTAGATTAAGGGGCTCTGTCGTTTGGTAGCACAACACGCGCTTTCTTTTTCACAGCGTCACACTCTGTGCCCGCTTGCATTTTGGTATTGTATAATGTCCCTATGCGTAAGAGATAGCGTTCTGTGCTCTTATCGCCCTATGCAATCCTGAGTTGCCAAAACTAGAACATATTTAGTAAAAGGGAAGTCTGGGCTTGTTGGTTCATGATGTTCAGGAAAAATCCAGGGGAAACACGCTGCACAAGATGAGAGACAAGACACAAAGGCAATTTACTTTATCCGCTCTGCTGTGGATAAATTTTGGCTGCGTGTGTTCAAGACGTTCTCTAATGGGTTGAATTCCGCAATTTGTATTTGTTCTTATTTGCAACGTTCCCATGTGCAACTTTAAATGACCTTTTTTGCGCGTTATCCTGTTTTGCTCTTTGCTGACATATAAAGTTGTTTTTGTGGGCGGAGATTGCGCAAACCCTTGATTGCGACGAAAGCGAGTGAGAGCGGCAGGAATTCCGTCGCTTTGTCGCGCGACGATCGTTTTTGTCGAATGGTCGGGACAAATTTTGGTTGCGCGACAGAATTCCCGTCGCTTTCGCTCGCTTTCGTCGCAAGCGGGAATGGAAAGTTCTGCCGCTGCCGTCTGCTACGCAGCTCGGAGGTAACCGCGCGATCTGCTCGGGCGGATGAACGCGCACACTCCCGCACGGCAGCGCCCCAAGCGGCAGACGGCCCCGTACATCGCTCCCGGCCCGCCTGGAGCCGCCCTCGGTGCCTCGGCACACTAGCCAGTATATTTCAGGCACTATAATGGAGGAAAGATTTTTTGCTTCCGATGAACCTAGTTCTTTGCCCCTGTGTTTTTAAATACGTGAAGTGGTTAGCCGTCGTCCTCACGCGCTCTGTATCGTCGTAGCATCGCTGATTGTCCGAACGAAGCTTGCAGCTAAGCCAATGCAGCGACCGAAGCTGTGGTGTGTGGTGCATCGCCTCCTGTGTGTTGTGGACGCGTTCGTTTCGCGATGAAATGCGACATTGTACTTCTGCGGGTGGATAGTGCTTCCCATGGTCTGGATTATCTTTCTCGACGACGTACCACTCAACCTCGCATGGGGTATGTGAGTGTGCCTGGCTAAAAGCCTTCTCGCTTGCGCGCCAGAGTTGTGACTTGCTGCTCGTCCCCGCAAACCGGGTGTGAGGTGAGTGCCGTAATTACGACGGGCAGGAGGAGGCAACTCATCGTCTGTCAATCGCGGTTCAGACTTGCAACGCATGTTGTGACGTTGCGTTCGTTCGAAACGCATCTCTGGATTGTTTTGAAGTTGAATAAAATGTCGTTCTCTGCGATTGCACCAAAGAAGTGCCACGGGACTTTCTTTATGGTACGTACTCACGTAAGATAAAATCCACGTCGTGTTATGGCCGTGTTGCATTCAATACAAACGGTTAAGCGTTTGTTTACACTTGTTTCGTTTGTCGTAAAATGTCAAAGCACTCCGGCACTCCGCTGGCAGATCAGCCGGCGAGCCGACGCTGAGCAGACGACTCATCTCTTTGCCGGAAGTGCGTGAAAAAGCCGCCCAATAGCAGGATGTCTAGCTCATGACGAACATCTGGGAATCGATGATGTAGACATGTGAAGATGGCGGCGTCCAAAAACACGAAGGAAAGGGCGAGAAAAAAGCGACGAACTTTGCAACAAAAGTGTGAGCTTTCCGCTGCGCGTAAAAGAGTAATACTTGGCACAGGTGACGTTGGCGACCCAATCTAGCGATTGCGCTAGTTCATTTAGTGTGCTCAAAATGCCTTTCAGGGCCCCTTTAAGAGCAGAACTGTTTAAGAACTTGGTTGCGCCGTCCATTAACAGACGCACGTGAGCGTGCGTCTCGTGAGTAGCGCCCGGAGTCGTCCATGCTTGCGCGGGGGCGTGAGCCACGTGAGTGGCTCGCAAAAAGAAAAGGAAAAATACTGAGTGCGCAGGAAACTGCACCTCCCGACTAGCGCCCGGCATCCTCCAACTCCACCTTCGAGAACACTCTGCTGGCGTGATCCCTCGCGTGCTCTTCGCTTCACCAGTTCACGCCGAGTTCGCGAAGCCGGTTGCCGCGTGTACTAGGGCGTGATAACTAGGTACGCTTTGTGAGATATGTAAAATCCTGAGGACAAAACGATCCGGGCCTTGCTAGCTAGTCACGGAGTCTTTGAGCGGCAAGCTCGGAAATCCATGTCAGGTGCAACAGCCGGGTCTCCGACAGAAGGGAGAGGGGCCGCCAGCTCTGCAGTTTGCCCAGCTTTGCATCACTAGTGGCCATCCTCAATTTACCAGTCCTGGACGTCCACGGGCAGTCCGAGGACTGCCTTCGGACCGGAAGTCCCATAGGAATACATTGGAAAATCGAGTGCCGGATCGCGTCTCGGGCAGTCCGCGGACGATGCGGGACTCATAATCGAGGAGCCCCAGTGTCAGCTGCGCCAATGTTTGGGAACAGAGCTCTTTGCAAAAGCTTTGTTTGCTCTCAGGCCCACGCCACTGTTTAAAGTGGGGCGCTTTAAGAGTGCATCAGTCCACCAAATAAAGCTGAGTCTGCCGTATATCAGTAAATTGTTTCTGGTTTCGCCATACAGCTCTATAACAGACTCAACGCTACAAAGAGTCCGCGGCGAATTTTATTACACATGACACCGACGCTGACTTCAAATAAAAGTGTTTTGCTAAAAAGAAAAATGTAAGTCATTTCTGGAGAACAAAGCCACTTCGCCCACTAACACGAAGGCAGTTGCGCCTCAATAATTTCCTGTTCCCATCGACCACGACGACAAAAGCGACGACGGCGTCACAACATCTAGGCCGAGGTGGTGCCGTTTAATGCTCCGCTGTAGAAGCAAATATAGCGTTTCCCATTTCGCAGGTTGCCGACAGCGTTGAAGAAAATGGCCCTTCTAAATCTGGCTGAGGTTGCAAAACAAGCAAAATTGCAAAATGTCTTTCACACGCAAGTGAAACATTTCTAGAGTAGCAATGACAATTACCCTCTCTCACAAGCGTCGTCCTACAAGTGCCTTTGTACCCATTTCCCACCAAATCTTTCCTGGTCACACCATATCACCACCATATTTGCAAAAGCCCCGAAGTCACTGGTATAGCATCAGCTATGCAAGTACGCCGTAACTTGCATAGCTGATCCACCCATGTTCGTTACCAAGCTTATCAGATCTTCGTTCACCCACAACTTCAATTCATCGCATCCATTGGGTGTCCATACCAAAAAATCTAATCGATATGCTTGAAGTGATTCAAAAAAGGGAAGCTCAATTTATTTCGCAAAATTATGACCACATGCATAGCGGCATAACGAAAATTAAGCTTTGCCCTTTTCTTCAACCACTCAGTACTTGGCGGAAATTTCTCTTCTATGTCTATTCCATAGTGTGCTTACAGAGATAAACCATTTTTTCTTCAACTCGATATACTTTCCGTTACATCTCGCAGGTTGCAATAACTTGTTTCACGCGATTATATGGCTCAACCGACGCCTTCAACTCATCGCTCTTCCTCGCGTCATCCGTTTGTGGAACGATCTCCCGAATGACATCGCATCTCAATCAGACTCCGGGAAATTCCTGGCAACTTACGCACTCATGCTTTTCGTCATAGTAACTCAACACTGTTTTTTTGACATCTTTTTGCGCCTTTTTCTGTATCGCTCTGATGTCTTTATATTAATTTGGTAATATTCAATTTCCTCCTGCTTCTAGATTAAGGGGCTCTGTCGTTTGGTAGCACAACACGCGCTTTCTTTTTCACAGCGTCACACTCTGTGCCCGCTTGCATTTTTGTATTGTATAATGTCCCTATGCGTAAGAGATAGCGTTCTGTGCTCTTATCGCCCTATACAATCCTGAGTTGCCAAAACTAAAACATATTTAGTAAAAGGGAAGTCTTCTTGGGCTTGTTGGTTCATGAGTTTAGGAAAAATACAGGGAAAACATGGTGCACAAGATGAGAGGCAAGGAACAAAGGCAATTTACTTTGTACGCTCTGCTGTGGATAAATTTTGGCTGTGTGCGTTCAAGACGTTTCCTACTGAGTTGTATTCCGCATATCTGTATTTCTCCTTATTTGCAATGTTCCCATGTGCAACTTGAAATGATTTTTTTTGCGCGTTATCGAGTTTTTATCTTTCCTGACATATAACGTGTTATTGTTGCTCCCTTATTGTTCATTTGAAATTTGATGTTATCTTACAGTTCTGTCGCGACACTTACCCTTTGTAACCCCCTTACTCAATGCCGGCAGGGGCCTGTAAGGTATTTTAAATAAATAATAAATAAATAAATAAATAAATAAATAAATAAATAAATAAAATAAATAAATAAATAAATAATAAATAAATAAATAATAAATAAATAAATAAATAAATAAATAAATAGATTAATAAATAAATAAATAAAAAATAAATAAAATAAATAAATAAATAAATAAATAAAAATAAATAAATAAATAAATAGATTAATAAATAAAAAAATAAATAAAAATAAAAAAATAAATAAATAAATAAAAAATAAAAGTTCTAGCATTCATCCAGGGCTGAAAAGATGCGAAAGTGACGTGAGGAGGTGGCAGGGGTGCTGCCGTCTTGTATATTTATTCAGCCCCGTCAACTGCCATTCCATTCTCCTTTTATTTCCACATTGTGCAATGAGTCTGCTCTCGTCAGGAATTCCGTGACCAGGAGGACGTTTTAAAACACCGCGGGAGGGGAGTATTGTGCAGGCGTAGTCATTGGCGTGGAGATACTTACCCTGGTATTCTGAGTCCCTCCTCCGCTCGTGCCTCCAGTAGAGGAGATCCTTGAAATCGATTTGCCCATGCATAAGCATTGCGGAATCCTCCCCCCCCAGCCGAGTGGAGGGAGCAAATGGAGTGGAGGAAGGTCTCAGAATACGGCCCTTAGAGTCGGTCCCGTTCGTTTCGGTTGGTAGTTGGGAGTGTGTCAACCTGCCTTGAAACTTTTAGGCTCGCTTCACGCTCCCCTATTAACAAAAGACACCGAATGTGTGCGCTGACACGTAGCAGTCGATAAGTACGACGACAGCGACTCGGGCTGACAGAAATGGGAGCGCGTTTGGGTACGTCGTTGAGGGGCTCCCGTTCTTGCGTATTTGAAAACTGTCTCGACTGAAGCCAAGTCCCCCAGGGAAGCCACCGTCAAGCTCCTAAATGTCAGAATTAGCGCGTCAGAATACTGTGAGAAAGGGTGGTCGTTTTCGCCCGTGTTACCTGGATAAAGTACCAACAGCATCTCCCCCTCAGTTGCTCGTAGGGAAGTGCGTGCACCCACGCTTGCGCCCTCTGGCTTTGTACCTCGGTGGTGACTGAAACAGATGAAGGACTGTCTCTACGAGCTCTTGCGTAGCGGGGCTGTCTTTGCATATTGAATCCGCTACCGTGGCGCGACAGACGAACGTGAATTTTTTACGCCGAGCTGCTTTTCCCGTCAGTGTCTTTTCTTTTACTGTCGGTCGGTCTGTTTTGCTGTCAGTGTCTTTTGTTTTCGTGCTTTTCTTTTAGTGTATCCAGAGCCGTGGGAGGGGCACTGTTGTAGGTTTTGTGGCGACGTTAGATATTAGTTTTTTTTTGTAGCTGTCTTTTTTTGTTTCTTTTGAAAGCCAAATATGCCTAGCACCGGCTGGCGTCAATTGGTCCGCTTTCGAAAGACGTCGGAGCTTAGCAGTAGCAGAGCTTTCAGTGTGCCCTTATCAAAGAATGTGGGAGTGTTGCGTTATGTTAAAATCGTTGCGCGATGAAAGAAAGCGGGTGTTTTGTGCTGTTATTTTTGAAGATGGGTCGAGTTGCTTCTGGCGTTATATGCGGACGTACCTCGTCGCCTGCTCAGTTGTTCATTTATATTTTCTTGAATTTTCCCGGGCCAGCTTTCGCCGTCAGCTGCCGCAGTTTAACAATACGCGAGAAGACGTTTGTGCGCTAAAAGCACCCCCGCTCCTTTTTTTATATATTTTAGCCAGTTCTGAGGCTGCGGGGGTAACGTAAAACGTTACCGCTTCGTTCTGAACGTTCCTTACGCATTAGGCTTCTTAGAGGGGTAACAGAAGGTTATACGAAACAAGAAGATGTCTTGTATTATGCAATGGATGAATGATTTCTATTATTCAGCATTTTCCATCAACGCATTTAAACGATGCTCACATTGAATCGCTGGTACAGCGTTAAAGGCCAACAATGTCTGCTTAAGGGAGCGTAAGGACCGATTCTTAAAATAGAACGCCTTTAACAACGAGGCCGCTATTGAAGTGAAGTACGGTTCTTTTTTATATTGCCGAGTTGTGACACAAAACGTAGTTGAAACTGAAATCGGTCTGTTTGCACAAAATGGAAATATTTTTAATAGTGTCTTACAATAAGAAGGCGGAAATTTTTTGACAACGGAGCTGTTTAAGCTTAAACGTGATGCAACGGCATTAGCAAAAAAAAGAAAAAAGAAAAAAGAAAAAGAACCCGCGCGGTCTGTAAAGGGTGCACCACCGCAGGTAGGGTGTTCTAACAGTGAAGCCGACTTTCGCGCCTGCTCCAGTGTGAGCACAAGGGGCATATGCGTAGGCGCACCCCTTACTACACTATTTCAAAAGATATCAGCTTCCTTGGGCTTCTAAAACAGATAAATTGGCGCAGCTTGCACTACTGGTGCAGGGCTGAAGAAAGAGCGAAGCTGGGAGTCGATCTTGCTTCTTCCGGTTTTACTAGGTCTTGCAAGGCTTTGTTAAGGTTTGTTAGGGCTTGCGATGTTCTTGTTAGGCTAGGCTAAGTGTTGAGGGGTGAGGCTACGTTTTGGTGGATTTTAGAAGGCCGCTTCAGTCGATGGCCCACACTGATAGCGGATCCCAGGGGGGAGGAAGGTAGGCGTGGTCGACACTCAGCTCCACCGTTTGTCCAGCCTTGCACCACTCGTGCAAGCTGCGCCATTTTAGATGCGAAGCATCTCATGCTCGGGGCTGTTTCCCTCCCTCCCTCGTTGTCGTTGTCCACCGTCCACACTCTACTGCGCATGCGCGTCTCTTCAGCCCCGTCAGCGTTTGGGCTGACGTCAGCGCAGTCCACTATAAAAAGAAATAGTTAGGCGGCGCCCGGTTTCGATCCCACGACTCTCTGGCCGCAACGGGAGGTACGTGGCGCTCTTCCCACTGCGCTACAAACCGAGACGGGAGCATGTGCTACGAACGCGCCTTATGTCCTTCACTCATTCAAACTACGTCAAGAAGCTAGTAATACAACGGAGGCAAGTGAAGCCGAACGTCAACGGAAACGACGAACTGAAAACTTATGGGAACTTCAGTCGACCGCATGGCTGCTTCGCATGCTACTCAGGGTTCCCCTACGGTAAGATGGTGTAATTTCTTTAAATTCCACGCAAGTGTTGTGAAACCTTATGTATCTCATACTAAACTCTGTTCTGCGTGGATAGGCAGTACAGTTAAATCTGGATATAACAAATTTGACAAAAATTCGCAATTTTTCGCTACATGCAGGTTTTGCTTACGTGCAGGTTTCTAATTAAGGCTCGCGTGAATAAAGAAGAAACGAAACCAAACGCTAGACATCAGTGATCGTGAACTCGCCGTTCAAGGATTTATTTCATGGTGAAGAACTCCGTGATTTGCTCCTGCCGCTTTCCTACGAGCTTAGGCGCTACACGGCCTCCCAAAGAAGCAAGGTCACTTACCACTGTGTTCACAAACGTAACTTAAGCATCACTTTTGACACTTTTCGGTGCCTTAACTCATTTCAAGGACGAAACCGATGCTGAAAGGGTGCCTTTTCGTGAACGTGACTGCTGTTTTCCGCACTCAAGAAGGTTGAAAGGGTGGCAGCTGGGGTACTGTACCGGGCGGCGACGATCTTCTTTCTCGACCGATGGAGACGGCATTTAAAATTGCTAGCTTGTCTTGAAACGACCGAACTTCTCGTTTTTGTGGCAGCAGAACGTATCACCCACAAACCGACACCCCAAATAGCAGATGAATGAGACGCGCGACTACACGCCCACAGGCAGGCCTAGAACCTAACCGACACCGCACTCATGTGCACACTAAAAACGCGTGGTAGTTTCCGGTGCGGGCGAAGTTCGCTAGTTTAGTGCATTTTTCCAGCCAATTTTTCAGAAAAAGTGACAAAGAAACAATTCCTCATCAGCGTAGCGAATTCGTTACATCAAAGTTAACCGACGCGACACCGTCGTTACATAAGAGGTCGGGAACACATGGGTTTCAATGGGGTTGGCAATGGGGAATCGAAAAACTTGATTAAATCCAGGAATTAGTTACATTGAGGTCCGTTACATCCTAGGTTTACCTGTATATCGAACGCCAAGCACCATTTCAACGGTGTTATTCTATAACCTGGGTTTTGTTTTTAACAGCCTATGGAGACGGTGTTATTCTACAAACCTGGGTGTTGGTGATAACTGCCTATAGAGACGGTAGTGAATGCTAAAGGGATTCCATTTGCCGATTCGCCGATGGTTCTTGCATTGAAGATTCGATTTACTCTTTCCGTGGCAACCTTCACGACGTAGGTATTTCTCGTGCACTTTGGCAGTGCGCCCACAAAAGGTTCTGGCTAGGGTTATAATATAATGCGTCCCTAGGTAAATCTGCAGCGCGAAGTTTAAATTTGAATGGCGAACTGCGATCAGTGCGCGCCTGAGATCAGAATCGGTTATGTATGCCGCGTATTAGGCGCATGTCTGGCTGCGTCCTTACCCCTACAGAAATTGAACTCTATGTGACGTTCAAAGCGTCTGAATAATATCCGAAATTATCAAGATGAATCCAACACCTAATCACTATCAAATCAAATGCCACTCAGAGCTTTGCTGTACCACCATTTATTGTTCGGAACTTTTTCGTTCTCCTAAATCTATTACAGAAATGGGGGTGACATTTTCGTGTTTGCCTTGACGGAGTTTCATGCAGTTTAAATTTCGGAAAGCGCCTTAAACAGCGTTGACAAACTCCAATAAAACGTGCTGTTTGGCTAGTTATTACATCAACTGAACGGGAGGCTTAGCACAAAAAAAAAAGAAAAGACGGGCACGGTGGCAGGACGAGCCTACGAACAGGCTCGTCTGCCACCGGCCTCGTCTTATTTGCCACTAGGGCCTCCCATTCAGTTGAATAAACTGGTGTGGGACGAGAAAACGGCAAGCACAACACGACAGGCTCTAGTTACGCAATGTAAGTAACAACTAACTAGGACAATTATCGAGTAAACCTAATTACTCTCCCATACGCACTTCTTCCGGTGCCTGTCGTGTGTTTTTTTTTGTCCACATTCGTTCTTCAAAATTCGAGCGCTTTTCCCGTCAGCTATGCTGCACCGATTAGCCCCCACTGAAACGCAATTTCAGGAAAAGTAGCTGAGAAAATTTTTCAGTAAAAACACCCATGCTCCCACATTTCATCATTTAATCGAGAAAATTACCGTAAATGCCGACGAGGTGTATATCTGCAACTTAGTGCGCATAAGATTTTATAACTATGTTGAGTTTTTTCGTGTTTCTGATTTGCTTCTCTTTAAATATTTCCTCAATATTCGAAGATTTGCCTACAGGTTTCCGTTTATTAGACAGTGTAGCAATGCAACAACTTTTGTGGAGGATCCCTCTGTGAAACTTCGTTGCTTGGTCGCGTACCCTCTAAACTAAGGTAATTTTACGCCTGTCTTGCACACTGTCGTTATATTGGGGCTAGACTACTGCTTCTGGGCACTTGATGTAGCGGAATTGCAAAGTCTGCGATAACTCTCAAAGCTGGTCTGCTAACGAAACTCAAAAAGAAGGTTTCCGTCTTTCTCGGCAGAGTTTTGGGTACGCTACTACACTTCATTCTACGTTTAATGCGACTTTCTCTAATTAGTACGCCTCAGACGGGACAGAATCCACATATTCACAAAACTAGGTCAGGTCAGATCTTACCCTAAATAAAATCTGCCGTAATCCACCGACCGTTTTAACCCGGTCGGTAATAAATTGGGTCTTATGAATGTAACGGACAAGTGCACGAACCTCACAAAGCAGGACCAACATTTGTTACTTTTAGATCCTTCGTGTACGCGCATTTATTGTCGAGGGTTTACACTGTACAAACCAGGACCGAATTTTGTTACTTAAGATCTCTCGTGCAGGCGTATTTGTTGTAAAAGTTTTACACAGAACTTTGACATTCCATTCTTTGTGCACTCGTATTTGTTGTGAAGGGTTTACACTGTAGAAAACAGGACCACAGTTGGTTACTTACAGATCTCTCGTGTACGCGTATTCGTTGTAAAGGTTTCACATTGTACTTTGAGATTGCGGAAAAATCCAGTAACGTTCTCCTAACACGTCTTACCATGGAAATTTTCATAGCATTTGTATACCAGTGTTCACATTTTTTCTGCATTCTGATTGACAGGCTCTGCTTCCTCGTCGCCAGAAGGATGGGAAGTCACTAATTGAAAAATGCAGATTAAAAAAATGGCTGGGGCGTTGCTGAACTAACCCTGGATATGCAAAGCCAAAACTTGGCTGAGCCTGATCAAATTTTGGTTTCACCTGGTTAACCTTTGATTTAGCTGTAATTATTATACTACTCATTTAAAGCCTGCCTTTGTCTGCGGTTGTGGTCCCGCTTCCGGCGTTTGCCGAGCTGAACGGCTCGCCGGGCGTTATCCATGAGGGGGTCAGACGCCGCTTGCCTACGACGGCTCAAAGCCTTCAGCTTTCGGGCAACGCTCAGAGAAGACGGCCCGGCCTCGCTCTCATTAATGTCCAAGATCGCATGCACGCGGCGATCGCGTCGTCAGGCGCGAACCAGCGCATGCGCAAGCGCATGCGCATGCGCCAAGCCGGCAGCGGCTTGCGAACGCGGCTCGGCGAACGCAGGAAATCGCACCGGCGAGTCACGTGATGCCTTGCCAAGGATACGGCGCAGCTGCGGTCAAATGAAGGTCAAATTGATCGCGACGGCGAAGCAGCTCGGCGAGCTTAGTAAAGCTTCGCTTTAAAGGTTGGAATAGTAGATGGTCGAATAGGTGCAAAAAGGAGTTGGGCGTTGAGATGGCGAGCGATATTTGCTTTATTTCTTTTGCTTCGTGTTGCTCAGCAGATCTTCTAGTCCCGAGAGCTGTCAGGCACATCATCCCTGGAAGATCCTACCGAGGCATTTTTCGAGTTTCTTTCGCCGTGCCAGGATGCCTTCAATGTCCGATGGCGTCTCAAGCATCACCTGCCAACCTGCAGTTTATAAAGGGCAGAGAAAAAAAAACATTATACCATAGGTCTCCCAGTGCATTAGGCAGTATAAAAAAGAATATGAAGTACCATGGGTATTTCAGGTGATTATTCTGACGCATACTGTTGAGTTCTTACGTCGTAGGCCAGAAAGGGTACATACGAGCGTCTCTTCTAATATCTTGAAACAAATCAAACCTCCCTTTCGGGTATTCCAAATCGAATAAACTGCTATTTCTTTCTATTTGTGCTGTTTGTTTTACTTTGCCTATTTTTTGGTTTTTCGAACTTCCGCCCGCCTAATCATCTGTATTTGCGCTATTAGCAACGATTACAGGTGGAACTTCCGCAAATCTGCATTTTTGTGGAAATGCAGGGCGTTGCACGGTTTGCCGTTTTCGCTATTTTTATATTTTCCTTTTTTGTTCGTCTTCCTGTGACCAAATATCCAATTAAAATGTGACCAATTAAAATTTCCTGTGACCAATTATCTCCATTTACGCTGTTATAGCACTGTTGTCGGCAAAGAATGCTACGTATTAAATACGTATTATCCCAACTGCTCTTGTCCTGCGCTGTCTGAATCCATTTTTTTGTAACAAATTATCTTATGTCATCCCTCCATCGAATTACCGGCCTTCTCCAACTTTCGTTCCGTTCGCCGGTAACTACCGTGTCACTGTGCTATTGGCTCACCGATTCACCTGATTGCTTGATCAGCTATAATATTTTCAACCGGAGTTCACACTCCAATCCAACCCACTCGTTTCCTTTCCATAAACGTTATTGCTATTATACTTTTTCGGGGCTGCCTAAGTTTTTTTTTCAAGCGACTTAGTAACTTCCTAAATATCTGAGCCATCACCTGGTGCACGACAGGCTGGAAATTACAGTTCCTTCGTTACCGAAGGTCCTTCTTGTCAGCCTCCGGATTATACGGGAGAATCTCAGTGTCTGGAACGCACTAGCAGAAACCCACGGGTCGTGGTTCTTGCGTCTAAGCTAAGGCGAGTGCTGCAAAAGAAAGATGTTTTGCCCTTTTCTTGCCTAAGGCACGGTGTTGTGTAAAACAGGGTCACGGGTTTTATACCCAGCTTCAATGATGCCGGCAAAAAAAAAAAAAAAACGCTGGTGTAAATGCGATTTCGGTGCAGGTTAAGGAATCCCGTGTGACGTAAACTAACCGTTGTGAACTAATTTGCAGAGCGCCTCACGGCTGATTCGCAACTTCGGCGCGTAAAGATTAGACAGTTTGCTTGACCAGGCTGTTAAAGTTGTTTTTGTTAATTTCTTTTGGCAGGTGGCGCCACATTGTCGTCTGGTGAGGAAAGAGCCAATTTGGCGCTTACAGACTCGCGGCTTTTATGACTGTGGAGTAAGGCCAGCACCAAGGTCTTGTAAATTAGGTGTGTCTGGTGGAACCACGACAGGCTTCACACATCTTTACAAAGGAAGAGCGCAAACATTCAGCGTACCTGAAACCGAAGCAAGTTGCGAAACATATATTCAACCCCTGGAAGACTTATGAGTACGTGCTAGCTATGGAGACCCCGCAACAAAATCAAAAGTACAAAGAACACTGTAAAACCAAACCGTGAAGTTCATGACGTTTTTGTAGTTGACTATAGAGATGTCATTAGTCATGCCGCCCGGATGTCACGACGGAAGGCAGATGCTGGACCATGACACTAATCGCGTATTAAAGCAGATATTTTCGGATTACTCGCGATTACAGCCGCGCGGAGTGTCTCCTCGTTCAAGTCACTACACGACTTGAGTGTAACTAAGTCGGCTACAACGTCCACAAAGCGGGAAGGTCGTCTTAAGCCCGTTCGAGCCGCCTGCTATCTTGGAGCTGACTTTTTGAGGTCGGCTCGCTCCCTAAGTCGAAGATCGATCTGGGAATTTGGGGTTTACTCCGTTTGTCATGAAACAAAATCTACAAATATTTCTTTCTGTCGCGAGCTCTGCGCTCAGCCTACACTGCTTTGACAACAGCCTGCCCCCCCCCCGGAGGCGATCTGACATTTCGCAACACCCCCGTCTAAAAGTGCAAAAGAAACTCCGTAATATCATGCAAATGGCGCCTTCGGCATGACTCCATTTTTATATTTGTCTCTTAGCTTTGTTTTGTGCACATGCAATGTCGTCCACCGCTTCTATGCTCACGTTTCCGCTCTCCTCTCTCTAAACCTAGATCGTTCGTACGCCGGTGTATTACGGCAAGGGAAAAACTCGCAGTGGGATGATCGCACGTTTCCAGAGCTCGCATCGGAGTCCTTATCGCCTTCCTCTTGCAAGGCACTAAAAACGCGCAGCTGAATTTTCGCGGCAAAAGAGGCCATCGCTTCGGTGAAATGGTAGCGTCTAACCGAACAACCCGGCGTTCGGCTGGGTGTTTGGGACGAACGGCGTCATGTAGCTATAAATATCCCGAGCTCCCTTGGGCGGAAAGATATATATGCAGGTTTCAGCATATGGCAGTTTCGAAGATTCCCCAGGGAAGGCCGTGGGGTCTACACCAGGAGAACGCAGCTGTCGTAGTGTAGACGCAAAATGGGTCATCAGCGTAGGCGGCAACAGCGCTTATCGCTTCAGAAGGAAGGTAGCGAACAAGAACGTGTTCGAGGCGGAATACCAGCACAAAAGCAGTGCGGCAATGCAACATTAAGAAAAACAAAATTTAAGAAGCGGCAGTAACAATTGGCAGAAGCCCGAGCCAGGCAACAAGAACGGCAGCGAAAGCGAAGGTGTAGCAATACTTCCAAAAAATTAAAAAAAAAAGAGCACGTCTGAGCACTCGTCGTGCTGTAGTGGTTGTGCAACATTGTTGTCCAATTGGTGAACAAGTCCTCCTAGCATTATTACCATCGTCACCCTTTGCCTTTTGCGTCTTTTTCTTCTTGTCTCGGTTACTCAGAGTGAGCAGATACCCGGATCAGCATGAGTTTGAGCTGAGCTTGGTTAGAATTCCTTAGATTAAGTAAGAAATTTTTACATTAACATAAATTGACAGCCACGCGGTGCTCCACTTCGCTCTGTACTGTTAGGATCGGCATTCTGCTCTTCATTCAGGGCTGAGGCGCATGCGCAAATGCACACCTGCACGTAGGAGGACGCCAACGTTCAACTATTGCTCATGTAAGTATCCCACATTGCCTCCCATAACAAAAAAATTGTCAGGACATTTCATACTGCTGAAGTTCTTGAAGGCGAAAACCTGGCGTGCTGTTGTAACAAGTAACTTTTATATACACGTCCATCCTCTGACACAGCCACCACGCTACGTTACCCCTCTTAATAAGTTTTAGATGCGGAGCGTCTTATGCTCGGGGGTATGTCCCCCGGCGTCGGCGGTGGTCCGGCGTCCGCACACCACCTTTTCTTGGCCAATCCCCCACGTGGGTACGTGCTATAGAAGAGGAACAACAACAACAACAACGACTCCAGTTGTGCTTGCGCTTGACTCCGTGATTCTTCAGATGAAGTAGGATGTAAGCAACAGCCCCGTCAGTGAGTGTGCTGACGCAATTAAGTGAGAGCATCAGCGCAAACACTAACAGCCATTACACCCAACTACAATCCACGGAACGTGTATCGATATCGTCTTTACCAACTGTAACGGCGACGACTGCATACAACCACTGCTACGAGATCCACTGACTGTGCACTTCAGCGACAATTAGGCCGTCATACTCAAAGTAAGAAGACGTGAAAACCTAAATAAAGACCTTTAGATACCACTTCAATCTCGTCTCACTCGCGTATATACGCATGCAATAAGGAAAATTACACCCATCTCCCCGAAGGGAACCGTGAGTAGGATATATGACCATTACGGGGTTCACTACATTTCCACCAAATTTGGCTAACAAAAATAACGGAAACGCAAACAGAACCCCCATGACGCTCCGCATCCTACTCATGGTTCCCTTCGGGGAGATGGGTGTAATTTTTTTTAACCGATCTTACCTTTATTTATCTCAATCAACTTTAATCTATCTTAATTCAATATTAGTTAACTTTAATTCGTACTTTCTATCTCAATCTACATCATCAATCAATCAGTTGTGAGTCAAAGATTAGGTTTGATAATAATTATATCTTATTCACGGCTGGCATGCTGGCATTACAAGGCCTCTTCTGGCCTTTTTTGGGATTTTGCACCGTTCGTGTCGACGATGGGGTCGCGGAAGGTCTTTTTTCAATGAGACACATAAGTCTTCCTCCTTAATAAGAGCGAAGAAGAAGTGCCAGCCGACAAGGCGACGTCACGGAAACCGCAGCGCACCAAAGATGCATAAAATGAGGTATTGGTTGGCGATAGCACCAAATGTGCATAAAAGGAGATATTGTTGGGTGATAGCACCAGAGGTGCATAGAAGGAGGTATTGTTGGGAGATAGCACCAAACGGGCATAAAAGGAGATATTGTTAGGCAATAGCACGATGTGCGCCAGAGAGCGAGGGCACCAAGGACATGGAAATGAGAGGTACGGAATAAAAGAACGTGGCGTAATGGAATCAGGCTGAGGAGGCGAGTGGGGCCTAGAGATGGCACTCAGGTTCGATGCCGGAGAAGAAGCCTACACTTGGATGCGCCGCTCTGGGGTCACCCTGCCTCCGTCCAAGTGGTGCTTTCGGCTTACCGAAGCGGCGGCCCAATCATTTTGGTCGGACGGCTCTGATGGCGTTGCCTCATCGAACACGACTGGGGTGACGATGATTCACCCCCGCATCTCGCTTTTAGTCACGCCTGCCGTCCGCAGGCCTGGTCAACTAGATTCCTGTCCTGCTCTTGCAACCCCTCAGACCCTCGTGTTTCCACCGTAACATTGCCAGTCGCCAACACTTGTGAGTGCTTTCTTTTGCGTTGTAGCTCAGTGGATAAGGCGTTGCGCTGCTGAGCGCGAGGTCGCGGGTTTGATTCCCGGCCGTGGCGGTCGCTTTTCTGAGGGACGAGAAAAGCAAAACCGCCCGTGTGCACGCGATTTTGGCCCACGTTAAAGATCCCCAGGTGGTCAAAATGAATTCATGAGCTCTACACTACGGCGCGCCTCATCACCAGCGTTGCATCGGCGGTTTAAAAAGCTCTTCAATCAATCAATCAATCAATCGATCGATCGATCAATAAATCTTTTGCGTTGTAATGCATAAGCGCTTTGTGGCCTGAAACTTAAGTTCCGATTCCCACATAAGTCTCTTTCATTCGGCAAGTCTAGGGAGCACAGCGCTTTCTGATAACGTCGCGTTGAGCCCCAGGAGTGCGCTCCAACAGGTAACGTGCCGCTAGAGAATTTATCTTGTTCTTTTTTAAGAGCGAATGCTCTTTATAAGCGACCCCAAACCATCCACCGCCGGCGTCGGCGGCGGCGTCCGCAGTGCTCTTTAAAGAAAAAACAGCATCCGGCGCCAGGTTTCGATCCGAGGACTTTGCGGGCCGCAGCGCGACGCGCTACCGACCAAGCCACAGACGCGACGGTGATATCAGTGTTAGACGCGCCTTATATCTTTAACGCATTCAAACTACGTCGTCAGCGGCGTGCGTTGGCGACTCAGCGGCGTTATAGCGGCTTGATAACTGCGTGGTGTACACGTGATACTACAAACCCGATGGAAGAGATGGAAGAGAAGGCGGCGAGGGGGTGGGCTGCGGGGGCCGAGCGCAAGCGCCGCAAGCGGGCCGACAACCGTGCATTCGCACTTTCACATTCTCCCCCTCGGGGAAATGCGGGGGAATTTTTTTTGCTGAATCCCACGCAGCATGTGCTGTCACGTTGTTTGCCGAGTGAATGCAAAAAAAATATACTGACATGCTGGTCGCGATATGGAAGAGGCAAGCTGCTGCATTGTTCACATACGCATTCAATTCAAATACATAAAAATGATACATAGGAAATGTAGTAATGACTTTGCTTTGCGCTATTTCTCCATTACGATTGTGCTAGTATGCTTAAATTTGTGAACAGACGCGTTATTATGTACGCTGTGAATCGGGTGGCTGAGGCCCCTGTCAGGCCACGTCCGCCTTTTTGTCTCAGCCTCCCCTTGGTTTTGCCAAGAAATAAAAATCAAATACTCAAATAAAAAAATATCAGCAAAGCATTCAACTTCAGCTTTTCTCTGCACGCGTTCCGAAACTATGTCTCCCTGCAGCAATGGTGAGACGGTGATAGCATTATTCTTTCACGGCATGCTACAAGACGTGAGGTTCGTTTTTTGTGCGAGCTTCGCAAGTAGGAAAAGAACCACTTCCAAACACTTTGTAGGCACCATGAAACATATCCCGGGGTACGCTCGTATTATAAATCACTACAACCATGAAAAAATCTTTATTATTTTACTCTATCCGCTTAACATGTGGAACTTGGATAGAACGGTTTTTTTTTGCTTCGATCCCTGTGAAACTCCACACTTTCCATATTGGCCTTCGTTTCGTGGAATCTTCTGCAAGGGCGTAATTAAGTTACCCGCATCGCTTGACCATCACCGTCCTTCGAAGTAGGGGGCTATTGAGGCGTTCCTACCGCTTAGTTCTGATCATCGAATTTATATGCAAAACGCAAACCCCTACCTTTCCTTACGACATAAACTTCCCGAGTATTTCATCTATGAAGCCTTGATATACTCCTCTGCGCTAATATTAGGACTGTAAATGCCGCCGACGCGGAAGGACTTAGAAGTAACTACAGAGAACCGCTGGGCCCGCATAGGGTTACATCAGTGGGAACCCTTGGGTTTCCTTTTGCCCGAGCCGGTGCTGCTTCATCGATCGGTGGGGGTGCAAGACACGCCGCCTTCTACGCAGCGGGAAGAAAGAGAATTGTCGCGCCTGGAGATTAGCGCACACAGGCGCGGACCTCAGGTGTGCCGGTAACGTAATTAGGGAGATCAGAAACTGACGGCTCGCCGACCACAGGCGCGTGGATGGCAGCAGAGACGGGGCAAATCGGATAAGCTGGCTGTCGCCAGTGCATGGGACGCGCGCTGTAATCTGCGAAACGGGGACAGGCTTGAGGCTGAACCTCCGCCGCTGAAGTTAGTGGGCGAGCTGGTTAGTCTACCAGTGCATACCATTTTGTTACGATGTTACGTAAGAAAAGAAAGGTTTCAGCTCTCTGGTTCAGATTGCGCGCGCACCTGGCGAATATTCTGATCGATTTACGGACGGGAACAAGCTTTAGGCAGGACATTTTCCACTGCCGTTTGCGGGCGAGCTAGCTAGTCTAGCAGTATATAGCGTTTTGCCCCGATGTTACGTAAGAAACGAAAGGTGTAAGGTGTACCCATCTAATAACGTTGCTATGGGACTAACTAATTCATGACATATGGGCTTAAAAAGCATATTGTACTGATACGAAAGTTTTTGCAGATACATGAAAATGTTCCCAACGGCCTAGTTTGCCTTTTTTAAAATATATCATGTCTTTACTGAGATAAAAATTAAACAAGAAACACATTTTGGTTTATCCAGTTGTCACTAGATGGCCCTAACTGTCTAGCAAGCGGGAGTTTTGTTTATTTATTTGAGTAAAGAAGTGACAAATTTTCAAAATACGTAAGCTAGGCTGTTTGGAGCCTTTTCACGGAACGGCAAAACTTTTCCTACCGGTGCACGATCGTTTTTAAGCCCATGGCTCATGAAGTAGTAAATCCCATAAGAATCTTAACAGGCGAGTCCCCCCTAAGCTCTCTGGTTAAGATTACACGGGCGTATGGCAAATATTCTGATCGATACACGGACGGGGACAAGCTTTGAGCGGGACCCTCTCCACTGAGGTTAGCGGGAGAGCTGTGTTGGTTCCAGCAGTGCCCCTTTTCTTCCCCGCGATGTTAAATAACGAGAGTTAAAACTTTCTGGTTAACTATACACGTGCATCTCGCAAAGGTTCTGATCTCCATAAGAGATGGAAGTCCATTTTTGTTTTCAGAAAACGCGGTCGGAAGTAGCGCTTTTCTCGGTCTTTACTTACTGGCTCACGCACCAATCGTAAGCATTGGTTCACTTTCTGTTGCTGTGGGTTTCAGCCCCGCAATGAGGAGTCATGCAGGTTGCACATTTGCTCGGAGGCCCTGAGTTTGAAGAGGTATTTTTGCTGGTATTTTTTGTTGCTAGCAGTTGCCACTGGTATTAATGTTATGTGGAAGGAACTACCACTTCATCAGGTCACTTGCAGCACAACATCCTCATATGGATAGCCCCTCAATTGGTTTCTTTGTGGGTTTCGCTTTTGTTCTCAGTATTATTTTTTCAAGATATTACAGAGTTCATCTCTTTAATCGCCATTTACCCCTGCGAATAGTCTTAACGGGCAATATCCACTAACAGGGGCAAATATTTCGGGTTAAGTTCGCATAACTGATATCTGTCTCGCTTTCTTCACTTAGTTTCAATGTGAAAAGTTTGCTCTATGGCTTTAGCGCTTTCTAAGCAGATAAAATGAAGATACTGTGAAGAGAAGCAGCATTGGACACTGGAATATAGCTTCAGGGGACCCAAGCTTACGACGACGAAGCATTGGGTGGCACGGACTCAGCTCGAGCTTTCATGGCAGCATTGTAAATGGATTCCTGACCATTATAAATAGAAAGCTTCCCCACTAACCATTACTCGTCTTTTAAGTACCGAAGCCACGTAACGCTTTGGTGGAAGGTGCAGTCTTCACCACCATACCGGTTCCCCCCAGCTTGACCCCGTCTCGTCTCCTGAAGCAACCGCCTCAAAGCTCTTGGATCGCGTCGGCCGCCCCAGCCCCGGTGAACCATGGACGCGCGAATTCCCAGCCCCGTGTCCCCAGCCAATGACCCTCCAACACCAGAGGGGACGTGATAAGCCGTGATTTGAAAAGACGACGATGCGGTTCCCCTGCCCCGTTTTTCGGCGTGTCTCCAGGGGCTTCGCTTTCGTCTCTTCGCTTCATGTCTTCTTTCACGTCACCGTACCATCTCCGCTCAGTGCTTCGTCATCGCTGGCGTGGGCCCTCTGGAGCTTGGGCCGGCGTCCACTGCTGGCTTTTCCTTAACACTATCACACACTAGAAGAAGCGAAAAGGCACCGACCAACGAATAAACCAAAAAATGGCCGCGTATCTGCTCCTTTCGGTGCAAATGTCGCCGAAAGACGATAGTCGACTGGCGCCTTTGCCAAGTAAAGTCCTCCAATCTCTTTCCCGCTCACCTCTCATGCTGTTCCTTTCCCGTCTCGTTCCTCCAAAGATAACACGCTAGAAGTTTGCTCAAGTGAATTGAAATCTATCGCGTTCTACTGCTCCAAGTAGGGTGTCGCGATGCCAGGGCTGCCGTATGGCGGAGACGCGCGTGAATTGAGGCACCCTACTACAACATTTATAGAACCACGATGCCGTACTGTACGAGGGTTCCAAGCGGAAGGTGAATCCCATCCAGTGGAACCTTTCGCTGCTATTGCAGTTTGATTTCTTAAATAACGCCAGCAGATAGCGTTGGCAACAGAAGGCGACGGTTTCTGCCGCTGATGTAGCATTTCATTTGCTATCGCAGAAACCAATCATACATGAATTTTTTAAATAAAGGAACACTGCGAATATCACTTAAGTATTGATTTGCTGCCTTATTTTTGCGTAATGTCTTATTCTTGTTCAACAATGTTATCAAGCATGAACACTGACACCGGACCTAGACGTTTAAATTTGGGTGTAAGTATATAAGACTATTGCGCAGATTTTATTTAAGTTTAGCCGGGTGGCTAAATCGAGTCACAGACAGACGAACAGGCAGACACATAGACATACCAAAATTTCTGCGCCTTAGTAGCCCAAGAAAGGCTATCGTCGTTCAAAAACTGAAGGAGACGTTTCGGCTCCGTGACGGGAGCCTTGTTCACTTTCCGCCTTTCTGCCTTAGAGCTTCCGGGTTTTTGTGAAGAAGGATCCCGTGTGGGAGCCGAAACGTCTCTCTTAGCTTTTTTGTTTTATTTGTGGGTCGTTGCATGTTAGCTTATTTAACGTATCTTCCCGGCCAAACGAGCATTCGCCAAAATCTCGACTTCACATCGCGCACTCACATCGCCTTTCGAAGAGGACGCATAGGTCGGTGACGGGCTTGTACTGGTAGCCGCACACGACAGGGTTCATGAATCCGCCGATGCAGCGGAAATACAGGGTGAGGTGCTCCTTCGACGTCCGGTTGAAGTAGGGCTCCTTGTGGAGAGGAACGAATGGATTCGGCTCCTTGCACATGTTGCCCGTGTAGTAGAAGGCGTACCGCGCTGCACCGAAGTTCAACGCAAAAAGATGAAATTGGGATGGTGTCTCCGGTGTATAGCAGGCCCCTGCTGGTGCCACTGCTTTTATAGAAACTGCCAGTGTTGGACTGATTTCATACTGCAGTCATCGAGGCAAGAGCACTGGGGTTACGTAGTTCATAATTGTTAGAACACAGAAAAGGGCCCGATGTTAATAGAAATGTAGTTCAGTAAAATTGACAGTTGGCTATGAATCAAAACCAACTATAAATCAATGATCAATGAATCAAAACCAACTAGCCCAACTGTCAATTTTATTGGACTGCTTTCATTATTATTTTACGACTGGCGTCGCCTTCTCGGCATTGGGTTACTTTAATTCACCTATTTTGACTTGGCCGTTCTACATTATTAAATGGTGGTCAGAGTCAGATCTTGCATTCGTCACTTCATATCTTATCTCACATCAAAAAGGGTGGACATTTTAAAGTGTATACAAAATTGGTTACCGACATCAAAAAAACCATCTGTCAATTTCGTGTAACTACGAATAGGTTATGTTGTTCAGCGGAGAAGAGACGGGCGGTTGTATGCTTGCTTTTAATGCTACTTATATCCTAATGTTCATTTGCGGACGCGTTGTTTAGAGGTATTGTGAATTCCGCAAGTGTTTCTGTGTCGCAGTTCAGGGGATGGTGCTTTTAGATGTGTATGCAGATGGCGCAAGTTTATAATGGGGATGGTTCGATGGCATACCATCTGGTTAAGTATCATTAAACAAAAATGAAGCAGAAGTCACTGGCCAACGCAAAAAATAAAAAAAAGATAATGAACAAGAGAGCCGTACCACTCCCGAACCGCCATTTTTATTGGCCTTTGTTTTATCTTTTGTTGATGTGTATGCGTTAGGGGTGCGTAACTATTCGAAATTTATAGAATACAAATCGAATAGCTGTTGTTGTTGGGCTTGTGTTCGACTAAAAAAATTATATTCGGTGTCTCACAATACCCGGTTGTAACTTTGAGCTAACTAGAAATGTTGCAATTTGTATCTACTGGTAAACGTGCCGCGGCACCAATACTCAGCGTTCGAATATCGACGTCACATTCCCAGTGGCAAACTGGGAACGCAAAATGCCGTTTCACTTATTGTTTTTCTCGTCATCACTGAGGGCGGCCCCGAAGTTACACGTGTATACAGCGTTGCGTGTTCTGAGATGGCGGATGATACAGTGATCAAAAGATTGCGGTATTTCATCCGCATTTTATATTTCAAGAAATAATTTTACTTCAATTCTTTGTATTCATTGCGATTCGAATATTTCTCGGTTTGGACTCTCTACTACACAGGGAATCTGGAGCACTAGTGTTCCAGGGCATAAAGTACACTTCCCCAGCGTTTCTGACCTGTCGTGTGTTATGCGAAATGCAACCCGAATGGTCAGGGAGAAGGCGTACAACTGAACAGAAAAAAAAATACATTTTAACAACTGGAAATTCCGAATTGAGGTGTCTTAACCTCAAAACGCATTGTTCTGGGTTTTTCGCGTATTAGGTCGAACCGCTGAATACAAATAAAATAAAAATAAAAATTTGACCGAAATGCTCCTAACTCATCATTGAATCCTTGTTTTTCACATTCCTCACGGAATGCTTGCATAACTGTGTTTCACTCAACCATGGTTTTTTTTTCGTGTGCCTCTGCTTGAGCCAACGCAAAAAAAAAATTGATTCCGAAACATCTTGTAGGAAAGCAAACGCGTGCTAATAAATGAGAACGGGCAGCTCGTTCCAATAGCGCACTTAAGCTTTTAAAGAAGTTGAAACGAAAAAGACGTTGACAGGTATGAAAGCACCATTTTAAATAATAGACGTCAGTTCACACAACACAATGAAAAATCGAGACGCTAGAGACAAACGTGAGAAAAAAAAAGAGAAACAAGCAACTAATTGGTAACATGAGTTATCGGTAGCTTGCTTACCATTTGTAGAGTCTGAAAGAAAAGTAAACAAAAAAATGAAAGGTAAACAAAAGCAAAAAGGCAATGAACGACAACGCAGAACACGTTATTCCATGTTGGTCAGTTGTTTCCGGCCACTTCTTCGTTGCTTGGCACCTTACATCGTTAATGTTAAAGTGCGGAGTTGAGTTCGCTAGTTGAATGCCCAAGTGGACGTCGATAGCTGAGTGCCGGAAAAGCAGAACGCTATCTGTCACTTTTTTGTTGTCCTTATTATGTAACGTATTTGGTGGACGGCAGCGTTAAAACTGGCGTGAGTGTTCGTCCATTGAGGCTATCTTTCTACAGCAGCGAGTTTGTGAGCTGTTTTTTTTCTCACTTTAGAACGACCACTTTGCCACAGTATTCTTTCGAAAACGTTTTTCGCCGTGTAGTTTGTTTAAACTCCGCAGGTTGGTGCGATACTTGTTTAAGGCAAATAGTTCAAGACAAAAAGCGCGCTAGCTCAAACCTGGAACAAAGATTGAAGGCTGGGGTTAAATATGTGGCCTTTGTTTATATTCCCTTAAGTTTTATGTCGTGTCTAAATTTATACATGAATGCCAAAGTATAGCAATTTTCGTAGTAACAATGCAGTCACTGGGCGACAGTCTCAAAATTTCGACATGTCGCACAAAAGCCATATTTAAATGTTTGCCGTAAATGAGCTTTGAAATGATGTAAACTGGCTTTGTTCACCGTCAATAATGAGTTCACGAAGTAAAAGAAAAACTGATTTAATAAAATTTAAAGCCTGTCTTGTGCAAGCATAAAGAAAAAGGTTGCATGGCACTAAATCTTGCTTGAGGAGATAAAAAAAATATTTTCAATTCGAGCTCCCATGACGCAGTCTAAGTGTACTATACATCATCTTCCCTGCATAGCGTTTGGGAGCTGTTTGTACAAGCTTCTCCAGGCCTGAGGGGGTCCGTCAATCCGTTATCTTAGCGGAATGGCTCTGTGTTAGGACGAAGTTTTTCCATCCACTCTAATCTGCCTTTATTCTTCCTCCGTGTAAGGCGTGTCAATTCTTTTGGACATTTTCCGCCAGTGAAAAGCTTGCTGCATGACAGAAGCGCGCTCTGCCCTGAGTTCTTTTGTACATTCAGAAAAGAGGGCCTTCAGGCGAACGGTTCCCAGCACAAAAGCGACCGCCGTTGGTCGCTTTTGAAAATCCGTCGGTTCGCGCTGTGACAGCAGTTTCAGTTTTTGTGTTCGAGGCTTAAACTCATCCTCGAACGTACTAGCAGCGGCTTTAGACAACCTGCGGCGCTTTAAAAATATTGCGGCGTGTAACGAAAATCAGATTGGTACTTTCCAGAATTGTTTGCTCAAAAATAGTTTGTTGGTGATTGAGTAACTTGCGCTTTTTAAGTTACGCTTTAAGGTTACGTGTTGTGCAATTGTATTCAGATCTCTTCAATGTGTCATTATGATCTGATAGGGTATGTGAAATTATATACAAAATTAATTTTTAGCCATTCAAATATTATTGGTAGCAAGACTTGCATATTTCTCACAGCTTACATGCCTTTCAGGCAAAATCGAAACAAACCGAAAACATCGCGGAGGAAAGAAGAGTTGATGTCTAAAAACAGTACATAGCACAGTTTCTGTTATTTATGGTCGAGTACAAACGCAAGAAAAGCTATTGCGCTCAGCAAGGCCGCGTGTATCAGAGCCGCCTTTTCATGATCAAGACAGATCTTTTGTTGCTTTTATTTAGGAGTAAGAAAAAGCAGACGCCTCTTGTAATCGTGCACCAGAAATATTTTTTTGTGAACCAGTTCGGCCTCTTTCTTAGACGAAAACCGCAACTTCGCTTGGGTTAATTAAAACTGTCAGTCTCGAGGCGCTCCGTTTTCTTTGCTTTTTCACCAGCGGGTCCACAGGATGTGTTTTATGAAAAAAAAAAAAACATCCCCTGTGGCGGGTTTGGTAATCCTGGACGCAATTATGAACATAAAGCTAAGCTTGTTTCAGCTGCGAGGTCCGCAAGTCGCTGCTGTTATGGCTTGACGATGAATAGATTAGTAAAAAAAAGGTACTCACGCCCAGTAAGCTTCTTTCTTGCTGCAAGAACAAACGCGCGAGAAGCGACATCAAATAAAAAGTCAATAATTGTTTTCGTCCCGTACACTCGCGGACAAAAAGTAATTGCGCCTGATCTAAGTTAATTACCGTTAAGGCGAATTGTTGTCAGCAGGACAGAGTTTATCGATTCCCCGTTTATGCGAACGTTTTGATCAAGGCCGTTCCGCTTTCCTGCAGAACGTAATTTTTGGGCGTAAATAAGGACATCAATTATGGGTTGCCAAAAGCTTTGCTGGCCATGACGCAGCGTCATCTCTTGTCTTGGTACCTGTTCAAGACAAGCACTACACGTAACCGCAATACAAAAGCTTGTCTATTGCTTCTTTAAAGGTTCTGTACTTTCCTTGTTGTTCTAAAAACGCGAAAGTCATGGTAAGAGGGCATCGTTGCTCTCGCAGTCGCGGTAAAGTTCGGGCGCTGTGCGCTTTGGCAACAGCAGTAGCAACACGACCGAGTAGCGTAGCATCAGCAGCCAAACAGGGAACAATAACAGCAGACAAGGAAAATATGGTTTCGAAACTTTGACGTCAGCCCACTATTAGAGGCGCGCGGGTTTGCAAAGTCGCGGGAATTTTTACGCTGTGAGGCGTTAGTTACAATGAAGTAGATAGAGGACCGGGTCTCAGAGAACCCTACTTCGGACTGATAGTTAAGCGGGACGATTGAAAGGTTCAAATGCCGAAGTTCTAACTAACAAGGCTGCGAAAAAAAAAACAGCTTAGAAAAACCGGCAACGTCTTCTCACGGTTAGAATTCGTCCTCTTCCCGGTAACCCGAAATACTCAAGACCAAACCCTCTTGCCTAAGGGACATAACGGCTAATTCCTTTTAAAGGCAGAGCTGTTCTCCGGCAGGCCCCGAAGACAATCCCTGCTGGTATCCTGTCACGCTCCGTCTGGAGCAGGCTGCAATTCTACCGCCTCGCAAAAACTTGTTCCCAGGAGACAAAAATGCACAGGAAAAGGTCCCGGGGCCTTCGTATTTTGATGTAAGATGACTTATATTGCTCTGTAAAAACGTCTTTCCAACAATAGAATCGTATTTTAAGGTGAAGCCAACTTTATAAAAATCGGTGAAGGTGGGGATCACGTAATCTGGCTTTCCCACAAGACCTGTTGCACAGTGAAGCAAGGTCACCTGCGTAGGGAGTATGATTACGGAAAACTGCTCTAATAACAGAAAATTACTTTCAAATTAGCCGCTAAGACGACTCTACCATTACGACGAGTTTCATTCAGTTGTCGTAATTATTTGACTGTGTTTTTGTGAATGTTACAGAATAACTGTCTGCTGTCAAGTCATGGCCATGCACGAAAGGAGTACGGTTACAAAAAACGGCTGTAACTGCCGTTTTAGCAGAACTACTCGGAAAACAAATTATATGGCAATTTTCCGCTAAGACGAATCTAACATTAGCAAAGGGGTATTTTCGTAAAGACAATCCTACGCCCCCTTTTTCAGCAGAGTTCACACTGTTTGGAACTGGTTTAGATTTCTCGTTTTCCTTGACTTGTCTTAGCGGCCAGTAGACATTCCTGCCGCAGCATTTGAGGATTTTTCTTGGTTACTTGTCCACGAAAGCAGTGTAGGTGAAATGAGTGCGTTTCATAGTTGGGTAAGGGAAGTGTAAAGGGAAGAAGGGAAATGCGAAGAGAACTAAAAGCTGGAAGGGTGCATCTGCGCCTGGTTCGCTTCAAGCATCAATTTCCGACAGTCGCACCGACACCGGAAAGTGTTGTTGCGTAAATAAGCATCAAAGCAGGGTGAAAAGTCACACGCACACGCACACGCGTGAACCCACGCACAACACGCACACACGTGCGCACACGCGCACGCACACACACATACACACACGCACGCACAGGCACACACACACGGACGGCCGCACACGCCCGCCCGCACGCCCGCACACGCACGCGTGCACGCATGTCCGGACGTGCCCGCACGCTCGCACGGAAGCCCAGGCACGTGCGCGCGGGTGTGCGGGTGTGTGTGTGCGCGCGTGCGTAGCCACATAGCCACAAAGAGCATAGCCACAAACAGCAATGCACAAAGTTCACAAAACAAAGGGGAGTTGAAACCTTGAAGTGTCCCGCCCATAATGACTGAATTTAATGAGTGCGGGCAGACCCAGGACCACCCTTATAGATAGTTAACTGGCCATAGCAGCCGGTGAAAATGACAGCCACCGGGCCGAAAAATTGCTGTGTAGGGACGGCGCACTCGGCTAGGTGGTATTAAATTTAATCCTCAACCTCGGCAGCGTCACTTCGCCTGCAGTGCGTCCTGTGACTGCTCGCATATTATGTTCCGGCCGTACAAAAAGATACCGATTGAACCTGTCATTTTCTATGATACCGGCCCGCATCGAGAATCTACGGTTCAGTCTAGACTCTCGTCTTAGCTATGAAATATTCGACGTACACAAGTAAACCACACTGCTGCCATAGCTGTCTACTCGACTAGCATTATTTATTTTCGAGTATTTCCGTTCATTTAAACATTCGGAAACTTCGAGAAGCTTTCTTTTAACATGTAGCTCGTCTATGCACGAGCAAAAGTTCACAGGGAAGGCTTTGAAAGGGTATAACGCAGCTCCAAGAGGGCCGTTCTGTGCGTTGAAACGCCGTGTTTCTTGCGCGAAAACAATGTATTTTAGCGAATGGAGCACTAATAGACGGCAGGCTCTCCAACAGCTGCGTTGGTTTCACTATAAGTGGAGCCACGCTTGTAGTAGCTCCTGTCGGGGTGGCTTAAAAGCCCAACAAATGACAAAATTGGCTATGGCAGCCGCTCTTGGTAAATGCCCGTATTAAGATACGCAATTATCTTTGGGATATATTTTGAACCACTGCCTACGTACTGAAGTGCTGACAACTAGGTGAAAAGAAATTATCCTTTACCGTGCTGCTGCCTGTGTTGCTCAGCTGCACGCAACAAATGCCATCGTGTAGGATGTGTCTATTGAAAAACGATGCAAAAAAGTTGCACAGGATGTTTCAGCATATTCTTTCGCGAAAGCGTTTCTTTTGGCTAGATTTGTCGCCAAGCCTTCTGCCGATGTCGACTATAACTTACACCATCGACATCATTCCTTATTTAGATTTTTCTGTTTCTTTTTTTGGTGTGTGCACCCGCCATCAAGACCTCTCGGTTGTTCCTGGGCACGTTAAATAAATGATTGCTTGATTGATTGATTGATTATGATAATAACCTTATTTTGCCCAAAACTGGGTGAAAGGAGGAAGGTGCAGTGGGAGTCTTCATTTCTTCCCTGAGCGAGCGGCGACTTCGGCCAATCGAACGACCTTGACCTGCATTTCAGGGGTGTTTGTTTTGTTATAATCGTGCTACGAAACGTGTCGTAAGCCAATGTGAATTGACCGCGTGCCAACTGCTTCTTCGTTTTTTTTCTTATCCATAGAACAAACCTGGTTGAATATTCCGCTGTATTTTATTGTTTCTCAAAAGTGTCGATAAGTGGGGCCGGTTGGTACAGATTCATTGTGGTGAAACAGCGCGCAAAAACCAGGACAGAAAGAAGAGGACTCGTGTTGAGGAAGAGGACTTAGCGCTCGTGTTGTTGTCCTCTTCTTTCTGTCCTGGGTTTTGCGCGCTGTTTCACCACAATTATTCTCTCTGTTGTGCGTGCAATATCAAGCGCGTGAAACGCCATGTAATGCATTAGCAAAGCTCTAGCAGCTGTGGGGAGCTTTTTGAGGATGATATCAGACTGGATGCGCGCTATGTGGACGCCAGCCGGCTGCGTGCTTTCGCCATCCTATAGCCAAGTAACGATTTCGCCTTAAAAAGCTCATATTTAAGCACATCGTGAATCCCACAGAACTTGTGCACTCACCCATGTGAATAGGCAAAGATTGAGCTCAACGAAGGGAGAAAACGATTAAACAACGACTACGGCAGACAGAGAAAACTTGAAATTAGCTCAGAAAGCGGAATCAAATGCAGCGTAAGCCAGTGCAGTGGCGTCGGAACGAATTAAAAATGCAGGAAGGTCACCCTACCGCGTATGTCTTGAAGGTAGCGAAGCTGTACGCAACCTTCACGACCACCCCGACGGTTTGATTGCAACTGATTGGCTTATTCTTTGCTGACGCAATGACCTTTACTCAATCTTTGCTTATATCACGTCGAAGAAGTAAATCGGCTGCAATCGTGGCCGACGAGAGAAGAAAGTCTTTCATGAACGAACGAACGGAACGCGCACACTTAAACTAGGCGCCGCCGGTTCGACGTGTACACTATCAAGTGTTCTGGCACGAGCAGGTGGCGTGATTCCTCTCCTCGAAGTCGCGACCCAGTGAGTAATCTCGGGTATTAACTCATGGTCGCGGCCGAGTGGGTAAGGCGACTGACTCTGCCAAACCGATTCTGACATCCTGGCCGTTGTTCCAGTTTGTTGGAGTCGTTGAATTTTGTGGCCAATGTTAGCCAATCTCCCTAAGTGGGTATGCTTGGTTTGACGAACGTGCGCTCAAGGGACGCGGCGAACGCTGAAGCTTTTTTTTTTTTGGCCGATATTGGCTAATCTCCCTAAGCGGATATGCTTTGCCTGACGAACGTGCGCTCTGGGGAGAACAAAACTTCTATTGAACATTTATATGCGTGGGGATGGCTTCTAGTCTATAAGTGCAAGCGTTGTCTTTGCACATTCTACCCTCTCCGCCAGCGTGACCTAATCTCTCGCACTGCTCGAGGTTGGGGTTAGGGAAAGGAAGTGGCAAGTCCCGTTTTGGCAACATTCCCGACTACGCGGTATAGAGGGCCTGAATTTCCCCAGAACTTGCTTTGAGGAGGATGCTGATTGGGGAACTGCATATGTATCCGGACTGGGTGAGGGAACGTGTTTGTTTGAAGTAAGAAAAGCGTTGAGCCTAGTTTCTCAGTTAATTGCGGGTGTGGTGGTGGATAGACCCTCCATTCTCGCCTGTAATTCTGGGTAATGGTACGGTAAGTCACAAGAGGGTGGGGTCAGGTTCTCCTTCCAGGGCCTGGTGGGCGAATTGCGCAGGCCGTCACGTGCGCGACTTTGTTGCCCGGGAGGGAGGAGTGTGCCGGCGCCCAGACCATAATGGCGTGCCAATTTCGGGTGTTTGTTCTCAGGAGGCGGTATCCTGCGGGAGTCACCGATCCTGAAGTAAATCTTCTGCAGGCCTGCTGCGAGTCATTAACTATCGTCGTTCCCTTGATCTGGGCTATGGCTAGCACTATGACCCCTTCTTCTGCTCCTTGAGTGGTTGTTTTGTGGATGGTTGTACTGGTGAGGCATTTGTCTCTCGATGTTACTACTGCCACCATTTCTCTTTTATGGTTACAGCTTGCTGCGTCCGTGTAAACCGTCCCTTCGTCTTTACCGTCCTTTTCTCTAGAACTTCGGTTTTGGCCCGTATTCGGCCTGCATGTTGATTCCGCATGCATATTGCGGGAGATGGGCTTGATGCGTATGCGCTGCCTCGTTTCTGGCCCAAAAGCACGGGGTTGTAGCTGGCCTTGAGGCGTCCACTGAAGTCCCGCCAAGAGCTTTCTGTCCACGGGTGTGATTTCGATTCTTAATTTTTGAATGGTGAGGTGCCCTTCGATTAATTCTGATGCGGTTTTGTGAAGGCCTAATTTGCGTAGTCGAGCAGTCGAAGTGCCCATGGGGATTCTAGTACTTGTTTGTAAGCCTTCCGTATAATGACGTCGAGCTTCTGTTTTGGTCAGAATTACGTACGGGGCCACGTAGATAATGTGCACCAGAATGAAGGTCTGGAGCAATCTGGTGGTGTCCTCCTCTTTCATCCCTTTTTGTTCGTCCCCTTGCGGAATATCTGGGTGTCCTGTTCCGCGGTAATCATTAGTTTCTTAATGAGGCCGTTGTTCGTGGGTCCGCCTGCATATCTAGTCCAAGTATTCGTATTGCATTTGTAGGCCTGATGGGATGTCCTTCCAGTGTGATTTGAATGTAGTCATTGTTTTCTTCATGGTTCGTCCGTGTGCAACTAGAAGTTCCGATTTTTGAGGAGCGCATGTTAGTTCGCACTCTTTGGCACACTGATTGACGGCATCAGTTGTCTGTCGAAGTGTGTCTTGGAGGCCCCTGATCGAATCTGTGCCCGTCCAGATAGTAATATCGTCGGATTAAAGGCCATGCTTTGTGTTAGAGACACTCTATTGTCGTTTTGGCAGCTATAGCAGCGCTATATCGAAAAGCATAGGGGACAGAACTGACCCTGAGGGGTTCCTTGTCTCCAAGATTAATTGTGTCGGTGGAGACGACCCCCATGCAAGGCAGCTTGGCGGTTCGAGATGAAATCGGCAATGTAATTGTACGTTCTCTCAACGCAGCCTGTTTTTGGCACGTTATTGAGGATTGCCTTGTGCGTCATGTTATCAAACGCCCTCTTAAGGTCGAGGGTCAGTATGACCCGGGGGAGTGCCTCGGGGCCGGAACAAGTATGCCTTCCTTGATTTCTGTCAGTATGCCTTGGGTGCACAGGTGCTTTCTGAATCCGCACATAATGTTCGTAATTTTCTGGATATCATTGATGTATTGCTGAAGTCGTAGGAAGATTACCTTCTCCATGATTTCCCTCGCGCCGGGTTTTAACGAAATCGGGGCGAAGATTATCTACATGTAAGGATTTGCCTGGTTTCGGGATCAGTCGCACCTCGGCTGTATTCCAGCAATAGGAAGCTTGCCTGTGTGCTAGAAGGCGTTGAATGCTCTGTGAGGTCTTCCACAGCCCTGCCATCCAGGTTAGCCAATGTTTTGTTGGTTATTTGGTCTTTCACAGGTGAGCTGGGGTGTTTGCGGGGTGCAATGGCGGCTCGGACCACGTAAAGTTCAATGTCTCGGTTCAACTCAAGATTAGGTGGACCTTCATAAGGCGGAGAAATACCCTCTTTTCCCGGACTTAGGTATTTGTTCCTCAAGTCTTGAATGAGGTCATCCGTGTTTCGCTTGTACAAGTGCATAGTGCTGCTAGGTTTCTACTGGCCTCTCCCTTGTTCTTTAGGGGGTCGATAAGGTGTCGCAGCAGTGCCACGTTACGCGAGTAAATAGTGTTCCCTGGAGGCCATCGCACAACGTAAGCCAATTCTCCTTGCACAGGTGGGCCGCGTACTCCGCCGCCTGCTTACCCAGTTGCGCTATACGTTTCTTATGCCGGCGGTTATGCCCCGACTTCTTCCAGCGTCTGGTCAAACTGTGTCTGGCTTCTCAGGTGTGCAGGAGTTCGGAATCGACGTGCAATGCGGTACGCTCGAGGCAGGCCTGCACGAGTGCTCGGCATTTTCTTGGTATTTGGAACTGCGGACACCATACACAAACGATTTGCTCACCAGCTTGGCCGTTAAAAATATCCAAACAAACAATAAGAAGTTCTGCACGCGGAATCAGCGAGTATGGGGAGGTCGCTATCTATAAAGACGGTTGTGGTCAGAACCAAGCGTACCAGGTTAGGTTTCGCTCTGCGAAGATGAACGCGGCGAATGGTTAGGCGAACGAAGTTTCAGCCTTATCTGCTTACAAACAAAACAAAAGAGCATTATGGTGGCCCAGTTTCGCCAGAGCCAAAACATAGCGCCCGCCTCACTTCAGCTGAACGCATTCCGCGAGCCGGCACACATAACTGGATTTTGTGTTTCGCTGGCAGGCACAGCCACAACGGCTCCGCGTAGGAGTAAACGTAGCGTGCCATAAACTAGCAATCTTGCGAGAGCTCGGGTGAGTTAGCTCTCCAGTAAACGAGGCAAAAATAGTTTCTCCCGCTTCGAAAGCTGTCTGCCGAGCGCCACGTTGCCAATGAACTCGCGACTAGCGGCGCTGGAATACCCAACAGGGAAAAGTCCTGAGGGCACTAATAGAATAAGGTGTCTGGAATGGACTCGCGCGCAACACCGTACGAAACAATTATGCCGCAACGTGCCTGCCGGCAACGCAGCTAATTGCAACTTTATTAAATTAACGTCGCTTCAGCTGCTCGATTTACGCGCCCTCTGTAGCCCTGACCAAAACACCTAGGCGGGCTGCAGCTGGCCTCTCCTATATGAGCTTTCTCGATTCCAGGTATCACAAAACCCCTTTTCCTTCCCTTCACTTTGAGTACTACGTTATCGTTGACGACACATAGAGGCACAAGGCCTTATGGTATGCTCATGTCTCAATTTATTTCTCGTCTAGTTACTGGTTGACCCATTAGATCGTTGCGTTTTTTCTATCTCGCCCGACAGGTAACTTAGTTTCAGAGCAGCCGCCCTGACCGGTCGTTATAGAACCCACGCTATCTGAGAGGCATAAATGGAGTTTGAACAGGCTACTGAACCCTCATGAGGCTGCCAGCTGGGATGTCAAAAGTAATCGAATTTGCTGGAACGCTGCTGCAGCTATGCTGTTTGGAGATAATGTAATTCGTGGAACAGATTTCTGTGAATAAACTCCTTCGCGCTTGCCGGCGCGCTGGCTAAATAACTTCAGCGGGTGGCGTTATTCAAAATGCTAGCCTGTTTGGGGAGCTTACGTGGTACGGTAAACACCTCCGTCTTAGTGTCCGTTTGCAGTCTTAGCTTTTTGTCGGAAAGAGCAGCAATCCATCTGCTTAATGAATCTTGAAGTATCTAAAGGTACAGTTTGTGTTTGTGCTAAATGAACGTTCCCTTAGTGGGGACATATGTTGCAGCGTAAGGCTTCGAACTCCAGATAAAACGGCTCAAAAGAGTGACCCGGAAAATTTTCGCTGCAGTGCAATCTACAAAACCACATCTTGACGTCCAAAACAAAAGCACTGGGTAAACATATTTTATAGTTATTTCAAACAATAGCCATGCTCGTACCAAAACCTAAAAGCACACAAGTCTTGATCAGACTTTGTAATTAGTTAAAATCATATGTACTCCTCTTCATCATTATAATCATCATCGTCATCGCACTCATCTGGCGTAGCAAGCCAGGCAGCTTAGCTCGGCTGACATCGCCAGTTTTCATTAAAGATCGTTCTCTCTCTCTCTTCTTTTGTCGACAGAACTCATCAATATCATCATAATCGTCATCATCCTTGCCATCATCATCATCATCCTACTTAGCTGGGATTAAATGCCCTGTGCTATATTTATAATTGGCACTATGAGCCGCGAGTTCTTTAGGAACCTAACTAACCAAATCATTATGCATACAACATTGAGGGACTCGGTGAGTATTTCCTGAGGGCATGCAAGTAAAAACACGCAGCAAGAATAATTCCGGGGGAGGGGGGGGGGGGTATTAAAAGAAGGCTGCCAAATTTTGCTAATTCGCTCCCGTGAAGTCCAGGAAAACTTGTCACTCTGTATTGTTTTGTGTTTGTAATACCAAGTGCACGGGGAGTGAGCACGCTCCCCCACATCTATGAAACGCTGGACCACTGTTACGGCTGGATCGGAAACGTTCGTGTGACTGCCTAATCTTCTTAGCAACATGAACTTTCGTAGGGAGCATTTACTCGCCGTGTACCACGTTGAAAAATCATAAACCGAAGGGATATGCCAAAATTACGACATTTCCAATACAAATTAGAGAGACAGGAAATCAAGAAGCTGCTTTTTTTGTACCCAGCACAGTATCGGTAGGATTCCAACTGTTGAAATGGGTGACACATGATGGATTAATAGACCTGACGGTGTAAAGCGTGTTGCTTAACCTAATCACACTTCTCCTATGGAGACTAAAAGAAAATTTATCGAATGAAAACATTTGCGGAGCTCCTGCGTAAAAAAAAAAACAGGGTGAAATTAAAATAAGCTCATTATCCAAGGCTTTGCACTTCACATATACTTTTCAAATCATCGTGAACGCCTCCGGAACGGCTTAACGAGGCACACATTACACGTGTGCCTTGCTAAGGTGGCCATGAAGACAAAATACAATTCTCTTTATGTTAAGAGAACTAGCCTTCTGCACCTTACTCAGCTTCATTCCAAAGCGAAAGACGTTTTTACCCCCCCCCCCCCCTACCCCCCAAAAAAGCAGATGAAACAACGAAAAACTCAAAATGTGTGGTACAGTGGCGTGTTATGGGCAGGACTGACGCCATATGTGCGAGCGATAAAAAACAACACAGGGTCTAGAGTGCCGGGAAACGGTGCTGTGGTCAGCGCTGCAGGCACGGCTTGTGTGCTGTGCTACGAGATTCGAATATTTAGGACTTGGCGAGCACCGCCCAGAGCGTCTGCCATTGTGGCGTTTCCTACATTGGCATTTAGTGCAATGACTACCATGTGGAAAACAACAACAAAAAAGTCATTGTGGTGTACAGGTTCCGTCATTAATTGTTGGTGCCAAGGACAGTGGTTCGAGACGGGCTCTTGCCTCGGTTATTTATTTTTTTCGCCTTGAAATAAAATTTTTAACTTTTATGGCTCAGTTTTTGGCGTTTGAAATGATTGCTTCGTGTTCGTTAGGTAATGTTATGTTAGGTTAGGTTGTTTTAGGTTAGGTTTTCTTACTGTACGTTAGGTAGAGCGATGTACAACGAGGCATCGCATTTTTTTCCCGGAACGCCGGTGGACGTCAATATAGTGGAGTGCTTATAGTAACGTCGGATGGCACTCTAGACACAGCCCTAAAAGAAAATTTTCAGTGTGTTAACTGTACGTTGGCGTTGAAGTGATGCGATCAGACGGAACTTGTAGCCCCACTACATCAGTGCAGTCTTAGTGAGGCTTTAAGTCGGCGGCCGAGAATCACCCAAACAAGAATCTGTGACGTCATAAAAAAGTTGCCTGAAAGTGTCCAGGGAGTCGCCACTGCTTTATATGTTTCCTTTAATTTCTCCGTTATTTGATCGAAGTTTGCGCGTAAACTGGTATCATTGTTGTCGGAATAAAGCAGTCTTTCTAATGAACCAAACTTCTCTTTTGATCTTTACGGCTATTTTAGGTACATTCTGTATGGTGCGAAGTTCGCTGCGAATACGCTGCTGTGGCGCCACTCATGCGTAAATAAGATCTATTTTTCGTTGCTACCGCAAATCGCCAAATGTTTTAGAACGGCCGAACCTCCCGTGTGAACGACGCTTGGAACCTGGGAATTTTCCGCAGAAACAAAAAATAAACTGTTTTTACGCTACGAGAGGCGCGGCAGCCGCAAATTCGCAGGTAACTTCGCACCATATAGAAGGGGCTTTGGACCGGGAACAAGTGGGACTGCAGCCCGGAAAGGGCCAGAATGGAAAACAGCAGCTGTATCTGACCGATGACTAATTGCACTAGGTCGACTTTATTGGTATTATAGAGTAGAAACTACGTCCTTCTAATTCATATTTGGCGGTTCGAGCTTGGCAGACGCCTGCAATTTCTGTAAAAAGCAACAAAAAACAAAGTGAAGTGAAGTGATAGTTCTTTGCTTACGTGGAAGGTTTGGCTTGACAATGTGGACTTCCTTTGCCACTGGTTCTGCAAAAAAAAAAAAAGATAGAGAGGGAGAGAGTGAGTGAGTGAGGAACAGGAATGAAGTCAGCCAAATTGATTCTAATCGCAATACTAATCATTTTTCTACAAAGCAGGCACAGAAAAGCTTCCCTGGTTTGCTTTTCTGTAGGAGCGGAACATTTTTGCTGACGGAGTCTAAAGCAGTCTAATCAGTCTACTGCCGAAACTCGCTTATGCTTGGTTAAAGCAATCAGCCTCCATATGTGGGTTTGCAATTTTCTGGAAATGCGTTTTAATGGTGGCGAACATAAGAAAGATTGTCATACTTTCTAGGCCTTTGACGGGAAATTAAGGCTATTAGTCGGCGTACCAAACTTTCGAGTTGAATGTCAGTCCCAGCGCTTGAGAGTGAGGGAGGCAGTTAGCCGAATTAAGAGTGCATTGCAAAAGTCAACAGCGAGATTTCAAGGATGAAAGTTTGGTCAGCTGGTTTGTAATGAACTACGACATGATAACTTCAGGGACGAACGCTCTTCTCCCGTCTACCATGGTACTGTTTGCCTTCTCAAAATTTAGATCAGCAATTTTTGGTTTTCAACGTTAAAAGTAGGAAAGCTAGTTTAGCCTGCTCTAGTTAAGTTGTGTGAGTTTAGTGATGACACGACTACGCGGAAGGTCATGGAAAGAGTACCCGGAAATTAACTCTCAGGTGTATTGAGCTCTGTTTTCTAAGGCTTACCAGCTGTGAGTTCAAGAATTTCTGGGTGAGAATAATATTAAAAAAAAAACTACCGTGAAAGTGAAGCAATAAATAAGATGGTCACACTAAGCATTTCTCAGCGTATCTCTCGATGAGCCGACTTGGGGCACATGAAGAACTCTAAACCGGTCTCGGTACTTTTAAGTAGTTCTTTTTTAATTTCTGGGGTTGTTTTGCTCACATCTTTCTCCGAACAAGACAAAACATGAGCTGCCCAACATTTTTTTCCGTACTTTTAAAGCAACTGTAAACTGAGGTTTGTTTAGATGCAGTGTTTTGAAGCCTTTGCATGGAAGTGATTGCCATTGTGTTTATAGGTATTTATCCCTGCTTCTTACAGGACTGAATGCTTTTTATTAGCATACGGTTGACTTTGAATGAAATCGTGTGTTTGGCCCCGCTTTTCCAAATTGAATCCTGGGAACTAGCGAACTGTCAATTATCTAGGATGTGGCAAAGCAGACCCACGGACGTTGAAGGGTAGGATATCCTCTCACAATTGACAGATTCTACGCACCAAGCATTTTGCACAATAGGGGTGTGTTTATAATCAGTGGTCCATACAGGGCATTTGATTCAAATGCGCGTTATTTTCTGTTAAGAGTACCTACCCTTTTACGCAACGAGGAGCAAAAAGAAAAAAAAATCCCTGCTAAGTTAATGACAAAAAAGCCACATATGTTTGTTCTTGTGGCGGCACTACACATGCCGTCAAAAAATGAGAAACATCATGGAATAAGTCCCGCATTTTGTGGTACTCGAGTTTTTCGTTCTGATAGCATTCCGGTAAAATTGGATAAAACTTTTAACCATACAACACCGCATTACTGCACGTTAACAGCCTTGTTAAGTACAACATATTTCAAGTAAGCGTAATAGACCATTATCTTAACGCTCGCCTGTAGCGTTGCCGCTCATTTACAATTAAAAGGACACCTTGGAGTTTTTATTGATATATTTTTAATTTAATGCATACATAAAACTGGTGTAATGGGTGGTTACATTGAGTTTTCGATGATGACAAATTGGAATACGTAAAATGCTGTGAGTTTCATTTCACACGAAGGCTTACCGTATTCTTCGTAATCTGCCGTAATCAATGTGATGACAAAAGCAGCGATAACGGCTGCGCAGAAACCTATACTGCTCATGGTGTTGCCTGGAAGATAGATAACGAAAATATATTCATTCCCACGCGTGAACTCGTTCACACGCAAAACAGTACACGAAAAAACGGGAGGGATAACAAAATTTCTACCAAAGTGTCGGTCTCCTTTGTTGACGCCAATGTAAAATCAAAGTTCAGAACACATGCCATTCACGATTGCAACGCCGCACTTGCACAAGTGCACACATATAAGCGAAAAGAAGGAGATATAGAGCAAACCAATTCTTGACAGCAGTACCCATTGCATTCGAATGAAATACAATATTGTTGCTGTGTTTTGACATCTTACTTTTCAAAGGAGATTGGTACGGGTACGATCCGCTGCCGCCTGTCTCCTCTGAAGCAAGAATAAAAAATTATCACTCTGGAATTTTTGCTGGCGAAAGGCTAAATTGCCTTGCTTTATACAAACAGTTCACTCTAAAGTACAAGAAGGGGAACGCAAGTCACCATGCCTTGTAGATTTCTACGCTACCAAAAATTGCAAAGTACAAAAAAAAAAAAAAAAGACACCGTTGATTTTTCGGAACCTCATCCCCACACTCGCACGTGAGAAACTTCAAACAACGTTTTCTTCCTAGAGAACAGTTAAAATATTCTTGAACAATTATTCAAAAGGTTTATACGCGTTCTAGCTAGTTATTTCATTGTGGGTTTAGTGAGCAGAAAAAAACGAGCGCCCCGCAGGAACGGACAACGACGATGATCCCAATGGCTATGGGTGGACATTGATTGTTGTGCAGTTATGATCACAATAAACGCAAGCACCCAAACATGAACGAGGGCACATGCATTCAAAGATTATAGTTCGCGGACGCCAAATATTTGTGCGTTACGGGTCCGTTTAAATAGCGCTATTACGGGTCTTTATGGTCGCATTTGAGCACTGGCGTAGAAGCTGGGAAAGAGAGGGCAGGTGGGCCGCATTTCTTTGCGATATTTTGTTCTTTTAATGAGACAATAAGGGGTGAGGCCACTTGTTCTTTTTGCTATGAAACAGAAGTTTTTTTATAAAGTATCATAACGAAATACAAACTATTTTTATGTCGCAAGTGATGCCCTAATCAAGCCTCCGGGGCTTTCACCGCTGCAGAAATTTTATCAGGCGGCTCGTTTGTAGCCTTTGGTCTGTATACATAGATCTGTTTTATGGAACGCGTGAGGTGAGAAAACGTGTTGTAAGGTACACAAAAGCATGCTGAAAAACAAAGCGCGAAAAGCGGGCGCGAGCCAGGGATCTCGTGCCGGGAAAGGGAAACAGTAATGCGGGAGGAAGGGCGGAAGAGGGCTCTGGGCAAGGACGAAGTCAGGCGAGCACTGAGGAGAGTTGGCCACTTCCTCACGTGCAATAAGCGCCTTTGTCAGGCAATAGCACCGACGGGGGCAAACAGGCTTCTGGCGATGGCGGCAATGCAGAACAGCCCTCCCCTCCCCCCCCCCCCCCCCCCACTCCCCTCTATCTCGGGAGAGGAGGGGGGCGGGCTGTATAGAGGGCTTTCCGGGGGGCTGGTCAAATGGTGGCGGGCGCGGCCGCTATGTGCAGTAGCAGGTTGATCATCAGAACAACGGGAGGTCCAACTAGGCTTTTTCATCGATATTCTTACCATGGTATTCCGGATCCTTCCTCCACTCCAGCCTCTAGTGGAGGAGGTCCTTGAAACCAATTTCCCCATGTATAAGCATTGCGAAATCCTCCCTCAGCCGAGTGAAGGGAGCAAATGGAGTGGGGGAGGCATTCAGAATACGGACCCGCCGCGGTGGCTCAGTGGCTGAGGCGTTGCGCTGCTGAGCACGAGGTCGCGGGTTCGATTCCCGGCCGCGGCGGTCGCTTTTATGATGGAGGTGAAAGCAAAAACGCCCGTGTTTACGAGATTTCGGCGCACGTGAAAGATCCCCAGGTGGTCCAAATTAATCCGGAGCCCTCTACTACGGCGCGCCTCATCGCCTGCGTTGCGTCGGCGCGTTAAACCCTACAATCAATCAATTATTCAGAATACGGCCCTTAGAAAGTTCTGAGCCTCCTCCGTCAGTTTTCGTTCCCGGCCCACGCGTGTTCTATTTGTAAAAAGAGTGCGGAATAAGCTTAAATTGAAAGGATGAACCATTTTACAGCGGCCCTAAATAAAAGCAAGCGGTGACAAAAAAAAAAACAGTCTGGAGGTTTAATTAGAGTACGCCCACTGCATACAGGTTTCCCCTTTTCAATTTGAATAAATTTTTTTTGTGTTTCTTGCGTTTCCCAATCATTGTCACATTTTTTATTTCCCTAACATCCGGTGTTCGCCCCATACCCTCTTACCGACATGAAAATCTGCGGGCCTCGTTGGTACGAGAGGTTTGGAAAAAATGGCGTAATTTGTGCGCTTCTGTGCGTATTTTGGTGTTACAGTTCCATTTGTGTGTAACTATATGTAACAACGAATACATTTTAACTTGGTGACAGTCACGTATAGGCCATATAATAAAAAGCACGGAGATACATACATCATCTGCATTACTGATTACATCCGAATTCCTTGCCGGCAGAGCTGTGGCAACGGCAAGAAGGCAAGAATTGCGTCACCCTTCGCAACAGTAGTTCACTGAAGGGTAAAAGGAGGAAAAAAGTACCTGAAATTCTGCACGAAAAATAACCAAAAGTAATTAAGCCCTGACGTCTTACGTGCAGGTTGGAGGAAGAGCTTTTGGTGCTGGGCAGCTTTTAGCGGGAAATTTTAAAAGAGATTCAATTATAGGCAGATGGCGCAACCATTTTGTTCAACAGGGATGGATGTGGAGGAGTGGGAGTAGAGAGAAGCTTCTGGCGTGTGAAAGTACAAACCTGTCTATCTATTTCGTTTGCCTTTGCTGCCGCTTGCTTGTTAAATCGGATATAATTATGGCCTACGGGACGCGAAATTTGACGTCCCGTGATTGGTTGGAATTGCAAAAAAATGAAAATGAAAAAAAAGAGCTGAAACCAAGGCAATGAAAGAAAACCTCGAGCTGCAAAAGTAAATGCTTGACAGAATTATTAATAAATGTCAAAGCCTGTCATACGCAGGTGAACAGTGAAATAATGTATTGCGTGCGAGTGAATCAGAACAGCTTGACGGACCTACGAACAGTGTGCCAACGTCAGCGAATATGTCCTTGCTACACTGGAAGTCTTCGTACGGGAGCGATGGCATAACGAACGTAATTACGAGGCTGAACTGAAAGCGAAAGCGCTAAAAGCCGGCCTGTCACATTTGTTTATCGATTGGGTCCCTGAGAAATGCAAAGATGTGACGCAATTACCTATCATATTTGAAAAGCTCCTGAATGAGGCAAGGAGGCATACTTGTTCTGGCAGAAAGTAATCGTTCCCGACAATAGAAAGTTCCGAAATAAAGCAAATCAAAATGTCCCTATTTTGCTTGGTTTGCAAGTTTCCACACCAAGGCCCTCCCGAAATCATAATGAGCTTCGCCCACTCGGGAAGCGCACTTCGAAATAAATTTTTCTGGTTTATAGCCATTTTGGCAGTTCAGGGTAGTATAGTAAATGTTCTCTCTCGCCTAAAAAGATTAGACGTTTTGAAACCCGTTTTGTCGCAGTCACGGCTTGTGTATGTGGTTATCGAGTATGTGGTTTCGCTTCCTTCATATTGTAGTTCTTCCAACTTCTGTAGTTTGAGCTTTTAAACATGTTTCCGAGCTGTCTTTATAGAACGAATGTCCTAATAATAATATGATAATGAAGCTTTATTGAATTTGTAAGTACATGATATATTTACTGCCACACCTAAGCACGAAGTGCTTGTGAGTGGGACAGGCAGATCAGAGGCGCAGCGACCGTGCGATAACGCAAAAAATATAAAAAATAAAAAACAAGAAAAAATGTGGAATGACCAATACATCCAAGTATGCACTTAAAAAGCATTCCAACCTTTAAAAACACCGCGAGTAAAACAAAAACAGCAACACAAAACAGTAATGCCTAAAAGGATTACACCATACCAATATCACGAGAACAATATACAGCGGCGTAGGACACCAGTAACGCATATCAATGTATGCTACACCAAGAGCAGAAAACATAACGCGATAGCTTCAAGCAAACAAAGCAGACAATTTTTTGTATAAAGAATTAACAAGGAATAAAAAAAGTAAGGTTAGCCAAGAATTCCCGGCAATATGTGCGAAAGTGAGAGAAAAAAATTTACAAAAGAAGTAAACGAACTTGTACACACGTAGTTGCCTTGATGCACAATAATGCCGCAATGATAAAAATGTAGATCAGAATTAGTGCAACCTAACCGGGACAACTACGAGGCATTGAAATGGGCCGCAATTTTTTTAATTAGTGCTACTTAAAATCAAGAGACCAGTTTTCCAATTGCTTTTTTACTTGCTTAAGCCTGCTTAAATTAGGAAGTTCTGCTGGGACCGAGTTAAATATGAATGAAATATAATATTCCCTATTCTTTGTCCCATATTCCATAAAAATTATAGGTATGTGAAATCGTTCCGTCTGCCTTAACCTTCTGGCTTTAGCTACAGGCCTTTTGAATTCCATGAGGTAGTCCCGCGCACTAAGGACGGCATGACGAAACAACTGACCAAAATTTAACATATTCCCATCTCATTCATTGTGTCCGTTGTTTTCTTTTCATGCAAGCTTGTAGCATATTCAATATTCCTGACTGACTCAACGAACAAGTTTATTGATCTTTTCATGCTTACTTATTGGGCAGCTTCCTGTATGTAAGTTATGCCGTTGCGAAGAGTGCTTTAAACAAGTGACTGAATAAACACGACAGTCGTGTTTCTATATTAGGACCATCTCGTAATTTATACATGTAGGCTAGATATTTTCCTCAGTTTTATACAAACTTGATTTATACGTTCATCCCATTTAAAATGCTCGTCTGTGCACAAACCGAGATATTTTACACTTGCACTATGAATTTAAAAGAAGCCGATGAATGTATAAAGTACTATAAGTTTACTATGGATTTACTACGAATTTACAATGAATTAAAAAAAAAACGAAGACAGGGCAAGTACACTGGACAAAGCGCTTTGTCCTGTGTACTTGGTCTGTCTTGGTCTTTGTAAATTCATAGTGCAAAGAACAAACAAACAAGAACAAGAGGGAGAGCGAGACACACATGCGCTGTTTGCCTCGCTCTCCCTATCGTCCTTGTCGGTTTGTTTGTGCTCTGGATTCGAGAAGATGAGATGGTGCATCTGGAATTTACTAAGCCACCGCAGAATGGATTACTTTTCTGTGATACTGCTCTACTTTGTTTCGGGTCCAGCAATGCTGGTCCAAGACAAATGGCATGGAAGCCTTCCTGCAAAAACGAGGTTACAAAACAAAGCATTTGATGCTCGTCACGCGACCACCAGCCCATACGCTGTTCTGTGTTTTCAGTGGTTTCATTGTTGCCGCCAAAAAGTGCGAATCATGAGAACTTTAGTGAAGCAGAATGCAGAGTAAGGTGTGGAAATGAGATACGCGCGAGAACAACGCACGGAACTAATGACAGCAGCGGCACAGGCTAAAGTGGAGCGGCGGTTGAAAAAAGGGAGAACTCTAATTACAGTAAAAAAGAAAAGGCGAAGAAAAATTTCTAGACCTTATCATATCCACGACTTAACTTGTCAAGGAAGCTGTCATGACTTTCGACTAAAAAGGGGACCAGTATAATAACAGCAGTTTCAGTCAACGTTCCTGTGCTCCTTCCAATCCATCTTGGGCCATGGTATTCACACAGTAAGCCGCCTTTGCCACATTTGCGTTTGCTTTCAAATAATAAATAGCGGTTAGGACCGCTAATGTTTACCATTCTCAATGTGCCACGTCGTGCTCTGCCTAGAGTCACTTCAGAGGCTGACATTCCAACTAACGGAATACAGTTGAACCTCATTATAACGCACACTGATACAGCGAATTATCGGCTATAGCGAACTAAATGCGATCTTTGGTTGGTCACGCTGTATTTCAATGACACTTATTCTTTTATAAAGAAACTGAAACCGTGATCCGCGCTGCGATATCAAATATAACAAAGAAATATTTGACCAGGAGGCTTAGAAGCTCTTGGAAAAACACTCCGGCATCCGAAACTGCAGAACTATGAAGGCCCTCTTGTTCGTGGGACACTGTGGAAAACTCCATCCTGCTTAGTGCTGTGAGTAGCCACAAGATGAAGATCACAGCCTTCATCAAATAAACAAAGACTCAGACCTGTTTTGTGAAGTGAACCTTGTTTTGTTGTAATTTCGCGTACTCATGTTCCGGCTCATTCAGCTTGTAATGCAACAAGGGAAAGATAAGGGTTACCTTGTTTATAGTGGGTTGGAAGCCTTAAAAATGCTTTTTTGTTTCAAGTATTTTTGTGCGAGCCAGACTGTCGATTTGTTAGAGCCGATTTTTACCTCTACTGTTATAACAAATATTGGATATGACGAACTATTTCCTGTCTGATACTAATTCCTTATAACGAGGTCCGACTGTAATTTAAAAAAAAGGACTTACCCGAGGCCTTCTACCCACACAGGAGAACAGCGCACGCACTTTTCCACTTTCCACGTCGTCAGTCCCTCGTTGATTCAGAAGGCCGCATCTACGAATCCGATGCGATCATGGCGTTCGTGACGGGATTCGGCGGTCGTATTCTCTTTACGACCGTATCGCGGCCATCGCGCAGACACCTCCAGGCGAATCCAGGTGCACTGGCTCGTGTGCCTCGTTTAGAAAGGAGTCGTGATGGAGCCCGCCTAGTTTCCGATGAGGCCGTGGGTGGCCGGTCGGCAGCGGTCAGCACGTGTTTGACCGTTACTGGTTTGACTTTTTCCCGTCGCTCTGGCTGGGTTGACATGATTTGCGGGCTTCGCAAATCATATATCGCCCACGCCTGCCATTTTCTCAGCTCAGGTCCCGGTTGGTCGCGTCGCGCCATGGCGTAGTATATTTCTGACCGCAGTTTACTAAGGGGATAAACCAGTAAGCAGTCAGTAGGCAAGTTAAAAAAGGGTACCGTGAATGAAATCAGATAGCATGGGATGGAGCATTGGTGTGGTACTGCTGAAGTTATAAGAAAAACAACTTGATCGTAACTAGGGCGAAGGACACAAGAAATGAAATATGTACCATAGTTTCTCGCGCCGTAGTTGCCATCAAGCATCACGTAGTAATTCCCCACTTCTAGCTTTTGTAGAGAAAAGCAGAAGATTGCAAGGAATTCCCCACAGGATTGCTAAGGTAATGCGAACCATATACCTACTCACACGCTAGAGACTCGCCGTGAATATACTTTGGTCTAATTTGATGAAGCGAGTTTCTATATAATGAATGGTACCAGCATAATGTCACGAGCCTCAACATACGTCGAGTCAACCTTGACGCGCAGAGTTTCTTTTGCGGTTTATCGCCTCTTGAACGCAGTTATCGGTACCCCCTCTGGCCAGGACTGCATGACAAACTTTTCTTTTTGCTGGTAGTTTTCAGGTGTCTCCCCTCTATCTACCATAGTTTTTGATGTAGATGCAGTAGTTTTATTTTGTTTTTGGAAAAAATTCAAAGCAGTTTGTTAGTATAAGAAAGCTGTTCTTCCGTTGTGTACGTAAGTCTACCTCAAACTTGCCCATGGTTTAAACAATGTTTACGCGTATGGACTGTGCTCACACTCAGAGGTGTTTTTGACAACCTAGTGCACGCGTGTATGTGAAATACAGCGAGAAAGAAAAAGAGAGAGCGTAGAGAGAGGGTGTTTTAACTGCAGGTGACCCTAGACCGATGCTCTGGGTATGCAGCTAACGGCCAACCCCGCCCAATTTTGTGAATGCGGCCTAAGGTTCAAAAGGAAAGAGGGAGGGGGGTGCATAGAAATTGCAAACACAAGACAAGATTGTCTAATAAATGTGTGGGTATTCTCTTAACTGTGGGAATTCTAGCGTAGCACGTGAGGAGTACGGAGCAGTCCGTATTGGGCTCAATTTAGGGGTGTTTCGTTGGCATTAGCATACCGTGAAAGAGCACTCTCGATACGCGTGCCTCCCTCTGCGCTTCTTCTCGGCCGATGCAGGGTGCATAAGTAGGACATTATCGTTGGATGATCTCGTGCACGGATGTTCTCTTGCGAGCGAATATGCATCCTCATTGCAACGAATACGGTACGCTCATTAGGGAAGACAATGCATATGTACACTTGTACTTCCAGTTGCCCTTACACTTGCCCTCTTACTTGCACTTGTACTATCTACAGTACCCTTGATCTGAAGTCAACTTGAAAGTGGTGATGAAAAACTTAAACTTGCTGAAATCAGCCAAGCTGTGGTTCGAACATGTCTAATACATATATAAAGGACTCTAAAAAAATGGCAGCGGCTTAGTTCAGCTAACCCAGGCTATGCAAACCGAAAACTTGGCTTAGCCGGGTGAAGTCTTGGTTTCACTGGGTTAACCTTTGGTTCAGCTGTAATTATTATATTATTCGTCGAAAGCCTGCCTATCTATACGGTTAGGGACCCGCGTCCAGTTTTTTCCGAGCCGAACGGCTCGCTGTTCCTGAGTCTTCGACGGTAGCTTCGCGCGCTTGGTATCCCTCCAATGATGCAGCTCGCAGGGTGATATCCAAAGGGTCATCAGACGCAGCTTTTCTACTACGGCTCAAAGCTTCCACCTTCCGCTCAATGCGCGGACAAAAGAAGACGGCCCGGGCGCTCTCTCATACATGGCCAAGCTCACAAGCAGCGGCGAGTCACGTGGCCAGGTGGCGAACCAGCTGCGGAGAGCGACGGCCACCGAACGCGGCCGTTGGTGGAGCTCGGCCTGACGAGTCACGTGGTGCGTTGCTAAGGTTACGGCGCAGCTGCGGTCAAATAAAAATAAAAGGCAAATCATCCGCGACGGCGAAACCACTCGAAGAGATTAGTAAAACTTTGCTTTAAAACACCTTGACGTGGGTAATTTGACGTGACTTCAAGATATAAGTATCCCTGAACACGTGCAACCAAGGTGCTGCTTTATTGTATGTTTTTTTCCATCTTAGCTTCGCAGGTTTAAGCATGTCAATAAGCGAAATGCAGCCATAAACGTGCCGGTGTAAGGGACAGTGTCACCAAAATACTCATGCATAGCCAGAAGTTTTAAGCTTTATTTTAGGGAAGTGTGCCTCTTGACACAAATCCAAGTGCAAATTTCTGTAATGGGTCGCGGACCTCGCATTTCTAGCGTCTCGTGTGAGGCTAGATACGGAGGGGAGTCTGGCCTCACACGGTATACGTTTTTTATTAATCCTGACTAAAGAAAGTATTTCGGTCATTGTTTAGGCCCTTGTTAGCTTAGTAAAGTTTGCAGACACTTCTGGAACTCTCGCACGAAAAGTTGAAAGAAAGGTTCTTATTAACAGACAGGATTGTGACGTCAAGGAGGTTCAAAGGATGAGTTGCCTTGGCAACCACAGAAACCCAACATTCCAGATCTCCCATGCGCGTCATACGCTGGGAAGCTTTGAACCAATATTGAAAGAAAGAGTTGTCCTTCGTAAGCTTGGATCGAAGAACTGAGCAAGTCGACGAGCAGCGTTTATGGACGAGCCACTAGCGCATTGATCTGACTGCCCTGAAAAGACTCCCGACTGACGCACTGACGCACAAAAGGCACTGAATGCAGCGGGAAGACACGGCTAAGCACAGTCGTGGGCGTCTCGAGAATTACGAATGAAGCCTGTACTAGAGGAGCAAAAAAGTATATCTGAAGTCTTCGTTGGAAATATGTCCCCCTATTGACAGCTGGGAAGCCCCGCACAGTTTTTACATCTTCTTCTTATCTTCGTAGTCTCGTTCTATGTGCGAAAAAGAGGGCCTTGCGGGACGCCAGGTTGCCTTCCATTGGGAAGAAAGCCTAAGAGCCGTACTACTCGTTATATACGCTCTCCTGAACGGTTTATCGTCAATGCACGTCACCAGAAACAGAGAGCACTGGAACTGTTCTGTGTGCAAGTTATTGCTGAAAACCTGCATGGCTGCTCAGTTTGGAGACTGATATCACTCGAGGTATGGTTTGTCGATCGCTTTGTATCGTGATATCAGCGCTTTTATGTTTCCTTGGTTTTTTTTTACGTTCAACTTCCTTTATTCTAAGCGTTGGCCCTTCGCTCCCGCCTTCCACCGACATTCTGTCCGCTTCACGTCACCTTATGTTATTCTGCCCTGCGCTATCGAACACTCGCAGTAGGCGCTAGCGCATTCGTAGACTTGATAAAAACCTCCTGTTAGAGTATGACAGTTTTCGGTTATCTCTTACAGACCATTCTAGCTTTCCTTGGCGAGTCCGCGGTCTTTGCTTACATTGACTTGACTTCCTTCGATGCCGCATGCAAGGGTCCGCATATAAAAAAATAAGCTGTGGTATTAGCAGACCGAGTTAGTCGAGTGGTAGTATTTCGGTATTTGTAAGCATGCATGAACGCGCTATTTTGCGGATGGTTTAGTAGTGAGGAAACCTGTTAAGTCGTATTTTCTTGGGAGGCAAGAAGGAGCAACGTCTCAACCGAAATAGGTCTTAACCGATCAGTATTTATGTTGTCCTCGAGAATTTGGCCGTAATGAAGTTATCCGAAGCAAAACTACGGTTTAAGCCTGTACTTATCAAGGAGATAGCTGTGCACGATGCTTGAGGAACCAGGAGGGGGTTGTTCTAAAACGTTAAGAGGTAATAATTTGTTTCAAAAACGTCTTTTTTGTTCGTAGCCAGGTGGTCAAAAACAAAGAAAACCTGAAACAAAACAGCTCCTAGTTTTGGCCGGCTTCACTGCGAAGTACGTCCATAGGCAATCACAATCGTGGGAGGCTCACAGTCGATATTGTATCAATGGCAGACCTGCACCCTTCGTTAGCTTCTGTTTCTTCACTCGCTCACACAGCTCTGTCTCTTATTCCCATCAGACAGACAGACAGACAGACAGATACAGACAGACAGACAGACAGACAGACAGACAGACAGACAGACAGACAGACAGATGACCGGACGGACGGACGGAGTGAATACAGACCGACAGACAGACAGACAGACAGACAGACAGACAGACAGACAGACAGACAGATGCAGCCCATTTTCCCAGCATAATTTTTCAAAGAAAAACTATCGTCTCCGCCATTTCTTGCGGATGCATTGAATATGCACTAGCATGGTGAGTGAAGCCCTAGCCCAGGAATATGAACGTGCTGAGGCACCAGTTTGAAGTTGATGTCATTGGGACTCCTGAGGGCTTATTGTAGAGGTGCTACATTTCATCCTTATATACACAATTCCTAAGTCACCCCAATTGTTGGTCGTCCGAAAGCCGAATGAAGCCCTGCTTTGCAACGCGAAACTTTTAAGCTCGTAATGAACGGCAGCTTTCAGTGCGGCATCCCAGAAAGCTTTCTCTTGAATCACATTTCATCTTTTTTAGATGCGGCGCATCTCTTGCTCTGAGGCATGTCCCTCCTGCGTCGTCGGCGTCCGTCCGCACGCCACCTGCGGATGCGCGACTCTCCTCCGTTCGTCTCTCCCACAGCTGTGCGCAACACTCTCACTCCGGCGCATTAGCATAACGACAGCTGGCGCGGTTGGTTGGCGCGCGCTTCGCTGCGTTAACGCTGCGTTAACAGCTGCTCCGGTGCGCATGTGCGCACATGCGCGACTCTCTCCCGCTGTCTCCTCTCCTTCAAACGCTGTGAATATAAAGTGGGTATCGCTCCGCGGCGGTTCAGTCAGCGCTCGCTCTCGTTCTTCTCGAACATCGACGATGAAACCAAGATTCGACCACTGCTGCGCAACCAACCGCTCACTGTGCACTTTACTGACCATAAAGTCATCATTCTTAAATGTAATGAAGAGCTGGGTGGTAGTCGCTAAAACACGTGCACTCTCTCATTTCGCGTATGCATGCGCCGCATCACACCAGGGTTCCCTCGCGGAGAGATGGGGGCAATTTTTTATTACTCAGGTTCCTCCCTCATATAAAGCAAAGTTTGTAATGGCTGGCTCGTGTCGCCGTCGGTGTTGTTGTTGGCTTCATGCGCCAAAACTCCTTGTTTAGCACCTCCTCTCCCTCCTCACCCGCAGCTGGCGGCCACAAACCCCTTCTCGCCCGCAGCTGGCAGCGCGATCACGCCATACTCCCAGCTAATCACAGGCGCTCCCCTTGCCCCTTTCGATAAGAGAAAGGGAGGTTAGCTAGTTCCGCACACACTATTTCGCACCAGTTTAAGCCCAGCTGCGCCATGGGTATGCCGCGCTTGGTCCACTCCGTCGAAGAGCAGGCAGCCCTGAAAGAACGACAATGGGATCCGGCCCGTGAACATGCGCGTGCTCGAGGAGCTAATCCTGAGTGTAGGGCAATAGGAAAACCAGGCGGAACGACATTGGCGGGCCACGGGAGGGGTTCGGCAAGTAAGGGTCGGGCATTTGGTTTGACAGGAATTTCACAAGGGATTGAGTGACGCTTTCACAGAGTTGGAACAAGCTTCGCGCGCAACCATTTTCCCAGTAGAGGAGAGGTATCCTTTCTTTGGGCGCAGCCCTTTGTCGCCCGCTCGTGGGCTGAGCCGCGTCGCCGTCGTCGTGACAGAGCGAACGATGGCTGGACCGACGATTGAAAGAAAAAGCGAACGGTGAAAGAGAGCAAAGGAGGAGAGTGTCGCGAAATTGGGAGGGGAGGGCGGTTCGCCGTGGCAGCGCGAGCCAGCGGTCTCCGAAAGTGTGCGTTGGAGGGGGGGAGGGGGCAGTATGCTGTGCCCGCACGACGCGCTCCACGGCGCGACACTTGGAGAAAACGTGAGGGGGCGTGCGCGTGGCTATGATGTGCGTTCGCTTAAAACGCAGTTCGCGGTCCCTTCCTGAGACGCACCTTCGTGCCGCCGACGCAGAGGCTCATCATCGCTGCCGTCGAGAGTACCCACGAGTGAGTGCTGCCTCTGCGCACTGCGGCGGCGCCCAAATATCGCATTACGGAGTATCGTAATCGCCAGCCAATTTTTTTACTTTACTTTCGTAATGTTCTCTCCACCCCAGTGAAAATTGTAGCAAAGAAAACTTTTTCTTGTAGTTAGCCTGCCTGGCATTCTTTTGCGATGGTCCTTCTGAATAAAGCCGCAAGCCGGCGTAACTGGCACAATAAATGCAGCATCAAGCGACCTTTGAATTCATGACTGTTAATAACAGTCAGCTCTTTGTTCTTTGAAAAGCAAAGATAAAATAACTGAAAACCAGTATGTCCCGAACTCGCAGCGAAAGCAATAAATCACCGAATCTGCGTGTGCTCTTTGTTAACGCGTCTTCCGAATGTTTGTTCGCAGCGCCAGGACAATCACTTCTTCATTACCCTCGTGTCAGCCTGTCGTCTGGGGCTTCCTGTCAGAGACGGTAATCACTTGGTCTGTTTCGCATGTTGCATTCCCGGCGATGTTTCCGTTTCCGCCGTGCTTTGTAGTGCTGTCAACATCCGCAGAACCTCATCGGGCATGTTTTCTCTGCTATCGGTCACACTTAGTACGTCTGTTCACCGAGACTGGTATAACCGTTAGCGCCAAAGTCTCAATCAATGTGTTAATTGACATTCTATTTCACTTGTTCTCTTGCTGGCTCAAATCCCAACTCAGCAGGCACTCCTCCTACGCTTTCGTCTTTCCCCCTTTCCGAGTCACCTAGCAACTGCGCGCCGCGAGGCCCCGGCGTGCGTCATACGGTACTGCTTAGCAACGGCATGACGTCAGCAATGACGGCACTGTGGAGGGTAGCTCCGTTGTCGACGGTCGCGAATGATACGCTGTTTCCAGTGGTGGTAAGACATGTGGGAACTGTGTAACTGAAAGTGTGTGGCTTTCTGGGGTGGGTAGCGGCAGTGCGACAAGGAAGTAGGATTGTATAAATTATTGTATAAATTCGGATGACGTTGGTATGGGCGGGTCTGGTGGGATATTTACGCACCAGCCCTCTGATCATTGGACTAGGGTCTCCTTGCAGGCGATGATGACGGAATAATTCCGTGCCTCTGAGGACGCACATTGGAAGTGAAAATTTTGTACGCATGGACGTTTTTGGTTTGCGCCTCCGTCAGGAAAACCCCGTTCCTGCCACGGATCGAACCCGCCCCTTTGTGATCTGTGGCCACCGCCATAACCACTTATACACCCGCGGGAGATAGAGGATATAGCGGTTGGAATAGTGGTTTTGATGGATGGAAAGCGTTTATGCGTTTATTTCTACTTTGGTGGCACGATGAAACTGCATGCCTCTCGAAAAGAGCGGCAATATGTCGGGTGAAGGATTATTACTGGCGTAACTGGGTACCGCTAGCTAGTTCTTACATTGCATTGAAGTAGTTTGTTCGAGATATCAGTGCAGAATTTATTCTCGGATATCTACATAGTCGTGCAGACGTTGCAAATAGCTGGCATCATTCTTTTAATAAAGGTTATTCATAACTTGTTAGTTACGTATGGAGTTATTTCTAACCGACAATAATGTTATGAATTTTTAGCGTATTCCCAGAGGTTTTTCGCTAAAACATTGTTGGACAGAAACGTTCATCATTGCTTAGGTCGCTTGCTTGAGGCAAGCCTCATGAGGAAATCAGGCGGTTTAAAATATATCGACGCAGAGGAAAGTAGGTCTACATGAAAAGGAAGAGATCTATTTGAAGGCGTTCACATTGTTACCAGGCGCATTGCAATGAAAGTAGGGAACTTAAAGAAATTCCGCAGATGATTCCGTGCTGGAAATGGTGGACGTATATAAAACCGCTGCTGCAATAATTCCAAAAAAAATGTTTTATGAAAACACCCGTGTTCATATGCAATTCATTCAGAGCAATGTTTTCTCTGCAAAACCTAACCAGGCAATTTTGGCCCCGTTATAAAGCTTGCATAAGCAGATTCTGTTCCATACCCCTCAGGCCATGCACGTGCCGTACGAATGATTGGTAAAGGAGAAAAAGTGGGTCTACGCTCGAAAGCAGGGCCAAATTTGGTTAACGAAAAAGAAAAGCTTAGCGAGGCATGTTGAAAAAGGGGAACATTTATCACAAAGCGATTGCTATTAAAGACGTGGTTTTGGTCACAAAAAAAAGCAACCCAGACGAAAAAAAAATTGGGCCTTTGTAGTAGTTCGGGCTCTTGCCCTAAAACAGGCTTTATAATCTAATAAACAGGAGTGAGCTAACGTTTTGTCAACGTCTGTGGTCTGGAATATGAAGTAGAAGGGTGGGTAATAAGGTAGATTGCAGCCTGATTAAAAGTTTCACATGGGCGAATTGAGGGGCTTACTTTGTAGATATGTTATAGCTGAATTTTAAAAAGACTACGTCATAAAAATATGGTTACTTATGACAAAAAAGGGAAGATATCTTCCGCGCCGACAATCAAACGCTTGTGAGAGGATGGTGTTGTGCGGGACTTTCTGGTACAGTTGTTTACAATTTTTTGAGGGCTGCCGTACTTTTTTTCTTTTTTTGAGGGGGGGGGGGTCGAATATTTCGAAGAAATTCCAGCAAGGGTTAATTTTAAGCACAGAAAAGACGTTGCCGGATTCATTCGATAACCATCGTGGAAGACGTTGGTTAATATTTTTCGTACTGCTGACGTAGGCGTTTTATCCCTTCTCCTGTTCGGGGTGATTAGCGGCGATGTTCCGCTGCTGCACGACATAGCTTCCTTGATGGGATCTCGTCCTCCATGGCCGGATGTCCCGAGGGTAAATTTCCACTGCGATGACCCACGCTATGTGAGCGGGTTTATATGCACGGGTATACAGCTGCGGATGTCGTGGGAGGGGTGCGAATCGGACGTCACCGAACGTGTGTTCTTACGCTGCCCGTCACCGCTTCCGTCACCGACAGCATGAATGGGGGCAGGAGACACATTTTGTGGCGCAGGGTTCGGGGCAGAGAGTTTTTGCGTCATGCCAGGTATCGAGTAGCGGATTCTGACACGAACAGTCACGCTGTTATATCGCTCACATACTTGTATGACTCTTCTGATTGACATCCCATGTCACTGTTTTGAGGCCATACAACCAGAAAGCCAGGGACAAAATAGGTGAAGGGGCTTTCTTCAAAGCAATGCGTGAAGCAAGAACTGAGCAACAGAAAACGTTGCACCAAAAGCCCTAGACCAGTAATATGTATATGCATATGAAGGATAGTATACTTGCAGTTAATATATTAGCCAAAAAAACATAAATGAACAACATGCACTAAGATGCGACAGTTCGCACGTGGAAGGGACCTATTTTGGAGTCGCATCAACGAAAGGTACTTTGTTTTTGGGAAATGGAAACGACCTCTGGCACACACAAGTTTCAGAATGCTTAGCGACGGAAGGCCTCCACCAGATTCATCGTTTTATGGTCCCTCAGCGTGTACAGAACATTTGCAGCCTTGAACAGCAAAGTGCATCTACGCTCTTCGCAATGGGCTTTGTGCTACTGGGCACGAAACATTGATGAAGTGAGTACGAAGTCACGGGTTATATTCAGAGCCAACGTGGCCGTATTTCAGTGTACGCCAAATACAGCAAGCACCACGTTGAAGATCGCCAAGCAGTCTGAATAACTCCATCGCGTTTCAGTACAGCCAGGAGACTGCCCGTGCCCATAGAGATGTATTGACGAATGCTTGCCCGAAATTGCGATATTCCGTTCCCACATAGGTAAAAGCACAGCTCTTCCAGTGCGATGCAGAACGCTAACTAGACGCGTTAATATGCCGCGAACCTCCCCTAAACCGACTTAAAGTGCACCAAACCACCCTTATTTATCAGGAGAACGCGTGAAAGTGACCCAAGAGAGTATTGCGATTTCAGCAAAATAATTACTGGTTTTGCAAAAAAAAAAAAAACAATAGCAAGCTGGGGCTCAAACCCCGGCAATTGGCGTTACAAGCCTCGATTCTACCCAGAGGCTACTGAGGCCGAACCGAGAACTTGTTTTCAGCAGTTGCTCGGAAGACTAGAACGAGTGAACGAACAGGCACTTGAACGCGTAGAAATACCTTCGGGCAGCGGCATTGGTATTTCTAGAAGGCCGGAAGGTATTTCTAGGCGTTGAAGTGCCTGTTCGTTGGGTTGTTATAGCGCCAGCTTGTTTCGGTCGTTTTCTTCTAACTGTGTCCTGTGTTTAGCGCTGGTTTTTAATCCATTGAAACATGTACCAACTAGGCTGGAACGAGTGTTCCAAGCGAACCGGTAGATGGTGCTGGCTGCGTTCAGGAAGTGCCGGGCTTGTACCTACCTGGGGACGAACCGTCGTACGGGGATTTTTCGCTTCGTGTGAGTCCCATTGCTCACACAGTGACACACACGCACGGAGCTGCGCATACTGGTATCACTCCGCGTTGCAGAAGGCACGAGTAACCCAGGTCGCACTTCACGGCAGTATTTACCGTAGCCGCTGTGAAGAGTGAGACATCTACATTGTCTGCAGGGGAAACCTCGGCAAGAGCGAAAGGGGTGCTGTTAACCAGCGGTATTGGATTGGAATTGGAGCAAACTTTATTTGTGCCTGCAGATCGGCGTTCTTGCGCGCCGTGACGCGGGCCCGGCGTCGTCGGTTAGCCGTTACTCGGTCCGAGCCATCAGCTCGCAGTTGCCGGCTCGCGAGTCTCAAGCCTTTCGAACGCCCTAAGTACCTGCTGGATGGCCCGATAGTTGATGTTCGCGGTCGTAGCTCTTCGCGGCTTCTTCCAGTCGCGTAGGAGCAGTCCCACAGGATGTGGTTCTCGTCGGCCGTCTCATTACGGCAGAACTTGCACCTGTCGGTCGGGTACGCTTCTGGGTACATTCGATGCATCAGGGCCGGGATGGGTAGTGACCCGGTCTGTAGCTGTCTTAGAAGTACGGCCTCTACCCGGCTCAGCCTCGGGTGCGGGGGTTGGAGAGCTCTGCGAGCCACGCGGTAGGCCCTCGTGATCTCGCCGTAGTCCGTCATGCGGTCTTTGGCTCCGAACCACGCGGGACGGTCGGTCGCGGGGGCGTGGTTGGTTAGAGCTCGTGCCGCCACGTGTGCCGTCTTGTGCGCCACCTGCACACTAAAAATCGAAAACATTCTTCTCGGCGCAAAACTCAAAGCAACGCTCAACGCGTTGAATTGGGCATTATTGCTTTGACATTAAAACTTAGGGTTCAGGTTTCGTCGGTGTGTAGGGCAAATTTATCCTCAATTATTTGTCGCCCTTCTCAAGAACCTTGTTTCGACAGGCTGTCGTGTGCTCGATGTTGTGTGCTGTGAGCGCTCAAAACCATATCCGATACCTGTACTAGTGCGCAGTATTCTGAGCGTAACCTCGGTGTGCTCACCCTTGCATTGCTATTTCGGTAAGCTGCGTAAGATGCTAATGGCTTGCAACTGGGCTCAGTCGGAGTTTTTCTTTAAGCAGATCACAAAAAGTTACAGCTATAAGGTGCCTCTTTGCCAAACAGAGGATTTTTGTGAGAATAGGTAATCCCCACTTTGCAAAATAATAAAAAAACGATCCTTGCCAAGCGCACTTTGCGAGAGGGAATAGTGTTAGGGAGACGCGCATCTTAAATCGGTGGTGTGATTTGTCCATGCGAACACTTCTTTTTTTTAACGTGGTAGTAATGTCAAAAACGTGAAAACTTGGTCAAGTATCCCTCCATTCACCATAAGGTAACAATCGGCGCTATACTACGAACAAAGAACAATTCCCTTGTGTGCTTTTTCGCCCTATTATCAAAGGATCATGGTTCGAAAGCATATTCTCAATGAAGAAGACAAGTAAAGAAAGACTAGTGATGATGAAGTAACTTTAATTTTCGGAAGTACTAAAGTGGCAGGAGAAGACAAGTCTATCCTGACGCATCTGAATAAAACAAAACTGTAAGAATCAGCGACGTGCTGAGCTGACGCTGCCCTTCGCGATATGTGAATGAAAAAGGTACTTCTAAAGGTCAGTTTAAACGAGAGGAAAGAGATACAATTCGAAGCAACTTAGCGCAACGAAACGCAAGCAAAGTGAGTTCGTAGCGATAAAAAAATGTGGGCGGAAAGTAGACTGGAGAATTTAGATCGGTGAGCCAGATAAGACGACGCATTTTTTCCCTCCGCAATCTCTTTGTTCCTAACAAAGTCACTGCAGGTCATTAGCAAACAATTAGGGAAGGAAGTCGTTAGGAAACGTGGATAACCCGTGGGTCGCAAGCCTTTTTAGCCTTGAAGTCGTGGTTCTAAGTTCTGGTGAATTTTTGCAAATATGCGACGGCGTATCCGCGTTATCTATTACATATTTTATTGGTAGATCCGGGAGTTCGAACTAGCGCTTTATCGGTGAAAATCTTCCGTACCGTTCTGTGTGTCCGTGCCCTAGGTTGGTCGTTAATGTTGCCGCATTTTAATCGCCTAATTCTCGTCTGGGCCAGGAAAATTCGAGCGGAGTTTCGCAGCCTGTCTTGCGTCATCCACGTCCTTGGAATTATGAGTACATTAAATGCTTACCGTGGAGTTAAGCTCTGCGTTTCGCAAAGACCAGAATTGCAAGAAAAAATTCTTGAATATTCCTTCGATAGTACAAATTACCCGTGTCCAAGCCAACCACAAGGAATCAGAATCAGTCTTGCACGAAGAATGGTTCTGAAGTTGTCATACCACGGACAATCACAACCTGGCCTTCTACACCATCCATCCTCATTGCCTTTTACTGATTTTACTTTTGTTTTTGTTGGGCGATTTCAGATTTTACGTCTTCATACTTCATGCATAAGCATTGTTTTGGCGCTATTTGCCCTAGTTGGCCTTGCGCCACAACATCTAACCATGATCATCAGTTCTGAAGTTGTATTAACCGCGCCAGTAATTGGTGCCCAACGTGAACTAAAATTTATTAAACCACTGTGCCCTGGGAATATTATGGTGTAGTATTTATTCTACTAATAAATCACGCCGCACGTGATACAAAAACGTGACGAACCTACTTTGAAGCAACAACAAAAATTGATAATATTTTTTACTACGCGGAATAACTCCCAGCCACATAATGTTTGCATATCTTTTGTGTGATCGTCGATGCCACTACGCAGGCATGTTTGCATTGCGCGTGCTCTGCTAGGATTCGTTCACATTTTATAAGATTCGCAAGGCGTTTTTTTTATTTCTTGTGATTAGTTAGGCTTTCTTTTTTTTAATTGCGAGAAGTGGCTCAGATTTCACGTGATCGGCATTTCTTTACGTCTTCTGTTGTTGCTTGAACTCTTAGCCGATTATTCATATATGCCTTGCGGGGATTACGAAAGGGAAACGCGACGGCCTCGCGCAATCGCACAACGTTCGGTTGACTACATCATCAAGTCAGTCAGTACGTTGGGCTCAGGATTATTGTCAGTTCGTCTCAAAGAAGCCCTAGCAATGCAGAGCTTTCAACATGTCAAATCTTTCTTTCATTACTTTTTAATTACGTAACGGTCGTACCAAATTGCTACTGTACAGCTTTTACTCTCTTTCCCCATAGCCTTGTAGAGCTGACGAAAAATAACCTATTGTATTTCATCGTATTGTGTCGTACTGTATTTTACTGTACTACATTGTACTGTACGTGTTGATTTATTAGAATCCCGGCACAATTTTGAGCATATGGAAATGTCTAGACGACCTGTGTACGTTTCAGCACCACAGAAGACTTTGGTAAGCATTGACAAGGGAAGCCGTGATATTAGGCATTCTAAGCACGTCAGCTGACATATATGTGCCCGGTGAATTCTTCTTGACCCCATGGGCGGTCGCAACGACTGGAAGGTGTAAAATAGTATGCCACTTTGAAGTGCTGACTGTCTGTAATCGCTTTACAGTGAAACATCAACAGCATCAACAGCCTACTTGGGTCCCGTGCAGGACGAAGGCCTCTCCCATTGACCGGCAACCGCTCTGGGCCTGCGCTGATCGAGTCCACTCTTTGCCCCCCGATTTACCTCTTTACCTCCGTGGAGTTATTGGGCCTCCCCTTCGTCTGGATTCGTCTCTCGGCATCCGCCCTGTTTCCCTGGAGGTTCACCCATTGGCATTGAGTCTCACTACATGGCCAGCCCAAGTTCATTTCTTTTTCATTTTTTGAACAGTGATATCTTCCACTCCAGTTTGTTTCTGATCCAGAAAACTCGTTTTCTCTCCGTTAACACATTTCCCGTCGTTCGTCATTCTATGGCCCGTTGAGCCAACCTAAGCTTGCTTTGAAGTAGTTTAGTAAGGTGCCTAGTTTCCGCTTCCTATGTCATTCATAACCGGTCGGATGCACTGGTTGTACATTTTTCTTTGAGTGATAAGGGTAGCTTACTTGCCTATATTTGAGCGTGTTTGCTGAGTGCACCCCAGCGCACCCCTATTTCGCGTCGAATTTTTCCCGTGGTTTAGGTCAGCACTAACAACTTGTCGAGGTAGTTAAAATCTTCTCCTTGTTCTAGCGTTTCGTTAAATATGCTGAAGAGGGCGCTTTCGGCAGGTTTATTCATCATTACTTTTGAGTTATTCAGAGTTATTTTTAGTCCTACGGCCAAACCTTCTGAATGTGGTTCCTGAAGCATTTCTTGCAGTTGTTCTGCTCTTAACAAGAGTTTGTCGTCTGCAAAACTTACAGGGCGCAAGTATTTTCCGTTTATCTCAAATCCAGTGCTTTCCCATTCAAGCCTCCGGTATAACCCCTCCAGGCATGTTGTGAACAGTTTTGGCGAGATGGTATCTCACTGTCTTACTCCCTCAATCCCTTTCGGATCGGGAATTTGTCGCTTTGCGTGTGGAGAACAATCCTACCCGTACATCCGTTATATATGTCGTCTAGAAGTTTTACGTAGGTTTCTTCTATTTACTGGTCTCTTAATGCTTCCAGGACCTAATGTGTGTACTTTATAAAACGCCCCTTGATGGTCTATAAATGTGATATAAGGGGGCTAAGTGTACCCTGCGGATTTTCTTAGTAAAGCGAGTTCCTGTACGGCTAGGTTCTGAAAAAATTTTTTGGGTCCGCGGATAGAGTCACGTCGCAAAGAATTCTGAATCTTGCGGCAAAGCCAAGTTTGTGGTGAATTATCGGCAGCTGTTAATAAAATGTAGGTGCAGTAAAAAATATTATAATGAAATTGGTCGTTAAACGACGCTATTATTGCGCCGAGTTTCATTAGTTGTCATAGTTACTTATCTAGCGGGAAGTTGTAAACGTTACTCTATTACCGATTGCTGTCAATAAACGGCTGTCTACATACGGTTACATAAAGCGGCTGCAACTCTTGTTTTATCGAAACTTTCCCCCAAAGCAAATTTTTGACAATTACCCGCTAAGGTGACTCTAAACTTTCGCAGAGCTTCAACTGCTTTTCTTAATTACGTAGTTCGCAGCGAAGTTGTAAATATTGTGGAATCCCGTCTGCGGACAGCCTGATGCTTATCGCTAGAATATCTATCTGGTGCTGCTCAGCTAATTACTTAGGACGTATGCTGAATCGCCAGTTACAAGCAAACTTGTTTCGTTGCGTGCACTCTTTGGACTGCGCCCAACTTCGCTGGTCATCCTTCTTCACAGATTGGAAGCGCATTGATTTTTTTTTTATTTTATTGATCTGAGAGACGTCTAATGCCAAAACCAGTTACTCGTGTCACCGGAGGCACGCCTTGCCCAAGAGCGCCACGTTCGTTAGCGTCGTTTTAACGTAACGAGAAGGGGGTAAATGTCAAGGGCATACAAAACGGGCACTCAAGCAAAAACAAACAAACAAAAAACCAACCAACATATCAAGCGTTCACCGCACGTCAGCTCGCGCAGAGCCGTGGGCGGTTATGACCGCAACAGGTCAAAAGCTGCCATCTTTGCGGCGTTGCGCCACGACGCCCGCCAAGGGAGCGGACCTTGACGCCCGCCGGTTTAACGGCGCGGCCACGTGAAGGATGTTTCGCCATCTAAGACCTTTGCGTAGGTCGTCGCTTTGCTACATACGTGTCATTGGCACCATAGAGTTTCTTACTATATCCACTAGAGAGGAATCTGACGCTATAGCGTCTATGCGGCTCACATCAAGGCCGTCTGTGTCGTCATGGGCCGCCATTATACCATACGCTCACCTTAGTTCCATCACTTGGCTTGGATTGAAACGCTTTAGTGGCCGTACTTTCGAACACAGTGCCCCGAAAACGCACATTATGGTGTGTTATCATAAAGTATAAAATAAAACAGGCTGTTTAAAAGCTAAGGAAAAGGCAGTAAAGCATACTTTTGCAGAACGGTTGTGCTTACTTTCCTGCAGGCCAAGCTGGTAGTTAATAACAATGTTATTATTTTGGGAGAAACTCATTAGATAGTCTCATTTTATTAATTTTACCATTATTTCAAGTAATAAGTTGTTTGAAAAGCTTGGAAATGTTTTTGAGCGAGCCTACGAAAACGTCGCCTCGGCGGTGAACCAGTGCACCGCCCGTCAGCTACAGTTTAACAAAACTTGTTGCTGAGCGAGTTGGTTCATACTTCAAGAAAAAGGAAAACGTGGCGTTGAACAGTCGTGATCGAAGAAAAGATATGACGGCGCCGGCGCCCGTATCTGTTGTACCTGGTCTTTCTCGAAGTACATATCGTTTCTTTTTTTACGTCAGCTACAACTTTCGTGGCGGTATGTTACCCGCTGAGTCATACGTTCCTTCGACTCCGGCGTAACCAACGTTAGGTACGATCATGCACTGCCCGCTCATTCATCAAGCAAGCAGTTGCCAGGGCTCGCGGCTGCCACAGAACAGGGAGCATTCCCGTACCTCGTAATTCGTAGACGTGGTAATTGCATAGCAAAGAAAGCGAACCCGAAAAAACCCGCCGCATCTTCCCACGGGGGGAACTCGAGTAAATGCGTCGCATCTACTCGAGTCAAGCAAAGCGTCACGTCAAGCGAAAGCCAAGCAAAGACGCCCTTGACTGAATTCCGAACGCGCGCTCCGCCGGTTGTATACACACCGCCCGCGTTCGAGGGAGAGGAGTACGGGGGGGAGAGGACGCGCATGCGCACACTTCCGTACACAAGCGCGCGAACCTTTCCAACGCAACCCACCCCACGCCGTTATCAGGTGTACACGCCCTGCCGCTCCCACCTCCCCTCGCGGGAACCCCTGTGTAGATTGCGACGCATGGGCGGAGCGGCGAAGGGACCGCGTTTATAGCGCGCATAACGGTTGAGGGGACTGCGTAAGCCGGTCCCAGTCGATGACGACGTTGGCGTACTTGTAAAGCGGCGTGGACTCTAGGTGTTTGAGCCAAGCGCGGATGTTGCTTGGCCGGAGAACGCCACACCGGTTATATGCGCAGCGCGCCCGAAGGAGAGGAAAACCGGGAAGAAGAGGAGGTACTGCACATGCAGCCGGCCCCAGCGCGTCTGCCGCGCTATGACGCAACGTGCCGCGGCTATGACGCAACACAATCCAACACAATCCCCTTTAATCAATCCAATCCAAATCCAAGCCAAGCCAAGCTCCAAGCCAATCCAATCGAATCCAATCCAATGCGCCTCGCGAGAGAGTGTTCGCTATCGCCTCGACGCGACGCGCATGCGCAGTGAGCGTGTGGACGGCGCCGACGCCGACGCGGGACATCGTGCAACTAACAAATGCTCTGCATTTAAAACCACCGAAGAATCGAATTGTCATGGCATGCCCAAGCCAGAAGCGGGGGTCTTCCCATAACCCCCATAGAAATGTCTGTCTGTCTGTCTGTCTGTCTGTCTGTCTGTCTGTCTGTCTGTCTGTCGTCGGTCGATCGAGTCAATACCCCGTACAGAAAACAGGTGAAGGAGTGCTTGAACACAGAGTATACATAAGAAAGACCACCCCAGACTGCTAAAATTGCTTTTATGGCTCGTAGCAAGCCACGCGACTCGTCGCAAAGAAAAGCTCGCACACATTTGTGTAAAAAAATCCCGCCATCTCCACGAAGTGAATGATGATGAGAGGGGCGAATCTAAAATGCTTATCGGTAAAACCGCGGAACATCCGCCCGCACATAATATAAAGACTCGACACGTCAAGCTTACCACCGCTCCGTTGACAAGCCCGTCGACGACGTCGATGTTTGTGGTGATTATGTAGGGCTTGTTTGGGACGATAAGAATCTCCATGGGTAAGTTGGCGAATTCGGTGTGTGACATTATAGCCATCCTGGCCAGTCCGCCTTCTGCAGACCATCTTGTGTCGCGTACCCTGGTACATGTCTTGAGGTCGCGGGTGACGAAAGGCAAACCTCTTCTTCCTCCCTCTCTCCTCCTTGCTGAATAGCAACGAACGCGTTGAACGTTTTGATCTCTTCGGCCAATCTCAGGTTGGCCAATCCCTCGGGGGATCCTGCCACAATCATCATTAATGTGCCTGATACAGCAGCAACGAGGGACGGGACCGGGCCTGAGCAAGAGAAGTTTCGCCCCTAAAACATATGTAAATAAGCGACAGGACCAGTGTTCTTTTAATTAAGAATTCATGTTCGACTGGTCTTTACGATAACAAATTAATAAAAATGTGGTTGATGCCTCCTTCATAGGAATTGGTAAAACACGGAAGTGAAATGTGCCTTCACTAGAGGATTTAAATGTTTATTGTGCATCCACACGAACTTGAACATCACTCTTTATATCACGTTGGTATGGCACCGTTAGACGCATTAACGTTAGGCACTGGATTGTACGCGCCGGAACATTGCGCAAATCCCATTGAAACCACAACCCCTTTGAAAACCGTACGAAAAAAAAACCGAACCGAAACCGAAACCGAAAGCCCTAGGTGGCGGAGGATGTCCGAATTCACTCTCGTACCGCGTACGCGACGACGCCGGCAACGAGGCGCCAACTGTCGGCGCTCATTATTTTATTTATTATTTATTTAATTATTTAAGATACTGCAGGTGAAAACTTTGACCCAAGTAGGAGGGGCTATACAGAACATAGGAATGAAACGAGTACGAAAGAGAACATAGGCAATAAATATATCAGAAACAAATCATGGTACCCTGCACCTTATACACATGTATTACAAGAGCAACACGACAGAAAAAATTAATATGAAAAAAGATGACGCTGTAACGCTTCTGCAAAATCTTTTGCTTTTAAAACATCAAGAGGTAAAGAATTCCAGTCAGCAACAGTCCTGGAAAAAAAAAAACAGTTTTTGATGGCGTCTGTTCGAGCGAAAGTAGGTGTCAATACGAATTCATGAGTGTGTCTCGTAGCCCTAGTTAGACGTGTTTTTAACGCAGCCGGGGAGAGGTATTTTTATTTTTCCTAACAAGCAGTCATGCAGAAATATCAGCCGACTGACCCGCCTGCGATCATCTAACGTTTGAATATTATTTTCTTTCATCAGAAGAGATGGTGAGCCATGCCTACAGTATTTCCCGTAGATAAATCGGACGGATTTTCTCAGCAGCTTCTCTAACTGAGAAATGTCTTTTTTATTAGGCGGCCCCAAAGTACTGAAGCATATTCTAATTTAGCTCGAACACATGCATTGTACGCCATCAGCTTAGTATTTGCTGGAGCATTTTTGAGCATCCGCCTTAGATACCAGAGCTTACGAAGAGACGATATACAGATATCGGATACATGATCGAACCAATTGAGTTTAGAAGATAGAGTAACCCTAAGGTACTTGTATTTTAGAACTTGGAGGTGACATTGTTTTGTGCAAGAAAACGTACTTAGATGCATCTTTCGTGTTACACGCAAGAGTACTGTTTTTTTTTATTGTTGAACACTATGCCCCATCAATCACACCAATCATTAATTGCCAAAAGATAATTTTGTAGTACGTCGGGACTTTCCTTGGACAATATTTCCTTTAAGACTACACAATCGCCAGCAAATAATTTGATTGAAACATCACTCACAACTTCTGCTAAATCACTGACATAAATCAGAAACAGGAGTGGACTAACACACACTACCTTGGGGCACCCCCGAGGATACAGAGGAGCATATCAGAGGCACAATTGTTAATTTCGACGAACTGTTTCCTGTTTTTGAGGTATGAATTCACCCAACGAACAATACTGAGAGGTAACCCTAGTTGTTTTAACTTATACAACAATTTCATGAGGTACTTTATCGAAAGCCTTGCATAGGTCCAGAAAGAGCATATCCACCTGCCCTGACCGATTCAGAATTTCGGAAACCTCATGCACTGTTGAAACCAACTGGGTGATGGTGGACATGCCCCTCCTCCGGAATCAATGCTGGCAGTGCAGTAGAGTGAATAAACTTTATCAAGACGAGCTTCAGGCGCTGATCGTTGGGCGCCCACCAGACGGGGGGGGGGTCTCCTCTACTCCGGGAAGCCCTGGTCCGCGCTGGCTGCCCTAGCCCTCTCCACCAGGCTACGCTGGACTGAGAGGTCGGAGCTGGCCAGCTGGCCTGCCCACTGCTCGTACGTTGGGTGAGGATTTGGGGTAAGGGATGGGGTTTTCTGACACTGCCTTACCATGTGGTAAATGGTGCCGGGTTGGGGACAAAAATTACACGTAGGGTAGTAGAGGGTATGGTACATGACATGGAGGATAGTGGGGTGAGGATAGGAATTTGTCTGACGTAGGCGAAAGGCAGTCGCCTCTGCTCTGGATAAATGGGGATGTGGTGGCGGTAAGCGTCGTCGTTCATGGCGGTGATGGGCGAGGATGTCCGCGTATGAATTAAGAGTAGCGGGCTTGAGAGAGCGAAGGGGCTGCGTGACTTCGCCTTCCTGAGAAACAGCCTGGTGTGTATGAACGCGGGCAGCGGCGTGTGTGACAACAAATTTCTTTCCAATAAAAATGTTTCAATATAATTCGCGACGACATGCTCTACCATTTTACCATACGTGCTTGTAATAGAAACTGGGCGGTAGTTGCTGTAATCTAATCTGTCTCCTTTTTTAAATACCGGGACTACTCGCGCCATACGCCAGTCATCAGGTATATCACCTTCCCGTATTGATAAATTAAACAAATGTATCAAAAACGCTGCAATTTTTTCCGCATATTATCGCAAAAAGGCACTTCGAATGGCATCCGGTCCTGCACACTTTTTTACATCCAGTTTATAAAACATTTCAACAACTCCCTCATAAGTTACCAGTGGACCCTCAAATGAGCCAGATAAGCGTTCCGAAAATTCGCACAGATCCGCATTAGAGAAGACCGCATAAAAATACGCATTGAATTGTGTAGCTATTTGATTGTGATCGGTGATGATTTTTTCGTTAACCTTTATCTTTTTAATTTCCTGCTTAGCTGGACTCAGATACCTCCAAAACTTTTTGGGGTCGGTTTTAATAAATTCTGCTAGTGTGGTATTGACATACTGGTTTCTAGAGTGCTTAAATTTACTCAGTAAACTATTTTTTAATTCGCCATGGTATGGAGATCCTGTTTTTTTTCTTTCGGAGGCGCTTGATTTTACGCCTTCATGATGAACTACTTCGTCATTATGAACTACTTTATCATGATGAACTTCATCATGATTAAGCGTCATGATGAACTACTTCGCTTCGCCTCTCCTAGACGGCAGCACCATTTGAATAAAGCTAGTAGTTGGAAAGATATAAGGTGCGTTCGTAGACCTACTTGCGCTCGATTCCATAGCGCATTCGGCAGAGCGCAGTGTACCTCCCGTTGCGGCGAGAGAGCTCGTGGCTCGAATCCGGGCGTCGCCGCGTCATTAGAACCTTTCCTGGTGACGTCATTTCCTGACGGATATGACGCCGGTGAGATCTTGGTGTACCCTGGTATAAAACACTTCCGTGTTAAAAATGCGTTACAAACCGTGCCGAAGCAAAAGAAAGCACTAAAACTTGTCCGGTCGAGCAGCTCCAAGCACACCAAAAACAAGAGTACCCAGCAGATGACGCATGAGCAGAAGCGAAAGTGGGAGAATTGAATTCAATTAGGAAAACCTCTCTCGCATTCATCATAAGAGGAGCGAGATGTGAGGAGAACTGTGTCAGAGAAGAGGGAAAGTAGACTGCGTAAAGTTGCGGAGGCGGCAAAAGACTGTCGTATTTCGACGACATTGCAGCCAATTTTGGTGACACTCAACTGTTGTCTAAGTTGTTCTTGCTGTTGAATAACGTTTATTGGAGCCGAAAAAATAAGGTAAAGTAAAAAAAAAGGTGGCTGGCAGCTTTCCAGTCCGGAAAGTCGCTTCCCTAGCCCGGGAGACCAGCTTAACCTGATCCCCTAGGCGAGCGCTGGTCAGCCCGCATTGGCACTGTTCCTAAACTATAATAGAGTTTGTTTGGTTCTTTGACCCTGTCTCCCTTCGTCGTCGGGCAGGCCATTCATCCCGGTCTTGTTTCCTGCTGTTGATCTACGCTCTGGAAGTGCCCGACAGACCTAAGTCAAAGCCTCCTCTTCCGGCTTAGTGTTTCCGCCCTGCATTATACGCACAACTTGACCTTCAGGGCGTATAAAAGTGTGAGCACACATGCTCGATCTTTGCTAACTCGATAAAGTTTGTACGGGCTGTCTCATTCCTCACAGAGTGCCACTCAATGGGGCCTTTTATTACTTTTTTTACTGTTTCTTTCGTCACTTACCTCTGAACGCAGCCTCATCATAGGAAAACCAGCCAGTTGTCTCTTATTGGGTTCTTGCCTCATCTTCCCATCCCTGGTCTCATCAGCGTATACTGTTTGCACAAGCGTGATTGAATTCAGGCCGGCCCCACTAGAACTTCGCTTGACTGCAAGCTCGGCGGAAGGAGACCGTCGGCAGACCACAGCATATTGCGGATGAGGTGCGCGAATAATACGACGACTTTATCACGAATCCCGAGAGAAGTTCTTCCAGAGTTTGTGCAAATAGAGGTGAGGTGCCTTCCTGCGTTCTCTCGCTTCCTAGTCTTAAGGTCACTTGCACATGTGCCATGTATATGACGTCGTTACTATTCAGCCATTGGGAAAAGAGTGTCACTTGCGGGCGAGAACTTATCTGTTTAATGACGCAAGCGGGAGTGTCGCTGTTATACCGAGAGAGACAATAACTAGTTTCGGTTTGGAGTAGGTCGTTGGCAGAGGTGCGGAAACGCAATAAGAAGAAAGGACAAGAGTTTCCTATGAAGCCTCTGCCCCTAACACGGTGGCAGCACCCTTGATCTGAAGGACATCTAAATTAGCGGTTCATGGGCATGATTGCTGCCCATTCACTTCTTCTTCACTGACGCAACGACCTTTACTCAATCATTGTTGCTATAAGTGTGAGCTTCCTTCACATTTTTTGGAAGTGATAATTATTGGAGATCACCTTGGAGGTGCGTACGCTATGACGTGTCTTTCTCGTTCCGAGCAAGTGCTTCCACGATTACGGTGAATGCTCAAGTCTTTCTCGTTCTGACCAAGTGCTGCCACGATTACGGCGTACGATGGAGTTTTTTTTCCTTGCCAATCTTGGCCAATATCCCTAAGTTGGTATGCTTGGCTTGACAAACGTGCGCCGAGGGCCTGTGGTATTGAGATACAACGCCGGTGACGCTGGGCGGTAGCAGCGAGGCACGTGCACACGAGCGTTCGGCCATTTTTTTTATTGTTTTACTGTGCGGTGGTCGCCGCAATCTTGGCCACTCCTCCCTAAGCGGGTTAGCTTGGATTGACAAGCGTTCGCAGGGAACGCTGGCCGGTCATCGAGAGGCACGCACACACGGGCGCTAGACATTTTCTTTGCTTTGTTTACTGCCGGGCGGTCGCCGCGATGCCCGCGCTCACGCGCACGCGCTGGGCAATTTCTTGGTATTTTTACCTGCGGATACGACAAGTTGCGATTTCCTAAACAGCTTCGCCGTTAAAAGTGTCACCCGCGGCGGTGGCTCAGTGGCTAATGCGTTGCGCTGCTGAGCACGAGGTCGCGGGTTCGTTTCCCGGCCGCGGCGGCCGCTTTTCTGATGGAGGCGAAGAGCAAAAACGCCCGTGTGTACGAGATTTCGGCGCACGTTAAAGATCCCCAGGTGGTCAAAATTAATCCGGAGCCCTCCACTACGGCGCGCCTCATCGCCTGCGTTGCGTCGGCGCGTTAAACCCTACAATCATCATCATCGTTAAAAGTGTCTCACATTCTCTCTCACTCTTTCTCACACACACACACACACACGCACATACACGCACACACACGCACGCACAGCACACACACACATACTCGTTCCCACGCATTCTCAGATGAGTAACGCACGTACCCACACACGCACGCACGCACACACGCACACACACGCGTGCACACGCACACATAGTGAAAAGGTTATCTCAAACGAAAATAGGACATGGCTACTCCCTACTGATGTAAATGAAAAGTAAAGTGGCCGCCTTAAGAACACACGAGGCAATAAGTATCACATTACAAAGATGCGTTAATTCATTACCTACACAAAATGACAATACTGCAACACACAAGTATTCACTAACATGCAGTGGCAATATCCCCGTAGGATGTATTAACCTATGTACAGTATATAAATGCATGTTTTCTTTGTGTGCGGGAGTGTTATGCAGTAAACCGAATATGTCTACATCAAAAGTACATAAAAATGGTGTAATGCAGTACGCGAATATTCACCTTCATTGAGTAAAAGGAAATATTTGAATGTGTATTACCACTCTCGTCAGGGAAATATGCGTGGATTTAGTAACGCTGGCGTGTCTTCATTGCGTGCAATAAATACCTTAGGGCACGGAATGCTTTGTTCTGGCCTCGTAGGTCACTTTACGAACCCAATAGCTTTCGCAAAGATAGTGGTGTCCCATACAGCATGCTTAGCTTGTCTATTATATGAAAATACACATTTTGCATGTGAACCCGTGCCCACCTTATAACAACTTTGGTCGTGATTTAGAATTTCCCCCAGGAAATTGGTATTACACATGCGCGATTTCCGCCTTCATCGCGGAAGCGCCTGTTTTAGAAGTATATGCTATTCTAAGCCAAGATTTAAATTACTTCGACTGGAGGCAGGCCCAGGACAAGGTAGAGAATGTTAACGACACTATTCCACCCCGGAAACCAAAAGCAGAGGTTCATCTATTTTCTATATACCAGCGCCGTTCGCGCACGCGCCTCCCAACGACGGCAGCACAAAATACAACCGTTTTCTTGTTTTTCTTCTTAAATCCGCATTGTCCGGGCAGTACATTTCAAACTTTATTTTTACTCTAACGGCGGCTACTCACGGTGTTGTAGCGCCCAAAAATGTCCCCGCTACTTTTACGGCGTAATTTTTCTGTATCGTCACTTTATTGCGGTTTGCCTCTTTCTTCTCTTCCCGCGATGTGCTTTCCACACGAGCGCAGATTCATTCCGGCGTAATGTGCTTCCATTGGTCGACATTGGATGAGTTTTCGTGCGGGTAATGGGATATTTGGAGCTTCCAATGCATAGAATCCTGATCACCGTGGTGTTCATTTCTTTCTTTTCCTCCATATCCCATTTGGCGAGCAAGGGGTTCAGTGGGGTTCACCAAGAAAAGTGTAACAACATCGAAGAGAATTCTCAAGAAGCCCATTAAGAGGGCCTTTGTAAAACACCTGGGTGCGCTTTTCTTCGGTGCGAATATTTGACCGATGCGATGGAAGCATAGCGTGAATGTAGGGGATCCGATTGTGGCGCTGATGTTTTGCGCGTATAAGCGTTGCGTCACCAGTTAAGGTTAATAAATAAATAAAAATAAAATAAATAAAAGTAATAAAAAGCAACAATATATGAGTGCAACACGTGCGCTAATCGTGTTTAGAGACAGTGTCGACACGTTTTAAAGAGCGAGCATCGCGTGCAGCGACATATCCGCTCAGACTTGCAACATTGCAGGCGGTAAGTTAAGACGAACAAAGAAGTTTGACACAATACGCCTGATGCGGACAGAGGTCACTACAACAAGTGACCTTTAAAAGGAGTTCAAATAATTCGTCAAAACAAACCAAACGGGGAGAACGAGGATAGTGTAGAAAGGCTAACAACCAAACAAACAACAGCAATCACAGAACCTGCAGCAGCTGCGGGAGAAGCAACATGTAGGAAACTAACTGCAAAACTAAGAAAACGCAGGAACCAATTACGCAGCGTAAGAACATGAAAGTGTGCAGTACGGTGGATCAAGGTGAGTTAGGAAAGCTGTCTAACTTGATTAACAGAAGCAAAATAAACGATATTTGTGATTATAACATGGCAGTGATCGAGAAAACAATGCAAATAGGAGGAAGTTTGAAAGCAACTAGGAGAAGCTAGCCATGGGAAAAGACAGAATGTACGCACTCGGAGACGAGCAGGGTAACATTACGCAAAACGTGGGTGAGATAATAAAGGTAGCAGAACGATTCTACACCAGACTGCATGACAGCGATGCTAGATCAGGGGAAACTGCAGAGTAGAAGCTCAACTTTCGGTGTCCCACTAGTTATTAATTAGGACGTAGGGAAGGCTTTCAGGGGCATCAAAAGAGGAAAAGCTGCAGGTGCCGACGGCATAACCGTGGATCTTTCGAAGGAGGGAGGAGATATTGTACTAGAAAAGCTTGCTGTTATATTTTTGGCAGGCTTAAAGGCTCAAAGTGCCCATAGCCTGGAAAAATGCCAACATTATTCTGATCTATAAAAAGGGAAATACCAAGGGCCTTAAAATTACAGACCCATCAGCCTACTCTCAGTTGTTCACAAACTGAGTTATAGTTAGCCGCACAGGTGGCAGCCTAGATTCCCGACAACCCAGAGAGCAGGCTGGGTTTAGCAAAGGGCACTCAACCATGGATCACATCCATGTTGTCAATGAAGTAATAGAAAAATACGCAGAATACACTAAACCCCTTGACTTGGCATTTATTGGCTACGAGAAAGCGTTTGAATTAGTACACACCGCAGCCGTACTAAAAGCACTAAAAGACCAGGGAATTGAATAAGCTTACATGAGACTTCTAGACGACATATATATATAAGAGATTTACGGGCGGGATAAGGCTTCACAAGCAAAACGATCAATTCCCGTTCTGAAAGGGGTTTAGACAGGGGGATAACATCTCGTCGACACTGTTCACATCATTTCTGGAGGAGGTGTTCACAAAGCTTTACTGGGAAAACATAGGATTATGGATAAACGGCGAATACTTGAGTCATATGAGATTTGCAGATGACATTGTCTTGCTGAGTGAGACTGCAGAGCACCTGCAAAAATGCATTAGGAACTACAATACGACAGCACAGCCGTGGGGCTCAAAATAAACGTGAATAAGTACAAGGTAATTTGGAATAAGCATGCTGAAAGCACCCTCTTCAGCGTAAGAAACGAAGTGCTAGAAGAATTTAAAGAATATATCTACCGGGGATAGATGGTTAGTGCGGAACCCAACCACGAGATGAGAACTGCGGCGCAGAATAGGTATGGCCTGGGAGCGTTCGACACGAACTCCCAAATAATAAAAGTAAGCTACCTCTATCGCTCCAAACGAAAAACATATAACTAGTGCATACTGGCTGGGATGAGATATGGAGATGAAACTTCGCGCCTTACTAAACAACTGAAAAAAAAAAAGTAGATTGGCATAACGGGCCATGGAACGAATAATTATAGGAGTAACACTTAGCGCCTTAGGAAACAGCGCGAAAAACTTGGACAGAGAGAGGGCAAACAGACAGGAAGCACTCCTGTTTGTTTGCCCTCTCTCTGTCCAAGTTTTTCGCGCTGTTTCCTTAAGGTGTCATGTATACCCAACTAGTCCAAAGTCAAGCTTTAGTAACACTTAGCGACATGAAACGAGCTTCCTGGATCAGGGAACAATCTAGAGTCGGCGATATCACAGTTCAAGTAAAGAAAAAGAAATGCACTTGAGCTGGCCTATGTAGTGAGACGACCAGACAACCTGTGCACAATTAAGGTAACGGAGTGGATACCAAGAGATGGGTATAGAAAAAGGGTAAGGCCATTAACACGATGGAGGGATGAAATAAGGGAATTCAGTGGCCAACTGTGGACTCGAGCGGCACAGGACATGAGAAATTGGAAGTCATTGGAAGAGGCGTTAGCCCTGCAGTGGACCTAAATAGGCTGTTGATGATGCTGATGATGATGACGACACACTTTCCTGTCTTAGTGCAAAGCGAACCAAGGAACTCGAAAGGCCGTAAATCAGTGCAGTTGCGTGCGCGCAGTCTTGTGACAGGGATATTTTTTTGCACAGCGGGTGGAATGAATTCGGTTGGGAAATCCGCTCGGTTGTTACTCCACGCTCGCAATAAGGAGCGATTTTTTATTACCCTCGTATGCGCTATTTCGTACTCGGACATGATTTGTTCTGTTTGTTATTACGACAAAAACTGTGCCTGGATAAATTTGACGGAGCCACATGTGCCGTAAGATGAACTCTTTTGCCGTCGTAATAACACTAGCTCTTCCAGACTGAAATAGCATGCCACATTGACCCGGCGCTCCTAAGCCACGGGCTCCCTTGCGACATTAAATTGCCCCACAAAAACAGCACTAGCTGCGGATTTGTTGCTTGGTCACGTAAAGCGTAATTTACGTGTAACGCCGGCGAGACGTCAACACTCTGAAACAGATTCCCGAAAATGAACCACGCTTCGGTTCAGTGATCCACTAGTGCGCAAAGCCTCCATTTCAATGTGACACTTCGGAGGTCACCCTTTTGATTCATATCAGTTATTAATGCCTCGTGCGCTCCCCATGAAGGGCACTGGCATCGGAAAATGTCTTCAGAGGTTAGGGGAAAGATTTATCTCGTACATACGCGCTAGAACACGTTGGAAGGGAGTTGATCTTTGTATACGACTTAAAAAATGGTATGAGGCAGTTTCAGTAATAGAGCTATCCCTCTCAATATCCGTAGCGAGCTTCAATAAGTTTTTTTTTTGGCTCAGTTGGGTTGGCAAGGCTAAAAACGCGCTATCTGAAAAATACCCACCAGAAAGGTCATTACCGACCCCCTCCCCTGAGGCCACATTTTGCGCCATTTTTGGGATTGGACTGTTGAAGATTCTGGGAAAACAAAAACGGGCCTCTCGGGATTGGTAACCTGAAAGCTTGCCTTGGCGAACATACGACACTGAAAAGAACAATAATTTTGAACAAATAGCAACAAAAATGAACGCCGGGATAGATAACTTACGGTAATTTTCGCCCTCGCCTCAGTAATTTATTTGCGGGTGGTGTGCTTAAATTGGCTGCCGAATGTAAACAAACCGTAAATTACCACCGTTATATGTTCGGGAAGCGAATGAATTTTTATTAAAATTTTTATTTACGTTTTGTGTTTTTTAGAAATGCGGCAGCGGTAGTCCACCATTTGCAAACCGAACAATTTCATAGTGGTACAACGCTCATTCGAAGCCACTGTATCATCAACATTATAATCATTCTTAACCTATTGTTAGCATTACTACAATAATGCTATTATGCCATTCCAAGCAGTACGATCATCTAATCAGCATTGGCTTTAATTTCGACATCATCACCATCTGCCACATAATTATCTGCCTCTTGACGTTTGCGACATGCCGAAGTCATGCCCGGTGCATTGTGAACGTCTCCTTTCCTGCAGTAAAATTTCTTATTAGCCAAAAAAAAAAAATCATCACTATAATCATTGCACTTTTCGCTCTGTCTTTGCACCGTCTCGTCTCTAGGTAGCCTTATGGTCCTCCGTAATATTTCTATGCCCGACTTCGCTTTCACTGGCGAAATTTTAACCGTAACTATTACTGACAATTTGCCAGACAATTTGTCAGACAATTTTTCAATTAACGAAGAATTTCCATGACCTATAACATAATTTCCGAATAGCTGAAGGAGAAAGCGCTTATAATTTGAAGATTACCAACACGGGCTAGAAAGACAACAACGGTTCAAAATATAAGCACTTTCCACTCCAGCTATGCAGCGCCAACTAGCCCCTACAGATGCCCTGTTAACTTTAGGATAATATTCGAGTCACCGCTTGGTGGTCGTCCCACAAGCCCACATATGGTGTTTGCGTATCCAAGGAGGCGACGTGGCCACGTTTTATAAACGGCTAACAACTGAAATAGGTTAAACAAGCATTACAACAAACTAACGATCGAAATCAAAATCAATCAATCAAAGATGATCAATCAACCAAAACGTTCAATGAATAATTCGGTTTCGAAAACAACGGCGACTAATTACTATCTTTGCAGAGTTCAAAATACAACAAAAATCCGTCTGGCCGAGTGGTTTGAAACTAAACATACAGTGTACGCTGCGCAACAAGAACAGTGCTTTGCAAAACATGCGGTTTTCGGTTTTTTAAAGATAATTCACACAAAAGTGGTAATCGGAAAGATTTCGTACTACTATGACACAGCTGAAAACAAGTCATAGAAACGTCTGCACGTGAAAATTGCCATTTCGCATTCGAGTAACATCATTAGAAGGCACACCCCTCCTGCGTTTCAGAATCAGCCTTCAATATCTACAACTGTCGTCCTCTTTCGTCTTTTACATTCTGTTCACTACCACGTAATGTATCACGCCAAGACGCGATGAAATGCACCTTATTTCGAAGTGAAGATGTTGAATGAATTATGCATTTGGCCTGCCTTCGGGGAACCAGAAGTTCTAAAATTCTTAGCAAATTCACACTCCACCGCCGTGCCCTTTCATCGAGTCTAGGTAGAGGTGTTTTTAGGCGATAAAATACATGATCCACCATAAAAATGTCAACGTCAGTGCCTACCACAAGCCCTTTTGGTGGCTCGCGCAAGCAGCCATGTTCTAATTGAAGTGGGCGTATGTTACCGTCCTCACCAGTCAAACGAAAGTTCCAGCGTGAACTTTAACGACAACCTCGACGGTGTACAGAAAACGTACCCATTGAAATTTTTGCAGGGACTTGAACTGACTCATTGTAAACGGTACAAACGTAGCTTTTAGTACCACCGGTGAATGCGTTGCATTCATATTCTGTGCGTAAAACCACCAGCAAGCCAAAATAATCCCTCACGCCGTATGGAAATTCTCACACAGATCTCATATATTAAACATTCTACTAATGACGGATCCAAATAGCGCACCATCACTCTATTACATCAGAGAAACCGGTGATTACAAAATTACCATGGGTTATTTCAGTTCTTTTTTTCCAGAATCCAAGCCTATGTCAAAGCAGACGAATCTCGACAATCGTGGTATGACCGAATAAAAGCACCCAGCTGGAATTATTATGCACCGCCTACGGACAGTGATCATATATTGATTGTATAGCGTGATATAAGAGCCCTACAGGTATCTTATATTGACTCCGAGCGGAGAGCAACGGGAGTTTGTTCATTGCATATTTAACCAAGTAACTATACATATGTGCGAGCTATAACAAATTTTTCCCTGCTTGGCTGTTCAACAACTCAGCTAAACAAAGTTAAACGCAAAAAAACGCTTGTTTAGCGGAGAAAAACTGGAAATTAACCATACATCTGGAAACCGTGCTGCACCTCTGTAAAAGGTTTTTTGTTCACTATTCAGAGCTCCACACAATTCTTTGTTTCGAATGACACTACTAGAAATTCTAAAACAATAAAACAAAGAAAAATCTTGCGGTTACCCTTATCAGATCCTATTCAGAACAAAAAAGTGTCGCAGATTCCGGCGATACTCCAAACCGTGCCTTTTGTGCCGTTTTCCTTTACGATAAAATAAACATTAGCCGGAAATCCCAGCTTCACCATACAAAGAACTAGTTTTACCAATTATCCCTTCTGCAAGCACGAAAATTAACAAAATTGCATACTGAAAGTTTTGTCTCAAAGTAGTTAAGAACATGAACAGCAAAATGTCAAATAATGTGAAGCTGGTAATCAGCGATACTCGCCATGACTCTGCTCGAGATCACTTTCACTGGTTAATGTACGGAGTAATAGGAAAGTGGGTTAGATAACCTAACTGTATTAAAATGTCAGCAAATCGTTCCCATATAACTTCAAAGCCTTACCACTAATGAAGGTTCAGTCCAAAATAATAAGGCGCATTTAAGTTGCCGACATGATTAATCATGCCGCACAGTACAACCTTCCCTAAGCTTTCATAACGTGGTTTTCGCAAAGTCCTGTCCTGCGAAAGCCAACATTCTACATTGGTTTTCGATTTTCATGAAGCTTTCAAGACCAATTTAAGACCAGTGCCATTTTTATTAAAAATTGGTCTTTGACAAAGTTCCTCCCGAGTGCTTAATGACGAAACTTTCACTGATTAACATTAAATCATTTGTCTTGCCTTGGTATAATTACTTCCTAATGGTAGAACGTAGTTTGTCATCATAAAAAATGTTCGACCCAAATTCCCGAGACTATTCCGGCGTTCTTCAAAGGACTGCACTTGGTCCCGTAATCTTCCTAATTTACATAAATGACCTTCAGCACTGTATTACCCAACAAATACGATTATTTGCAGACGTCTCTATTCTTTACGCAACAACCACCAGTCATGCCGATAAATCATTGAATACCCTCAACGCCCTTAGAAACGGTGCGGGGGGTGGCAGATTTGTTTAAATGCATGTAAATGTAACTTACTCTTATTTCACGAACGCACTAACCACTTTTTACTAGGACTACACGTTAGGTAGTGTTCTCGTCAACTTATAGTTTAAAATATCGGGTAATAGTTACAAACATCTTGGCGTACTGAATACGCTGCCCGTATGGCGTGCTTGTGTAAGATGAGGCTTGGATGCTGAGGTTTTGCAAGAACTAGTCACCCTGTCGGCGCGTTGGAAAAAGCGCTTATCCGCACCTGGCCACCTAAAAGGCATGTTCACAATGTTGTGCTTTAAATTTTTCCTGGTTCCTTTTTCGCAGCTTCATTTTTAGTCCTGATGCAATGTGCCAATACCAAGAAGAGCAGCTTCAGCAAACTGTTTGGAACAATAAAACAAAACACAAGGGAATTTCGCCTTTTTTTCTTTCTTTATTTATTTAAAGTGCTCAACAGGCCATGGGCCTTCTGGGGTGATGCACTGGGTACATGAATATAAGGCATACAAAAGACAACATATAAAAAGGGAAATAGTTAAAAAAAGTGAAAAAATTATGCGTAGATAAATATAAAGAAAGAGAGTGATCGAAGAAGCGAAGGCATTTTCTGAACAACAAGAGGTCAGAGGTCGTATGAAGAGGATTCCCTAATGAACACAAGAAGCATAAGCAAGGTGGAGCTTCTGGCGCACCGCAGAATGTGCGATCTCAATACAACATGTGCATTAAAAAAGTCAAGTTTTTCGAGGAGCCTTTAAAAAGAACTGTGTCCTAGCAAAAAATGTCGGTGGAAGATCAAAACAGACTGTTATAGGCATTGTGGCATCGGTTAGCTGGTGCCAGGCTCAGTTCTGTCAACATGAAAGCAGCCGTGCGGCCGCAGTGGTCTGCTTGGCACTCGCAGGTGAACAGAGCTTACAGGCAAGGGCAGTCAAAATTGGAATAAATGCATTTAAAAGAGAAATCAGGTCACGCCTGTAACGCCTAATACATAGCTCATCAAGATTCAGGAGCTTGAGAAGCCCACCGTTTAGATAATGGCTCACTGGCGAGTGACGATAACATGCGGTTCTAGTGAAGCGCTTCTGAATTCTTTCTAGACTAAGAGATAACGAAGTGCTTAGACAATTCCAAATAGCACTGGCAAAGTCGAGCTTCGGTAAAATTATGGCGCGGTAGAGGGAGACAAAGCATGATCGAAAAGGGGATTCACTAATGGCTCGGAAAATCACACCAAGCGTTCGGAGACAGGAGTTGGTCAGGTGGTTCCCGTGTAAGTTGAAAAGTAGTTTTGAGTCCTTCTTACACCCAATTCCCGCACTGCACTAGCGCGTTTAGCGCGTTCTAAAGGTACACCAAGCACAGAGTATGGGAAAAGGAGCGGGGCGGTCTTACGAGTATATTTTATCGCAATAGGTTTGGAGAGACTGAGCTTGAGAGTGATTGAGTATAACAACTGCCTGCACCAAGCGCAGTTGTTCTTCAGTCTAGGGGGCTGTTCGCCTCGAAGAAAGCCTTGTTAAGGCAGCGAGCTAACTTCGGGAAAACCCGTCGCGCCGAACACCGGCAATTAAAGTTAGGAGCTAGTTTAATTAAGAACTGCGAGTTGGGCTTCTTGGTATAGGTTCATGATGGGAAACAGCGCAAAAACAAAACTTGGACAAGAAAAACTACGGGACGAAGCGCTTCGTCCCGCAGTCTTTCTTGTACAAGTTTTGTTTTTGCGCTGTTTCCCATCGTGGAGCTAGTTTCGTCTGTACTATTTTCCAAAGCACGGGTAATTTTCGAGTATGCAGGCGGCCCAGCATCGTGCGGTACTTTGGAACATTGAAAGTTTCGCTCGTTTGGCGCTCGTTTTTTGACACGTGAAACAGGTGTTTCGTAACCCACGCCACGCAATTTCTTCCAGGCTTTGTACACCCGTTCAACAGCAGCTCTTTCTCACGCACGTGTACTCGTACAAACTTCAAGAGTTTTAAAACGTCAGCCTCTATACGTGTTCTCGCAATCTCCCTCCCTCCCTCCCTCCCTCCCTCCCTCCCTCCCTCTCTTTGGGCTTCATCCGTTCTGTTTCGACCTCGTTATTTCTACCTACGGCTTTACCAACAATATTTTGATCACAGGAACATTTTTTGTCATCTGTGTGGTATTACAGGGGCAGACCTTAAAGGGACACTGAAGTGAATTTGTCAAGCTCCCGTTTTTGCTTGCACTGCATAGACTGGCTCAAATTAGCTCACTTTTCATCGTTTATTCGGTTGACAAATCGGTAATTATTTTACAAAGCGCGAAAGAAGAAAAACTACCATGCGCGGTTTGCGGCGGCCGCACCAACTAAAGCTGTGACGTTAGGAGGAGCGGACACCGTGATTGGACGATACCAAACAAGTTTCGGTTTCGGTTTCGGTTCTGTAAAACACAACCGTTGGCGTTGTTGATGGGCATTCTCAATAACTCAGTAATCATCGTACCGCGCTTCTGCCATGTTGTCAGCTGTAAAAATGCATAAAGATAAGCCTCCTAGGACGGATCGGAATCGTAGCATTCACTAGCCGAAACCTACGCAGTGCATGAACGCCCTCCGCGTACCCGCAGACGCCCAAATGTCATGCGCTTTTCCCCCATATTTGGAGCTTGCCTCCCTCATGCCTGTGTCGTAAAAAGCGTGTTCGCACCAGGCCAAGGGTCTGTTCATTCTGGCCTGTGCCCACTGCCTGCAAGCAGTCGGTGCTTATGGCAACAGCACGCCAACGAGAACTCGCTAGCGCGCCAGTGCCAGCCTGCGCGCGTTTTGTGAACTAGTTCGTGGAGCCATGAACGTTGCGGCCCAAAAAACGGTGAACTCAATATAGAAAACATCGGCGGAAAACGAAAAAGTTAACTTACAAAAAGAAAAACCACGTACCCGCGGGGATTCGAACTCGTGACTTGCAAAATACTTGCGGTATATATTGTACAACCAGTTTACACTTTTATTTAGTTTTGTCATTTCAAGCAGCTTAGGTGACTATTTGTTGTATTGCGCTCGTGCAGTAAGCGTCGCCCGAGTTTCCACAATAGCTCACGTCTAGCAATTGTATTTCGTAGACGGAAAAGCGTTCGCAGATGCGTAGTCGTGCTGCTGACCGCTGTGCTTGTTCGCCCAGCGCAAAAAAGTGCTTCCCGCACCCTAGTTTTACGCTGTACGGTAAAAATATCAGTTGATTTTATTTCCTTAGTACCTATATTGACTTCGCTGACTCTTCTCCCGCCTTCAAGAGGCCTTATATTTTCCTACTGGCATACCAGTTAGCGAAGCGTCGCATGTGCGCTTGTGCAGCGCTTGTGTGAAGCGACCTTGACTTGGAGCTAGATACAGTGTACAAACTAACCAACTAAAGAAAGGCAAATTCTACCATTCACAAACGTGTCCTGGCTTCGTTTCAACTGAGCGAACGAATTGCGACGACCCGTCGGCGGCCGGCGGACGAAACGCTGGGCCGACTGACTCTGTCTGAAGGCCGGGGAGCCGTGCAGTAGCGCAGCCAATTGCCAGCTTATCCCCTCCTGACGTCACACGAAAACGCCGCAGAAAATGGGCGAGCGTAAAGCGAGGAGGACAGCATTTTCGAATTAATTTTTCTAGTAAATAAAATCGCGTAAACGCGCCCAGGGTGGTCGAAACATGGCCTGGGGACTCCGGACTACAATTTGCGCAAGTAATCCCGCAATGTTTACGTATCACTTCAGTGTCCCTTTAAGTAGACCTGTCAGTTTGTGCCCGATTCAGGTACTTGCGCTTGAAATGAGTGCAATGAGGATGTGCTGCAGGGCTGTAATAAAACGGACACTGGATAAACAGGAGCACTGCGCAGCGTGACTGCGACACTCAATGCGCGCACCGACCACGACATTGCTCAATGCGGGCGCAAACTCGGTATTCTTCGCAAAGCTTCATACGCGAGCTTAGCCTATGATTGGGCATTTTCGAAACACATTGAAACAGAGTAGGGATTGTTTTTTTTTGCGTACGGTGTTGCACATTTGAAACACAGCAGTCGTAGACAGCAGTGAAGTGGTCTTAAGTGCGTATATTTACGCATCTACAGCGAAGCCATCCTTCCTCTAGCAGAACTCGGTGAGTCCCTGTTCGTTCTTTTTCCTCTGCCTCTAACCTGTTTATAAACGCCGCTAAGTGTTTGTCCAGCCCGGAAAGAAGACCATTTGTGTGTAGCTACTGGCCGCCTCAACATACAGTCGTTTATGCTAAATGGCAGCAGGTGCCCTTCCTGACTCGGCGTCAGCCCACACAGGACTTCAACGTACCTTAGGGCAAAAGATATGTTTGTTTCGAAATCGTTGGTAATATAGAATCACGTTCATGGCACCGCTGTTCGCCGCGGTGAGCCGGAGTACAGAGTCATAATTGTTCTAGGTGTCCTTCGAGAACTCAGTCTACCCCCTCCTACTTAGTCTCCTCTTCGACCAACTCGTTGGCTTCCTCATCACTATCGTTATTTCTCCTTGGAGCCATGAGCCACTGTCTAGCAAAATGCACGGTTCACTTCGGCGCACGGTCTGTTGTGTCGATGAGCACAGATTTTGTGTTGCTACGTCGTTCTCGCCAAGGTCGCCCGTCAGTTTCTTCCACAGGATGCCTTCCTACAGAGGCTGGTTTAAGCGGCTGCTGGGCATTCATCTAGCAAGTAAGTAGATTTAGAAGAAACAAGGCTTTCGGGAATTACTTCATGCCTGTTTGTTCAAACTGCCTTTGATTCGCCAGTGCGGCGTCCCGTGACCAGTATTCGAGTGATGATGTCCTTGGACCGCATAAAATAAAATGCAAAGAAAAATCTATTCAGAAAGCCACGCTGTTTTGCGAGGCATTGCCGTCCCCCACCTGAAGCCGTCTGGCTTGACTGCAGTTGACGCTAGTGGTACCTGTCACTCCTGCACAATGTCGCGTCGTAAAAGCTTTGCCATCAAAACCGCTTGTGTAGAGCCTTCGGGCGCCGTGTTTAACGTCTGCTAATGGGCCCTGCACACTGACATTTACCAGAATCAAACGACGAAGATGGCGGGATTACCACGTCACTTTATATATCGTTCTCCTCTGAAGGTCGTGCCAGTGCAAGGTATACTGACTTCGATGTCGGTGTCGCTGTCATGCCTCTTGGGCAGATTATTCAACAAATAACTAAACAGGGTGTGAGCCAAAGTGCAATCAAGATGGCGACGACCATGATGCTGCCGCCACAAATGTACCAAGGCAACGCCACGGGATGTCTGTGGTTTATGGATCCATACAAAGGTGTGATGGCTTCGACGGCACAGTATACTGCTTGATGGGCACTGTGACCAGTGTCTCCCTTTTCGTTTTGCCCAAAATGACCATCCGGTCGAAAGCATTCTCCCCCTTACAAGCCTCCGAACTTTCCTTGGTCCCATTTCAGGCCCCCGAGACAGTGAGCACCATAGATTGCCGTAGCACCGCCTTAACCGAAGCACTCGCTCGGGTCTAAATTTCACCGTTTTATGTTTCTTCGGCATCCTCGTAATAACTTTTGCCACCGATCTTTTAGCTATTACACGAGGGCCGCCCCAGTCAACCTCAACGTACCGCCTGTCTTCTCTTTGCTTTTCTTCTTTATGGGTGCCCGTCTTTTCCAAGTCTTGGTCCGCGGCTCGATTTCTTTTTTTTTACACACACCTAAGCTGATACCGCGGTTTTAAACGTAGATGAAGGTTTTCGCAACGGTTTTTGCTGGTGTCGTTATTACCGCAGAAACCATTTCGGTCGCCCTTAAATGCGCCTGTGTCGATTCGCCTGCGGTGAACAGCGTTAGATCACCGCGGCCGTTTTCTCTCCCCTGACCGCCCGCGGCAAACCGTGTTGATTGCGTTTCCGCCAGAGTCATGCCTCTGCTATGGCGCATCCGTTACCGCCCCCTTCTCCGGACGAGGCATTGCCACTAGTGTCGCCGTTGTATTAGCTTATTTCTGTACGCCTAGGAGAGACGTCCCAGTACATGGGTAAAGTTTTCGCACTGTCCTCCTTCATCCCACACTCTAAATATTGATAGTCCCAGAAGAGAACCGCGCACGTGCCACCAACCACTTTGGTGTAACAATATTTACAAGGAAAAGTGGGGGCTTCAAGACAGAGCCTTGCGGGGAACCTTATTTCGAAAATGCGGAATGCGATCGGCCCGAAGAAAATACAGTGGGTCGCGCTTTTAGAAACTTTCCATGTGTCTATTTTGAGTTGCAGACCTATACGAAGTGCACCAGTAGATTCGCACGTAAACGATAAGTCATATAACTTGGTTACTAATATTGGGTTTGACACCATAGCTTATGAACAACGTCTGTGTTGATTTTTAAAAAGGAAATTTTTGCATTTATGTCTTTGCTATGATACGAAAAAGGCGTCTTCGAGCAGTAGATCTCCTGCCAAGGTTAGCAGGAGACCTACGTATTAAGGAAGAGTTGTGGACTGACTTGAATAGTGACATTGATATTGGGATATTGTTTTGACCCCGTCAGCACTGTAAAGAAGGGAAGATTAGGCAAAACAACAGAAACTTTTCGCGTTGAGCTGTTCTGACTTTAAAGCTGGAAGTTGTCCAGTTATAATTTGTGTGAGCTCCTGATCGTACTCAGGATCGAGAATACACTGGTGCTAACTCAATGATACGTTTAGGAAAGTTAAACAACGAAATCAAAGGCTTGTTTATCGCATTGAATAGTGACCATTGTTTTCCCAGGAACTCAATGCCAATTCCGGCAGTTTCTTCCGTTCCATCTAAACAGATCGCAGAAAATGCCTGTAAAGCCGCAACGTGAGAGATATTTTGTTTTAGTTAGGTGCATTTATTTTATAATTGAAAAAAAATTACAAATTAGGCTTGGCTTGTGCAATAAGCTTGAGTGTGACCTGCAACATTTGATGTGATCGGGTTGCAAGTTCTGCTGTAAATTTGTGGTCGAAAACTCAGGAGCAATACGTTCATTTAATGCGTAATCCGCCTTTTCGTCATCAGTAATGCCTTTATTAATCAGGATACTTCGTCTCATCCGATATTTGCGGGCAGAAAATGGATGTTATTAACTGTTTCTTTGTTTACTCGTGTCTGTTCTCATTGGATAACTGCAAAGAAAACAGTTTGAGCTCCCATATCGCGCCGCCGACAAAAGTGGAAGTTTCCTCAATCTGCGTTAAGCTCGCTGCATTATGCTTGCGTTGTGTTGAGTGGCACCAACTTAGGTGCTAATGCTGCCAATGTCTTGTTTTTTAAAGAATGGCAGCTATATCATAACACGGCTTAGTAACCTCCCGTATTACCCATTGAAATACCACCCGAAAACGACAAATAATTGGCCCTGCGTTTGCCTCATCATCACAGAAAAACGCAGGAGCACTGTGGTACTCCAGAAGCGAGGAATGTCTATTATTAAGCAGAACGACCATTCCTGATTCCAGACGGAGAAACAGCGACCGTAATACGGAAATACGTTTTTGATTAATACACGTAAAAAAAAAAAAACTGGTAACCCGGGTGCTGTGCAAGCTGAGATCGATACTTATGGGTTTCCGAGTCGGTGGAACTCAACAGGTGGCAAGGCGCCAAGCTGTAGTGGCCCCGAAAGTTCTGGAGCACTTCACCTGACCCGAAGGAAAGTTCGTGCAAAAGATACAGAAAGAACTCACCTTAACGCCTTGGCAGCGTAAACGGCATCTCAGATGTTCGAAGTGGCGTCACTTCAATTGTTCTACCCCTAGGAATACCTCCTTGGGATGACATCAACCGGAAGGGTGACTATGAGCCTGTGCCGCTTCGCATTAGGCAAGGTAAGCCAATAAGGCTAGCGGCCGGGTTCCACTGGATCGGCGGATAGGCCGTGTAGTATCCAGGCGAGACGAAAACGGCAATCCAAATAGGAGGGACGACATATTGCGTCGACAGCGGCGCCACAGTTCCCTGCACACTAAGTGCCTGCCAAGAGGAATCTTCGTAACTATATGTGTTAATCAGGGCGTCCCTGCAGAAGCTTGAGCAGGGACGCGGGAGGCAAGACCGATACTGCATTCATTAAGGCATGATGAGCTCAGATGAAAGGTGAGGATGTGATGGCGACAGAAGGCTCGTAATGAGTGTCATCTCAATGAAGGCGGAAGAACGTCTCATTGGATGGAAGGAACACGTATATTCCTCATTGCACTGATGAGTAACACGATACGCTGAGGCACTACACCTGACCAAACAACGTGAACTAATTGATACAGGTGGGCATCCCAAGTCATATTTCAAATATTCATAGGTGGTGTAAATACGATTGTCTCCGTCAACGGCGAGCCTCTTAAGGCGGTGGCAGCTAGGGCATGATTTAATTCTCGCAAATTTTAAATCTGCGAAAACCTCTCTTCAGGCCCGTTTCCGTCGTCAGTATCATCATAATAATCATCATCATCATCATCATCATCATCATACTCCTGCTCCGCCTCCTCCTATCTACGCCCACTGCAGGGCAAATGCCTCTCCTAATAATCTCCAATTACCCCGGTCCTGCGCTAGCTGCGACCAGTTTATCCCTGCAAACTTCTCGGATCTCATCTGCCCATCTAACTTTCTGCCGCCCCCTGCCACGCTTGCCTTCTCTAGGAGATCCACTCTGTTACCCTTAATGACCAACGGTTATGGTCTCGAAGAATTTTTGTCGCTGCCGTCGAGGACGTCACTCTTACGGAACAGGGAGGCGCACCTCACATGATTTCTAGACGTCACAACCTGCCGAAATTCCTCGGCATTTTTCGTCAGGAAGGCGAGCCTGCGAAACCGGGGAGTGTACGCAGCTGCACGCAAACTCCACGCCTTAAGAGCTCTTGCTGCCATCGTATTTAAGAGCACAGCAGCAAACGGCTGCAGTGCCGTTTCAATCAAAGTCAGGATTGACGAGGGTCAAAGGCAGTCGAACTCTGTTGGGCGAAGAGTACTTGCACTATCAGGGCCCTCACTTTAGGCTTTCTGAAAATAAGAGCTAACTTCAAGCACTGAACATTACGCACACGTTTGCCATGTTTTTGCAAAGCCTTGTTGCAAAGCTATGTTCGCACACACATAGGTAGGCGCTACTAGCAACAGGTGCAAACTGACCGAAGGTCTGAGTCATTGATTGATTGATTGATTGATTGATTGATTGATTGATTGATTGATTGATTGATTGATTGATTGATTATGAGATTTAACGGGCCGACGCAACGTAGACGATGAGGCGCACCGCAGTGGACGGCTCTGGATTAATTTTTACCACCTGGGTATCTTTAACGTGCGCCGAAATCTCGAAGAAACGGGCGTTTTCGCTTTTCGCCTCCGTCAGAAAAGCTCCCAATGAGGCGTGTCGCTTACTGCGCCTGAACTTAAGGTGCCATGCACTCCAGAGTTAGAAGCGAAGCTCAACTCCACCCCCTAGCCCCCATCCCCCCTTTTTAGAGCCCTGCCCTTCGGTATACTGCTGCCATAAATACGTTTTACGGAATTCTTTCTCGAGCCTACACATTGGGGCAGCCGTTCTCAACCCTGAGTGCGCGGTGGATTTTCTTTGGGCTTGGTGAAGCGATAAGATACACCATTATAAAATGGTCTGACCCGCGCCATTATGCCAAACAAGTAGCTTCTGCAGCTACAGTCGCTCATACAGCTATTATAAGCCTTCCTTCTGAGTGTTTGGCTTTTTCGCACATGTGCGGTGTTACGGAAGAAGCCGACTTTAAAAAGCGGCTTGCTACCAAAGGAAACGACGGTCTGCGTTGCGGGCAAGATTTAGCAAAGAAGAGGAAAACAAGGGGGAGGGGCAAAATTTTGGGAAAGAATTCGTGGTCCCGATGAAATTCTCTTGCAGGCCCCATTTTGGAATCTCTGCTCTGAGGACACAGCACTCACCTCCCCCTATTCCAGCCGTCCCCAAAGGTCAGCCTAAATTCGATTCCGTCGGCGACCTTCACGGATTCCTTTGCTCCTGTTTAGCGCCCATTGCGACGACTCTGGAACAACACCCCGGCCCGGACCCAGGACGCTCTATCCGTTGCATATCCGCCACCATAGATGGCGCCAGGGGTTCCATCGCCACTCGCAGAGCGTGCGGCCGCGAACGGCGCGCACCAAGGCGCTTCCGTACTGGCTGCTTCCTTTTCCCTTCTTTTTTTCGCTTCCGCCCCACTCCGCGCGCTCGCCGCAAACCGTGCCGGATGCTCAGATCGAAAAACGAACACCACGCGGCTCGGTCGCCGGGAAAGTTTTGCCGTCACCGCGCGCTCTCCGCTTCTCGGAAGTTGAACAAGCGCAGTCGCACATGGGCTGACGAAGTTAGGAGAAGTGGTGGCCCGGGAAAAAAAAAATCTTTTTTTGAGCGCGGGTTGCAGCGACGCTGCGTAACACTGGACGACGCTGGGTAACGCTGGGTGGCACTGGGCGACGCTGGGTAAGTGACCCTCGCAACCGTGGTCACTTGCAGCGACGAACCTGTTTGTGCGCGTGAAGCATCCTCCTGCGGTCCCGACGGGGTTTTTCCGGATGGTTTTTAGTGGTGTTTGTGAAGAACCGATGAGTTGTCGGCGGCTGAATAATGGTGACTAATGAAGCGATGATCTCGCGCTAATCGCCACCCGCCGACAAGTCAATGACGTGGAGTGCTTTGGAAATGCGGCGGCGATTCACCTGAAGTTCTGTCCTAAACGAATAACTCTCGGAATTACCGCGCCCGCCAGACCGGTGAAGAAAACTAAAGTTAATTTTCCAACTTTGCGTTGGTCTGGTGGTTGCACGTCGGAAGAGTTGTGTGCGCGATGACTGGCTGACAAAGTGCACGGCCGAGGGCATGTCGAAACGTCGCCTGTGCGTTCAACCCGTCTGGTGAACGTTTGTCACGGCAGTGGTGTGTTTGTGGGTATTCCCCCTCTCCGTCAACTTTTTTTCGGGAAGTTCAACTCCCGTCTGAACCAAGGCTCTGCCACCACTTTGCGGAGGTGCCGTCTTGGATAATATACGAACCGGTGCGTTGGATAAAGGTAAGTGGCCAATTCTATTCAACCTGTCAAACTTAGATATTTTACTGCCCTTTTTGTCGCGCGCCTCATATATGTTTTGTTTGCTAGTGTGAGCGAGTTATAGAAGATACAAAGAGTACGCTGAATTTATAGGATTAGAGCCTTATGACTTTAGAGCCACTAAATAAAAAAATTACCGTTTAAGATAATTAAATTTTAAATTTTATTCAGCTAGGTCAATCTCAAATTCGTGTGGTACGCGCAGAAGCTACACCTCTGCTGCGAGGCGGACCGTCCCAGTTGTGTTTCGAAATGCCACCCAGAAAACATCAACGGACGTCTAATTGTCATATGCATGCGCAATGGCACCTTTTACGGCCTTCAAAAAAATTGACCCTGCAGACATCACTTCATCATTTTAACTACGAACACTTTCTTGTGAGCTTCCTTCGTCATCTTACGAGAGAAATAAAATATTGGCGAGGGTGCCCGACGGAATATCCGACCCGAGCTTTGCCCCACCGCTTGCCGGGACGTTTAATATTCCGGTGAATAGGGAAAGTAAACGGGGCAAAAATACCACAAGTCAATGACTTTAATGCATTTGCACCCGTTGAAGTATCTTATCCTGTGGTGGCAGTATAGATTAGCAATTTTCAATCCACTCATGCGTAGTGCACTCATTTTGACATTGGAGCGTGATTGTCGTCCCACTGATTGCGCTATGAAATCAAACAAAATTTTTGTTGGAATATCAAGGGTCTGATGTGCAACTATTTAAAAAAAAAGATGAGAAGGAAAGAGTACAAATTTTTGCTGTACGTATAAATTGCACTGCACATTGCACCAAATAATTGAGACCCGCTGCTGTTTTCTACGTGAACCGAGCGCACTAGATTGGCTAGAGGCTGTCGTTTAACTCCCTATGACCTGTGAAAAAAATTCTTTCGCGGTCGCCAGGGGCCCATCATAAATTTTACGTCTCATGTGAGGTCACGCTCCTTTGAAGAGGACAGGCGTTCCTCCACTTTCCACTACGCGTAGCTTTTATAGCGTGATAAATGGATCACTTTCGTACTCAGCTAGGAAATGTGCAGCGGCCACAGGATGTGCACATAAATTTTATTTCAATGTTCGCCGGCCGTTGCACTAACACACCTGTCAAGCGAAACGCCGTGAAAACCGTCTCGACACATCATTGCGCCCGCATTCGAAATATGTTCTAGGTTACATCTGCTACCCTTGGGCCTAATAACCCTACGACAAATTATATATGCCTCCATTCTGATCACAGGAAATAATACGTTGACAATAAAGGTTTTTTATTGTTTGGTGGCTCAAACCATTGCGATTGGTATGCGCAGACTTCTCCGAGTTAATTCAAAACAGGGTTTCAGCGTTAGTCGAGCGTAAGGCTAAGAGGCGCACACCGCTGCAAAAATTGTACAGAAATTTTGAGGATTATCTACTAATGCGTAAGCATTTTTAAGGTGTTTCTCCGTTTTCCCATCGGCACGATTTCTTGGTGGCATTGAGTGAGCAGGTTTTTATTTTTAGTGTATACAATTCTGATTGTATTATGTTATTTTTATGTTAATCGCACGAGCGTGTCAGTTACACAGACCGTTGATTTTTTTAGTCCATTTTTAATTTTTTGAACTTTTTATACCCTTATCTTTGTCTCAGTTGTTTTTTTTCTTACATTATTGTTTGTTCTGTTTTTCTATTGTAACCCGTGACCGCACTGGATTAGGTATACCTTTGAGGTTTCGTTAATCCATTTTCAATTTTGTAGGGTAGGCTTTACTAGTACACAATAATTCAATGCTTAGAAAACATACAATTCATTCTATCATATACGATTCATTGTAAAGTCGGTTTCGTTACTGCACAACTTGTATTGTAAGGTCATTGTGTCACGCGTTTTTGTTTTTGGTTCATGTTTGGTCTCGGACCAAAAGTCACCAAGTGCACGTTGGTCACTGGGGTGACACAAGAATCGGCATAAAGCAACATACTTCCTCTATTCAAGAAATTTTTCTTGATAGGGAAAGGGGCACCACACCGCAGATTGTCAAACGACGGCTACCTATAGTTTTTTCTTGCCTCAGCGATGCAGCAAGATTGCGCCACTCTCCTCTCGCAGCGACAATATGATAATTTTGAGTGCCTTTTAAAAGGGAGGAAACAATTTAACATAACGCCGACTACGAGCAACGCATCCCGAAGCTTATTTCGTTGATTCTGAGCGTTTGTGAATGTTATTGCCTCTTTTTACTTTGTTCGACCTATACTTTTATTCATGTGAGTATTGCCAGCAGGCAAACAATATTCTGCTGGCGGCTCGGCAGCATGCAAACGCAGCTTGGTATCGCAAAAAACAAAACGAACTATCCTGAAACATCGTGCAGTTCCTCATTTTCGTCATTCACGCGGACGATATCATACGCCGTTGCCGTCCCATCCGCGGAAATTAATTATTCCGTTGCGCACAGCTCATCGGTATGCACCTAACCAGGTTCGACGAGAAGGGGACGCATATCCTTGGTTGATAGTTTACTGGGAAACGTCATCAAAATTTACCTTGTAAACAGGCAAACAGCACGGCCACATGGGTGTCGCGAAAAGACGAGGTTAGGGGTCTGCTGCATTAATTAAGGGAAGTCCTTTGGGAGTTTGGCGCTGTGTCGCACGCGGCCTCATGTACGCCTGGAGAAAATCGCTTTCCGTTCGACTGCAGCCGTACTTTAGCTCTACTTGATTGGTGCAGTCAGAATCAAACGAGCTTGCACAAATACACTGGTTACGTTAAAGTCATTAACGCCTCAGAAAGTTCGGCGATGTGTCTCTCCGCTTGAAGTTACAAGTTGTCTTAATCTCCTTCCCGCGCTAAGGTTCGGGCCGCGATCGTCGTGAACGAGGAACCAAACAAAATTTCACATAATAAATTAAAAAATTTCCTCGCGTTGAACTGGTACAAGAATACTGTTAAACCTGGATGTAACGAACCTCTATGTGACGAATTCCTGGAGGTAACGAAGTTTTTAAGTTCCCCATTGCCAGTCCCATTCAAACTCATGTGTTTGCGACCTAGTATGCAACGAATTTCTAACAAGAAAAATCCCCTTCAGTTTTCTTATTCCTCCTTAAAGGAAGTTAGTCAATATAAACACCTATTTCTAACGATAACAAATAGGTTGTGTTGAAATGCCCACATTGCTGATGTTTCGTCCTCGGCTTTCCGTAACACTGGTCTTCTAAGGCACAAACTCAGAGACGCCCCCTCGCAAGTGAAACTATTAGCATATAACACTTTAATACGTCCAAAGCTAGAATGTGCTTGTATTGTGTGGGATCCGCATACTAAGTCTAACATATATTCCCTCGAAAAGATTCAAAGGCGAGCAGTGCGTTTTATTTACTCGAAGTATGGCCGTGGTGCATCAGTTCCTAAATAAATGCGAGATAATGAATTCCAGACACTACAATCGCGGCGCCAGCTTCTCCGTGTGAAATTCTTGGACTCACTAATTAACAACAAACTTGGGCTAGACCCATCACATTACGTTACCCCAGTTTCGACCAGGCAAACTCGTCATTCTCATGCCCTATCTTTAACTCCGTATTTTGCGCGGACAAACTTATTTAAGTTTTCCTTTTTCCGAGAACTGTCAGAGAAGGGAATAACTTGCTTTCTGATTACCTCCAAACCTTAGATCTTGATGAACCAAATGCTTATTTCTGTGAATCCTGACCCCCACTCCGAATATTGCTTGATTTCTTTGATTTGATGTTTTTCTTCTACTCGCTATCCTCTTACGCAGATGTATTTTAGTCAAGCTGTGTCACTCATGTACTGATCTTGTGGTTGTGTTTGTGCCCCTCCTGCTTGGGCCTTTTTGGCCTGCAGTATTCCACAAATAAATAAAATAAATAAATAAAAGCGTTGCGGAGGTTAACATTGATGTAACGAATTTGCTACGCTGATTATCCATTGTTTTTTGCACTTTTTCTGAAAAATAATCGGCTGGAGAAATGCACTAATTGAGCGAACTTCACCCGCAGCGCAGGCTAGCGCGCGTTTCCAGTGTCAGCGCAATGTCGGTTAGGTGCTAGACCTGCCTGTCGGCTCCACTGCTATATACGGTGTGGTCAGGAGATCTGACAGAAAACGCGAAGTTTTGTCTTTTCCATACGAGCTAGCAATTTTAAACGCCGTCTCCGCCTCCGAGAAAGAAGAACCTCACCGCCCGGTATACAGTATCCCAGCGAGCACCCTCTCAACAATATTGAGTGTGGCAAAGAGCATCAAGTTCGCGAAAAGGCGCCCTTTCAGCAAAGTTTTATCCTTGGAACGGGTTAAGGCACCGAAAAGTGTCAAAAGGCAAAAGTGATACTTAAGTGACGTCTGCGAACACCGCGGTAAGTAACCTTGCTTCTTTGGAGTGCCGTGTAGTGACTAAGCTCGTGGGAAAGCAGCAGGCGCAAATCGCGCAGTTTTTCACTCTGAAATAAACCCTTTAAGGGTGACTTCACCATCACTGATGTCCAGCATTTTGGTTTAGTTTCTGCTTCTACACGCGAGTCTTAACTCGAAACTTGCATGTAACGAAAACCTACATGTTACGAAAAATTGCGAAATCTTGTCAGCTTGGTTATATCCAGGTTTAACGTATAACGATAGAGCAGTAGGGTTGATAAACACGCTTGAAAACGCCCACTCACTCATTCACTCACTCCCTCCGTCCCTCACCCACTCACTCACTAGCTCAATCACTTACCGACCGCACTCAATCACTCAATCACCCATCATCGTAACCATCATTATCCTGAATGTTCTCTTTATCGGGAACAACGTCGTCATGCCACGCACATTTGCGCTGCTCGCTCACATGGGAAGCTAGTCATTGTCATGTAGCGAGGTGCGTGCCATGATCATGAATACGGGCGTGATGACGCACCCAGAAGGGTCCATACAAGAAAGTTTTAGTGTATTTCAAGCAGACCCCTTTTCTCGTGAGTCATGACAAGTAAACGTTTAACTCATATGGGCCCGATAGGATTTACATGGTGCACAGTACCCGTATATCCCACATTTACTTTTCGCGTGCTGAAGCAAGTTGCCCTATGTGTGTAAATTAAAGCTCTTAGAAAAGAAATATACCGCTAGCTGCAGCAATGTCGCTGCATTTCGTTTAGGTTCTGATTTCGGTAAATTTGCCTTGTATCGCGTGTGTAGCCGAACGATTTATGAGGGTGAATGTGAAAGATATTGTTTCTATCACGAGTGGAGGTGCATACATATCTATCGCAACCAGAAGTAAAAATGTCGATTAATATAGCAGCAACGAGGCGACCAATTCAGCCGTTGGGCTTAGGGTTTGCACCTTCTAAAACTACACTAGATGTTAGAGCCGCACAGACTGGTTCAAACTTCTCGGACCCATTTACCAGTTTCGACGCGCTTTCTTGCATAAACAAAAGCAATAAAAGGGGGAGGGTGACAGGAGAAATTCCGAAGTTAAGTATAAGCTCCTAAGCAAACCGAGTATCGCTCGTGTAACACCGGTAACGGCTACAAAAATTACGACCTGTCTAGTAAAACAAAAGAAAGTTACGTAGTGTTTACCAGAGTTGGAATGTAAGAAATTCCATTTCAATCATAAAATTTACACCATCTTCCCGCGAGGGGAACCATGGGGTATATGCGACGCATCGGGGGTTTCCGTTGCGTTTCCGTTATGTTAGCGTGTCCATTGTTGTTGTGTGTCCATATTTTACGCAGCATGTTCACCCCCGATGCGTCGCATCTACCCCATGGTTCCCCTCACGGGAAGATGGTGTAAATTTTTTACGGTTGCGCCGACCATTGCGATAGCAGGCTGTTAGTCTCCATTCAAATCATCGGTGGTCATCGGAGGATGTCATCGGCGGAGCGGCAGCGGAATGACTGAGCGGAGCGGCGCAGTTGCCGCGTTTATATGCAGCGGAATGAGAGAGCAGCGCATAGCAGCGCATGCGCATGTGTTAACCGAGCGCAAGCTGCGCGCTAACCCGCACCCACGCACAGCTGGCACGGCGACGGAGCGAGCGCCGGCGAGCGCTAACACGCAGATGGCGCTGCGGTGAGAGCGGCGCTAGCGCGCAGCTGGCGCGGTGAGGAGAATGGGGGAGGGATGCGGACTACGCCGGACGACGCCGGAGGGACAAGGCGAGTGAAAGAGATGCGTCGCATCTACAATCCTCACGGGCGAGATTTCGAAATTTCGGCGCACGTTACAGAAAAATAGGTGGCCGAAATTGATCACTAGGCCTCTACTACGGCGCTCTTCGTAGTTCAGGTGTTGCTTCATCGTGTAACCCGCGCCTCCCCTCTCCCCCCGAAAAAAAAAAAATGTCCTCTGTGCCGAGGGTCAGCCGCTTTAAAAGTTCTCACACGCTCCCATAAATTTATGCTTATTAAATAAAGTTAACTTCAAATAAGCAATCATCGAGGGGAAATTTTTTTGCCATCTTTTTCCCGTGTAAACGATCACAATTACAATAACGCCACGGGAGCATCCAGCGTTGGCATTGCTTCCGCCCGCGTAAATCGTCATAAATGTTCATAAGTTACGCTATTATTATCATATTTTATAATTACAGTCTGTATTGTAAAATATACAATAAAATACTATAAAATGAAAACAAAATTAAAATAGCTTGTAGCGTAATTATAATTATGCGACAGACGCCCACGCCCCACACCGGCTTTTCACTCAAAGTTCCATTAATTGCTTTCGCAATAAAACTCCTTCGTGCTACTTACGTTTGTTGAGGGGTTTCGCTTGAACCTTATTATGCACACATACAAAGGAAGTACACTTTGACTTGAAGACGGCGCACACGTTTTATTCGTGCGTGGCTGTGTCCGCATTGATTTACAGCCCAGCCGCTAGACGATGTTGTACCGACTAGCCCGAAACCGAGTGCTGCGCCTTAGTGATCGTTCATGCTTTTAATAAAGGCTTTCATGGGACGAGGCGTGGTAACGCGGGCGCAGCGACGTGGAGAGGGCATGGCCTAGCGAGGGGGAGAGGAAGTGCGAAACACGCGTGCAGCGCGTTAGAAGAACTCTTGAAACGAGACGTTGGTACAGGCAAATAATTTCTAAACCACTAAATCTGGTGGCAATATTTATACTTGTCAACATTGTTGAGCAAAAAGCAAGCATTAGGCATATTTCAGGCAAGACGTCAGTGCGTAAGTCATAATAGTACTGTTCGTTTATTTAAGTATAGGAGGATGCTTGATTTTCGCGATAGCAAATAAAAATACGCGTTGAAAAAAACATTGGACGTCAAAATACAAAAAAGACTCGTGGCGCCCTCTCGTGGCAGTGTTTGAAGTTCCAAAGTAGCAAAACGTTTCAGTGGATGGCGCGAGCTGTGGAACACGGCAAAAATGAATTGGCGCGAACGGAACCTATCTGCTGGCTTTGAGAAATTCTATGAAGCTGACTCCTGCGATTAGGGAACGCAGGCAGATTAGCTGTTAACATTAGCGTCTGCGACGTAAGTTAAATGAAGCTGTGCTAATTTTTTTATATTGCTCACAACCTCATTACCCAATGCTCATCGCAGGACTACCCTTTAAACGCGATGCCTGCCTTCGTTGCTTCGCGTAAAAGTTGACCATCCCTTCCGAACAAAAGTTGAGAGAAGCGTGAAAGATTTCTCACATCAAAAACTGCGTCAAAAGTGCGCCAGAACATTCGCTAAAAGTGCGTCCAATCGATGGTCAAACCTTGAAAGACCCAAATAGCAAACGAAGAACGAATACATACGATGATTTTCGTGCACTCGGTAAAACGCATTCTACTGCGATGAATTGAGATACGAACAACAGAGCGCGTGGGTTTTCAGTACTGCCCCCCATCCTGGCGACGGGCCGCGCATGCGCAGTGCGAACAAGTTACGAGAGTACGCGTCCGACGTTGATATGGAATCACGTCGTTCGGCGTGTAAGTGTTTTGGTTATCTCACGCAAGCGTTATCTGACTTTGTCGCTGCGATGAGTGAAAACGGCGCACGCGGCTATATTCCTTAATTTTAATTTCGTGCTGAGCGCCCAACGGACGATGGAAATACGATGGTCTTTCCATATCAAGGTTGGTCACGAACTCTCGTAACTTGTTCGCACCGCGCATACGTGGCCCGTCCTCGCCAGGATACGCGGCTTGTACTGAAAGCCACGCGCTTCGTTGTTGTATTTCAATTTATCGCGGTTGTACAAACGACATGAATGTATACCGATACGTGGTTTATGAGATAAAGTTATGCTATTGTACTCGTTCGTCAGGAACGATTTGTGTATTATTGTGATATCTAGAACCGTTCCTTTTTTGCGATTTCCAAATAACCGCTTTGACACAATAGAAGCCAGGTTTCACGCATGCGCCGTGCGTCTAGAAATTGTAACAGAGCTTTTCGGTCGACCAACCGGTCTACGGGGAAATGCATTAGTTTTTTGACGGAACTGCCATCGGTACTACTAAGAAACATTTTGCTTTAAAACATCGTCTCTTTAGTATTCCAGCGTGCCTAGAAAGATTTACATTTTTCAGGCCTCGCCTCCAACATTAGGCGCACGATTATCTACTTCCACATACGCGCCTAGTGGAGAAAATCCCCCCATGCAGGCCGAGTGCAAAGCCGCCACAACAGAGCACACCACATCCGCCGCTAATTGGCTGCAATCAGGCCGCAGAATCGGGCCGCGTGGGATTGCTCCAGTGTTTATGCAATATTCGTTGTACGTTGCCAATACGCTCAGGAAATGTTCGTGAATCTGAGCGGCTGTCTTGGTTTCGTAACGTCCTCGGTCTTCCAATGCTCTCGAAATAATGATCTTCCCTTGTTTTCGTTCGAAGGGCGCAGCCAACAGAATATTACAGCCGTAGGACTTTGTTTTTGCAATATTGAGGGCATTTCCAGGATTAGGTTTTCGGCAGACAACGAGTAATCGTTTTACGAAGGCGTCTTAAAATTAGTTAGCCAGATTTCTTCGAATACCAGTCCTCATCGCGAAGTAGGCGAAAGGAAGGTATAATTTTAGGTGCGGAGTACCTTAGGACCGCACAATCACCGTCCGCGTCCGTGCGCATAGCATTTACAATCGCAAAAAATCACGCAGGCACCGGCAGGGTTCGAGCCTGTGTCTGGTAGACCAGACAGAGTTAGTGTCACTCGGTTTACCCATTGGGCTACGATCGTGAGTTAGTACCCTAGAGTCAACTGCTTACTCTCTCGCCTGTAACGGCGCGGAGTACCTTACGACCTCCCAGTGTCCGTCCCCGCGTCCATCCGTGCGCACACCACCAATCAAGGAAATTTCGATTTGAGCCGTGAGTTGGAGTTTAATTTAGGGAATGATCAAGGTGCAACTCACGGCTAAAATCGAACGATGGTCGGGGCGCCAATCGGATGTCACTCGGGGTGCAACTTGGATGTCATTTCGAGTCCCCGTAGTCCGCACCCTCACCATCATCCACGGAGTGGAGATGCTGCCAGTTTTTTTTTTTTTTCGATTTATTTGCTCGTGGAGCAATGTAATTCATTTGTTAGTGCCATGCGTCCTTAATAAGGTATGTTCATAACAACGCCAACACCTGGCACCAGCAGCCGCTTCCTTTGGATAAGATCAATCAGTCAGTTTTCGCGACGAAACTCCTGAAATGCCAAAGTGCGGTCTTTTAAGAAAATGAGCGTTTTCGAAAAAGCCTCAAAATAAAGAATTCTTATATCAGACTCCTGTATGCCAACGGTAACACTGAGGAGTCCGTTAAGTAAAAAAACAAACCATTTAAACTCAGTATAAACTTGTGTTCTCAATGTAGCGTGGGCCGTCGTAGTGCCCAATACCCACTGCACTGCTTCGCTGCCGGCCCACGACGGGGTCGTCCCCAATGGTCCCGGAGTTTTGCGTCCCAATATTTTGCGTCCCAATATAAATAAAGCCGCGTGTCTTGCTGCTTCACAGCACATGAGTTTGAAACACGGTAGCTTTCCTGCCGCCTCTGCCGCGTCACGCCATCTCTTTCGTCTCGTTTTTATCCTTCACGCCCTCCTCCTTCCCCTTCTCGCTTACCAAATTTACCTCCCTATCAATATCCACTCTTCCTTCCCCGCTCTCTTTCGACGGTACCTGTTTCTCTCTCTCTCCTCCATTCCTTGATTGTTATCCTTTTACACTTTTCCTTTCGTACCAAACCTATTCTCCTCGCCCTTCTCTACGCCGTCTTCGTTGTAACCTTCCTCTCACCTGTTCATTCTAAATTCTCAACCTCCCGACAACCTTTTTTCTTATCACCCTTCTATCGGATTTAACGGATCTAAGCCACCCGCGTGTCTTCACGAACACTACTGGTGTACCGCAAGGAGCCATCCTCTCACCCACGCTGTTTAACCTGGTGAAGCGAAAGATTGCAACAGAACTTCGCGAATTCCACACCTGCAGCACATTATGTATGCTGATGACATCACCATCTGGGTCGACCCTCGATGTACCACGCTCAACACGCGGGACGTTATCGATATGAATCAGCGAGGACTTGATGCTATTGACAGGTGTCTCCCCCCGACTGTAAAGAGTCCGTCACGAGAAAAGACAAAATAATTCGTCATTGGAGGCCTCGACCACCTGCAGGCACAAATGCAAGTAATGCTGAATGGTCAACCCATCGAGCGCGCTGCCGACAGGTGGTTCCGGCTAGTTGGCGTGCCACTCCACGAAGACGGAGGGGCCACTGAGTGGATCCGGTAGATCAAATGTGTTTGGAAGCAGCAGCTTCACATCATTACGAGGATTGGAGGCCGCTTCAGCGGTCAACAACGCAGGTCTTGCGCCACTTACGCAGGCCGTTCTGACTTTCAAGTGCGGTGTAAAAACTATTACACCGTGCTTCCAAGGCATGTATGGTGCTCCATGCTTTGTCCTTACGTAGGCACAATTTGACCGATTAGGCGCATTACACCGAGAAATCCTGAGGTAATTACTTATTTACCAAGGCGCACCCGCGCGGAAGAACTCTACCGCTATGCACAGCAGCCCCACTCCGCGCTATTATAATAGAAAGGGCCGAAGGCCACAACAGGAGACGCGCAGCCACACGCGCAGGGCAGGACGAAAGCCTCTCCCAAAGATCTCCAATCACGTCTATCAAGTGCGAGTTCAGTCCATGCTTTCCCCTCGAATTTTCGCAACTCATCTCGCCATCTTGTCCTCGGCCGACCCCTGTTGCGTTTGCCGTTTATTGGAAGCCAATCTGTGCAGCCTGCTCTGCTTATCCTCCCCATAATACTCACGTTCTTCTTTCCAACCCGTTCACATCTACTCATTTCACCTATCCTTCTTTATATTTCCCTCAACCTGTTCTTCCACTTGCGCCTACCTGTTCCCAGAATCCACTTCCCTTTCCGCATCTTCTCATTCACTCACGCTCTCTCCTACTCTTCTTTCCTCGTCCTTAGCGCAGCTACTTCTCCTCCGTCTGAACTTCGCTTCGTTCGGGACATGTACAATTTGAAGCTAATTGGTGCCTGTGTTGTGTACGCCTTGTAGCTCTACACATTTTCATTCCCCACGAAACCTAGACACGAGGAAATTTCCAAACGCGCGCACGCCATGCACCCGCGGACTGTATTGCTTGCCTGTCGCCAGCAGGGGTACGAAGGACGCTCGACAGATGGCGGGGCGCTACCACGGAGACAGGCGGAGGAACAGGAAAAGTGTAAAAGGATAACGATCAAGGAATGAAGGAGGGAGAGAAACAGGTACCGTCGAGAGAGAGTGGGGAAGGAAGAGTGGAGATTGATAGGGAGGTAAATTTGATAAGGGAGAAGGGGAAGGAGGAGAGCGTGAGGGATAAAAATGAGACGAAAGAGATGGCGCGACGCGGCAGACGCGGCAGGAAAGCTATCGTGTTTCAAACTTATGTGCTGTGAAGCAGGAAGACACGCGGCTTTATTTATCAACAACGCTGAAGGGAACGCTAAAATATTAGGACGCAAAACTCCGGAACCATTGGGCACGACCCCGACGTGGGCCGGCAGCGAAGCAGCGCAGTGGGTATTGGGCACGAGCGCTCGGCTTTCAAATGCAGAGCATTTCAGTAACTAACGATGCCACCCGCGTTGGCGTCCGTAGTCCGTATCGCTCACCCTACACTATATAAAAAATAATACTTACCGGCGCCAGGTTTCGAACCAACGACTCTGCAGGCGGAACGCAAGGTACATGGTACTGTACCCACTGCACCACAAAGCCGACACAGAATGGAAGATTACGAACACGCCTTATATCCTTGACTCATTCAACCGTCGGCCACAGGTGCGCCCTCTCCCCCGCGTCCTCCTCGCCTTCTCTCCGCTCGCAACCCCTCTCTCGCCGCGTTGGGTTCGCGCTGATCAACAGTCGGTTCGCGCGCAAGAACAGGTGGGGGCGCTCGCATCGCGCTTTCTCGCCGCGGTCGGTTCGCGCTTAAAGGGACACTGAAGTGAATTTGTCAAGCTCCCGTTTTTGCTTGCACTGCGTAGACTGGCTCAAATTAGCACACTTTTCATCGTTTTTACGATTGACAAATCGGTAATTATTTTACAAAGCGCGAAAGAAGAAAAACTACCATGCGCGGTTTGCGGCGGCCGCACCAACTAAAGCTGTGACGTTAGGAGGAGCGGGCACCGTGATTGGACGATGCCCAAGGTGAGCAACCAAACAAGTTTCGGTTTCGGTTTCGGTTCTGTAAAACACAACCGTTGGCGTTGTTGGATGGGCATTCTCAATAACTCAGTAATCATCGTACCGCGCTTCTGCCATGTTGTCAGCTGTAAAAATGCATAAAGATAAGCCTCCTAGGACGGCTTGGAATCGTAGCATTCACTAGCCGAAACCTACGCAGTGCATGAACGCCCTCCGCGTACCCGCAGACGCCCAAATGTCATGCGCTTTTCCCCCATATTTGGAGCTTGCCTCCCTCATGCCTGTATCGTAAAAAGCGTGTTCGCACCAGGCCAAGGTCTGTTCATTCTGGCCTGTGCCCACTGCCTGCAAGCAGTCGGTGCTTATGGCAACAGCACGCCAACGAGAACTCGCTAGCGCCCAGGGCCAGCCTGCGCGCGTTTTGTGAACTAGTTCGTGGAGCCATGAACGTTGCGGCCCAAAAAAGGTGAACTCAATATAGAAAACACCGGCGGAAAACGAAAAAGTTAACACAGAAAAAAAAGCACGTACCCGCGGGGATTCGAACTCCTGACTTGCAAAATACTTGCCGTAGCATATCTAGCGCCCCAAACCAGTAGGCCACGGAGCGGGCTCCTCTGGCCTTGGTAATATAGGGTATATATTGTACAACCAGTTTACACTTTTATTTAGTTTTGGCATTTCAAGCAGCTTAGGTGACTATTTGTTGTATTGCGCTCGTGCAGTAAGCGTCGCCCGAGTTTCCACAATAGCTCACGTCTAGCAATTGCATTACGTAGACGGAAAAGCGTTCGCAGATGCGTAGTCGTGCTGCTGACCGCTGTGCTTGTTCGCCTAGCGCAAAAAAAGTGCTTCCCGCAGTTTAGTTTTACGCTGTACGGTAAAAATATCAGTTGATTTTATTTCCTTAGTACCTATATTGACTTCGCTGACTCTCTACTACCACCACCGCCTTTCCAAGAGGCCTTATATTTCACTAACGGGCGTACCAGTCAGCGATCAGCGTCGCATGTGCGCTTGTGCAGCGCTTTGTGTGAAGCGACCCTTGGAACCCTTTGGGAAAGCTAGATACAGTGTACAAACTACCAAGATAAAGAAAGGCAGAGATTCTACCATTTACAAACGTGTCCTGGCTTCGTTTCAACTGAGGCGAACGAATTTGCGGACGACCCGTCGCGGCCACGGCGGACGAAACGGCTGGGCCGACTGGACTGTCTGAAGGCCGGGGAGCCGTGCAGTAGCGCAGCCAATTGCGAGCTCGGCTCCTCTCGACGTCACACGAAAACGCGCAGAAAATGGGCGAGCGTAAAGAGAGGAGGACATCATTTTCGAATTAATTTTTCTACTAAATAAAATCGCGTAAACGCGCCCAGGGTGGTCGAAACATGGTCCTGGGGACTCCGGACTACACTTTGCGCAAGTAATCCCGCAATGTTTTACATATCACTTCAGTGTCCTTTAAACCACATATGTCGGTCGCGCGTCGCTCTGGTCGCTAACATTTGTGGCGTGATCGTGACGTCAACATCACGCGTTCGTGTGGTGGCGCGATTTTGGCGCTTATAACACTCTCTCGCGATGGGCATTGGATTGGATTCGATTGGATTGAATTGGCTTGCTGGGATTGGATTGTTTGGATTTGGATTGGGATTGGATTGGATTAAAGTGGATTGTGTTGGATTGTGGTTGCTTCATAGCCGCGCCACGTTGCGTCATAGTCGCTCACGTTGCGTCATAGCCCGCGGCAGGGGGTTCACGGCACGTTTTTCCTGGTATTTTTAACGCGTTATTGCGCCACACATTACGGCAAGCTACAACAGCTTCGCTATTATGTTAAAAATTAATATTATTGCTTGTCTGGCCGTAAGAAATGGCCTCGTCACCTCCATTTGCGAATTTCATTGGGGAATCTATATGAGCGGCCCTTGCGGGACAACGCACCCATCCCGCGACACATCATCACCGTTATCGTCGCTTGCCGCTGGAAACGAGTAAATAACTTTGTTTCGACCCTTCTCTGTTTCCTTACCGACGGGTTCGGTATTCTGCCCTCTTGGTAGCGGTCCAAGGTGTTGCGTTAAATGTTGTGTTGTTCTCATTGAGCGGCACAAGTAACCACCACGATTACGGCAAGAGAGACGACGGGACACGTGCATGCGTATTTATTTGCCATAAACATTGTGAACAATTAACGTGTGTTCTTCTGCAAATACGAAGCAAACAAAAACATTTATTCTGCACTGCAGGCGGGCTGCATCGCCCATACCTTTGCGGAAGCGTATTTTACACATGCCAAGAAGCCTCTATTACAGTTCACAATACCTCCGTTCAGGAAAGTCTCCGTGTTACTTTCCAAAAATAAATATTGTTTTGTTCAGTCAACGGTGATGCGCGCGACAATAGCGGCTGCTTTTATGTTTACGGTTACGTATATTAATAGACAAGGCTGTTTCAGCCGAATCACTGGATGGAATGAAGCAGCTGTAAGTTTGCAGCTGCCCTGTTGCCCTTCTTGTGCCGTCTTTATACAGCCAATTTTACAATCATGACAAGAATGAGCTCGCCCAATAACGTGTTTTGCTCCGCTTAACCGTATGCTTAAAATTAGCCATGATCTAAACTCCTGGAAGTGCACCTGAATATTAACAAAGCAATGAAAGATCGGGTAATTGAGCAGTACCCGTCCCGGCGGGCAAAAAACGAGCACGTGTTGCACCGGGCACGACGTCCCACGACTCTCTGGATTTTTTAAAAAAAATTTCAGCCACATTCCAAAATACCACTTAAAGCCGGTACCATACTGACGGCTTTTAGTGGTATTTTGAAAAAAAAAAAAAAAACGCGCCATATTTCGCAGGCAATCTCGTATCAAAACTCGGCTGGAAAGTTTCGAAAATATGGATCTTTATTGCACCTGCCGCGCTTTATGCCCTTACTTGTTTCACCGTTACACAACACGACGACGAGGGTGCTTCCATGGGCGCGTAATAGTGGTCGCCAACATTTATGTCTTCGCATTTCATGCGTTCTTTCTGCGCTGCGACCCGGATTGAGGCCGGAATTAAATTAAAAAGAAAGCACACTGAAGTTTTTTTCCGTGGCGCTTCTAGCCAACCTCAAAGATCGAATGTCAGTACAAACACGATGTTCAGTTGACAACACAGCGCAGTTAATGGGGAGCCCGTTGCGTTATTATTTACGGGAACATTGAACAGGAACGTTGTGTCACATTTGTAAATGGGCAGGTGAATTCGCTGTCTTCATGGTTTTGTGACTGAGTGTTGTTACTTGGCTTTGTAAATGATATTTTGTAGGGTTTCAAACAGATCTCGCTGTTCAAGGCGCCTATGAGATCTAAAAGAGAACACCAGTAATCAACGGCGCAGCCGTAATAGAAAATTTGGGCTCAGTGTAAGAAAAAAAAAGCGTCCAACAAGGTTGGCCTGCAAACCTGTAACCTCGGTAGTCAGCTTGTCCAATCTAACTGTACGTGAGACGTTAACTGCAGTGAGCGCGTTAATAATTTCATTCACAGCATAAATTACTATGAAAGCCTTAAATAACTGATATGACACTGTGGTTCCTCAAACCTGCCTTGGGTGTCAGTAGGATTTGCTGTAACTATGCTGCATGCAATAGGACGTTGGTTTGAATATTTGCATTTAAACCTCTACTCTCATAAAAATTAAGCAAGTTACGTTGACTTCCAAATGAAACAAAATATAACAACTTCCTGTGAAGAATGTGCGAGCAGTGAAATGGTGTTAGCTTTCCAAGGCATCCCAAAATGCAGTTATGCATCATGCTACAAAAGAAATCGACTGGAGCTGCTTTCATCAACTGAATTCCCCGAGATTGGGGCTTCCTGATTTGTCATTACCTCTGTTTTTTTTTCATTTTTAGAAGTCGTTCTAGAAAAGGTGCTTGCGACGCACCACAGCATACAAGTTACGTGTCGGTATTGCGGTTGTTCAGTGATTTCCAGCGGTTCGCCGCAATTTGAGCGTTGTAATTCAAGCTTACTGCCGCTGTCGTGCAACGCATTGAACGTTGAGGAGCCAACCTCGAGCATAACACACTTGTCTACGCGTTTGCATGCAAACGCGAGGCGCGAAATAAAAAACGAAGCCGTTCCGCTCAATGTGAAAGCTCTCGGAAGTGCAGAGAGTGATTCACCATAATGGGCTGTAAAGCCGTTACCCGCTCACTGATACCACCCATGCAATTCAATTTCCCGCATTCGAGTGCTCGCGTGCCCCCTACCTGAAACTGTGCCAGCGGGAGTTCTGTTCTCTTTGTGCTTTAATCCCAGCACGTGCCGGCGTTGCACTGCCCCATTTTGAGTTTACCATCGTAAAACCAACCAACGGGCGTCTTAACTAAAAAATGCGGACGCTGCCGGTTAATTACGTACATGTTTCCTCAAATGTGCCTATAGTTTTCTTGCGCTAAACAACGGGAAGATGCATGCAAGCGCCAGCGTTTCACGAGTTTCGAACGCTTTAACTATATAAACCGCTTGGCTTCGAAGCCTCTGGGTACGCCGCGAACAACAGCGTTACCCCGGACGCCGCCTTGGTGCTCTATATACTTGGTCGAGCGACGAGCTAGGACGACAATCGAGCGACTAAAGTGCTCTGCACTTAAAACGACGCGCGCCCACAACGTTCATTCGCCCGCAACAACTCAGCGTAGCATCCACACTAGCAGCGCGACGCTCTCACCACCTATAGGTCGATCTCGCGGCGAATATAGAGAAACTGCTGCGGTTTGGGTAAAGCCAGCCGGTAAAACCGGACCTAAAATCTTTACAAAAAATAGAGCAGCATATTGGGAGTGCAACAGAAGGTACTCAGGCAATGCAGACGTTAGTAACCTGTTGGTCCCAACTCAAAGCAAAAAAAAAAGTCTATGGCTCAAATCGAGAGTTATAGATTACATTTTATACATATCAGCAGACTACGTCGATGTAAAATAGCGCAATATTCTGGCGCCTAATTGAAATTGAGCGTTTAGGCAATGACATAAAAGAGAAGATCTCCGAAATTTATCGTAACAGCGATGTGCAGTTTTTTAGGCGGGAATCCCCAGCGACCATTAAGCAAATATTTTAAGTGCAGCCTTAAAGGAAAGTTGCCCTTTATTATAATAAGTGTACGCTAGCATGCGCATAAGCCTTATTGGAGTAATAATCGCATCCATCAAGTTCACTTTTATTTCTGGTTTGGTAACCTAGGTCTTTGACAGGCTAACCTCAACAGTTTAATTAAATACCACTTTCTCTCTATCTGTCGTTCTCTCTCCTCTGGCTCCATTATATCCACCGCCGTTTTTACTGTGAACGGCAAGACTGGGCGGAAAGCTAGAGGGCAGAAAACTAGGGTTTGTCTACGCCACATCGGCAACGGTCAGGATGTAAAAAAAAGCACATGGGAACTTATATCCGAAGATATCAGTACCACTTGCAGATAACACACAGTGTGCAAAGGTTCACGGACGAGTTCCGCGAGAAGACTAGCTATCTAAGAAAACATTCTAGCGCATAAGGTTTGAGTATGGTGGCTTTGAACAATGACACTTCCGACAATGCAGTATTAGTATTAAAAAGGCAGAATACCATAGGTAAATAAGGTCAAATATCTGGGCTTGTGAATGAACGAAGGAAAGCCGAAAAACGCTCGCAGAGCAGTCAAAAATGAAAGAAAAAGCGCTGCATTTATAAGAAAACACACAGCCCTATAGGGATACAACAAACACAGAGTAGTGAGAGGAAACTTCTACGAGCACCGTCTTTTTCAAACGCAGTACTGCGCGTCAAATGAGAGATTCAATCAGGGCAAAAAGCAGACCAATGGCAGTAGGTCAATTTTTATCAGAAGTCACACAGTAAAACAACCACTCTGTCTGTTCGGGGGCACAAGAGATGGGTCTTCATTGACGTCAGTTGAGCGAAAAGCAATAAGAATGTAATTAAACGCATTTTGCCTGGAAAGAAATCGGCTGGATATTTGGGCTAGGTGAAAGGATCCACAGGTGCAACCGAGACAACTGCAGCGCACAGCTAACCTGGCAATTTACAGCACCATTGCAGTGAAACGCCTGATTGTTGCTTTTATTTCTGGCCGGCTCGCTCACCCTTGTGGAAAAGATAGTTTGTTAAACCCCAGCCAGACATATAAAATAAGAAGCCGTGGGCGGGTTAGACGTTCCTTACAAACGAAGACGTGCCGTAGGGGCTGTTTCGGAGAACGAACGCCACACTCTTCGCGAACAAACTTCTGAATTTGTTACTTTGATGACTTGAAGCAGTTCCAGACGGCGAAGGATGACGACGCCCTGCTGTGGCTCTTTCTAGCCTTGTAAATACTGCGGCATTTGCACGTCTGCACTGTGTACTTTGCAAGCCTGGCAGCGTTTCGAGGAAGATGGGGGCAGAAAATACATGGAAGGGAAGTAATCTCAGTCCCGGCGGCCTGGTCGCGTCTCGCGTCTGGAGCCGAGCTGACACCGCGATCTCCGTCGCCTGTCGACGAATTCGGGAGTCTTAGGTGGCAGCTTGAAAGCTTTCGTACACTGTGAATGCTAGACAGGGATTTTCACCACTTTTTGTAACACTCTGCCTCTCTCTATTTTCCGATAGATTTTTGTGCTTCGGTGTCTCTGTTGATCCGCTTTCAACTTACGCTCTCTGGTATTGCAATGATAAACTAAATTATTATCACGACAAGTAAAATGAGGGTAGAAATCAGAAGAGATAGCTGCAAGTGATGCGTAAAGATACGTTTATTTCTAACTTTTCTGGTTCCAGCCCGTAACCTTCAGCGTAAGTACAGCAGCAAACGTAGAGTGCCGTTATACATGCATTTTGACGTCTCCCCTGCACGAATCAAAGAAAATAATTATATTCAAGTTCAATAAAACTATTTTGTTATCTATGTCGCTTTGCTTGTGTGCATGCGGCGTCGTAATCTCTCAGAAAACTGGGCAATTACTAAGGGTGTACTGATTTGCTTGAAAGTTGGGTCAACAAATCTGTACGGACAGGGAGGTCTTCTTCGTCGTAAAAGTTTCATGAGATGGTTATGCATCGATTTCTCGTTCGTGTGCGTGCACTGTTCGGCTGCATTTACTGATTTCCCTGGGGCTCCTGTCACGGCATGGTTCTGCCGGCTTGGGCATATGTTTTAAAATAGCTCACACAAACGATGGCCAATTCGACAGAAAAAGGCAGCACCAGGCCCCGCATCCCAAACCGCAATATTTGATTGCTACTTAGTTTGTGTTCGTAAAGCGGAGGAAAAAGAAGCAGAACTGAGGTTGGACTAAAAGTTCACTGCACGCATTTTGGGTGGCAGTGCGTTTACCTGGAGACGCACGAAAAAAATGGGACCAGTCGATATGTATCTGGAAAATGAGCGGGGACGATAAGCAATGGGCGTGAACAGAACGGGCGTGAACAGAACGGGCGATGTTTAGAACTATGCCAGGACAATCAACCAACCGGGCGTTCTCATTATGAAACAGACTACTATTTTTGTTCTATGAATAGAGAATTGCGTGTCGATTCGGTTGCGTGACACGACCGAACGGCTCCAAGCGTTGGCACGACATTCGTGCTCAATTGAGGTGATTTCATGTTCATGCTGCTGTGCCTGGACATGTCATAGAAAAACGCGCAGCGCGACAGCGAATTAGCGACCGAACGGAGATAAAAGGCCCTGGGGCGGTATTCTCGTGTTTTGTCCGTTTTATGTCCGATTCAAAAGTGTCCGTTTTGAGCAAGCCCTGAATGGCTAAAAGCGAAGACCCGGATGTCACGCCATGCTATGGCGTCACATGCTATGGCGTCCCATACCATGGCGTCACAGCCAAGCTATGGGGCGCGGCTTCTCGGAGCAGACTATTTTTTAAATGCAGAGCATTTCTTTAACTCACGATGTCACCCGTTCTAGGCGTCCGTAGTAGTCCGCACCCCTCCCCCTACTCTATATAAAAATAATACTTACCCGGCGCCTGGTTCGATCCCACGACCCTGAAGGGCGGAACGCAAGGTACATGGTGCTACCCACTTGCGCCACAAAGCCGACACAGAATGGAAGGCTACGAACGCGCCTTATATCCTTGACTCATTCAAACTACGTCAAGAAGCTGCTGATACAACGCATTCACTACCTGTGGGCGGAAACGCGAGGTACATGGTGCTCTTCCCACTGCGCCACAAAACCACACAGAATGAAAGGCTACGAACGCTGCATTATATCCTTGACTCATTCAAACTACGTCAAGAAGCTGCTGATACAACGCATTCACTACTCACCAACTCCCCAAACACTAAACGTTAACGCAATAGACCCACCCCCTATGCGACGCATTTACTTCGAGTCCCCCTCGCGGGGAGATGGGCCCAATTTTTTTGTCGCCTTGTTGTTGGTTCGCTGGCGGAACAATACAAACACATAAAAAGATAGTTTAAAATAGGTTTAGTCGTTTACTAAGGGTTTACAAGAACAGTTGCGCGAAAGTCAACCGAAAGCCCGTCTACAACTGGAAGTACGTCACAATGAAACGGACGCAAAACGGACCTCTTCAAAACGGACAAACACGAGATTACCCCTCCTGGTGGAAAAGTACGCGAGATTACTAGCTTAATCAAGCTTGACAAAAAAGAACTAACAGTAGCGCAGCTTCTTGCAGAACCACGCGAAAGTGAACCATCAGATTTCAAAACAGCACGCTGACCGTGCATATAACGCAAGCACAGTTCATTGTACGTGTTGTGATTAAGAAGGTCGGCTGTATTTTTGCGACATTTTGCGGGCCTTATAAGCTCGGTCACGTTGGATACTTCTTAACCATATATGTCCAGGCCTTTGTGGTGTCATCTCTACAGAGCATTTTGCGTTATTTTGCGGTTGTCGGGGCAACCTGACAACGGCCTCTTCATGTTGTGTTTGTCGGCAGCCCAATGGAATGGGACTGCGGATCCAGTAGAGGTTAAGACTAAGATACGCTTCTATACCTGCATATGGAATTAAAAGGAAATAAATTGCAACCAATTCCAATTACTCAAAATCCAACGGTAATGAATTGGACACGCCTATTCCGCAGCACTGGTTGCTTGTCTTGTTCACCTATGAATTCAGACAATAAAAAATGCAACTATAGGTGATGTTTGTATTTTGGAAAGTCGTTTTAAATTCTACTTATGGCCTGGTACAGTCGACAGGAAGCTGGTTCAGTTCGAACAGTAGGAACGACATATTATGACGAGAGAAAATACAAAAAATCAACCTAATTTCTTAAGAGAAAGATGCTTAAAACCCGAAGCTTTCTGCCATGCAACCTGAATCACACTCCAAAATCCAAATTGCATCCATGGTGTCGGATGGCGCACACTCGAATAGACGTCGGCTTTATTGTGCGAAGGCACCTGGTTCGATTCCGACCAGGGGGATCGTTTTTTTCTTGAGGTGCTTGATCTGCCTTCGCTTATCATCAGCATCGTTTTGTGAAACCCAATGCGTAAAGATGGCTTCGCACAGTGCATTTTGCCGCGACGTCGAACGCCACGGTGACGCGTAGAAAGCTTCGCTTTAAAACAAATTGAGCATGACCAAACAATTGCGCTGTACATGTCCACATCAGCTGCTGTGTTTGTTTATTGAAACTGGAGCTTGCTTTATTGTTTGCTTGATCGAAAATGTTGAATAATTACAATTCATTTCTTCACTACATCCGCCTGTTTAGGCCGTTTGTTTAGCCTTGGTCTACGCCCCTTGGTGGGTATGATTTGCTGGGTACTTTTCGTGAACTCACCCTAAGTTCGCGTTCTTACGCACGTCAAAACAAAAATTTGCCCTTCTTTCTCCTTAGCAAAGCTGTGTGAATGTGTAAGCTGTAGCATCCTTCGGATTGTAGGTGGTTCACCGTGAAGCACTACTTACTTTATAAAATACTTAAGTTTGTAACTCTAAAAAAATTATGCTCGGGCACAACTTTCTGTGACAATGCAGTAAAGGCGGCAGAGCCGAACCACGCTGTTTCACTGAGCAGCTTGAAGTAGATCAAAAGAATAATTGGCTGGGTGCCACCTGAGCAATTAAAAATGTGTAGTATTTTTATTTTTAGTCCTTTGATGGACAATGGACCTGAATGATTTTCCGGAATATGTAAAATATAGAGTATTTGTGTTTTATACTTCAGGATTTTTTTATTTACGGGTTTCGGCACTTGCGTCGCACAGCTTCTTTTCAGGAACAAAACAAAACAAAAAAGTAGGAGTCCACGTTAGACAGCTAGCTTCTTTGCCCATACGATGGCTCGCCACTTCATTCGCGCATAGGATTTTCAAGAAACTTGAGGAAAAGAACTGCCAAAACAAACAAAGCAAGTTCTCTGCAACGTGTGCGCCCAAGTGAGACTGACACATCCGCGACGCTCCGTCGTTTCCGCTTTTCGGTCGGTTTAGCCAGCTTGTCGGCGTAAGCGAGCACACTCTCGCACGACTTAAGACAGATTCAGAGTGGTACCCTCATGTCTCCAAAGCGTAAAACGGCTTCGTTTAGCGTCTGCAAGACAACCTAAAGTTACCTGAAAGACAATGCGCAGTGGTACGATAGTTTTCACCCTTCAATACACTCAACGCGGTACAAATGGTGGTGGTGGTGGTGGTGATGTTTATTGACAGGTGGACCTAGCCTTGCGTGGTATGCCGGCAATTGCTCACCCGATCAGCACCTTTTACCGCTATGCGCGGGAATTTACCATGATTAAACCGCTATGCACGGAATTCACCGCGGGAATTCACCATGCGCGGGAATTCACCGCAGGAATTCACCTTGTGACCCTTACAAATTGCAGGATCAAACGAAGATGTCCCTCCTCGTGACCCAATGGCCTTCCGGGAAAATTAAATTGTTCAAAAAGGCATGCGAAGCGGCTGTCCTTCGCAGTTCTTTAACAAAGCTAACCGCTCCTCCGCATGCTCTCGGAAGTCCATAATAAAATGACCGATGTCGCCGGTAGCACCACACGTTCCGCACAGAGGTGAAGAGATAATGTTCAGCTTATGAAGCCACGCCGGTGTCCGAGCTAAGGTGGTCCGGCTGCGGAAGCAGTAAGGTTGCCTCTGTCGTCTTCATTCCTTTGGTAACACCAGGTCGATGTTGTGGTCGCCAAAGAGAGCGGAAATGATCTTGTATGGTTGTTTTTAAAATGCGCCGTTCATCTGGGGCCACCTTCAGAAGACGAGGTGCACGATGTCGCTTCACGAGCCAACTGGTCCGCAGCTTCGTTTCCAAGCACTCCTACGTGGGAAGGGACCCACTGGAAGCGAGGGATTCGACTTCGCGCCCGTATTGTGTGCGCGCTGCGCTTTCTGTATACCACACCCGCGATATGTGAGCACGCAAGACATTTCCGTGATGCTGCCCACCTTTTATCTCTAGAAGAATTTACATACCAGTGCGTGCTCCTCAAAACTGCAGTTATAATAAGTTCCACGTCGTTTCTGAACGGTTCAGGGTTGGATGGTATCGTCTGCGGCTTAATTATTAAGTTGGGCTAATTTTTCCCGTCAGAAGCGTTGGCTTGTGCTTGAAACAAATGAAGCGTAGCGAAGAAGACGCCAATATGCCTGCATGCTCGGTGATCGTGATTCAGCGCACTCAACCACGGAACTCACGCGAAGAAACTAAACTGTGTAGGAAATGCGTATCTGTTACACCCGAAACTTAAGAACGGGTTATCGAGCAACTACTTTGGCGCAGTAACACAAAACAGTTAGCTCCCCCCCGCCCGCAGATTTCTCTCCATTTCCACCGAAATTTGTCCCCAAGTATAGGTTTTATGGGAGGTGAGAGAGTGCGCGATTGATTGATTAATTTGCGTGTATTGGAGGAGGTCATAGGACCCTGAAGAGGAGGGGAAGAGTGGGAAAGGGGAAGAGGTATGCAAATAAATGTTAGCGATATAAAACTTTGTCTGAAGTGACCCATGTCCGGGCTGCCGAAAAGTGGGGTTCTAGTGGGCCTTGAATGCTCTTAAAAATGTTGTAAGGAAGAAAAGTAGGTACTCACGTACTTTAGATAAATCGACGGTCCAGTTGAAACCGCATTGACGACTCTATACCAGCGCCTGCGTTGTCGCATATTTGGAGTAGCACTCACTGTCGAGAGTCCGGAAAAGCTTACAAATTCCAATTCAGTCTACGCGCTTAAGACCGCTCAAGGCAGCCAATATGTTAACATTGAATGAAAAGTCTTTGCAAATTTTCGGTGATGCAGTTTCCACAGAAAACTGGAGATACATCGGAAAGAAAGAAGAAAGAAAGAAAGAATGAAGAAGAAAGAAGGAAGGAAGAAGAAAGAAAGGAAGAACGAAGAAAAATAAAGACGTAAATAAAGAAAGAAAGCAAGGAAGAAATAAGCATAGAAAGAAAGAAGGAAATAAAGAAATAAAAAACAAAGGGAAGGAAAGAATGCACAAATAGCGAAGAACAGAATAATTTCTGTGTCGCTTACTGAAGGTGGTCTCACTGTGGGTATGATTTAAGCCGGCTTTCGTTACTCTTTTCCTGTTTAACATCCAAAACGGGAGTAAAAAAAGACAGAAAGCTGAAAAGTAAAAAGTAGGGGGCCTGCTACACGGCAGGTCATAAAATAACGCGCCATTTCCAAACTACTTTGTCTGCAGAATGGCAGTCGGAAAGTTCACATGAAGTAAGTCAAGGCAGGGTCGTACATCTGTATGTACGTGGTAAGCGACTCTTCCCTGTATCCCGTTCGCGATGTACCCTGCACTGATGGACAAGCGTTCTTTCGTGTCAGCAGGTGTATCAGTGTATCAAAAACAAAAAAAACAAAAACGTGTGCGGAAATTCTCGGTCCTGTTTCCTTTTCCGGAGCAAAAAAGCGCGTAGATCGATGCACTCTGGCTTCAACGCACTGAGCTACGCGGAAGAGCCTCGCACCGTGCCGGTTACAACACCGGCGAGCACTTACGCAAGCGTTACATTAATACTGACGCGTCTAGGCTTACGGGCCTACTGATACAACGCGTGGGGCTGAAGTGCGAGGCAGCGGCTACTGGGAGGTGCTTGCCAATTCTCTTTCGAAATATCGAAAAAAAAATGTAACGCATGCTTGAAAATCAGTTGAAGGGAAGAAGGAAAAAAAGGAGACCCTTAAAGAAGGTCGGGTTAAAAAGTAGGGCAGAACAGCTGCACCAGATAAAGGTGGATGAAGTAGACGAGAATGTTGAAGATCAATGCGGAGGGCCAATAAAGCATGACGGGAGGCGACGGGAGGACGATGTGAACCGTTTACTTAATAAATGGATGCATGCCCACTAAATGTGAAAGCTGTTGAAAGTTCGGAGCAGTGATTCGCCAGGTTCGCCAGTGATTCGCCAGTGGCTTTTTGCTGTGACTACCTTGCGTTTATCTGCGTGACGAAGCTGGGGATTTTCCTCTCTTTTTGGACGCTTGGCTTCCGGTTCACGTTCTCGCACCGACGAATCGGCCCTCCCGCGTCGCTGTATATTCCGAACAAGCGCCATCCATCGCGAAAGACCGGCTGTTTGTTCGTAAGGTCTACTCCCAGAGGCTGTCGCGCCCTCTCTTGACTAGTTTCGGTATCAAGATTGGTGCGGCGCTGCCGTCTCTTGAGTAGTTTTGGTATCAGCCTGCGTGCGTAACTCTCCATGACACTGGACGGGCGACATCCCATGCATCTAAGGTGCTCCGATCAGAAAAAAGGGGGTCAGCAGAAAGAGTCCTCGAGGAACAGAAGGTCGTGGTGATTTTTCTAGGTGTGCGAACACATGGTTGCGTCTGACTCAAAGTGAGTGGGAATTTTTTAACTCCTAAGTTGTGGCTTGCGGCTTGTGATAGGTTCTGGTTATTGTCGACAGCACTGAAGATTTTAACGGGCAACGGTTGTACAAGCCTCAAGTTTGGTGTTACAAGAAAAAATTCAGGGAAGCTTGAACTGAAGCTTAAGACTTACAGGGCGAAGCTGTTGTACGTCAGCATTGCCGGACACATAATTAGGTTTCAGTATCATCGCTTATTTGTATAGTTGTGGTGCTAGGGGTCGTCGTAGTATGCATTGAACAGGTCGTTGTATTACTCGCGGCGAAGGGTGGATGCGAAGTCATTCTCAGCATTGTAGACTTCCACCAGCTCAACTGGCAAAGCTTTCACTAACTCGCACATAGTGAACCTCCGGGATTTCTTTATGCGTGAGCACTGAAGGACACATCACCATGCATTTGTACAAATTTGAACTGGTTTTGAAATTGTTTATTAGCATGTTCCGTCATTGCTTTGCACTGTGCTAGTAGTAGTCATCGTCATATGCATCGATATCATCGGTGTTCTTTGTACCAAGCATTGCATGCCCGGTAAGCACTTGACTACAGCATTGGAGTTTGTTTTTTGCTAAAGCCATGCTGAGGCTGGGACTCGGCGGTCGCCGCGAGGCACGCGCTCACAATCGCTCGGCGATTTCTCGCTCACCGTGGTTTTGCTACTTTTTTTTGTGCTAAAGCCACTGTGCGTTCCAGAACGCTCTGCGGTCGCCGCGAGCACGCGCTCAGTAGCGCTACCGCATTTCTGGTATTCCTGCAACACACCCGCGCTTAGGTTTGTACAACAGTCACAGTTAAAAATACCACTTGAGCGCGGGCCTCGCGCGACGGTCGAGTCCCGGCTGTCGCAGTGGCTTTAGCAAAAAAAAAAAAAAAAACCTCCAGCGCTGTGTCAAGGCGCTACCGTGCATGTAATGCTTGGCATGAGGAACACGACGATATCATGCATGTGATGGTGACTACTACTAGCACAGTTCGAACAACGGCCTAACTTGTATATAAACAATTTCAAACGTGTCCAAAAGCTTGGTGATGTGTCCTTCTGTGCTGACGTATAAAGAAATCCTGAAGCTTCTCTATGGTTCAAGCCTTGCGCGACTTAGTGCCAGCTTCGCCAGTTGAGCTGATGGAAGTCTACAATGCGGAGGATGACTTTGCATCCACCACTCGCCGCGAAGCAGACGACCACCTCTTCGATGCATATCACGACGATTACTAGCACTGAAACTGTGAAAATAAACAATGATACTAAACTTGAATATGTGTACGGTGATTCCTGCCTACAACAGCTTCGACAGTCAAGCTTTGCGCTGAGTGCAAGCTTACCTGAATTTTTTATAGGTCTGTTTGCTCATTAGGAGAACATACTTGTTTGTATCGCGGGACTTGGACCGATTGTTTGTGCGAACGTTTCCCGAAACAGGCTTCAAAAATATTCAGCGATACCGACCGTTCCCGGTGTGGTAGCATCGGGCACAAAACAGAAAAGCTGGAGCACAAAAACTGGTGCTCTCGCCATAAAAGGAACTCATAAAATGTGCCAAAATTCAGGAAAGCACCTAAGTATTTGGAAGGTGTACAATAATCGCGGGTTGTTGCAATTATATTATAGACGTCTTATGTACGTACATGCGCCTGTCTCGGCCCACTTTTGGCCGGGCTCTAAACTATCGTAGTTAAGCTAACCAATGACGTTACCTTAATGCAATGGCGATAGCAGTGACGATTGCGTGAATCACTATTTTTTACGGCAGTAGCTTGCAGAATGTCTGCTGCCTCCGTAGTCTGAGGGGGCTAAGAATGCCGGTTAGAAAGCCGACCTCTACAATCAGTGCAAAGACCAATAATACAAACATGTCACATGGTGGGTCACCAGGTTGTGCGACTGGTGAAAAGTCGCATTGAAGAGAATGAGAAATTCCTGTGCTCTGCGACGTATCCCGAAAAACGCTGCCACGAAATAGCATATACCACGAATAGTTATTGAGTTTTTGCGGGCGTGAGCATGCAAGAGCGAATGTTTACAGAACATGGCTAAAAATATACAGCGATCTGTTATCCACGTTTTTAGCTGGACTGTAAGGGCTGGAAGGTTAAGGTTACTCCAAGGTGGATGCAAATCTCACTCGCTTTATGAAGGACGTCGTGGCAGAGTTACCAGATGTACAGAATTTATTCAGAGGCGCAGGACAAAAAGCAGAAAAAGGACCTCCGAAATATATTAGCGCGAAACTCTAAAAAAAGAAACGAGCCTGTAATAACAGGATAGTGTCTAAGTGTCTATTTCTTTTAGAAAACCCCAACTTGATCTGAACCCTTAGAAGCTATCGATAACTCAATTATCTCGGGGAAGCAACAAAGGTGGACGTGACAACAATGGAGCACTCGGGGGCATCTCAGAAAAAAAAAACTACGCCTCAAAACAAGGTGCAAAACAAAAGAATGTGAACAATCCTTAAGCCTGCTCGCTCCACCGAGAGAACAAGGGTTATCACGCCCAGCAAGCCTGCGACGCGGACTCCGAAGGAACGTACAAATCCAAATCCAAAGTCCCCTAAAAAGACATAAACGACGAGGCATTTGCAAGACATAAAAGAGACGGTTAGCGTGAAACCCATTGCACATACGTGCTGTAGTAAAAATGGCAAGCTGCCTACCTCGCCGAACTCGTGATTGGCGTCCTCCCCGGGCCATGCGGACCATGCTGTTCCCCACCGTGCCTTTCGATTGCTGGCTTCCTTAAACGACACTCTAACTGCCTTCGCCCTCGCAAGGGTTTGTTGGCCTTTCTTAGAGGACTAGAGATATCTTATCCTTGCCTAGGTCCCCATGCAAGGATATAAAATACGAGTGGTCTACCGATCCGGCTGCAAGCATACCGACGTCCTTTCTCATTTTCTTGTGGAATACGAGGCCAACTGCTTTAATTCGGGATGCCGCACTGTAATCCCCTTTATAATAACCAACGCGCATGCTAAGTTTCGATAGGATCCACGAGTAACCTCCGCTATAAAATTTCTGCCTCGACCATTATTAGCATCCCGCTCACTGAGCCCTCGATCTTTCATGAATGATTGTGGGGTTCAACGCACGAAACTACACAGGTTATGAGGCGCGCCGGAGTAGATGGCTCCCGATTAACTTGGACAATCTGGATGTTTACGTGCGCCGTAATCTCGAGCACACGGGCGTTTTTGCTTTTCGCCTCCATCAGAAAAGCGGCCGCCGTGACCGGAATCGAACCCGCGACCTTGGGCGCAGCAGCACAACGCCATAGCCACTAAGCCACCGCGACGGGTCCTCGATCTTTCTATTTCACCGTTTTCCACCTCCGGAAACGTAGTTCTGGCGCTAAAGGAGCTGGTTCCCTAGATCTTTCTATTTCACTGTTCGGAACCAGCTCCTCTAGCGCCAAAACTACTTTTCCGAAGGTGGCAAACAATACCACTCATAATTTACGCGCGCGTAGCTTCTCTTTGTGCTACGGCGACACACAGTGTGCTCAGACGTCGTCCGCATCCTCCTCCACCTCATCATCATCATCGTAATCCCAATCTTCACTATAATCGTCGTAATCATCACCACCACCACCACATTCATCGTCACCATGATCATGATGAGTACCATAATCATTATTAGTTTTAGTCAACTGCAGGGGACTGACTGACTGAACAAACTTTATTGAGGAATAGGAAAAGGAGGGAATGGGGTAAGGGATAGAGTGGAGTGGATTTCATGGGTGGAACCCTAGGTCCAGGGCCCCAGTGGCTAGTGCGCCTGTCTTCGCTCTCTCCAGCAGGTTGTGTTATTCCTGTAGAGAAGAGCTTGCCAGGGCCGCCTCCCATCTATCCAGTGTAGTAGGCTGCGTTGAGGAGTTGCTGGTGCCTGTTCTCCATATGATTGGGTAGGACCATGTGGCGCGGAACAGCGTGGCTGGCTCGCCGCATTTCTTGCAGTTTTCGGAAGGCCTGTCTCACTGACCTCTATATTTAAATCCACCACATGCGTCCCTGTCGATATAACTGCCGCAAGATGGACAGTCATGTACAAATGAAATGCGATCACGAAAATATGAACCACAACAAACAAATGACCTGATTTAGGGCCATGTAAGTGAAATTGACGGGTGGTGTATTTATAGTAACAAGTTGGGAACTGTGTCTTCCCAAATGTTCCACTACCGCGCCAGTATTGCACCAACAGTATATTTGAATTTTCCGCGCTATTAGTCATATTTCTGCGTTGGCATTTCATTTGTCCATCACTGTTCACCTCCGTGACAAAACACAAAACTTCAAAACAAAGTAAACACCCTCCGCCACCTCCAGCTGGCGCACTGCAGCCTTTGCCGTGTCACGGGCGCCCTTTCCATCGAGTCAGCAGCGACCTCTACGGGCCACTTGCTTGCCGTATACAATTGGATTATCCCTAAGGCAGGGTAACCTTGCGAGCTACGCCGAAGCATTTGCGTTGTCAGCTGCCAGGTCCCGAAATGTGGTAATGTTCCTTCCTTCGTCCTTGTCTTCCTGTCTGCCTTGATGCGTCACGGGAATTGCTGATCGTCAAAGGCCGTGTCATTATGTACGGATCGCTCTTGGCAGAACGCCTCGCAAATCGACTAAGCTGTAGGGACATTTACTGACAGGGGGATGGTCACGTTGTCCAGCTATAATTAGGTCTGCTCTAGCTCTGCAGACTCACTCTATTGTTCGGTACCGTGCACACGCGATCTGTATAGCGCATGAAACATGACCATCCGGAAGACCTCCCCGCCATTCGGGGATCTTCTCGTTCGCTACATTCACAAACGTAGGCAACATAAACATTGCGTCCGCGTGCGGGTGTTTACATTCGTCGCTACAATAAATATACACAGGGCATAAAGAGAGAGATAAGGGAGGGGAAGATGACTTGTGATTTGATCCGGAAACCGGTGCGGATTATGCCATCTCTTCCTGATTATTATGTTTCGCGACAGTCTACTTATATGTTTTACATGTAACGTTTGGAGGCCAATGTCCTTAAATGCAGAGACATGTTTCTAAAGTCTAGCGAAAGAATTCGAAGTGTTTTTTTAGACTGGGCGATCACATTAAGCTCCTGAGTTCAAAATTTTCGGGATGCCGCGGCCCTATTTACCTCTCTCGTCAGCATAAGTTCTTTGCCAAGAGCTATTCGAGGGATTCAATTTTGATGTTCCACAAATGTGGAGGCAATGAAATAGTAATACCACGACGTAAACAAGCGGGAAATAGATGTTCTCTGAATTGCATCACGTAAGCCGTGAAACCTTGTTCAAGCACGAAGGTTCAAGCACCTTGTTCAAGCCCGTGAGAACCACAACAATTGCAAATTGGCGGTGAGCGCGACCACGGGTGGCGCGCGAAGCGCCCCTCCGTTACGTCGGATTACGGAATCTCGCATTTGTCGTCTGCGTCACTCGGGATGGCTCTCCCTGCTGCTTCTTTGCGCTCGGTTGACGTTTGATGCTTCTCTGCGCCAGCTTTTGCGTGTGCGTAACATTTTATTATAACAAAAGACTTAAAATCGCATGCACTATCTCAAGGCGTGATGTAATGTACGGTTTTTGACACCGCTCCGGAAGAATCATTGCCGGCGTCGCACCGTTCCTTGCGAAGCCGATCCTGTGCGGAGCGCGAAGAGTCGGAGCTAGGTGTCAGCTTCTGTATCCAGCAATCTTTCTAACAAAGGGAAAATGCAGCTGCTAATAACCGACAACCGTGAAAATGCAAGACGAAAACAAATTCCTGGCCTTCGGGGTTGGCGGCCTTGATAGAAGGCGTTACGATTCTAGGTACTCGTATGCAGTGATATTGTAAAGCAGTTTTGGTAACCTTTCCGAACATTCGAAAGTAATGTATCGTATCACTTTACGTTGTCATGTCATCAGAGTATGCCGACATGCACTATGCGGGGCGAAACATGTAGGTTGAGTTCCAAGTAGATGCATAGGCGTCTGCTGGTTTCATACCAGGCTTACAACCACTATGGAGGCTTATTGAACAAAACGTAATTGAGCACGATTCCAATAACGTTCTCGGTTCAAGCTCAGAGGCTGTGCTCATATACTGGGCATCGCTCCATGACCGCTTTATTCACAAAGCAATCGTGGTTTCCCTCATCTGATATTTGTAGGTGTAAACCAAATCATAGAGACACAAGAATGACAATTTTTTATTACTGCTTCTCTGTTCTTATAAAAAGTCAGCAAGGAGAGAAAAAAGTCAGTACGGATAGGGGGTAGTGCTAGCCGCTTTCCATCGTTTCTCTAGGTGCGCCGCCACAACATGTTTCTTAAGCGCGCTCGTTTTCACTTCATTTAAAAGTGACCTTACACACACACACACACACGCACGCGCGCATGCACATGCACACGCACATGCACACGCACGCACACGCACGCACACGCACGCACGCACACACACATACACGCATGCACGCACGCACGCACACGCATGCACGCACGCACGCGCGCACACACGCACACACACACACACACGCACGCACACACACACGCACGCACGCACGCACACGCACGCACGCACGCACGCACACACACGCACACGCACACGCACACACACACACACACCACGCGCGCACACGCAAATGAACGCGTACGCGCGCGCGCGCACGCACGCACGCCCACGCACGTGCGCGCACAGAGAAAGACACACGCACGCACGCACGCACGCACGCACGCTAATCACGTATACTTTCTAAATAGAGTAGCAGTATAATTGTTGAGATCTGTAGGGCTATTTGCGGTACATTTCCAACGACTATATCTGCCTCATTATTCAGATATGCGCTTTACTAATGGTGTACTCAGGATAGAAAGAGTAATTTTGTTCAATTCATGCAGCGTCATCCCGGGTAGGCCAGGATTTGTTCTTCAGGCCAGAAGTGGTTGGAAAACGATAAAGAGCTGCTAGAACATATTTATCGGTTTCTATATTTGTCATACTGGAAACCGGCACGTATACCATTTATTGCGTTTGTTAGCTAGTATTTGAAACCTTCAACACCGTAACCATGTCATAACCGTTCGAGCTGAGTGAGTTCGTTATGATAACGATTGGATACAAATTCGGGGCACTGAAGCCGCCTTCGAGTACTCTTGACAACGTCGTCTGCGCCGTTTCGCGGTGGCTTAGCGCAAGCCGCCTCATTATATTTGCATGTGAATATACAGCGCACGCAGCGGATATGCACCTTGTTGCACGCAGTCAAAATGAAAGGCAATTTGAGAAGCGAATGTACGCCACACAGCCTGAATAAAACGTACACATGAACTTTGAGGGCGTCTCAATTATCCTAATACCTCAAAAACGGCTCCTGTGATGATGCAGAATAATTAAAGCGTAGGGCACAGAAAAAAGGTTCGCCTGATGCAAGTTACCAACTAAAAAAATATAAGGCAGCCACCTGGTTTCCTGCTCGCGATGCGAGTGTAGGGGCCCGCTGCTTCGTGCGTAGCATTGCAGACTAATGAGTCTTCATAAGAGCATCTCAAAAAACATTAAGGGAACCCTACGCATTTTGAATACGTATCGAGGAGCTCTGTGCACTGAACCTCGCAAATAAGCTAGAAAGGACGAGTTACACACGATCTTCTGACAGATGCAATTAAGAAAGTTGTTCTGTCTCTCCTCATATGTTGCAAACTTGTGCAGGATACAGCTTGGTGTCAGAGATACAGCTTCAGCTTCAGCTTGGCGTCGGGATACAGCTTCAGAGGTTTTGGAAGCTGGCAAAATATTTGAATTACTGGAAAAACGAGTGTTAATGCGCTGAAAACGGGTGATTTCTAGCACAGGCGCTGCCGCTCCTCACAAGCGAAGTGTAGCAGACGACAGCGGCGCGTGTCCGTAAGCTGACGTCAGGAATCAGGGGGCGCCACTCAAACATCTCACCGCCAATAACAACACCGGTGTCTATGCGGATAGCGGATATTTCTTTTCTTCTGTGAAGTTGACTTTCCAAGTTGCGCGTGCAGACCCTTTCTCAGTGTAAAATATTGCAGTGTCAAACATGTCTCAAGGATTCACACGCGGCGCTCGTTAAGTAATAAAACTGATTCTGATAAATGTCGTTGCTATAACATAACGGCGGAAACAGTGAAATGAACGGTACCAGAAAGAACAGCATGACGATGCGCTGGTGTTGTTGTCCTGGGAATCGTCTTGTTGTCCTTGCTTGTCGCGTCTGTTGTGCTGTTTCCGCAGTTTTTTTTCAAAGTGTACGGATCCGATAAAATTTCTTTGTTAAAGTAGCTTACTTTCCCGCAAGACATTTTTTCGTAGCGAAACGGTGAAATTTGACGCCCGCTAGACGGGCGAACAAAAGATAGGATGGATAAATGCGAAAGCAATCCTTTTAGCCCAAGCTCGGAGCACAAGCGGGTGACAACGGCACGCGCAAAGGCGCTGCCGTAATTGATAGGGCACATTTTGGGGAGCTTAAAAATGGAGATGTTTCTCATACTTGCTGATATGCTGATATGTTGTGCGTATGGCGCTATCCCATGTACTCCTGCTTATAATAATATATATATATATATAATATAATATATTATATGAATATATATATATATATATATAATATATTATATATATATATATAATATATAATATATAATATAATAACATACATACATACATACATACATACATACATACATACATACATAAATTAGCTCAAAATGTCGACGTATGAGTGATAGGCGTGTGGAATATGGACGAAGCAACCAACTAAACGTGCTTTAAAAATAATTTAATCGTCGGACGCCAGACAGAGTCCATTTACGAAGCAACGCGAGGCACGAATTTGAAGCCAACCTCATTTGGTCGAGTGATGTGCGCTCTTTGCCACGGCGTCTCGGATGAAAGGCAAATTCATTAGCGCAAGGCAGGGTGCTCCATCTTCATTTAATGGCAAAGCGCAGACGAGAGAAGAAAAATGTGAAAAGGAAAGCAGTTAGTCAGAATGAAGAAAGGAAAAAGACCTGACGAAGGGACATTTGAGACAGCCTTGGGAGCAACGCAAAGTAGTAGGGAGCTCAGAAGAGTCCATACGTGCCTAGTGCTTCTCCTAAGAGCTTTTCGCTCCTCTTAATCAGTGTCTCCTCATGATTGTTCAAGCAGCGCACGTGCGAGATTGTTCCCCGGCTGTATGCTGAGCGTTACTGGAGTGGCGTAGGGGACTACATAAGGCGTAGAAGCGTCTGGTGGCCCCAAATCACCAGACATAAAAATGAAGCCCAGTTGACACCGTACTACAAGGGTAGCAAAGTCAGCAAAAGCGAGGATTAAATTATGACTGAGCTCAACGCTTTTTTCCAAACCGGGGCGCTGAAAATTAGCTTTAATACCCGAGCGCCGGATAACTTTTAATGGTAGGTGTTTATTTTTATGTTCGCCATCACTGCTTGACTTTGTTGCCCCGGAAGTTTGATCTCTCAAATTACCGTTTCGAGGTAAGAAATGGCAAATATATATCCGCCAACATGTTTCCCAATGTACAGACTAGGACTGTGGGCATGTCGCTTTGTTAGCACCACTTGGTGCAGAGTAAAACTTGAAAACATTTGATAGAACGCACAAGCATATAACCGACCTGATTACTGTTTTTCATTCTTAAAAACACGAAATATTAAGAAGCTTCCAAATTTAGCGATACACAAATCAGCGCGAACGTAGCAGAAAAAACACTAAAATTGACACCCAGCCCTGCTCACTTGGTTGGCCAGTGAAGCTGTTAAAATGCGAATGGAAATTCTATCACAAAATGGTTGACAAATGTGCATCGAATTGCAACAGGAGAGTTCTTTATTGACGAGCGAATTTACCGGACAGCAGTCCCCACGAGTGTAAGGAGCGAAACGCGGTTGTTTCTAGTTTGCGATTTAGCATTGTCCTGAAATAATTAGACGAATAATGCTTCAAAGGACAACTGTTTTATATCTGCGGACAGAATTGAGACTGTCCGTTGAGTTGCGGTGTTGGGATACATCTTTAATCGCTAAGATGCGGTGGGCTTAATGTTATTGGCATTAAAATATCGCCTTATAGCTACCTACTGTGCCTGCTGAGATAACACTTCCACCGGTTATGTAGTCGTGTGAGAAATTCAACGAGAAGATGATAATTGTTATTTGAAGAGAGAGAGAGAGTAGAGAGGAGGAGAGAGAGAGAGAGAGAGAGAGAGAGAGAGAGAACTGTTTATTAGAGGAGAAAGCCGAGAGGTTTGCCGGGATTTCAACACGGACATGCTATTCGGTGGGGGAAAGGATATTGGAGGATAGAAAGGGTCTTATAAATAACCAGGAAGGAGAAAGACTACAGAAGAAGCCAGCGTTCAGTTTGTGTGAGCAGTTTGATGCACATCACAGTATGATTTTAAATCGTCTCGGTGACGCCGATGCCGTTCGGCTAATCCAACAACGCCACTTGTGTTTTGCGTTGAGCAGCAGGGGAAGGCCATGGACTGAGAAGTACTTTTGAGCCGATCGGGCCTTGGCTTACGTACTGGATTTCTGAAACCATACAAATTCCGCAGAAGCCAATATATTGATTGCACACGGAAATTTCGAACTGCTTATAACGCCCCTTTGAAATATCTTATTATGACAACTAAACGAAACTCTGCGTAGTGATATAGCTATCATTTTCCCCGAAATATCTGCATTTTACAGTCAAATCTTGTTACTACGACCCGCCCCCCCCACCCCCCTTTAAGAATTTCTTACATTTATGACATTTTCAGAATCCCCTCTAGATTGCCTATATTTTCAATGTAACAAAATTCCAGAAGTACGAATTTCAGGGTAGCACATACTTCAGAATAACGTGCGTAATTTATTTTCTCCTTTACAGTCAGGGAACATGAGTATTACGAAGTCGGGCAAAGTGACAGCGCCACTACTCTCGCGTGAAACAGAAACCAGCGCTTCTCTGTGTGTTCCCCCGAGTGTACTAGCTATCATCATCAACATGTTGAGTGCCAATTGCTAGCGCAACCACAAAGCTGCAGTTTAATGTGCAGTTGCCTAGCCGCCTTTGTCCCTTTTCTCTCTCGTTGCTTTGAATGTCAGTCGGTGGCCGGTTGTGGTTCGGTTGTTTCCCACGCTATTAACATGTGCGAGGGAGGTTTTCTTTGTTGTGAGTGGTCTTGCTGCGAAGTTTGTGTGAGATCCAACGATGAAAGCAGCTAGCGACACAGCAGAGAAGAAGCGACAGTCGTCATCGTCCCGACGCAAACGATGACGTCTGCGGGTAGCAGAGCTCAGAAGAAGATGAGATAGTGTCAAAAATTGATGTTTTACTACACGTGAACAAAGTCCACACTTTCATCGCTCGTTGCGGTGATGTACCCGATGAGGTATTGCGCAGAGTGGAATCCGTCGTGCGTGCTGCGTTCTCCAGAAGAAAATAACTGATTTCTTCAAATAAAGCTGCTTTGAAGTGACTGCAACGTTTTGATTTGAGAGTTCACTTGTCTGCACACGCGTATACTTCCAAGGTACATAATCTCCACTCCTAGGCATGAGCACTGGTCTTTCGTCCTAGGTATGAGCCACAAGTCTTTCGTCGCAACGATATTTCTAAATAACGAATGATTTTGGGCGGTCGCGCGTGATTCGTTATATCGAGATTTGACTGTATTTGAAGCTGAAGACCACTCGGGCGGAAGGTGGTTCCGCGGCAAATCAAAACAGTGACACGAAATCCTTGGGATTGCTTCAGTGTAAAATAAATGATGGTTGACTTTCCCGAAAGCCTCGTGAATTCTATGCAGGTAAGACGAAAAAGAAGCTGCTCTAAATGGAGACGAGAAAACTGCACAAGATGAAAAGAAGGTTCTTCAAAAAGAGAAAAGAAAATGAGATGTTTTGAAAGCGAGTTGTTTTTTTGTTTCCTGACACCCAATCCATCGGCGTGTTCCTTCCACCCGGGTAAAATCACGCAATCCTGATTCCTGTCTGCAATTTCATCGCTATCCGTCATACTCTCGCCGCAGACGTTAGAGCGACCCCCGATAGAATATTATTTTTCTGATTCGCGAGTTAGCTGAATTGCTACTGCTAATCGCATCTTTCTCGCCTTCTTAATCGATGACGAAGCGCGCGTCCGGGCACGGTTACGAGCAGAACCGATGAGAAGGAGGGGAAGGGGGGAATGGGCTGGCGTCTAAGAACCAAAGGCTGTTGCATTTCTGAGTTACGCCTCGCACGCCGTCATCGTGAGTTTGGCGCTGTCTAGAGCAAACTCTGAAGCATTACAGGATTATTTTGCTCTTCGTTGCGTCAACTCCTTTCGAAACTCTCTTGAAGGCCCTCACAAGTTCGTGGCGTCTACTGTGCAGGGCGTGCTGAGTTTTGGTTTTCGTCACGGAGAATGTGCTTTCGCGTGCGTGTGGCTACGAGCCCCAGGCGCACGGAAATTTTATGCACTTCTCTCGGCAGAAGCCGTTTCCAGGAGGCCATGACAGGCGGCTTGCGTGGGAAGCCGATTAAAAGTTTTGGGAGTTGGGCTAAGACAAAGGAAGGTCGAGGTACGGCGTGGAACGAACAAAAATTCCTTGGTTCCTGGGTCTGAATACTTCGTTTGAAGACGAAGTAGTAGGGCTACGGTTTTTTATGACGACACTGATGAAATACTCCTTTACCGCCACATCGTCTTTCCGTCTCTTTTTTTTTCGCTTTCGTTCGACTTTTCTTTACCTTTTTGCGAAAACTGCTTTGACAGGCACAGTGATGACACTTCACTCCACAGATTCAAAAGAATAAAGTTCTGCATGGTTAGCGGCCACCTCTCATCATCACGTGTCGTCAAGTTCGGACGTCACGTGATATGACGTCAGCACCACACGCACGAAGCTAATTCTTGTTCCCTGCTGGTAACGTGCTGATGTATCGTGGTGGTGAAGCTCTCGGCTCTGAGTCTGGCGACGCGGGTTGAATCCTCATGCCAAAGTATTTTTTTATATTACATAAGGTCCATTTTCAGCACCGAACAACAACGACGCAAATTTTCCGCAATACAATGGACCTAAGTCTATCGCCTCAAAACCGTATAGAGTAACCACCGTCCCATGAACGACGGCATCCGTCGTATACCGCTTGCACTGGATGAGATTTGGGAGCCGGGAATGGAAGCCTAGTTGCGTAATGGCAGAATTGAAAGTAAGGGCTCGAAAAGAACTTCAATACGTGCGTAACCAGAACTTCCGTGCACGGCTTAGCAGTGTTGTTACAGTGTTAGTGGCTTTGTTGAAATTAAAAAAAGCAAGGTGCGGTGCTACATATAAAAACACAGTTTTATAAATATTGTTGCTGCTAACACCTCCACCACCACCCCAGCCACCGCAGGCTTTCAACGGCGGCCATCGAGACAGCAGCGTACGGGTTTCCGCCAATGGTCGGCCATATATACTCGACCGTTTCCTACACACCTACAAAGGAAGCAAAATAAAAGCGGCAGCATGGGTCTTCGGAGCTTACAAGCAACATTTAAGAAAGCACAAGGCTGTGTTCTGTTTATCAGAGGTGGGAATGTCTGGACCTCCCACAGTCCAGAGCAGAGCATTCCACAGTCCAGAGTCCCACAGTCATTCGTCAACAAAAATGAAGAGAGAAATTGTTCAGTCGGCCTCGCTCTGTCACTACTTATAAAAATATTATAACAAATATTATAATAACTTATAATAAACTTCTAGTAAAATTATAATAAACATATAATAAATACTATAGTACCTTCGTGCGTACGACCGAAGGTACTACCAGTTTTAATATTGTTAGAACTAAATCAGCTGCTGCCAGAAATAGTGCTGTTGCTAGTAACGTAGTTGTTTCTGCAGTAAGAACTACTACCATTATTGCAATGTAATTTTTGTTGGAGAATTGGCAGCGCACCAGAATACGAATAAGTTATCAGCCGTCAGTCAGCTCTGCTCGTTATAAAATTCGCCGACGTGACACGCACTTTAACAGGGGTGATAATGTTTGAATTTGGACAGCAGTACGCAGCAGTGGAAATTTAGTTGTCAAGAATACAGCGGAACAAACCACCACTGCTGCTACCGCCTCAGGTAATTATTTATACCGACCCCATCACCACCCCTGGTACCGGTCTTACAACTGCTTCTACCGCCATCATAATCTTTTGCTTCCTATACATTTAAACTGATCTACGCCTTTGCATCATTACTATGTGGTTGCTGATTAGAAGGATAATCCTTGTAGTGGATCGCTAATCTCGGTGGTATCATTGGACAGATCACGCTTGAGCCGCATCAAACTTAAAAGCAGACTGCATCCAGACAGACCCCGAGGTTCTTTGCCGTAAGTACATGTCGAGGGAAAATTACGTGGGTAAATTATAGAGACGCGTCGACGCAAACAAGGCCGTTCCCCAATTTGTCCACGGCACACATCGTAATCGCGCCCCTGCCTGTGTCGCAATTGCCTGGCGGACTGATTGCTTTGAATCTGCAGCGCATGACCTCGTTTGTCTCCGGAGGGTGACGAAACAAAAGTTTTTTTTTAGCGTGAGCTACACTGGCTGAGGTTGAACAGTTTCGCGTGGCTCCTGGAGAGCCGTGCTGCTCATGCGCGAGGAGCAGTGACGTCACACGGCTCGCTGCCCGGCGTCTATCAAACACCTTACGCGCCCAGCGTCTTCGCCGACCTCCGTTCCGCACGTGGCAGCCCGGTCCACTTGATGATCATGCGAGGGGTGGCCAAGTGTGGAACCAACGGCTCACGCGTCGCAGCAATACCGGCGTGCGCCTGTAGAACCAGCCTAGCTCTGGGGCGATTGGTGACGCTGCGCCGGATCCCCTTGATAAATATGCGTCCCATAATGCGTATACCGTGTCTGTGTCATTGAAGCAGCAGTAAGCATGATAAGCTAATCCTAGACCACCAGGTAATCTAAGAATTACCAACTGAACCTTAGCTCACGCTACGTATATCCTGGCATAGCGGAGCTAAGCCACTGCTATTTTTTTTGTACACTGGCGGCACCGCCGATGCGGACAAACGCGTACGTGTAGAACACTAAGAAGGCGAAGAAGCGAACCCGACGGGAGACAATATCGTATTTTCACTATTCTAGCGCGTCCCCGATTGTAACGCTACACTAGAATTCAGCACCCGGAAACCACAAAAATAACTTGGTGCCGATGCAACCGCGCACACGAAATATCGCCGCAAACAGACGTCTCAAAATATTACAAAACCTCTAACTGATCATGAATAGGCACTCGCTGTGGGAAGCTAATGCCCTTTCGTGAGGCTTTGCACTGAGAAATGCGGTTCCTTTGTTTTGGCCAATCACGATCACACAATGCCGGCATACCTCACGGACGGGACGAGGCCCGGTTCCCTTCCGTTTCCGGCAAGATGATTACCTTGCGTTCAAACGAAGCCATCACCCTTCACTGAGCCTCTTTGTTTCGGTTTCGAGCTGGAAGTTTCGGTTTTGAGGCTTTCGAGTTTTGCCTCCGATTCTAACGCGGAGGTATTTTGAACGCCTATTTCCGCAAGAAAAAGGTGCAGGCTAGAATCGTACAAATACGGGAGTTCCACTGGGGCCTTGACAGTTTACTATACCTGGCCGCTCTCTTCGGCGGTAAACCATGCATACAGTGTGGGCCTCACATAATATGCGGTGTTCCTGTAATATATTACTAAGCCTGTTATCTTGATGCGCAGGTTGAAATTGGATGTATTGTGCCGGTAATAATAACTTGACCTGTGCAGGATTATTATGGCCCAACTCAAAAGAAATGGCGAGGGACCTATACATTGGTGGCAGAAAGCCGCCTGAATTGGTTAACATTTCTAAACAAATTCTGTGTTGCCCAGTATTTGGAGGGTTGCTTAGCCTACTCTGGCCTAAGTTGATTTTAATGCGAGGCAATCTGCTACCTCTAGCTCCCGTTTCATTGCCTCGGTAAGCCAACTTAGTGGCATGTCGGATGATCGCCTGTAAAGGGTGCTTCGCAGCATTAAGAGTGTTATAGCGGGAAAGCAAACATTTGTTTAATTCTTCTACTGCTCGCTCTATTCACACCACTAGTGCTACTCGCACAATTCACACTACTTGTAGTAATCGCACTAGCAGTACTATTCACACTCGCACAAATCACACTACTCGCACTACATGCTTTCTTTCCTGCAAATATCTGGGGAAGAATATCTAGCGACATTAAGGCAGGCATTTTCTGTGTAACCTGGTGCCATCTACTGCTTTGCTTCGAACACTCTCGCTGTTCTCTTCGACACCTGCTAATACGTGCCGCCGTTGGGCCTCGTGGCTTTGAGGTAACGTCTCTGGATGGGACGGCAATCGCCTGGGTTGGAGCACCGATGGTTCTAACAAGTTTTTTGCATTTATTTTAAAAATATTGATTAAGATGAAATCTGCGCACTGTTTTCGTAAACACAAATGGATTGATTTCCTACTGTAAGTAAGTCTGAATGACAGACGCAGCATATTACCACGTCTACTTTACGTCCCGCATTGTAACGAAACTACCGAACAGAAGAATGAAAATCTGCATATCTATATGCCTTTAATGCTACATCGAGGTATCCGGCTTACCCGAAAAATACTCCGCAATGCGAATATCCTCGCAGATGACTTCTTCAACTTTTTCAGCGAGAAATCAATTGAATGTTGTTAGGAACCAGTTGTAGTACCCCGTGTCTTTTATGCCTTTAATAATTTACTACGCTGGTTTACAATAGGAAATTTTATATGCGGTGCAGACAGCAGAATCCTTCATTTGCGAGGTTTTATCGAATTGAAACAGACACAAAAGGCTCTCATGCCACTGTACTCGACCAGTATTTTTTACCGCCCAGGAGGGGGAGGAGAAACTAGGACGGAAAGGTCGGGAGGTCAACCAAGTCTAGAGCCCGGTTTGCTACCCTGCACTGGATGAGTGGGGTTAACGGGATAAAAGAAAGAGAAAACAAAGGTCAAGGAATAGAAGCGGCAAGGCAGGCACTCTGGTCTCATTTTAGGCACCAGACGTTCATTATTTGGTTGATAGGGTGCTTCTCTCTGCTGCCTCTGTAAATGTGGCCCTTGTGACAATGAAGCTGAGTATCCTGGATCGACGAAATTGTAATTCGGAGCGAGAACAGTGCAATTTAAGTGGTATTTAGTGTTTTTAAGAGTGGCCACAACTGGTGTGCCTTTTTGATCACCTGCTTCCTTTAGGGTGAGTTCTGGTGCGCTTTTATTTAATGCCTTTGTTTGGCGATGCACAGTAACCCACTCCATTAAAATTAGTCCTAGTTTTTTTTTTTCATGAAACATGCTCATGCAGCGACACGTAATGCATATTTTTTTTTCAGGCGCCAGCCAAGTACCTGGCGGCGCAGAAAGAGGGAGAGGAGGGTGGGGGGGTATGTGCCGGCTACTGCTGGGCCTAAAATTGCGGTTTGAGGTTTACTTTTGTCAAACAGTACCCGGTGCTTGACGTACAATAAGTTAGACGTTTGTTGGTAGGTTATTAGGTTTACGTTAGGACCACCAAATGTTTAGCCTAAACAAAGACCTAACAAAGCCAAGTGGATGACGTTCTCAGACATAATTACAATTACGGCAAGAAACGGTCTCTAACAGAAGCGGTCTCTCTTAGTTACGTTCACGTCTTCGGCAACTCGAATCAAGCATGACGAAAGTCGCACATATTCAAAAAGTGTTAAAGAGAACACTATTACACCTCTGCTACACGTGCGTTTGAAATGACATTCAAGTCCAATAGTCTCAGAAATTCCAAGTGTCGTGCATGTGAAATATGAAGACCATTAGACCTGAATATATTCCAAAGTTAAAATTTAAACGCCCGTGTCGCAATGGGTATAGAACGGCTAATCAACTGAACCGTTTTAGTCAGCCAACAGTATCAATCAATCAATCAATCAATCAATCAATCAATCAATCAATCAATCAATCAATCAATCAATCAATCAATCAATCAATCAATCAATCAATCAATCAATCAATCAATCAATCAATCAATCAATCAATCAATCAATCAATCAATCAATTCAATAATCAATCAATCAATAAATAAATAATGTGTGCGTGTACACCAAAATCTGTGTTCTGTGATTCCTAGCAAAGTAATACGTATGCACATAGTAGCACAAACACGACTTGGGGTATTAAATATGGCGGTATCCTTGAAAAAATACTTCTTTTTTATTTTTTCTTGCTGAATCTTAAACCCCAACCCCGCTCTTTGTTTTTCAGCTACGTGTATCACTTAATGTCTTCCCACGAGTGTTTGTTTGTGAATTACCTTTACGCTACACTGATTTATTCATTGATTTCAATGTTTCATAATTTTAATGTATGTACGTCGTCGTAGTTTCGTGGAAGAAACAGCGAGCCTAACTATACGACCGAATTTAGAATACTTTTACGGCTACCTTAAAAGCGACCCCACCAGAGGTCTAGTAAAAAGAGAGAGAAATCATTTTCTGGGGACTTCTTTTGGCTTGACGCATTTTGAAACGACAGAGGCTGACAGTGCTCAGGGCGTTTTTCAAGCGGCCAGCAGAAAAAAAAAAAACGGCGACAAAAAGGTGGGGTTGAACGGAATGCTGTTCTCTTGCTCTGGCTCCATCGCATGGCAACAGCCGTTCTTTGGTCTCGGTTTTGTTTAAAACAAGTGGCAGCTGTGTTTGACAACGGTTTTTTTTTTGCTTTAGCGCATTTAAAGCCTGCAATCCATGTGTCGGATAGCTTTAAGACGCTACAAAAGAAAAAAAAGGAAAAGGATTGCGTAAACATGTCGTGCTTGAGGAATAATTGTGTACAAGAATTGCCGCGGTGATCGCTTGCTTGGAGACGGTAAAGGATGGTTGTTGGGAGGGAGATTAAGAGTGTGTGCCATTTCTTAAAGGATCTCAAAACACACTGGTTTATTAAAAGTACTCTCTTTCTCTCTCTCTCTCTCTCTCTCTCATATATTTATAAACACAGAGAGGAAGAGGGAGATAAAAGAGGGAGGCTGATGGATATCAAGTTTAAGACTATTCAGTGATTCTCGTCGAGAAAGCCATTATTTCACGACTCAACTTGTACCAACGACGGAAGGCGAGCGAGGCTGTTTGTTGCTCCATAAAATTGACTCTACTGTGCTGCAAGCTCCGGAGAAGCCATTTACCTTTGTCCTTTTTTTATACGTGCTTGTTTGGTCTTTTCTCAGTATTCTTTATTTCTCGTCGCTTCCTTTCGTTTTCTTCATACGTAGCAAACGTTTCACACCTTCTATTGTGCTAGTTCTATTTAATTGCTATACGGACAATGACAGTGGAATCCTTTCTTGCATAGAAGAAAACGCGTGTTTTTTTTCCCGCGCAGTAAGCTAATCGAACCGTTACAGCTACCCTACATGTTTAAGTCGCTGCTTCTCACCAAAGAAGTGAAGGTGCTAATTGAACACTGAAAGACGGGAAAAGGTTCAGTCTTGTTGACACATAGTTTTCGCAGGAATGAATTGCGCAAAAAAGGCGGCAGTCAAAGCAGAGACGGGGCGAGCGGTTTTCCCGTCCTATTCTTGCCCTTCGTCCCTTTTGTGTTACGTATTTGTTGCGGGAACTCTGATAGATAGTTGTTGCACTCGGTAATTGCATATTGATTGCCGCGCTGCTTAAATCCCTCAAGCACATTCGCTTAGCCCCAGGTTTGTTGCTGATTTAAACGCGACCTAAGCACAGCTAACCCGTTAAGGCTTCAGTTCTCAGCGTCGACCGCAAGACCATTAATCAAGGGCCTCTACTCCGTGAAAAGTTTGAAAAGCGGAGACTATAGCGACCAGAATAACAGCGGTGGTTAGCAGTGCTCACTAAGCTTTGATCGTCGTCAATTATCTGATTATTCTCCTCCATGCCTCTTTTTCGTTGCTCGGTGATGAATAATGAGACCCTGTGCTTGTGTCCTCAAAGTTATATGGTTAACGGTTAGCGATATCTGTACGCAAAAACTACTACCTCGATCCTCTCAGTGTCTCCATTAAAATGCACATTTCATTTTTTATTGCATGGTGCTGCTAATGGATGAGTAGTTTTTATACAAGAACTTGGTCTAATCAATTGATAGCTTCGCGCCATTTTTCTATGCTGCAGAAATTTTCAGCGTTCGCTCAGGCCAGTTAAAGAAAACCAGAAACCATGCTGTAGGCAGGACGGTGGGAAAGAAATTGTGCAGGTGTTTTTTATGTTGCCCATATCTCCTGTAAGTCACTTTTTTGCTCTCGAAGTCCAGAACCCACTCATTAGAGAGTTATAGCACAGCGAAGTACCGGTCCCGGTACGGTACCCGGTAGCCGAGCTGAACCACTACGCGGGCGCAGAAGGAGCGAAACCAGCTGTGCGCATGCGCATGTGTGCCGACCGTGTACCAGGCGCCGTACCGGCACCGCTTCCCGATCTGCTAAAGTGTCTATTAGAGAGTTACAGCATAGCGGAAACCGATCCCGGTACCGTGCTTGGTACCCGGACGGCGCTACTCCGCGGTGCAGAGAATGGAAAACTGATTGTGCCCATTTTCAAATGTACCGTGTACCGTACAGAGACGGTTTTCGGCTCCGCTACAAATCCCTGATATTGCAATAGCGGAATATGGGGGCTTTTGCTGAGCAGCAGACTGAATTGGACAAGCAAAAACGCCCATGTGTTCAAGATTTCGGCGCACGTTAAAGATCCCCCTCAGTAGGTGGAAATGAATACCGAGCCCTCCACTACGGCGCGCCTCATCGCCTGTGTAGCGTAGGCGCGTTAAGCCGCCATGACAAAAGACTGGATTCGGTGGAAATCGACCGCGATGCACTCAATCGCGGACGGGGGAGGCGCCTGACAGAACGCGTAGACGACATGCGAAGTTGCCGCACTGGTGCTTTTGGGTTTGAAGACTTTGGAGAATTTCCTGTGGCCGCCATATCCTTGGCACGGGAGGGGGGCCAGTCCTTCAGGAAAGCTTCGTTGACGCCTTGCTGATAGGCCGCGCAGTCTAGGTGGGTGTGCGTGGAAGGTGGGGGCGGGGGCACGTACCATATCTGCATCTGGGCCCTTGACCACAAACCGTTGAGTCATAAAACTCCATCGAATGGGAACGCGCGTTGCAGAAGTTGGTGCCGGCGCAGTCATCAGTTGAATAGGCGCTATTATTGCATGCCTAAAGTACGCGAGATAGAGAACACAAAGTTGCCAAGAGCGTAGTTCGTCGTTAAAGCGTGGAATGTTGCCAAGAATTGTCGCGCTTTCTTGGAACCTTGCTCTTGGACCAACATTCATGTTGTCTTGCCTAAGAGTTACGGGAGTGCGGCAATTTGACCTACTGAGTGTCTATAGGTATCGCCGACTTTATTCCGTGCTGTGGTTGAAATTTTATGCTTGAATGGTGCTGCGTGTTATCTTTACAACGACGATTTTGGGAAAGGAGCGTGCTTACGTGCGCTATAGTGCATATGCGGCACATACACAATCTTTTCTTGCGTGTCGCACAAATTTCCCGGCATACGTGCGACCGGTGCCGGGGTGGGATTGGGATTATCATTTTTAGGAACACCAGCCTGGTTAAGAGCGCAGGCCTATTACTCAAACGTTGTGGAGTAGCTTTTTGGTGGGCACAACAAGTAGTTGTACCGGCGGATACCTGTCAGACATGGCGTTCGACGTATTAACAGCGAGCCTTCTAAAACTTTGACATGTTGCTGATCCCATGTAACACGCTGTGAGTGCAGGAGTATGATGTGGCTATGGCGTAGTATCGCTCCCATTTTTAAAGCGAAAGCTTTCTTAGTGGTGCCGATGGCGTCCGGTCAAAAAGTAATGCGTCCCCATAGGCAGGTTTGTCGACCGGAAGGCTCTGATAAGATCTCTGGGGACAAGGCGCCTGCGTGAAACCGCACTTCCAGAGTGTCAAAAGGGTTACTTGAAAATTGCAAAAAAAGGAACGATTCTAGGTAAGACAATACAGACATCGAAAATGTAGAAGGAGTACAATATACTTCGTGCGAGAAAAATCGTCACATGGGTTCTTTATTCGTTTGCGATTTGTGTCTTTGAAGGTTTAACGATTGATTGGATGCACTTTCAGCGAGATTGGACGCATGTTTAGCGAAATGTTTTACGCACTTTTGACACAGTTTTGATATGAGAAAACTTTCGCGCTTTTCTAAACTTTCTTTAGGAAGGGATTGTAAATTTTTTTCTTGTATTTTCCGAGTTCACAACCATAGCGTGTTAACAAGTCGTTCTAACACCGGCAATTTTGAGCAATCGTTCATGTATACCAGAGCAAACACCTCAAGCAAGTGAGCAGCGACATACGAGGCACATATTGCGTGCTCATCCTCGATATGTTTCTATAACACGCAAGGTACGATGAAGGGTCAGCTCCACCCACGAGAAAGCTTTGTAATCTTGTGCGGTTATTCTAGGTGTTTTACAAAAAGAGAAATAATAAATACGACAGCACAATTCATTATTTTATTACACTGGATGATGAACATTGCCTGAGTGACTACGATAGGGGCTGAAATCATTAAAGACGAAGCATGAATCTTGCACGAACGATTACGGACATTCTTTGCAGTGACCTTGCGAACAGGAATGTTCGAATGCGACGAACAATTCGCTCCTTACAGCTAATTTCCACGCGTGGGATGTGCTCCTTCGTTGAAGGAGCTTAACTATGTCGATGCACGGCTCCCTCCAAGTGGTCATCTATCTTCGCGGCCGACATGCCACGTCTGCGCACCCTGGCGCTTCCGTGTCCCTGTAATTAATTTTGAGCAGCGGCCACCCACTTTTCAGTGATAAGGGAGGGTAGACAAGTTGAACCGATGGCTTAAACCCTCTCCGAAAAACTAATCTAACTTCATAAACACGCCAAGGACGACCTTCCTGGAAGCCTCGACTTCCGCTGAAAGGTGCGAGAGCGGCCTTTAGCTTGTAGCACAAGAGGGCACTACCACTAAGCTTCACGTTTTCTCTCCTAGTTTTCCAAGCTTGGCATGTTCGAAAAAAAACTGTAATTAAAAAAAAGTTAATTCCTTCCCAGTCAAAAAAGAGGACATGATAAATTTCTGTAGCTTGTCGTATCTTGGCGTGTCATACTGTCGTCTTGTCGTATTGTTGTCGTGTCGTGATTCTGGTGTTCTGTCGTGTGTCGTATTCCTGTCCTGATTTTGATGTTCAGTCATGCCCAATTCATGTCTTGTCGTGATTCCGATGTTGCATCAGTAGTTGCACATGGTTTGAATGTTATTGCCTGTTGTGAAGAATAGCGTACATGGCAGTTCTGTTGTGACTACAGGAATGTTTGTCGTTGAGAAAATTGACTTTGTCGTTACGACAGAAATGTGTGTCGTTACAACAGATGGCTTTGTCGTAGCAAAAGAACTTCTGCTGTCATAACAAACAATGGTTTTTTGTCGTACGACAGGAATTCTTGTTACGTTTTTGCGGTATCCTTGTTTGCGGTAACTAAACTTTGGTTCTTCCGGTATTTTTACACCAGCGGAAGTTTTCTGCGTTATACCACCTGAAATCAGCTTCTGGACCATAAAACGTTACGCATTTTGACCCATTGTGTCTACTCGAAAGAGAGAGAGGAGAGAGAGAGAGAGAGAGAGAGAGAGAGAGAGAGAGAGAGAGAGAGAGAGAGAGAGAGAGAGATGAGGAGAGAGAGAGAGTAGAGAGGAGAGAGAGAAGAGAGAGAGTAAACGCTACTTTCCAGATGCAGTGATGTGCATCCCGGTTCTTTTTCTAATGTTTTAACGGGTTTCTGCTCTGCGGCATGGCTGGGTTCGCTGTGACTCTAACGTTACTTATGAAGCTACCAGGGCGGTTTTGGGAGAGTACAGCAGTGGATGAAGTGACTAGGTCAATATACGTGTGCGTTACTTTGGACTCTGGGTAAGTTTCACATCTGCACACGTTAAACGTCCTCACAAAATAGGCTTCATTTCAAATGAAGAATATCAGCGATGGCTCTCTTCCACGCCCGTAAACTTTGCTCATACCAAGCCCCATTTTTCATATCGAGGCGCGTTGTTTTGTTTTAGCTGTTTTTGAATGTGGGAAAGAATTTGGGTAATTTGATATTAAAAATAATGCCTTGGGCAATTATACGCAGTCAGCATAGGCGGGATGCATAGGGTTCATGTCGCGCTCGTATGTCAGCGCACGTCGGAGGCAGGAAGGGCATGTTTTATTCTCAGGTTGCTTGTTCTAGTTTTCGTGCAGTAGTCCAGCAGCCGTGAATTCCTATTGTACATACCGAACTTTATATCTTGCCATGAAGTTCTCTAAAATAATACGGAGTAGTATCTTTTTATAAACCATGAATTACAACTTCCGCTATTGAGAGAGTGTGTTCGTTCCCGAGAGCTTTCAAAACAAATGAATGTACTTTATTTTGAGACCACAGGTAATGGCTTCTGCATGCGACAGCTTGCACGCATTCATGGAGAAAAATGATGGCTTCAATACTACTAAAGGCACTCCCTTTATTACTCTACGAGGAACCTGCAGCCCAACCGCTGCGACGTGTAAAGGCTGCGGCGTGCATGCGCCTATTGATTGGTTGATTGGGGTGTTCAACGCGCCGACGCTACCAAGCGATGAGGCGCGCCGTAGTGGAGGGCTCCGGAATAATTTTGACCACCGGGGGTCTATAACGTGCACTGAAATCTCGAACACATGGGCGTTTTCGCGCTTCGTCTCCATCAGAAAAGCGGAAGGCACGGCCAGGAATCGAACCCGCGTCCTTGGGCTCAGCAGCACAACGCCATGGCCACTGAGGCACCGTGGCGGGTACATGCGCCTATTTCAGTTTTCTTGGGCAGAATGTAACGGAATAGTCTTCCAGAGGTTAGAATTGTTAGAATTTTCCCTGCATTTGGGCGTTATGTTTCTAGTTGGGCACGCTTCTAGGTCCGGGACATCTGTAAATGAGTTCTGTAAAGTGGGGTCGTTTCTAAGTGGAACAGTAGTAATTAGGACTATAATTGGAGTCTGTGAACATGACTAATTGAACATGAACATGACTAATTGAACATGAGAACATGAATAATTGGGGCAGTGTTAAATGGGCTCTGTGAGGTGGACATGTTTCTAAGTGAAGGATTGGTAATTAGGAAATTGTTAAATGAGCTCTGTATAAAGTGAACAAGGTTCTAAGTGGCGCATATGCAATTGGAACATCGTTACATGGGCTCTGTAAAGTGGGCACGTTTCTAAGTGGAACATTGGTAATTAGGACATCGTTGAAGGGCTATCTATAAAGTGGGCACGTTGCTAAGTGGAACAATAGTAATTGGGGTACCATTATAAATTGGCTCTCTGTAGAGTGGGCACTTCATAAAGTGTGTGCTTTGTAAAGTGGACAATTTTCAAAGTGCAAATACCTGTACATTTTGTTAAGAAGACACGTTGTTTTTTAAGCATGTTAGATAGGGAGGCTGTGAAGCTGGCACACAGTTTGGTTGGCTGCCTATCCTGCACGCAAGCTCGTGGAGGCACGTTGTAAACGCTAGTTTTACCATTCTATGACCGTCCACAAAATTTAATTTTATTCAATGCCGTAACTCAGGATTCCAGAAAAACCCATACACTGCCTAGCGTTTTCCGTTTACGTTGTTTGGCTTTAGGCGTGGCCAAAAATTAGTTTGGCCTCTCTGCAATCAGTCTTGCTGTTTTAAATATTTTAAAGCTGAGATCACTGCGCGATCATCCCCAAAGCCCCCTGAGGGTCATGCGAGTGCAATGGTTTTTAGGAAGTCAGGTGGGTGAGACTTTTGAGGAACCTATGCATTATACCATAATATCCTAGGTTCAGAACGAATAGAAAGTAGCATGGTAAGAACGACTGGTGTGGTATAGTTGCTTTCCAAGCTGATCGGCATGTAGGCAAATATCTGCGGTGATTGGGAAAAGTCTAGCAAGAAACAACGTGTATCGGCACGCGATTTCGACTCTGAGCGTTCATTTGTCTGCTCTATGAGAACTGAGCGCCTACTTTGGGTTTGTAAACGTAGCATCACACTTCGAAGTAAGATGAGCATATGCGTAGCAGGAGCTTCGTCCCCAGAAAACAGAGAAATTAACGTTTAAAGTTGAAATCGTGCCTTGTAAACTTTTGACCCTGGTTACACGTCACAGCGCTGCAACACATTATTTTGATCTACTCGCCTCCTTCATTCCAGCGGGCGTGATATATTGTCTGCGCTGTTGAACCAAATACTTACACTTTTCACCAACTCGAAAATCGCTGGACTAGCATCAACGTTTTCTTAAGCCTTATACTTGCAGGCTTGCATGGAACAAAACTTATTTTTGCTTAGACTCTCAGGAATGTTGAGAAATGTTTTTTTTCCACCGCTCAAAAATTTGTTTTTTCTTATGTCAGACGCATTATACACGGCGTGTAATAGCATAAAAACTTTATTTAGATTGTAAGGAAAAACTAAGATTTCTCACTCAGGAGTAAGCCGTGAAAGGAGAATGTACTTGGCTGCGTTTCTCTCTCGAAAGTTTCCGACGTTGCCTAATGTCAGGCCAACACGCGAAAGCGAAGGAGTATGGTTTTTTAGGGTACGAATAAGCAAACGTATCCATTAACGCCGACGCGATTAAGACGTTCGTGACTTTTGTACTCTGAAATAAAATTGCATCTCCAAATTGAAGCCTGTTACAAAGAGTGGAAATTGAATCCTAATGCGTCAAGGTTCTATCGCGTCATTTCCAACGCACTGCGAAAACGGCATTGATGAAATTTTCCTCAGCCAAAAATAATATGCGTCAGTACAAAGGAAGCGAAAACTGTATCTAGTAGTACTTAGTTCGTGGTCTACGTAACACAGAAAAACACGTTCTTTCAACATTTTTGCATATTTCTTAAAAAGAACGTAGCGTCGTTGTAAAAAGCAGCACAAGATTGCACAGAACACACGATTTCTGGCATGTACATTCGCACGCAACGAAAAGCCGTTGTTCATTTTGTTTATGCTGCAGCAAGCGACTACCTTTGAATTATTTGCTTAAGGCGCCGTGTCGCAGTTGCTAAGGCATTGGGCTGCTTAGCTCAAGCACGCGAGTTCGATTCCTTACCGCGGGTGCCCTTCTCGTATAAAGGCGAAAAACTAACAACGTGCACGTGCCCGTGTTCTGGAGCAGCGTAAAAGTCCCAGTAAGATATAAATTAGCCTGTCCTTGAACCACAGGCAGCCTCTGGGCCAGCTGTGCTTTGATGAGTGGAACTCTTTGTTCATAAATTATCCGGCTAAGTAATCTTGATTTGTTCGTGAAACGTGAACTCATTGCAGCAAAAGGGTGAACCAAATTTACTACTTTGGTTCTTCTGATGCATTCGGGTGCAACTGTCTAATCAACACTGCAGTTCATTAGATAATTGCGACAGCCTGCAATAATTTCTTGTGTCAGTCGTATAACTGCACATAATTGTCGTATAACTACGCACTCTAAAACTTGATGACTTCCTGTGTAACTCTCGATCGGGCAGGCGATCATCCCTGCAACACAATCTAGACAGCTGGGGCTGACTTCAGAAAAGAATTTTATTTCATCTTATTCCACTTTTAGGAATGCAGTCTTGGATAAGGGTATTGTAAGATGTTGCAAAAATAGTGCCACAGTGGTGATTTAAGATGTGGTTTCGAGCTAACTGGCAATTCATGATTAGACTTTCAATAGGCAAATATTTAGACACACAACGTAAAGGACTGAGATATACGCATGTCTCTGTCCTGTACTTCTTTTGTCGAAATATTTTGCACTTGCAATCTTACGCGTGGAGATGGGAGTGCCATTTTCCACGTCAGACGTCCAGGTTCTAATGAGCGAAGACACCTGTTTGACTTGTGCACTTATTTTACTAGTGAAGCAACGACAGTTCGGTAAGTCTAAATCCTAAGCTATACCCATGGAGACGTCAAAAAAGAGAAGCTAACACAGCGACAGCGGGTGGCCGGAAGACGTTCTATCCAATGGAAACAAAGGACGTCTCCACCGACTATTGCGAAACTAGACGGAAAGTTACGAGCCAATAACTTGAATTGCCTTTCCGGGCAAGTAAAACAAACGTACTTTACAGCGTTACTGCCGGCGATAAAAAACGCCTTTCTCTGTGGCAATCGCTGCTCGGCTTTTTACAATGATGCCCCGCTAGTGCAGGAACGCACAGCGCAGTACAATTCTACAGCACGAATATGCATCAGAATTTAGGAGCAGGCCGTATTTCTTGGAGCGTGCAAAGTGATAAGCTGAAAGGGAGCTGATTCAACAATAGTCGTATTTCTCGACGCATAAAATACGAGCTTGAAGTAAGCAGATTACAAAATGACAAGACGGTACTGGGCAGGAATGAGAAACAGTAAAAATGTCGATAAGACGCGCAAGTCTATGGCGTACGCAAGCGTTTTTGGAATGGATGACGCGTCGCATGGAGGGCAGTTTCAGGCATTACGCGAGACGCTTGAGTGCATTATTACGGAGTACTCTATATAATCGCGCTAAATGCGGCTGACCGCTCACTGCGTGTGCTTAAACGTCTCGTCTGTCCCTGCCTCAGAAGTGATTTATTTTCGTCGGGGAAAGACAGTAGTTTCGCTTGCCTAAGCGGCAATGATGCAGCGCTTTGTTTATATAATACCACATGCTGTGACTTAAGAAAAGGGGCGCAAAAAAATCACCGATCCGTATCACTTGCTACTATAACCTTGAGGGATAGCGCAGTGTCTGGAAGAACGGTGCGTTAAAGCAAGATCGTAAGGCGGACACGTCTCGGTAGCACAGCGTCTAAGGCGTGGGGCTGCTGAGCCCAAGGACGCGCCTTCGGTTCCCGGCGGCGGCGGTCGCTTTTCTGATAAAGGGGACAAGTCAAACGCCCGCGTGTACGAGATTTCGGCGCACGTTAAAGATCCCCAGGTGGTCACAATTAATCCGGAGCCCTCCACTAAGGCGCGCCCCATAACCCAGGTGAAGCTTCGGCGCGTTAAACCCCACTACCAATAGAGATCGTAAGACGGCTCCACCTGCCTATTGAGGGATGAAAAAAAAATTGAGTGCAGCGAGTGGAATCCCTAAGCATTAGCGAGCACAGAAAAAATGCGAGAGGATGGGTCAAGGAAGAAGCATGGCTAAGATTAGCGAGCGACGCCGGAAACCAATTAAAATAGAAAGGGAGGACGAAGAAACACTGTACAGGGGTACAGGACGTTGTTCTATGATCCAGACGGGAAGATGGCTAAAAAGTCACAACATGTCTGATCAAACGCGAAACACAATGGCACTGTTCATTTTGCTTTTTGGTTGTGGGTAATAAGATGTGCTGTGTTCAGAGCTTTAATACTACGGCCAAAGCCAACTTTGAAAAGCCTTGCGAAACAGTTTTTGTTCGAGTTTATCGGAAGTAGAACAAAATGTACTACACCGCACAGTCCGGCTCGCACCTACGCGTGGTCCATCGACTTGCCGATCTCTGCTTCCGCTGTCGTTTCACTGCCTCACGCTATGTTCTTTTGCCTTCTCACTCCTCAAGTTCACGCTTCTTTCCAGTGGTCATTTATCTTTGTCGTTCCTGTCGCCATGAGCAGGAATGGCAAAAATAGAAGCAAGGCATCAATTACGGAGCCTAAGACGTTGACATCTACTGAGGGGTAACCTCCCGGGAATTAAAGGAAAGCCTTCCCCCCTAGGAAGACTGGGTCCCGACATCCGCCATAAATGATCGAGGCTGGTCGACCTTAATAACGAACTGAGAGACCGTTTATCGGGCATCCTTCCCATAAAAATGATATCACATGGCAGCTCGTGCCCAGTGATTCGGACAGCGTCTCCCACATTTAATGGAAACTGAACTCGTGGCATGCCTACTGGACTTGCTAATTCAAGACCCGTGGTGTGAAAAGACATCGTGCACGAATACGAAACGTTTTATAGGTTCAAAGAGGTGTCCCCAACGGGCTAGTTTGCTTTTTTATAAATATATCACTTCTGCACTGAAATAAAAAAAAAAAAACAAGAAATAAATTTTAGTTTAGCAAGTTGGTACTAGATGGCGCTCGCTCTCTAGCAAGCGAGTGTTCTATATTTTTATTTCAGTGCTGCAGTGATATATTTCTAAAATAAGCAAATCAGGTCGTAAAGAACACTTGCATAAAACTGTAAATCTTCTCGTATTCGAGAACCGTGATTTTCCTCACGGCGGGTCATAAATTAGCATGTCCCAAAGGAGTGCCATCAAGAATCACTGCGCCTTGTCTCAATGTCGGAACGTGTGTTCCCACAAATTCTCATTTCCTACGTGACGACATTTCCACATTCTCAAAAAGGAGAACGGAGTGAGGCCGGTGACTCAACATCAATGACGAGTAGAAACGTGATAAAAATTTTAGGGCTAGAACATTGCAAGACTCTATTGGTTGATAACACGGTGTAACCAACAAACGGGAGACAAAATAGCGGAGCAATGAGAATGAAAGTAAAAGAATTTATTAAAAGCGAGAATTGGGTAAATTTGTGTGTGGACAGGAAACGAACGTAGGGCATCCAGAATGCGTACGAGCCCGTGTTTCCGACGCCACTACGGCTCCACGCCTCTAGCTGGCTTAAAGTGCATCATGTGAATTGGTTGGCCATTGATTTAGAAATGGGTGTTGCTGTCATATGCTGAGGTTTACAAGTGTAATTTGAGCACGTAATTACATAAGTCGCTATTAGGTGAGAAGTAAGAAACGTGTTCACTAACTCTCCTTCTTTCTTGGTGATGCGAACGCCGGTATGACCCGCCCTATGTTAGTAGCGCATCATGCGCCATCTGCAGAAATCCGGACAAGTACAGTGCTGGCCCACAAGGTGGCGCAAGCCTGTAAAATGATATACTCCCTGAGGGGTGTAAATCAAGGTCTATAACCAGCACATTGCACCCATGCAAAAAAATAGAAAACACCCTTTAAGGCGTTTTCTTGTTTATAACGCCCTTACACCCTAGCGAAAACACTAGAATACACTCCTTTATTTTATTTCATTTAAAGAATAGTTTGGGCCACGAATGGGTCTAAGCAGGAGTTGGATTGTTACATTGTATTTAGACCATTTATAAAATTTCTAGGGAGGTAAAGCAGTGCGAACAAGGCAATACAAAATGATTTTGGAACAGATGTGAAAAAAATTAGAAATCGCACATTTGATCAATACATGTCAAAATACTACTGGATGAACGCATTTCAGGCAGGATATTATTCCAGTCGGTTATATTTCGGGGTTAAAATAAACATTTTGAAGCGTTAGTGAGCGCTGACATAGGCACGAACTAAGCGGAATTATAATGCCGTGTGGGGTGTGATGATAACGGAGTGAGTAAGGCCAATGGGCCAAGTGTAAATTGTGCTTAATGAAAAAGAAATTTCAGCCCGGCTATTTTAAAGACGATAGACTTTTTTGGGCTACTTAAACCCAGAAATTTTTGCTGCGAAGCCATCTCATTCACTCTCCTTGTCCCTGCATCCGGCGTCGTCGTCGGCGTCCGCCCCTCCCCCATTCTCCGCGCCGCGCAAGCTGTGCTCTCCGCCGCTCACCCCCTCTCCTCTCCGACAGCGAACACTCTCTCGCGACGGGCATTGGATTGGATTCGATTGGATTGGCTTGGATTAGCTTGGCTTGGCTTGGCTTGGCTTGGCTTGGATTAAAGTGGATTGTGTTGGATTGTGTTGCGTCAAAGCCGCGGCAGACGCACTGGCGCCGGCGCGTCTCCTCACCGTTATGCGCGCATAAAACGCGGTGCCTGCGCCGCTCCGCTCCATCGTTTCAGCGCCGTCCCTACGCTGCCCAACGCTGCAACGTGAACCCCCTATGCGTCGCATCTACACAGGGGTTCCCGCGAAGGGAGATGGTAGTTTTTGGTCTGTCTGTATGTCTGTATCTCTGTAACTCGATTCAGCCACCCGGCCACAGTTTTTTTTCTTTAATGCCGATCTTCGACACAACACAGAAATACAAAGCAAACCTATTCACATGAGCAACTCGAGCGACAAGCCACCAACCTATGAAGGCTGATGTCTCTCTATAATTTACTAAGCGTAGTCAAGGGTTCTATCCTTGACTCAGGGGCGCATGCCTTGCGCTTCTGGACTTCTACATACTGGGATATGGACTCACGAAAACACTGCCGCGTAAGGCGGGCGTCCACATCACCGTCGAGCCAGGCCATGCGCGAGCGCCATATGCTATGCCAAAGTAAAATCCTTACTGCGCAATAGTCTTATATACTCACAGCCAAATGTAAACGTCTAAGCCCGGTTTATATATTCATAGTTGTCAACTTTGTTGAACAAGAACAAGACATTACACAAAGATAAGACAGGAAATCAGTACACAAGGGATATTTACAGTGTTTCTTTATTATAAAATTCCTGGATGCTTGTTTTTTTTTATAGCAAATGATATTCTACATCTACTGCAGAACAACGCGTACCGCCTGCAGTTGCCCATACCACCTCCGGGCGGCATATGAGAAATAACGCGGCAACAGCAAGGAAAGGTTTCACTAGCTAGGTTTCACGTTCTACTTGGAACGCACGTGGAGCACAGCAACGCGGTTCTATAAACCTTGAGGTCGGCCGCTTCGATTCACGTGCGTCTCCGCCGTATTGCAGTGCTGGCATTGAGGAACCCCGCCTGTAGCAGTGGAACGTGGTAAATTCAAATCGCCTTGAGCAAACCTTTAGTGTGCTTACCTTGGGATGAGCGCGACGGAACAGGAAGAGCATGAGCGGTGAGCGGGAAAACGAAGGGCAGCATTTCCTTGGCAAATGTCTACAAAGAGTATCACATATTGGCGACATTTGCAACGAAAGGAGCGGATACGCGGCCAAGTTTTTCTTTGATCTGCTAGTGTTGGGATTTTGCTAATTTTTCTTAGTTCGGTTGGCGAGTCAAAACGGCGGTACCGATTGTATAAGAAACGGGCGGCTAATTTCTAAAAAATTTCACGAATAATAATGTCTGCTATAGTATGCGGGTCCCAAACTACGCATGCGTTGCTAAGCATGGTCACGTTATTGTGTTAAGCGCGAGAAGCTGTATGTTGGAAGATGAGCGTTTCAGTTTATGTCCCAGTACGAGCAGTTTTCTCCGAGCTGAAGTGCATACTTTAGCGATGTGCGTAGACCAAGGTAAATTACCGTTCATGGTAAACCCAAGATTTTTGAAACTTTCAGTTTGAGAGAAAGGAATGCGATTAATTGTGTACTTATATTTATATGGTTGCCTTTTGTTAGTAATACGCTTGAATGCAGTTTAGCAGCGTTTAGTTTTATGTCCGAACGGTCGCGCCAATTATTGGTTTCTTCAAAGCTGTCATTTAGAACTTGCTGATCGTTAACAAAATTAATAGAATGGACAACAAGCAGTCGTCCTGGAATAAAAAACAATTTGACGCCTTCTTTAACACAGATTGTTAAATCATCAATATAAATCATGAAAACGTCCGGCCGAAGAACACTACCTTACGGCGCGCCAGAATTTACAAGGCAGTTTTTTTATGCCGAGCATACCCACTTTGGGAGATTGGCAAAGATTGGTAAAAAAAAACTAAATAAAAATCCAGCGTTCACGGTAATTGTGGGAGCATTTGCTGGGAACCACGAAGCCTCCAGCGTCAACCGCTATCGTGGAAACACTTGCAGTTTTTTTTTTCGGCTGGCCGACAGTGCCGAAAGTTTGCATTCGAATAGTGCCTACGATATAAACTCCGATATGAAGCTCCGATATATAAGCTCCGATATAAACTCAAGATGTGGGCAGATAACAAGGTGGTGAAACGATGCGTGGTTCATATAGGGCTGTGTTGTGGAATTATCTTTAAAACATTGGCAAATGGCACCATGAAAAACTTACATAAAAGCGTATACCAGACAGGATAGCAATAATTTTACGGAAATATTTCCGCTCTGTCGAGATTATATTCCTGACACCCATTCAAGCCCAATTGAGATCCCCGTTAACAAAAGCATTAGTTTCTCCCGAAAACTGATGCCATTTCCGGTTCAGGGGGGGCTTGCCGACCGCAACCGTTATCTGCTGCTTTGAGAAGGAAACAAGTAACCAGGGCGCTGCTTAAGCCCACCAGAAAGGCCCATCGAAACACGATATATCGATTGGGACCCCCAGAGGAAATTACCTCTCCTGGGCGATCGGCCGGTTGACTTGGGCACAGGGCGGCACGTGACTGGAATTGTTGTCTCTGCTAAGAGCGATAAACAAGGGTAAGAAAGACAAGATTTTTTTTCTATTGCTTATTGTTCATTGCCTGATCCACGGCCGCTCAATGTGTATCCGAGGCGGCGCACGCCTATGTTTACCAATTCTGTGGGCGTATCCTCCCTCGACGGAGGTGTAAGTAAAGCGGACATCGTTATCTGACCGGTTGAGCAACATAAGATGGACAGGAAGTCGCTATGGTGCGCTTGTGTGCGATATTTATGCGATGGCTAGGCGAATGACGCAGTCGGGCAGCCAGAATTAGGTTGCTCGATGTAGATGGTCCTGTGTCTTTTCCAACTAGCTGCCCAGCTCTTTCTCCAGGAAGAAACGTTGAGCCGAGAAAGGGTCGGAATGTTGCATGCCTCTGCGCAATGTGGCTACGCAAAATACTATGTACTTGTAGAATGCGGGAGCACACACATACACACACGCGCGCGCGCACCCACGAACACACACGCAAGCCGTTGACAAACTGCTGGCGGCACAGCAGGAGGTTGGTGGGAGCTGGTGGCCCCAGCCGCGGGCGCAGCAGTCACCAGCCTACATTCTGCACGACAGGCCGACACACGCACTGCTGACGCTATGGCCGCTTCTACTCTATGGCGGCGCCTACAACACCAGTATATCTGTCTGGCGCACCGTCATCCCCAGGTCGTTCAGTTGGACAAAAATGTTTTTGCATTCACAACTGATAGGGATACGTAGGTGCCCTTGGAGATTTTTTGGGGGGCACTGCGTGCGGGTGTGTTTTAGTTCGGTGGCATCACGAAAAGGAACCCTGACACACGTAGCGAACGACATGCCAAACATGACGCGGTTTCGGGTATTGCTGCTTGTGCGAGTTTATGTCCACACTGCCGTAACAGCCGTATTGATTCTAGATATATACTTGAGTTTTTCAGTGATCAGGAGTGTAGTTGGATCAGTCTTTTCTGACGTCATCTTGCTTTCTTTTCATTTCAGCTCGCCTCCCTGCCTTCAACACGCCTGCTCCAAACATTGCGGCGTAGCAGCTGTGGTAAATAAAGCAGAGAAGCCGTGGCTCGCGGTGGCTGCCGCAGAAATTCAACGGAAAAAGCTGCGTGACCAAAGGTAACGACTTTTTCATGCACCAAAATTATCATAAGCGGTTTTTAAACAGCAAGGAACGGCTTTGTCAATTTGCGTGGCCAACGTAACCTAGCCAGACCACCATTCTCTTAGTGTCTGGAAGGGTACGGATCGCATACCAAAATTGAAACGACTACAAACGTTTCGGTCCTTTCTAAACTTGAGAACACATCCGTACCAACTTTTGTTCAAGTGGTGCCAGAACTTTCTAGGTTACAATGCTCTGAAAGTGAGGCATCTTGTCAATGCCTGGGCGCTTTTCAGCCGCTGGGTAACGCTTCCTTTGGCAGCGTTTGTGGTTGCCCTTATGATAGGATCCGTCTGGCTTACCAGGTGCGCCGTGTTGCAGAGCCTGCCGCCACTTTAGAGATTTTGATGTGTCGAACGGTGGTATCGAATGATGGTATCGAACGCGTCTGAAAGTGTGTGCTCGATACCTGCGGTGACATCGCTCACAAGCTCACGAAAGATTTTATCTCCGTGAAACGAACTCTTCGAACAGGCTACCTTCCAGGTGTCCTTAATGGCTTTGCAGTGGCCTGGACAGGCTTAATAGGGGTGCTGTTACATCTCCTTTAGTGTCGAAGGTTCGTAAATTGTAAATGATTGGTCTTATAATGTTAATCGCGTGTGAACGGGTATTTCTGATACACATGCTAAGACAATTTTTTCGTAAATAATTCGATATTAATAAATGCTCCTCAAGCATTTTAACATGTGTGCTGGCCGGCCTTAAAAACAAGTGGCGGATTTCAACTAATCACATAGGAGGGAAGGGGGGAATATTTAGGTATTTCCACGTACGCTACTACAGCAACAGCAGACAATACATCATTAGTTGTAACATAGGATGGAGCATTTGAGCAGTGTGCTATTTCAGTACACGCTTTTCCGCGGAGGGATGGTTGTTCTCTGGCCTAATTTTTTTTCTGGCCACAATTACGACGCCGACAAAAAATCGCCATCGCCTCGTGTTAAAAACGAACAAAGCAATCCGATTACTATCATTTACCTATACTTTTTTTATTTTTTTCCATCTTACTAATTTGACAAACTTAGTACAGCATGGTCAGCAAAACGCACTCACCTTGTATACTGATATTGTCACACACCAGTTGGTTTGGCGGAATCATTTTGTATATGTAGGACACACCGATCTGAGTATGTCCTGTGAGACAACATAGTCAGCACTCTTTTACGCAACCGAGTGTCTTATTCATCCAGAACCCTTAGCTAAATTAACCCCACGGCCTTCTCGTGTAATGGCTATGTTAATGAGAACATTGTTAGTACTAATTTGCCCTTCATGAGTACAAGAAATCCACTTCCTGATACTTTCTATAAAAATTGCGGAAATTCACTTCAGAAAACTGATCGCAAACCGTGATGACGCACTAGCAAAACAAGTGTAAGATACTGCGCATGCTGGAGTCGCAGAGTCTTGGCATCCAAAACAGTACAAGAAATTCCATGAAGGAAGCTAAAGCAACAATTTTCCAAGGATTTTTTTCGTGCCTTTAAAAATTTGCGGTACGTTTGTTTCTATGGTATCACAGCTGGTATTTGTTTTTTTCTTCTACTTCTCGGCTCTATCGCTAAGGTTACAAATTGATCTCCTTATTGTTCAAGTTCTCCGAATCGATGGTCGAACAAGCGTATCAAAGGTGGTTACAGGAATATTGCGCCGGAATTTTACATCGTGATAATGAACTTGAGGTTTGCAGGTTCCTGTTTTTTCACCTGGAAATGAGATTGGACTGCTTCGCGTACAATTCTGAGGAAGAAGTTTCGGTTTTAAAATGACAGGTATTTCTTTTAACCCAGCTTTTGTCGGCTTTTTTTTCGGCTCCGTTCACCTGTTCAGTCAGTGAAAATGCCATTTATGTTTGCTGTTGTCCTGCCTCTATTTATTCTTCAAAATTTCCCAGAAGCGGGGCTTAACATTTTTGTCTGCAATGTCATTAGCTGACAATACTTGTTAGAGTTTTGATTTAATTTATTTTATGACCCGCCCTAGGACTTCCGCTGCTTTCATTGCCGTCTGTGAAGGTCCCAGACTTCGGAGTCGACTTATGCAAATTCAGCACGCTGTGCTGGCTGGCCCTTAGTTCTCGTTCATGGTTTTACCATGTCAGCATTTTTTAAAGAGCAATGGATCGTTTGGAGCAGGAAACGGATGACCTTTCCAACATGGAGCGAAAAAAAAAACCTAGGGAGAATATAATGAAGAAATGTCTACTGGTTATTAGCAAATATCAGCAACACAAGAAAAAGACCCGACATTAAGGGATCTTCCGACTTTTCGGTGTTTAACTAAAAAGGCAATATTCTGTATGGCTCTTCGTCGAGGCAAAATTTGAAATGTGATAGGCCCCTTGATCCTCAGCTGTCTTCTTGTTTGCAGCCAACATTTCTTCTCTATTTTTGTGCTCTATGTCGCCTCTTCTTGACGCCACCTTTAACCAGATTTTTTCTTACTTATTCAGTAGCAACCAATTCAAAGTATATTTTAACAGGCTGGTGCTCTCTGTTGGGTACTTTTGCTTTTCCTAAAAAAAGCCAAGTTGTTCTTTTCGCTGAGTCCTATTCATGTTAAGAGACATTTCGCCAGTGGTAGAAGATTGGAAAAGTCTTGCTTAAATTACAATTTGAGTCCGTGCTCTTGTTATGGTCGCAAAGCTTCTGCTAGGGCACCTGAAAACGGCGTCAAAAAACAAGGGCGATGCCAAAAGGGCGGTGAAAAAACAAAAACAAAATCAAAATAAACAAGGCAAATGGGCACTTAGTGAGATTTCCTTCGCAATAAAAACAAGAGATGTGCGCCAACATCAACGGCAGAAAACCCCGGGAATGCGCCTATACGTCGACTTACTGTTGGGCCATTGAGGGCCAGTTGCGGCAAGGACGGAAGAATGGGGGTGCAAGAAAGCAAGGTCACTTAGAATCTCGGCAGGGTAAAAACTAGAAAGGGGACTCCTGAACACATAGGAAGAAAAGAAAATGCCAGATACTACAAGCAACCCCCTATCGGGAGGTTTCACCGGATCCTCAAAGTAGTAGCAGATCCCACTCGTAACAATTAACCGAAGCGGCTGAAATGGCGGTACAAAGCGATCTTCATTAGGCGAGATTGAAAGGAAAGGAAAGCTCGCTGTAAAATACACTACAACGAAGAATGCGTGCCTTTTATTTACTCAGACAGCTATTAGCGGAACGACCTCTTCCCGCGCGCAAGCATTCCCCGCATTCTCTGCGAGTAACGGCGAATCTCCGACCTATGCAAGAGGGTGCTTTATTTAAGTACGCGCTGAACTAGATACACAACTTCCTGTGCGAGATAGAATAAGCTGACTTCGTCGTAAATACTCATTTTACCGCGTGGTCACGAAGAATTACGAGCGTTATGGGCCTACAACGCTGTTAAAAATTTCAGCCGCTGAAATGTCGCTTGCTTGTCCCAGAGCACGATGCGCGTCCTTGGACTGGCCGTGGGGGTCACTACTCGCGTTAATGGCCGGGGCAAGCGTGCAGGACGTGCTTATATATAGCTGCACCGAAATGCATTGTAAGAAGTGTTAAGGGGTCGAAGTGAAGCAGTTGAATGTCCCCCTGAACTGTGGCGCCACTTGTAACGGAGATAGATCATGGCTAGTAAGGCGAGCATTGTTAGTGATAAAGTCTCCCTCACTTCTTTTAACCCGACCTTCAGGCTAACGCACGTTTCGCCGAAACAGGAGACCTTGAAATATCTTGTGAAAATATGAAGGGCTCGTGCCACTAAATAAAGATGCTGGGTTGTTGGAACTGGCAAACATGCTCTGTTGAAAATAGTGGTCGCCCTAATGGGTAATGATATGACAGATCGATGCTGTGCAATTTTGTTGCACACTGGAAATATTTTCCTTTAAAACTTGACATAATCTAACCATAATTGTATTCGATTAAAGACACACGCGTCATTTTATTTACGTGTTCTTATTCTTTATACTACAAAAAACCGGGTGACTCGCCTAACCTCGCGCTTACGCTCGCACCGCTAGTGCTAACGCTCACTAAAGCGTTAACAAAGTGCATATTTTTCTGTTAAGTTAGCACGTGGCATGTGGGTTTCGCGTAACTAGTACTATAGTATAAGCGATGCCGTAATAGAGGTCATCTTCGGCTATATGTCAGTGACGTCACACTCCAAGACCTAATTGGGAAGCTAGCCATTCTGCGGTGATCTTCGGCAAGTAATGCCACAACCCTTTCCGAACCCACCGACCAATCAGCATTGAACATACTTTCTAGGATTCTCTCTCCCTTTTTTCGGTTAGCATCTTTACGCAACGAACCCACGAGTATCCAACAAACCAGTGGCGTACGCATCCCTCTTCGAGAGTGTAGGCCGCTGGTTGGTTGATTACTCGCTGAATTTTTTCCTACCCGTCCTTAGATAGTGTAGACAGAAACGTTCTTACAACGAACAAAAGAAGCTAGCCCACCAATCTATAACAAGTAGTCGTTATACTGCAGGAAAAACAAATTAGCATGAAAGTCAGTGCCCTATAGGCCCCCTTAGTTACAAATGAGAGCTGCAAGCGGTCAGTTTAACGAGAAATAATTTTAAAACTAATTGTATTCGTCATTAGGCGCTGGAACCGTTCGTCGTGGATCCCTATTGTGCACGTGCCTACAGGGTCACAGTCCTCGGTTCGTTAGGGCTGCTCAAGAGTGTCACGCGCACGGTGTTTCGCAAGTTTTAGGGCGCAGCGCTCTGGCAGCCGTTACCTGGGCTTGGTGTCGTAGGCGCACTCGTAACCGAGTGACCGAACGCTGCCGTGAAGGGAGAAAGAAAACCGAGAGGAGCGTCTGTCGAAGGGTGAAGAGGAGGGCGGCATGCGCGGATATGGCGTCATCCCTCTCACAGTCCCCTCCTCACTCTGGTTTCATGCGTCGCCGCACAAAGAGCGCCCTCCTGCACTCCCTCCTCAAACGCTGTTTCGTTCGCCGGTAGTCCAAAGCACGTGACATTAGAGCGGGAGGTTGAAACCCGATTTGCAACAACACGCTCTGCTTCCCTTGCGTGGCTAATCCGAACCACGTGACATTTGCGTGGCAGGTTCAAACATGATTACGCAACAACATGCTGGCCGGCGGCGGTGACGCGCTGAGAGATACCAGCCGAGTAGCGTGCGCCGCCATGTGTTCGCTGATCATGCGATCACTTCCTTAGACGCAGCAGATATGCACCGCGAGTGAGAAGACTGCAGCTCCTCCTGCGCACAAATTTCGTATTAGGGAATGTAGTAATCGTCAGTGCATTTTGAAATATCGAAACAAACGAAGTTTACGATATTTTTAAAGTATAACCTACCCTTTAAAAAAACGTCAGAAAGAGAAAATATGAGGGGGAAAGTGAACGTGAGTACTTAGTCTTAGCCTTTTGCGAAGGCACTAGAAAAAAATAGTTAACTTTTGAGTGGTTTCCTAATTAAGGCATAGTCCGGAACTCAGGCGTTGACGAAGAAAGTGATTAGTATGGTGAAAACATTGAAGTTCGGGCTGGGCGCTGTGGTGCGTTGCGTTGAAATTAGTCGTCCTTTCAGTGAAGACGGTGTACTGGGTTAAGAAATACAAAAGATAAACTTACATTTGTTTTATTTTGTATATACTTGCCTTGTATGTGCGGAGTACCTTATGACCGCACAATGTCCGTCCGCGTCTGTGCGAATAGCAATTACAATCGCAAAAAATCACACAGGCACCGGCAGGATACGAGCCTGTGTCTGATAGACCAGACAGAGTTAGTGTCAGTCATCCTACCCATGGGCTACGACCCTGAGTAAGGGCGCGAGAGTCAAAGGCTTACTCCCTCGCCTCTAAGGGTGTGGAGTACCTTTGGACCTCCCAATGTCCGTCCGCGTCCATCCGTGCGCACACCCCCTTCAAGCGAAAATCAAACGAAATTCGATTTGAGCTGTGAGTTGCGGTTTTATTTAGCGAATAATCAAGGTGCAATCTCATGGTCAATCGAATGACGGTCGGAGCGCAAATCGGATGTCACTCGCGGCGCAACTTGGATGTAATTCCGAGACCCGTACTCCGCACCCTGGCCATCATCCCATCCTTTTCCATCCCATCCTTTTTTTCAACCGGCATCCCTCTCGCATTTTTGGTGCCCTTAAGGTTTCTTCCTCTTTTTGACAAGCCTTATTCTTTATTGATCCTTGGATATCTCCACTCTACGTAAATGACGTCTTTCCGGGGAAAATGTTTCCCTTTTTGATCCCGTCATTGACGTGACAGTCTCTGCGCCACAAGATGATGACGTCTTGTCTCCGAAATGCGTTTTTATTTGCGGTAGTTCGAGTGTGCCGCTCGCCACTACCAGCGGCTCGTACCTGAAACATCATTTTTTTCGTTCTGAGCATCACCGTCATTATTTGACGGAGGCTTAAGATTCACGTTTTTCTTTTGTGTCGTCCTTGGTTGTTTATCTAAATATAAAGGACAGAAATCAAAGTAAGGCTCGTTGAGAAAGACAGAGATAGAGAAGAGAGAGAGAGAGAGAGAGAGAGAGAGAGAGAGAGAGAGAGAGAGAGAGAGAGAATAACTTTAATGAAAACCGGTATGCTTACAAATATTGTTGGGAAGGAGAACAACGTTTGCAGATTTGTATCTGATGGAAATGCCTATTATGGGTCGACAAAAACAAAAGAAACGGGTATTACTCACCATTTCTTCTTGGAGAATAGTTTCATTTTAGTCGCACACCGCTTTGCGTTCTTACATTGAAGGAGAAATGGATGAGTTCGGATTTATTGCTAGGAGGGCTATGCTGCGCGGTCAAGTCTGAAAAATGTTTTGTTGGGATTTCTTCGGCCTGTCAACTTACCCAAGAAACGTAGCTGTAGGTATGTTTTATTCGTATCGCCTTACAACGGCGGCCTGGTCTTCGTTTTCTTGGGATCATTGGCTGGTTCCTGTAGTGTGGACCGTGTCTTCTTATCGTAGCTACAGCTTTGCGAGAAATAAATGTGCGCCTGAATATAACGTCTATGCTCGGCTTTGTATAGGAGCTCAATGCTTGTTTAAGGCCTCGCTTCCAGAGTAACTTTCGTTGCGATAAGGCAAACATTGTGCGGGAAGGTCGTAGTGTTTGTTCTCTTTTCGCCGTTCTATGCCGCGTACACCGTTCCTTCTTGTTTGAAATGCAGCTGATGTCCAGATACGGGAACGGAATCCTTGTGTTCGCGCGGAAAAGTCAGAAAGGGGAAAATTTGATTTTGAGGCTCCTTTTCTCCCGAAAACAATCAAGGATGACTGCTCACATTTGTGTTATCTTTCCATTGTTCAAACAGAACTTCTGGTCTGACGCATAAATTGGGTTCTTAATGTTACATTTAGAATTACGTATCCCCAGGGAGAGCGAAAAGAAAGCAAATATTACTTTAAACGTTCCTCACTCATCACTCTGGTCATGTCTGTAATTAGCAGTCGGTGGTGTTATGAATTGCAATATGAGAGCGTTTTGTGTGAATATTTACTCTCCGATGAATGCACACACAGGAACAATCGCTTCGTAGCAACCCCGATACGCTTATCTCTAAAAAGAAGGACCATTATTCTCCTCAAGGGATTGCAGAATAAAAAATAGACGTGCGAAACCGGTTCTGCGACCATTTATCAAGACACGGAGGCGTAAACGAGGGGGCTTGCAAGTTCTGGAGCGTAACTAGTCGCAAAATTGTTCCTCAAAGAGAGGCCGGAACAATTAGGAACAATCGCACACAGACTTCCCAAGATATATTCAATCAGGACCTACAAAGAAATACAACTAACCGGTCTACACGGTTATAGGCGCAGTGGAAAGTCATTGAGGGGATATCCAGGAATGACCACCAGATATCTGTGGTGGTGTTGTTGACGATTACTACGATGGCGGTTATAGTAGTGTCGAACGTATGAACGAGAGAAAACCGATTCGGGCAACATTGTCGTCCCCGCGGAAAAATTTGGCGGGTTTTCTATGCCTTTTTTAGAATAATATCGTAATTCATCATCATAATCATCATTATTATCATCATCATCATCGCCAGCCTATCTACGCCCACTGTAGGGCAAAAGCCTCTCCCATTAATCTCCAATTATCCCGGTCCTGTGCAAACTGCGACCAATTTACCCGCGCTAACTTCTTGATCTCATGTGCTCATCTAACTTTCTGCCGCCCCCTGCCACGCTTGCTTTTCTTGGGATCCACTATGTTACCCTTATGACCAATTGTCTTAATTAAATAGCATTAAACCTCTGTAGGTACGTGAATTCCGTTGGAACGGAGCATAATTTTACTGCAGAAGCCAGCTGCCGCTCGATAGTGTCTTCTCCGCAGTAAGGGTATATGTGTGGTGGTGCACCCTTTACAGGAGAACTTCCAGTAGCTGAGTGGTTGTTATCAACGCGTCGCAGGATATCGCCGTCTGGGCGAAGAAAATACACGCGAACTTAAATTGAACATTTTTCCCTGTCTCTTATTTTTCACGGATCGAATTGGTAGGGTCCTGTGGCCAAATGGTGGCCATCGTCGATTTAACATCGCTTGAAGAGAGATAGATGCACAACTGCTTTTCTTGTTCTCTAAGTCTCCTTCAGCCTGATTAGCTGACGACTAGGCTGGTCCAGTCTCTGATTGTATTGATACTACAATCTGGGACTGTATCGGTGGAGGGAACTCGTTTATCGATGCATCAAACCAGCGACAAATGGGGGCCAACTCACACACGTAAAGTAAAAAGACGAAGACGATCACCAACGTGAAGGACACGGACAGAAAGAACGAGTGAAAGAGTTCATGCTCCATGCCTTTTTATCTGTGTTTTCGGCCAGGGTTCATCTCTGCACACTCTTGTAGACTGACTGAGTTGTAAGAGATGGCGATTGTTAGGCGGCAGGTGAGGCACAGCGGGGCAACGTCGGTTGAAAGAGGGAATAGTCAGAGTCCTCTGCCTGAAACTGAACGTCATAAACTTTTATTTTTAGTTTTTGTCGGTGTCCTGTCTTTACTTGCGTAATTTCTGCGCATTTTACTGACGTTTCAGGACGAAAAAAGGGATTCCTTTTTCTGAAACGTCAGCAAACTTATTTATTTTTTCTACGTCTTTGTGTGTCTCTGTCTCTATTACCTTGTATATATCATTATATATATATATATATATATATATATATATATTATATATATATATATATATATATAAATATATATATATGTCGCGATAAGAATGGGAAATGAGGGGCTCGTTGAAAATAACACATAAATAAGGGTTGGCAGTCAAGAAAACCTCGGAAAGCAAAGGCAGGATGTGGCAGGTCATTGAAACAGATAAAGAATGTGGAAGAAGAAAGAAAGTTCAGAAAAAATACCCACCTGGCGGGCATTTTTCTCCACTTTTTTCTTTCTTTTCCAAATTCTTTATCTGTTTCAATGACCTACCACATCCTCCCCTTTGCTTTCTGTGGTTTTCATGACTGCCAACTCATATTTATGTATATATATATATATATATATATATATATATATATATATATATATATATATATATATATATGTGTGTGTGTGTGTGTAAAAAATGCCCTGATTCGTCAAAAGTACCCAGCAGCAGTGGTCGATGACTCCATCAACAGAGCTCGTAACTAAATCGCGAGGATATTCTACATGGAGGGAATCCCAGGAATGAGGAAGCCAGACAAATCTTGTCTCACCCACTCATCTGCGTTGCCTAAACTTAATACATTCTTTCGAGACATTTTAATATACTGCAACAAAGTAGCCGGCTATCTTCATTTTTCCAAAAGCCCCCCGAGTTGTTTATCGCCGCGGAAAAACCTGAAAGGATATGTTAGTCAGACCCAAAGACGACTACCATTGAGGGCAGTCAACGGGGATGCCAGCCTGCAAGAAAACACGTTGTAAGGTTTTCACACATGACAAACCACTACTGCTAAAGCCAGCTCCTCAGATTACGTATTCAAAATAAATGCGCATCTAAACTGGACAGCCAAAATGTCGTCTACATGCTTCACTGTGCATCTGTGGCATGCAGTACATCGGACAAACAGAAACCCCCTTTCCCGTAAACGCTTTAACAACCACCGTTCTCACGTTTAAACACAACCGAACTTGCCCATTTCAAGCATGTCAGCCTCCCAGGACATTCATTCGACCAAATTAAAGTCACTCTGCTAGAGACCGGTTTTCACACTAAACGGGAGCGCGAACAGAAAATCGTACTTATTTATAAGTTCAAAACGCTGACTCATGGTATCAACGAGAGCGCTGGAGCATGTCGTGCCTCCGGAGGACCACGGACGTTATTGACAACGGGAAAGTGGATGCACATTGTTCCACCCCTTTCTCCTAGCATAAAAGTTTTTTTTTTAATTCATTCAGGACACCCCCCATTATCTCAGCAGACAACGGGCGCATACCGAGAGGGAGCGCCGCCCAAAAAAGCCGCCTAAGCCCCGCACTGCACGTGCTGCGCGATAAATGCTGTCCACGTTGGGACAACTAAGAAGAGTAAGAAGAGAGAGGAGGTGACGTTGAACGGCAGTGCCAGTCTGGCCGTACCTTGAAATTGTCGGTTCTGTAAGACATAGCGGTGGCGTAATTCAGTGGTTTTTGTGTCGGCCCTCCATTGAACTTTACGCTTGTCGCGTCGTAGTGTGCCTTTACATACTCTACGCTGCGGCAAGGACGGACGGGGCACTCGTCGCCTTCTGAACTCGCCGCGCCCCTGTGTAACTTGATCCCTGTCTTCCGCGCGGTCCGAGCTATGCGGCTCGCCGCTGGCTGCTGCTAGTGCCTTTCTCTGTCGCCATGTGCGGCCCTTCAAAGGGCAAACAAAGTAGACTTATCACCGGTTTCTTGGTAAAAGCAATGCCTCTCCGTTAAGGTCTGTTCTGGGTGAACCCACGAAACAAATGCCGGGCCAAGACCGCGTCCTTAGTACTACACCACCGCCCCGCTCTTCCCATCTGTGCTCATGCGTTGTCTGTATTTTGTTTGTCAGTTCTCTTTCACCCCAGCCGCAGCGGGCCGATGGAAACCTTTGGTCCCGCTCCCTTCCCCCACCCGGCCGTTTTCTCACTAAAACCACCGCCTTTCCTCCTTTTTTCCTTTTTTTTTTAATTTGAATCCTCTCCACTCAGCAAGTGCCGTGTTGTTACCGAACTTTTTACGTTCTCTGGCGTATTCCCCTCCTTATGAGGGAGAGGAAGAGAGACTCCCTCGCATGCAGTGTGCATAAGGTTCGGTGTTCATTGTGGGATTGTCCCTGAGGAAGGAAGTTCCACTTCCGAAACTGTCGGACTAATTTATAATAAACAAATTAACCGCAAAGTTGTTCTTATCTTTTACCTGACTATATATATATATATATACATATATATTTTTTTTCTCAAGTTGTAATTATATTTGGAAAGTTTCTAGCGCTGGCTATTCTGCATCGCTTCTGGCAATTACCTGATCTATCTGTTTTTGTGGAGTTGCGGCGGCTCGCATTTGCTGGAGTACAGAAATATTCAAGCGAGGCTTGAGCTTTGCGTTTGTGCAGTCTTTCAGGACCGTTACTTCCATCGGGGAATCAAACTGTTTTTGAATCCATGTGTGGACGATGCAATAACTTTGAAACTTTGTGCCTACCAATTTAAATAACACTCGAATGGGCTACGATGGCGCGATTCATCATAAATTGCTATTATCAGCATCCTTTCGATGTTGGTACTGATGGCCATTTGAACTATTCGAAGAGGCTCGCGGTGACGCACACTGAAAGGTTTTCTGAGTGCTTAGTAACTTGAAAGCGACACGTGTATACAGTTACGTTCCTGTTCGCGGCAATGCGGTGATAAATGACCAGCGAAGATGCACTACCTCTCGGCTGTACTCTCGAATGTTCTCATCGACGCACTCGCGATCCCTAACAATAGGACGACGCCACGATTATTCGACCGAGTCGTTCTGAACGCGTGGGGGTCTATTCTCTTAGGTACCGCTGGCTGAAAGGATTACGGAAGGGTTTCGTGTTTGCGCGCTGCCCATGCTCTGCTATTGAGTGTTCCGAGTCGTGCGAAGAACCGTCCCCCGGAGTAAATCTGTGGCTGGAAGATGCAGAAGCGATAGCGGAACTCCAGGGAGATAGTTTCGTGTTGTCGATTACGGTACCGCACTGCGTGCGTTGCCCAACATCAATCGATAACTTGGCGCCCTAACACTGATTGCATAGACTGTGGTACTGGAGCTGACTCGACAAAGATCCTAGCAGCAACGCTTTCATCTCTGCTTCGCAGAACGTCGTTGTTGAACCCCGAAATTGCGAAGAGCGCTTTCAATCTGCCAAATACATCTGGAAATACGTGCACGGAACGATGTACGCAACGCTGAACTAGGTCATGCTTCTGAAAGACGAAGCAAGTATACTATAGCACAAGGTGTTTAACGGTTCCTTTCCTTGTCACCACTAGTTTCCCAAGTTCATTACAGAGTGTCATGCATGGGGTGAAACAATTTTGCATCGCTTGTGTACTGAGCAACCCTGTCGTAATGGGGTTCCTGTTGCGTAGATTTCATTGTTGTGATCATTGTTTTGCTGCGTGTCCTATTTGTTTCCTCCTCTCGCTGTTATCAGCAGACGGATTCAGCGCTCAATTTCAATCTCTCCCTCCTGGTGAGGAACAAGAACATGAAACCACACCGTGGTTTAAAGCGGCACCTTTCTAAGTGAGACCGGTGTTATTCTGTAAAAAAATATATCCTTAAACCCGTAGACCTATCTGTCGACTGAAAATGTCTGATAAGATCTCTGGACGCACGGCGCGTGTGTAAAACCGGGCTTCCTTTACGTCAAAACAATTAGTTGAAAAAAGAACGGTTCTAAATAAGACAACACCCGCGTCGATCGTGAAAAACGAGTACAATAGTATACCTTTATCTCATAAAAAAAAGACACCACCTTCCCGCGAGGGAACCCTGAGTTGATGCGAAGCATCTCGGAGGTTCCGAAACGTTCACGAGATTGGGTATCCAAATAACGGAAAATAACGGAACTCCGGACAGCGCAGCGTGACTCAACCGAAGCAGCAACTGAGGGAGCGGCGCGCGGACCGGGTTTATTATATAGAGCAGATGGAGTGGAGAGGAGGAGATGAGAGAGGAGACGCGCATGCGCGCTTATCGCGCAGCTGCGGTGATGAGTAGCGCACGCGCTATCGCACAGCTGGCGTGGAGAGGGAGAGGGGAGGAGCAGCGCGCGCGCTATCGTACAGCTGGCGTGGAGAGAGAAAGAGGAGAAGCGTGTGCGCTATCACACAGCTGGTGGGAGAGGGGGAGAGGTGCGGACGGACGACGGACGTACGACAGAGCCGAGAGCAAGAGATGCTTTGCATCTAAAACGTATCGGTGCACATTTAAACCATTCGCGGAGGCGCTCATTTGTTGCACAAAAAATGGTCGCTTGGGTTTGTTCTTGGTTTGCCATTTGTGTTTTGAGAACGATTAGACGCAGTTGCAGTGAAGGTTGAACGTTTTGTAGCTTTCGCACTTCTTTCAAATATCGTTGGTGTTTAAAAAATAGGGATAGCGAAGCCACATTAGCCCGCTGCTTCTGTGCGTGTGTTCCGTGCTTTTATTGCCTGGTGTAAGATAACAAAATTAAGACATGCAGAAGCATGCCCAATCGACCACATTGTTGTTTTTGTCAACTTCAACAAACGCACGCACGCACGCACGCGCACACACACACACACACCACACACACACACACACACACACACACACACACACACACACACACACACACCACACACACACACACACACACACACACACACAAAAAACTCAGACATTTGTTTTTCACCCGTTCGCCAAACAAAAAACATAAAATTTACCTGAATTCTTTGTTCCAATCGAGCCATCTGTAGCATTGCCTCCCAGTGTTATCAGGCACAATAAAAGGACCGAAGTGCACTCGGAGCTAATGCTACGACTCTACGACACAATTGATACTTGGTCAGCAGTTTATCAAATGTACGCAGTCTCCATTTTTGTCTACTTCTTTAAAAAAACAAATGGTAATTATTCACAATTAGAGCGTAAATCTTTCATTTTACACATTTACTTACATAAGGAAGATGCAGATCAAGTTTTTTTTGATAAAATTGTTTTGTTGGAACCAAAAGTATGCTTAAGAAAATCAGTATTTTTTGGTACAAACTACGCAGCCTTCCAGTAAAGCAAGTAACATGAACGAAATAAATGACTGACCTGAGACTTTGAACGACGGGGAAATAACAACACTACTGATAATTGAGTTCCTCTTCTGCTAGGTTCTTCTTGCTTAGGTTATTGAAAGCTGTCAGACTTTGGAATCTCCCCAGTTGCCGCGGCTTTGATTTCACAATTTCCTCGCTTCCAAATTTGTTCGGTCCGATTATCTCGTAGAGGCATCAGTCCTCTCAGACTTTGTACTCGGCATTTGCGGGTTATAAGCGGCTTAGGTGCGCCTAATTAACGACTGCGAACGGACGTTGCTGTACGAGGGTAAAATTAAGATGTTGAATATTTGGACAGCTTAACACACAATGGTTTGTCTTAAGGACTTCCACTCCGTACCGGAGTGGATATTTAGGCAGAAGAAATAAAAACACCTTGAGTAAAAAAAAAAGACACCCCTAATAAGTGTTTATCTGTTGTAATATAAAAGCAACGCATCTTACTGTAGGCAATGCGAAGGTGAGAATATTCTCACTTTAAACAACTATGACGTGGCACCGAGAGTACATTGCAGTGGACACAGCACTGATGAAAGTATCGTCTTCTCTCATCATCATCATCGTGATCATCATCATCATCATCATTGTCTAGATCATTTTCACGTCAAGTTGCTTTCTTCCTCTCAATGTGAATTCATGAGAAGCAAGGCCAATTGCCCCTTTGCGCCATAAATATACGCTATTAGCGTAAACATCGTTTCGTACTTTTGGAGCAGGTAAGCAAGCCTATTTCCTTGGTAGAAGTCCCCCCATCCTTACTATTTTTTGGTAGAAAGCCACCTATCCTTACTCCTGTCAGATAGGAAAGTTCGTTTGCAGAGTTCAGGTGTCAGAGTTGTGAGTCAGTAAGGGCAGCAAAAAACATGCAGCTGTTTTATCGATGTACGCAGTCATTGCGCATAAGCAGATGTATGTGTATATAAATGTTTCATTTACATAAATTTAGTCGATAGTCAGTGCCCGCTTCGTCCTTCTTTCTTCGTCCCCGTCGTATTAACACTGTTCGAAGTTTACTTTTGCAATTAGCATGCGCAGATTGTTCCTGTAGGCCCGAGTACACGTTTCTACGACACATAAGCTTCTAAATCGGAGCCCACAACGCATTAACCACGCCCACCTTTTGTCGGTTGCCGCTGAGTATCAGTTTTTGTGCAGGGTACGCGCGTTAGCCTTGCAATTCGAAGGTCTCTGGTTGGAATCCCGGCCTTCCTAATTTTTTTACTTTATTTTTGAATTGGTAACCCGAAAACGTCACTCACGTGTCACTTGGCTCACTCGACGAAAAAAGGCCCCGTGCCCTTATACCAGTAGCCGGGACATGTTGTCGGAATTCCGATTCGCTGCAGTTTGCCCAAAACCCGTCATCAAAATTTACATTCGCTGTCATGGTCTTACAACATGCCCTGTCAGATAGACTGGCCAGTGATGGTGGCAGGAGCCGTCCGCGGCTAATGGCATACTCGCAAATTCCAAGTGGAAACGGCGACAACATAGCCGTAACCCACACATAGACTTTTGCAACTGAAGCAGAAGAAGTACTCACGCATTCTGAGATCATAAGAGGGAGCTTGGAAAGATTATATGAACGTAACTTCATTCGTTCGCCACAAAAGTAGCCTCTGCTGCTGGGAAACGAACCCTCGACTTCGTTCGTCTCTGTACAGCAACGCCTCCTCCCTGAGCAAGCTTGTCGAAAGAAGGAGCCTGCACATTTATTGAGAAGAAGTAAACTGAAAACGGGTGGTAAGCGGACTTTATTCGCTTTATTTCAAGTGCACAGGGCTCATTTATATGTCCTAACCCAGCCTATCTTGCCTCCCTAATCGCCATTGGTAACTACAACTTCTTGGTATCACGTTATGTATAGAAGACCACCAATTCCTGTCCACCCAGCACGTATATGGTGAACTAAGGCGGCTCTTCATTGATGGTCACCTTTGAAAATGCTATCCGTGAGGGAAGGCAGCAAAAACATCGCCAACCGTCCTCGTTATCGATTGTAGGCTAAAACAAGAAGCGCTTTAGGGAAAAGATGTAGTCGGGGTTGTAGGTGCGGAAAAAGGGCAGCTATTGTAGTAGGGTGCGGCGAAATGGCGGGACAACGTTGTTGAAGGAGAGCACAATTTTGGCTTCGTTCCAGCCAGCCTTGTCCCGTATTTTACTGCGTGCTTGATTTATGTGAATGTAAGTAATCCACTGGAGTAGCTTCAGCCCTCCGCGCTGAGGTCCCCGCCCCTTTTACCTCATTAAGTGCTCATGGAACGTGGCGCCTCAAACGGAAAGCACCGCCAACATGGCTACCGAGAACGGGAGGCCACGCCCTGGGGACTTCAAAGGCTAGCGGCCCCATAAAAGCCCGGCAGCACCATCTGAATGGACAACTTCGAGGGAAGAACATAAGGCGCGTTCGTACAGCTATCCAGGCGTGACTTCATGGCTCAGTAAAATAAAGAAAAAAACTTCATGGCTTAGTCGGTAGAGCGTTTCACACCTCCCGTTGCGGCTAGAGTGATCGTGGGGTAGAAACCTAGCGCCACCGCGCCAATTGAACTTTTTTTGGTGATGTTATTTTCTTGACGGATATGACTTGCGTGAGGTTCGTGTAGACGGCATAAAACACTTTCGTGCTAAAAATTCCTTTGGGACGTGGAGTGTGGTGAATAAATATTCATGTAGGCATTTTAGGCTGCCTGAATTTTATGCGGTGGCAAGGAAAGCTATGATGTATATTTTCTTTTGCTTCAACGGAATACCGCACAGGACGACGCCGTGGGAAAAATAACCTACGACAAAAAATACGTACGCAACGCTGCGTCTTGCTTGGCAACACGCTTTTTAAAGAGAAGTGTTTCGCCTGCAAATCTGACTGCCACTGATCGTACACCAATCAGCGCATCTGATGACGTCACCATCAGTTTGCAGCGCTGATTATCGACGCTATTTTTTCTCATTAGCTCTTTCTGTAGAACCAGGTCCAGAAAAGGAAAAGAGTGCAAGAATTTACTGGCAGTGAAATAGGCGTCGGCACGCCAAGCCGCTACGTGTTGCAGGGCAACGCGATCAGGTACCTTGAAGGTGCGCCTGTTCTAGGCTGTTATTCCCAGTTTTCTATGGAAGCAGCCCAGCGTCTTCATTTATTCATGAACAGAAGTCTCCGCTTTCTTCCTGTTAATGCGGCGTTCGAACCGAAGGGAAGTAGGATACTTCAAAAAAATATGGTGGTTAGTTGGTGTGTTGCTGCTTGATGAAAATGTTAAAAAGAGGTCAAAACGACAAAGCACAATGTCGAGCGCACGTATGTCGTCGTTCTTTCTTGTTATGTCTCGTTTTTCACCCTCTCCTTTTTTAAGCGAATTAGATTTTTCGCACCGTCAAATCTATAAAATGCACTTCTAGTGTGTAGCCGGAGACCTCGTAGCAGAACCAGTCTCGAAAGGGTTCACAGTAGTTTATTTTGCTTTCGGTCAGGACCCGTGCGTCGGTGCAGGTATAAGCAGCTTTACCAGCTTTAAACGTACTCGAAATGGTGAGTAACTTTAGGTTTTATCCGAAAGATCCCACGTTTGGCACCCTTTTTGGACTAAGCTCAAAGCTCAAAGCCTTGTTTGGGTAAAAATAACTCTCAAAGCCTTGTTTGGGTAAGCATAACTAAGTAAAGCTGGAGTTCCTACCCTTCGTCTAACTTCCATTTTATAGTTAAGCCAGACAATACCAAGGTTTCTCAACACTAAATGAAAAAATGATGTTGACATAGCAAACGTAACCCAAAAACCTACTCGGAATGTTTCTTCAGGGGTGTTTGTCTTATAACATTCTCATATTTGTTACTGCCACTGCCCCTGCTCCGTAACTTGTATAATACCGCTTTCCACTGTTATATCTGTACAAGTTCGGGCTGTTTTTATTAGTATTGCGATCCTGTTGTTTTGTATTGCATTGTTGTATTAAGATTTCTCTAAAGACGTACGGCTTACACATTTTTGTTATATTTTAGTTGTACTGTTTTGTTGTCCTTGCCTTTTACGCACTGTTTCCCATGCAATCGGGGTGTAAAAGCTCCGTCAAGCTGCAGTGCTGCAGCTTTTGTGCAACCTTCTCGTGTATTTTCTTATGAATAAAAACGGTATCTGAAATATCTGAAACTGGATCTAGGGATGCTAATGAGCCCCTCTCTAAGCGCCCAGAACAAGGCTTGGCCCTATTCTCGAATGAACGAGATCGTCACCATTCTATTGACTTCTTGTTCTTATCGGCTTTCGCCAAGCCAATCAGGAACGGTTTTCTGACGCCATCTTGGTCGCACGGGCAAGTCGCTCATCAAGCTGTGCCCTGCTTTGCCCGATATTGTCTAAAATTATTATTCTTATACAATGGATACAATTGTAGGATAAAATCACCTTCCCCAGGAACGTACACAAACTAATAGCATAAGCGACAATCATGATAAATTCCTACATCAGCATCAACTTTGTTGCTCCTTCGCCTTAGCCGCAACGCTTGAGGTATAGGGATAACGTTTGGAGAAGGGGCGTCGGAGTGTCCGTACGCAAACACAAAGGCGTGCATAACATCCTGCATAAAATGAACAAGAGCCCCTGTGGGTTGGAATGAACTGGATAGCTTTATTATAGGAGGAGGCCAATAGGCCCTGTTGTGGGACATGGGAAAAAGGGTAGGGGAAGATGGTTCAGATAAAGTCTTTTTACTGCCCTGTGAGCGTTCACTTAGCACTATATGCACAGTTCAAGTTGTGTCGAGGACACTCTAATACGACCATCATCGGGGTATCCAAAAGCAGCCGTTCAGGAGCCACAAAGGGTGTGTTTGGGGGGACATCTAGAGAATGGGTGAACGATCCGCCATCATACTACTTTATAGAGACCTGTTTTGAGACCGAATTCTGTAATTACCTGAATTGGGGGTTGTTTCTGACATGTTGGACATACTCTTCAGAAGTCGTTGGAGGCAAGCGACGATGTTGATTATTCGAAGAGAATAGATAACAAGAATAATTGGCTCCTGTAGCGTCCGTCATATCGAGCCCCGCTAAACTGCGCCAGGCGAGGATGTCTTCTGTTTACTCAACCAACTCAACCGCGAGGCATTGAGACAGAGTCGAAGAGGTGGAGGAAATGAATGCAGGCTGCACCCATGGAATAAGCGGCCCTGTGCGGAAATGGTAATCGAAGTAGGGAGCGAAACGCTTCCTCTAATGGGGTAGGGAGTGTACTTTTTGTTCTGGGATAGATCGCTTATCTAGTAAAATGCATGCCACGCGTTTACTTGGGAAAATAACAGGGGACTCCATCGTGGGCGTTTTAATGGTGGTGTTCTTAGTGACAGCTTTAAGTACTTTATTAACGAGGAAGTTCTCTTGTGCCAGTCTATTTGTTTATCAATAAAATCACGGAAAAAATGGAGTAATAATTACGGTGATTACAAGAATTAGAGGGCACGGGTTGGTTTTCCAGTTGTCGTGTTGTCGGTACAGAAAGGGCGACTATACATTGGAGGCACATTCTAGCAATAAGTCAATAATTTGTGGCGTGTAAGTATCTTAGCCGTAATTGTCCGTAATTGTTTGCAGCAGTGTCGCACTTATAGATACTTAGAGGTGCTTTCGTAGCCCGGTTGGCCTACTTTACTTAAATATTTTGAGTTAGGGATGCTCACAGTCGAGGTACTTCTTGTTTTCGTTAATACGCATCACTAGAGGGGCATTATTAATCCGTTTTTTCTCCGAGTTCCCCTTACGACCGCATTCTGACACCGCTTTTGGATGAGTTTTAAAAGTCCGCACCTGACGAAGATTTTTATGGGTGAGTAGTGAGGGGATATTTGAACAGCATTTGAAGTGCTGAAGGGTTATTGGGGATAATTTTTTTAATGCACACACGTGCGGGCGCCGCCGCACTGCAAATTTCAACGACAATTTTTTTTTGTTATGAATACCAAGCTTTTCCTCTAACAAATTCTCTCTTAGTCCCAAACCGCCCTATTTTCAGAGTAATATATTTTCGGCACAAAGTCCTCTGGCCTAGTGTTTTCTGTCCAGAGGCAGTAAAAAAAAGCCTTCTATTTCAGAGCACGGGAAATGATCAGTTGTGGGAGGGAGTGGGAATGAAGCTTACATGGGGGAAACACGTGGCTCTAAAAGAACAGGCCTGTCCTACGGATTAGCCTGGATACACAGAAACAAGTGTAATGAAAATGGCAACGCTTGCGCGTGGTAAACAAGATTGTCAACTAGGAGATGTAGGATCTCTATCTTCTTGACTTCATTGGACCAAGGAACGGGGGTGTGGATTTTCGATTGTGCGTATCTTCAGATCCGCGAATATTACAAGTGTTACGAAAAAAAAAACAGCAAAGTGATGAGGCGATTCAAACGTGTTTTGGAGCGAATCTTTGACTGTTGCTATAGAGAACTCGATCTGTTCATGCAAAGCCAGGCTATTTTTTACACGGGAAAGCGCCACGAAAGGTCATCGCAAGTTTGCTCGCGTTTGTCCCGCGCCTTCGCTATTTTTTCTACGATTTATGTTACTAAATACAATCACATATTGGTGGAAACTTAGCCCCGTTGTGCACATCAAAAATAGCCTCTTTATTATGCCAAAAGTCATGACAGCCGGATACTCCTGTACGTAAAGTTTAAAGTGCACAAAAGAATGTACCTACGATAGAATGAAAAAAAAACAAAATAACGGTATAGTGGGGAAGAGTCTCGATGTTTAATTTTTGATCCACGGCCTTCGCACGTGCGCTCCAAATAACCGTTGCAATCTGCGCCATCGCGAATCTTGTTTTTTTATGTCTTATTCGCACTGTACCCTTTTCAGTCATGCAAAAAACATCTGGAAGGACCTCTGAAAGGTTGCACTCGGCTATTTTCTGAACACGGTAGTCACCTGTGCATCAGAAAAAAAGACTACATGAAGCGCCATTTCCTGGTTTCTTATCGCATGGAATCTTTGTCCGTGTGACTAGGTTATGGAAAGTGGCCTTCAATGTAGGCCTCATATTTTGACTTGCCTGGAACTGACACCTGTGCTACACGGCAACTTTCGATTGACAGTTGAAGGCTCACCCGTCAAGTACGTCTTATGAATTTACAAATGGGCACTCGACAGACAATCGGTTCGAAGGCATTCGGAAGGCCTTGAAACGGCTGTGTGGCACAGGCATAAATAACTTAGGTCGGGTAGTGCGAGTCACCAATGATTCAAAGTAACCATGAAGGCCTCAGACAATTTTGCTCTAGTCAAGAGGTAGCCATCATAGAATAACAGATAGGCCTAAGTCCAACTCGCTGTTTTAATAAGCTAGATTACCGGAGAGCCCTAATCTTGAATACTGCCCCTGCAACCTTACTCGCACTGTCTGCTTTACGTCATCGGGTGACGTCACCAACCGAGTCCAACTGAAAATGATTTTACCCGTTAAATTATCCACCGATTTTGTCACCTGCTTGCTTCGCCGCCTAATAATATTCGCTCCATGAGATTCCACTTGTGTTTGGCTTTATCCCGCGGTACCACTGGTAGATGGCGCTATAAGAAGAGCGCGGTAATTATAAATGCTGCCACCCAGCATTATCCATATAACGGGAACAGCGTAACGCAACAGAAAGGAATGAGGAAGCTACAACAAACGGCTGACATTATTTTTCCTAGCCCACGCTCCGATATCTGGCGAAAGGAAGCGGGCGATGGCTACGATTCACATCGGAATAGCGGAAGTTTGGTTCATTACGCACTCGCGTGGAGTTCGAGCTAGGAAATGGAGGCGGGGCACTGCTAGGCGCCGTTGGGAGGGGCTGTGTGTAGAACAGAAAAGTTCTGTGCTCGACGAGTTTGGACCATAGTGTGTTCCCGACACTCGGAGCCGGAGCGAGGCAGGGGTTTGAAAATGAGAAGCTCCGAGCGTGACTCGCAAGAGACGCCGTCCCGAGAAGGAGGAGAGCAAACGATTAAGGGCGGTTGTCGTGGTAGCATCGCGGTGGCAATAATCAAGAAGCCCGTACGTTGTAGGCTAAAGACACAAGCCGTAGAAAAGAGGCTGCATTCGTATTTCTGCATTCGTATTCGTGAACCATGACATGATTATGAGAGACGTCGTAGTGGGGGGGAGCAGGGGGGGGGGGGGGGGGGGGGGGCTCCGGTAATTTTGAGCACCTAGGAATCTAGATACACGGGTGTTCTATGCTATTCCGCCCCATCGAAATGCAAGCCGCTGTGGCCGGGAATCGCACGTGCATCCTCGAGCATAGAGAGATAAGTGTTCGTACGCACGTGTGAACATCGGGTGCATCGATCAAGGGAAGTCCTATCTTGTCGCAGCGTATATACCCGTCCCACCCGCAGAGCATGAATGTTCAGGCATATCGGCTCAAAACCAGGGTGGCTTGTGATGAATTTTGAGCCCTCTGGCAAAAGGGCGGCCACCCTCGAAATTTCGGCAGAGCTCACGAACTCGAGCTCGCTGTCTATTGGCCGGCGACGACCACCCGTGCACCTGCAATAAATATAATTTTCGCTGTATCTGATACTCTACCGCAGGCATCCCCCGGACGGGGTTGCATGCTGGGGAACTCCCAAATGAGTTCAAAATATCCCCAGTTCACTTATTCTCCACTTTCTATATCAATAAAGCACTCACTGGTTTACTGTCACACGCCCAAAAATACTTCAGAATAAAAGAGCATGCGCGCGCTGCCGCTTGCATGTGTATGCGCCGAAATAAATATTGCCATAAAACTGACACTTCCATCGCTCGTGACCAGCGAAAAAAAAATTGGCAGCATGAGTGCATGAAAAATAAGCCAAGAAGCGCGTAGCAGCAACACTCTAAGCGAGCGGGCGCCGGACGTTCGCAGCTCGACGAGATAAAGCACAGCAAAACGTATAAAGTATTACAATACGCTGTTCTAGTGGGCAAGTATAAAACGATCTTCGAAAACAGTCAACATCGCACTTACCAGTCGATGTTACCACTTCGTTGAACTTAATCGTTGATGGCCTCCGGCGCGGCATCGGCTTCTTCGCCATCGCTGGCCAGCGGGTCAAATATAAAATGGTTATCCGGATTTTCGACCTCCTCCTCCTCGCTGCTACCGGCAAAAAAGTCGATATTTTCATCCGAGGATGCAGACAAAGAGTCAGTGTCGGAGCTGTCACGGCTTGACATGAGGAGTCGGCGTGTTTACTTCCGTGGTGAAGCACGTGTGTGCGAGAGCCGACGCTACAGTAAAGTCGCGGCGTACCGCAGCGCCGCATGAGAGACACACGTGGCAGAGCCTCCTCACAACACTGTCACATCACTGCTTGAATGGGCGCCCAGGAGCCGAAACCGAATCGTGTTTACATGAATCGTGCGATAATAAATTAGTTACTCAGAATGTGTGCATGTGAGAGAATGTAAAGAAATATAGAACGTTTGCAACAAAGAATGCACCAGCACCAAATTTGGTAGCAGAAAACCTTTAAGCATGTGCATATCGTTTATGAAGATGGAGTTGTGCTTGTCTTGGCAAGCATGTTGTAGCTAAAGTTTGTTGGGAAAGATATCTAAAGGGCACGCAGGTGCTAGCTTTCTGTTCAAAAGTAAGGGCACGTTTCGAACGTTTCTACTCTTTCATATTTGGCGCGATCGACGATCAACCGGTTAATGGTGCGCGTAACTTGCTCGAGGCATCTGCGATCACAAGCGAAGATGGAGAAAAAAAAAGTGTTCCTTAATTAAGTTCGATAAGTGGTTACGTATAAGGTGTCTGGTAAACTATCCGGAACTCGGAGCAGTAGGAATGAAGCGGGAATCAATTACCGTGAAGAGCACGCATCGTAAAAATAAAATTAATAATAAAAAACAATAAACGAAATTACTGCCATGTGTGCTGGATTAGCTCAAACTTCGACTTGCGCTTTATCATTTTAAGATTTTTCGTTGCACTTCTCGCTCGCCCTGTTTCAAACGTCAAGACTGTGTGAAAGAAGTTTCTCAAGCCAGCGTATCTCTAATATTTTCAAGAATTGTTCCCATTAGAAGCATTTCTCGGTTAAAAAAAAGATTTTACGGGCGAAGTTTCGTCAACCGTGCAGGTAACCGCCGAACTCCCCGATTTTAATCGGGGTTTCGGAGCACCAGTTCACTAACAAAAGCTTCTGGTGCCTTCCTTCTCAGACGTCGTCAGTAGTATTCTAGTTGGAGATTAAGAATATACGGTGAGCTGCACTTTATATAATACTGCGTAATGAGCATTTTATTTTATTTCCAACGGGGAGATGAGGTGAGTGTATTTTTGCTTTCATAGTTGAAGAAACTGGTGATCGCCGACCAAAGTTTTATTTAAAACGGTGAAAAGACGTTTCGGCTTCACTTTGTTCACCTTGTTCTGCCTTGTTCACCGACCAGACGAGATTTCGTCAAACCTTATATTTTATTCTCGTTGTTTTTTTTGTGTAACTTTTCTACAGTTGCCGAACTGTTTAGCGTTCACAAAAAGCATTAAAACAGCTCTTTCAAACCTGAATGGACGAAACACTAATTTTGTAGCGGAACCTCCAGACACGTTGAGCTTGTTGTTAGTTAACATCTGCAGAGAAGAAGAGACTCCTCAACACAAAATGGAATTTTCAAATTCGTCCCTGCCATGAATTTTTGTTGCGAGTGAACCATTCTTATGCTAGACAACCAGGAAGACCCTGCGTCAAGTAACAAATAGGAGCAATTTGCCTGGTTGCCATTTGCAGTCCGCCGTTTATTGCATTTTGCTTGTAAAAAAAATTCCGCTAGTTGAACGTCAAGTCAGAGTCTCCAGGAATGTCTGACAGGGCAATGTAACCAGTCGGATAATTAAATGCACTCGCTTTTATTTTGCTTTGATTAGGACCACAGCTCTAAGCCCAGCCTTTTCTTTTGGCTTGAAGCAAATTTTACTGTTCCCAGGCTGCGTCAGCCTCAGGTACATTTTACGCGAATTGGACACTGATAGAGCTTGGGCCCCAGAGAGAAAGATAAGACGAGCTCAAACAACGACCCCCCAAAATTAAAGGGACCTTGCAACACTCTTTGAGCAGTGCAAGTAAACCTGCGCGACGTTTAGATTACACTGCCAGGAATACCTGAGCCAAATATTACACGTGCACGTGAAGCGGTGAGCGCGCAAATCGATGTGAAAGACGCGGAAAAACCAACCGCTCTCTCTTCGGTTGTCCTCATTATGCAACCCCTGGCATGGCTTAAGGGACGTCACATAGGCCATGGCTGCCCGATCGGCTGTCACTGGTCAACTTCGCGGCTAGATTATCCCATTTCCGTCGTAGTCATCGCTGTTTACGAACCTCTTCTATGCCTGAACCTGTAGGCACAGTTTTGCCGTTTCTTTTGTGTTTTGAGTGCGCGCGGAGTTTGAGTGCTGAGCTCAATACTTCCCTTTCAACGGGACCACTCGACTACAAACGTTTATTGCTTCAAAAACGCCCTACCAGCCCGAGCGCGCACTGGCGAGCAGGCACCCATGCCTGCTTTTTTGTGGCACCAGACCGGAAATAGGCCCCTTCGCGTTGTGGAGAAAAGGAGAAAACTACTCGGCATGTGATATATCGAAGGCCACCGAAGAGAACGCCGCGAGTCGCCCCCCTCTCCGGGAGAGAGCGCGCAGCTTTCGTCGCGTTGTCCGCGGTCGAGTTGAGAGGGAACGATTATGCGCGATTTCTCATCGCGCGTAGTTTCGTTCATTGTGAACAGATTTTCATAATTCTTGCGGGAGGAGATTTCTGGGACAATAGACTTTATCCCAAAATACCTTACTAGTAGTCGATGGCAAGTGTTGCAGGGTCCCTTTAATGCAGCCTTGAAAGAGAAGGAACTTTTTATTGATCCTGTGCAGTAAAAGAATAAGAATGAAGTACCCCGATGTTGAGAGCGGCTTGGGGGATTTCGAAACTCATCTGAGCCTGAGAAAAGCTTCGACCCGAAAGATATGGACGACTGACCTTCCAACCGACTGGCGACGCTGTGCATGTGCGTGTGCGTGTCTGTGTGCGAAGCTTCCGGAATCGGCAAAGCAGCCCTCCAGGAAAAATAAGGCCTGTCGCCATTTCGCAAGAACCGGATATGCCAGCTGGCTGCTCAGCTATAAAATTGTTTTTCTATCTAGCAAAGGTAAACAAGGCGCGTCGAAGGCAGAAAGGGGAGAGCGGGATTAGGCGATGGTGTCCATGGCGATGGCGATGGTGTCGTCACTGAGTTAAAAAAAACATTTCTCTTATTAAATTTTGGGGACAAACATTTATTCATTCTTGTCAACATGTGTAACCTTCTTTATGTGTATAGTATCGTGCATTCTACGTTGTATCCACTCCTGCTTGGGCCAAATATTTGGCTTGCAGTATTGCCAAATCAAACAAAAAATAATAATGATTGCGATGTGCGTGTGGAGATGACGTTACATCACGCAGAGTTACAAAGGTCTCTTTTACTGCAGGTTTTGTTGTTTCACGTTTTTATTTCACTTGAATTGCTCTGGGGCCTGAAAAGAGCAGGGAAAAGGAGAAACGAGGTCCTGGGAAGTTGCGGAAAGTAGAGTCCACGGCGCCATCAGCGCCCTGCGGGAGTGTTCCTTTGTGTCCCTGAGATGTGCCCCAGTGGGCGGAGCAGCTGGATCCAGACAAAATTACCCCAGATCTTGTTATCTAAAGCCCCGTTTCTACACCTGCGAGCATGATGGGTTAGCGGAAGGGCAAGAAACTGTTGGCCGCCATCTGCAAAAGTGGTGTGACCCACAAAGAGATATCGAAAGACTTTATGCTCATGTGATGTGCGGCGTCCATCTGAAACTGTAGGCGCCACTTGCACATATTAGCATCTAATTTTGTGAATCGCCAGCTATGTGGTGTGTAGCAGAAGGATTATTTTTCGGTGGAAGAAGTCTTCAACCCTCTCCTCACCTTCTTTTATGGCCTCCCTCCTTGAACTATAATGGAATCACTACAGGGCATAGTGTCACCCCTCCTCCCCCCACTCACCCATGGCAGTGTAAATCATACATAAAGAGATTGACTTCCGCGCTTAAGACTACTAGTCGGCTGCTGCATATCCGCTCTCTCCCCGGGCTTTGGATGTCTAAGCAGAAAGTTCTAAGCCGGAAGACGAAAGCAGGAAGTTGGAAGCGCAAACATTGAAGCCGGGGATCAGTAACAAGGTCAGACATCCTGATTAGGTATATAATTAGCTGCCATAAAAGAAATGAGTGGGCGAGTTGGCAATTATACATGTCTGCTTACATGGCACATCAACGTGGAACAAGAAAAAAAGCAACAGGATGGGAGCTGCGCCTGTTGACAGCGCTTGTTTTTACCGCCGCTGTACCGCTGCATGCTGAATAATATATATATAAGGCAGATACTAAGCGAGGTTGTTAGTTGGGTTGAGTGTTTGAAGCGATATGTAAGCCAAATCTCTGCTATGCTACATCATTCAAGGTCATTCATCGCGTCGCAAGTGATTTTCGGCAGCGCCGCTTAGGCTTCGGTTTCGTTCTTACCGCTTCAGTCGCTTGGAGCGTCGTCGCTGCGGAACCCGATCCGGTACCACGTGACTATGCGAGGATGAAACGGCTGCTTTGCTTGCGCTTGATCGTTTACGCCGCCTGGGCTGGCTGAGCATGTACTTCAGCGCAAGCGTCATATGGCGAAGAAACAGCGCTAAACAAGTCTGAAGAAAAGACACGAGCACTGAATAACAACTGAGCACTCTTCATTGCCACGACATCTTTTCTTGGTCCCATGCTATGGACCCGCGCATAAGCGAGTACATAGCTTTGCATGGCAAGTCCTTCCAGAACCTGTCGTCGTCGAGGCAGGCGTGAATACTTATGAAGCTTGATATGTCTGATCAACCTCAAAAGGAACCGTCGTCATAAATGGCCGCTCTTTCAAAGAGAAAATAAATAAATAAACGCACATTTAGTTTACAACCAACTGGTACTAAAGATCCTACAATATGTGCACAATCCAAAAGTCAAGTTTTTTGACGGTGGCTTGAGTGTGTGGATGCTACACACATAACAAAATTGACGTCATAGAGAAATCCTCGGAAAGCTGATGAGGAGTCGCCATTGCTTTAACCGTTTTCTATAATACCTCCATTATTTCTTTGAAGTTTGCAATAGAATAAGTGTCATTGTGATTGGGAAAAATCAGTATTCCTAATGAACGTAACCTGTAGATTGACTTCAAGCCTCTTATAGCCAGTTCGCTTATACATAATGGGAAGATCTGCCCAACGTTCATTTCTGAGAAGGAATGCCACGTGGCATACCTGCACCCCTCTCCTTCACCCAGTAATACCTTTGGTGTGAACAAGAAAGTTAGTATAGGCACGGCTGTACCGTGCCTGGAGACTTCAAATGACCCTATTACATAAGGAGTGTAAATGCGAGTTCTATTGATCGGAGTGCTTTTTCGGTTGGCGCATATTCAGCATGTCTCTACGTCGATCGATAGCGGACAACACCGTGTGCTTCGTCCATGGGACAAAATGTAAGCAATCTTAAGGTACTTGCAATAGGAAAATTACATGTTACTAAATCCCCAAAAACTTTGTATTGTGAAGCATTGCCAACATTAAGCAAGAAAGGCCTCCTGCGTCATTCAGCATACTCATCTGAACACCGCTAAGAACCGCTATTTGAAATGTGGCTTGAAATTCCGGATTGAAAAGCTAATAGCTTTCTAGGAACTCACGCCATTAAACAATTCAATAGCAAACTTCAAAGTGCTTACGGTTGGTATTGAGAAAACAGTACATTTCATTCCTACCTATGCGATCATCTATCTCTAATGGCCGGTATGTCGTGATTACGTCTTTTCTCTTGTGAGAATGGCTGTCACGATTGGGATGTCTATCTTTCCCTCTGCGTCGTTCGTTTCATCTCCGTTACCATGACTTCACGGCTTCGCCAATCGTCGCCATCAGACGTACTTGCACGCTATTCGCATTGACATGTTTTGCAGCTTTCGTAATTATTCCGCTCAAAACAGTCGGGTATGCATCGAGTGGTGTAATTGAGTCCCCTGTTTCCCATCGCCATGATTCCTTTCCCTTGGCGTGAATTTTTTCTTCTCTTTAGTTTTTCGTCTTTTGTATTAAGGCTTCAACACGTGTCCGCGGAGGATTGTTTTTACCTTTTTTTGGCGCTGTAATACCTATATATTCGCTATTAAAGTGAACGTGCTTTGCTAATTCAGTGATTGGATGTTCCAGTTACTTTTGTAGGCCCAATACATGTCTCCAACACCGGTTTCCAAGTTGGCTGCCATAACTCATTTATTATGTTCAACTGTTTTCGGCTAAAGCCAATACTCGGCAACGGTAAACGGAGCAGGGAAAAGAAGAACAAAAATTGAGCCGGGGATGAGGGTAGGACTCGCATTCATTAGAATACGGGTTTGAATTCAGGACCCAAATTTTATTAGTTTTATTCTCTTTGCTTTTATTTTTTATATGCTTCGGCTTGTCCTGCGTGGCCGGACGCCACATTCTTGTGCAAACGGGCAATTGAAGCTTTGGAATACAATCTTTACCTTTCCCTCGCCCTGATGGCAAAAGAGAATGCAGCACAGTATGTGCCGTGCATACGTGCACAAGAATGTAGCCCTAGAATACGTGTTACATTATTACAACGCGTTACAATTTCTAATTATAATTGCGAAAATAGTTGGAATCTAACGCTTCTTATGAGCTGTGAATGCAAAAGCACTGATGTCCATTAGAACGCTGATGAGTGCTCTTTTGAAATTTTCGACGCAGATAAGGCTTCGAATTTTTGCCGCAGGCTCAATTTTTGAGTCCTATGTTTTCTTCGTGCCGGTTATGTTTTTTAAGAGCGAAACTGTTGTTACTGGTCGTAATTTCCGCTTTCTGGAATACTCCCTGAGCGCATACCCACTTAAAGAGATTGGGAAAAATTAGCAAAAAAAAAAAAAAAAAAACTCCAGCGTTCACCGTAATCGTGGCAACACTCGGAATAGAGAAAGAAACGTCATTGCGGATGCCCCTAGTTTATTCGTCCTCGTATCCTCGCGGTACCGCAGAAGAGTCCTCGCGCGCGGCAGTGTCTAAACTACAAACTACTTGGGAGAGGTCACCGCGGCCGCCGCATTCCCTAGAAGCCAGTATGGGTAATTGGGGACATGGCTACGAGTGTGCCACTCCTTCCCGAGACGACTTGCAGATTCCGCCACGGCTGCCTCTTGTCGATGACGGAGAGGTGGTGGAATTCTACAATGCTGAGGAAGGGGTTTCATCCACCAGTCGCCGCGATAAAGACGGCGACCTCTTCGATGAGTATGACGACCATTACTAGCACCGCAACTATGCTAATACATAATGATACTGAAACTTAGCTATCCGCCAGAAACACTCACCTACGCCATTTTAAGTATTACGTGCGAGTCGAAGCTTCCCTGAATATTTGTTTTAAGTGTTTACGCTGGTATGCTGGCTGTTCACAGAATCACTTCGACGACACTACTGAAAGCTTTAGTACCGCGGTGAAGGTTGCTGGGGACTGCTTCGCCACTATTTCAGGCCAAGGCTTAATGTGGTTGCTCACGTGTCGCTGCTAAAGCCCGCCGAATGGCAGCCGCAGCCGCCACAACCATCTCTGCCTTCGACGTGGTTTTGTACGCATGGGCAGGCGTTGCCTTGGAGCGCAGCGCAGTGTTTTTCCTTTGTTTTACATTTTTTTTGCGAATTATGCGCTATCGAACACTCCGCAGTAATGGGTGCTTCTGAGGCGTTTCGTTGCCTCTGACGCGCTGTTTGGTGGCCCTTTTTGCTCAATGGGCCATTGAATGCCTTCGCACTAAACAAAGAAAGAAACCTTTCGTTGAGATTCGAAGGCTCCTTGGAAGAGCATAACTGTGAAAAACGCCAGGCCGGTGTGCAAGAAACGAAGATGTCACAGCGACCGGTTCACGTTTCACACTGCGGGGAGGGAGGAATAAACTGCTCGCACATATTCGTGATTTAAGGTGGTATTTGTAATTATAATTAGTGCCATTCTTCTATGAAGGCTTGGGCAATAAACCGCATGGTTATACTAAGGCACTGTGGTAACAACCTAGTCAAAGGGCAACTTAGACCAGGGGGTTAGCGCATCAACAGTCATAACGTTGTGTGAGGTAGACCACGTATTTTATTGACGGGCAGTCTTGTGAGCTTCAAACTCTATCAGATGTACCCTGATTGGACGTTAAGAATGTTCTCAGGGTCGGAGGCTATCATTTGTCAAACATAACTATAAAATTACTGGGTATGTTCTCACGATTAAGAATTTCACGAGGAAGTGGGAACGTTTGGACAAGAGTTGTCTTCCGAACAGCATTCGATTCTTCTTCTTCTTCGCTGAGAAGAAGAAGCAACTTCTTTTTCTCAGCGAATTTCGCTTCCGACAATAGTGGAAAGACCAATAGCAGTTACGCTCCCATTACAACACATGGACACTTAGATCTAGCATCAACAATGTTTTAGCTTGGAAAGCTGGGAAAGAATTTCTTTGTACATAAACGCGACAATGCGTTTTTAGATTGAAACTCTTTAGAAAATCGTAATTTTCCGTATCCGCAGTTAGAAATACTTAGAAATTGCCGAGCGCGCGCACGTCAACGTGGGTCTCGAGGTGACCGCCCGGCAGCTAACAATATCAAGACTAGCGCCCTCAAGTGCCCACACGTGAGCTGGTGTCTTGCGGTGTCCGCCCAGAAGTTGAAATGCGGCCCCCGTGTGTCACGCGAAGCATACCTACATAGAGATGCCGGCCAAGATTGCACGAAAACTACACTCGAGCCTAATCCTGGCGAGAGTTTCACTATGGAAATCGCACTGTGCGTGTCACTGGCTAGTTACGGCTCCGGCGCACGTTAGTCACTCCAAACATACGAACTTAGAGAGAGTGGCCAAGATTGGCCAAAAAACTCCAGCGAAATCCTGGCAAAACTTTCGCTATCGCAAGCGCACTGCTTGCGTCACTCGATGGCTCCGCTCACGATATAGGGCTGGAGTCCGTCATTCGCATTAGTCTTAGAAGTGCACCGGCTCAGGGGCAGGGATGGGTTTCCCACGGGTTTCCCGAACGCCCGATGAGGAGGTCGCTCTCCTCAAGGCTGGTCACGCTGGGAACAGGGAACGGAAACCAGTCCAAAGAGTGAACTCGGGCCACGCAGCCACAGATAATGCTGCCAAGAGGCGTCGGTGGGCCAAAAACACCGAATCTGTTCAATGCAACCTGACGAAGGTGCGTGAGCGGTACCGGCAACGTCAAGCCGATACCGCTCGTCAGCAGCGGTAACCTGGGTCGGTAATGGTAGCCGATGCTCGGTTCAGCCGTAAGTGGTGAAACGTGCTAATGCACACACAACGTTTAATGACCAATGATTATAACTTACAAAGATGAAGTAAGCTAACACTTATACCAACAAAGATGAAGCAAAGGTCGTTGCAGCAACGAACAAGCAAATCTGCTGCAATCGTGGACTTAAACCATAGTGATGGTCATGAAGGTTGCGTACAGCTTCGCTACATTCAAGTGTTACGGGTTAGTGTGAACGTCCTTCATTTTGTTCGTTACAGGAGCGTCTGCAATGGACACTACATGCCGAGAGTCTCCGGGTTCGTTGGAATCGACACCGTTTCCCAGGGACCTGGTGTGGAACTGCACGACACCGTCGGGCGTGGACAACCTGAGCTGTTGTCCGTCCATGTCAGATGATCCCGTGGACGGGTGGATATTCGACAGGGTCGACGTCAAGGTCATCCTCGTTATCGCCTACACGCTGGTCTTCTGCTGCTGCTTTTTCGGTGCGTACTGTTCCTCGGATTTTTTTGGCTGCTGTGATTTCAGCCGTGGTACGGGTGCATTAGAAGGCGAACATTTACCATAGACTGCAGTTACTCCACCCGAGGCAAAAGTTGCCAAGTGCCGTTGTGCTGTAGCTCGTAGGACGTATGCTGGTATTTTTAACAAAATGCGCCCACCAGTCTGGAAGCTAGTTCAGAAGTTAGTTCATGGCACAAAAATAGTTATGAAGCTCGACGAGCAGCCGAGATATAGGGGGTCATGTAACTGGAGTTAGTTAAAAGTTTTCAGCGCTGCAAAGTTGTTTTTTGATTGCTTATATTGCCGTACGTGATCATGGATGTGGATACAGCAACATAGGGTCCTAATTACAGCACAATGAGGCCGGGTGCTTTGTCTTCCCACGTTCTGCTTACTGCACTCGGGAAGCGTATTTAATTGACCCTAATGAAACCCATGCACGGGATGTTGAGGATATCGCGAGGCTTATACCTTATAAAGCTATTGGTGGCAGGCATGGCTTTCTTCTCTCCCTGGATATTGAATCTTCGCAAATTTTACCTGCGACATAGAACCCCGTTTCCTTCTGCAGGAAATGCCTATTGCGTTTTGAAGAATCGCCTTCAACGTGACATGAAGTGCAACACAGCTTTGTTGCAACGTAACCATGTGAGGCGTAGTCGTACTTTGAAACAAGTGTCGAAGGGCTTCTTTAATTGCTACTCATTTATATAAACACCGCATGAGCAGAGTGCAGCTTTATTGGCAGTGAACGTATGCTCCGATAAGTTTCACGTTACTGTGTGTTTCTTCTCACTGCTTAGATTTCAGCACGCTTGTCCACACCGAAAAATCAATTAAAATATGGAACGTCAATGTGCACTGCCAAATATCCGGGCGGGTGGTCGCTAAATCGAGCCAGATATTATTTGACTACTGCGCTGTTAAGTTTTGCATTATTAGCTGTTTTAGTCCTGCTAAAGATGCCCTGGGTTTGAACGCAAGTTATTTCCAATATATTGGCGTAATTCTCAAAGCAAAAAAAAGGTGATGCCAACGGCCACGTTTTTGAACCGATACTCTTGCACGCAGGCAACCTACTGGTGATCTGCGTGGTGGTCCTGAACCGGCGCATGCGCACCACGACGAACTTCTTCCTGACAAACCTGGCGCTGGCAGACCGTGTGTGGCCATGTTCTGCGTGTACCAGAACCTCTTCTTCTACCTGACGCCGCAGTGGGTGCTCGGAGACTTCCTGTGCCGCATGTACTTCTTCGTGCACGGACTCAGCTACACGGCCTCCATACTCATACTCACGGTCATCTGCGCCGAACGCTACCTGGCCATCGTGCATCCCATGTGGAACAAGCAGGTGCGTGTTCTTTGTGTAAGGGATGTCGGAAAAGGCACACACACACGCACGCACACTTGCATATGGCAGCTTTGCTTTCTCCTGGTGGCACCAGATAAGCACTTTCTGTAACGATCAAGCGGCATCTACTGATTCTATTTGGCCACTTCCGCCATTTTGACGAGTAACTGTTTTATCATCCCGCTGTTCTGACTTAGAAGAGTAGTGGCTCATTTCAGACGCTAACGACCTGAGTTGAATTTCCAGACAGCTCTAATCAATGTTTTTCCAAATCTTGTAATTTCTTTACTGTAAAAACGTTCTCTTGGATCAATTCTACTCATTGTTTCGTAAACAAGGGCGGTTTGTCACTTTTACGTCGGTAGGTTCGGGGAATAATACCTCCACGTATGGAACCTACATGTATGTGTTGATCAGATGAACGATACTGCTCCCCACAAAAATAAAGAGATGTGGCGCAAGAAAAATTAGTCACATGGTAGTTAAAAACACTACTACCCTCAATGTAAATAGCGACTAAAGAATAAGAAATGGACAAATGTTTCTTTTTTCATTGAGGTGAAGTAATTTACTTTCATAAGATGGAGAGGGAGAAAAAAATACGGAAGAAAGAAAACAATACTCTAAGAAAAACAGGAAAAGTCAGTGCTGCTAATTACAGGAGATTGCCTTACGGAAGGTATTTGTTATAGTCTAATAAAAACAAAATTACAAGCACGAATACTACACAAAGCTGAGGTAATAAAACACATAAAAATCAATCACGCGAGAAACAAAGCTACCACTCCAAATAACAAGTTACTCAGGCTGCTGCAGGCACACTACCTACATGAGTAAGTTTACTTTTAACCCGAAATTAGCTTTTCTAGTTCGCCGCGTAGACGGCAAGACAACAGAGGCCTTGTCCCCCAGCATAGGTTGCCCACGTCACTATTAAGGTGGCAGTGAACTGTGAAGTTCAAAGCGGACGGCCATGCCTTAGAGGGACCAAAGAGCGTGTCATTTCAGAACACGCACTAACCTACCTAGAGCTGCAGAGGGCACTTCCATACAGGAACCGATGGCACAGAGGCGAATCCTTTCATTGCCAACGGAAAGCCACTTCTGTGTGGGCACGTTCTGCCGCAGGCGGTACCAACACTACTCTTGTGCATTTACTTATGTGGCCCGGGAATCAGCATCCTAAAAAGAGGTGCTTGCCCGAGGCATGGGTTGCTTTCTCTTCCGCTTTTTTTTTCTTTTCTTCCGCTCACATACAGATATTTTATTGTTCTCTCGAGAGAAGGCAATATAGTCGAACATGAGAAAAAACACAATTTCTGGAGACATGCGTCGCATGCAGCATAGCCCGTTACGCAACAGTAGCTACGTAACTATTAAAAACGCTATGCTAGGACCTTGAGCAATGCCTTTGTAAAATTACCCGCCGCGGTGGCTCAGTGGCTAAGGCGTTGGGCTGCGGAGCACGAGGTCGCGGGTTCGATTCCCGGTCGCGGGCCACTTTTCTGATGGAGGCGACAAGCAAAAACGCCCTGTGTACGAAATTTCGGCGCGCGTTAAAGATCCCCAGGTGGTCAAAATTAATCCGGAGCCCTCCACTACGGCGCACCTCATCGCCTGCGTTGCGTCGGCGCGTTAGACCCTAGAATCAATCGATGAGGTATGACGTAAAATCTAGTGACCCACCTGTGGCCCACTTTGCTTCCTCCTCGTTATTAAAGAGGCTCCTGTGGCGGAAGAGGCTGTGAGGGATTGATTCTTTGTTTTGTTTTTTGCTTTTCTGGAAAAAAAAAAACATTTAAGGGCTGACGCCATGATTTGTGTTATTGAAGCCACGGGATCGTACTTATTTGCACTACATGTGCTGAAAACACGACCATCAGTGTGTGGACTCTTTATATATTTTTCTTGCATTTCGCGCCGCTTCAGCAGACTAAACAGGATATTTTTCATATTTATTTTTTCCTTTGCTTTTACCCACCTGTCTTCGACGCTGTTTCTTTCCCGGTGTTTTGTTTTGTTGTTTTACCAATCTCCCAATTAAATATGTGTTTTGAGTTAGAAGTACGCTGGTTGCTTCACTTCAGTACCTGTGGTCTGCATCAAAGATGTCTGAGGTTTTCTTTCCGCTAAAAAAGCTGAAATATGAGCCATAAAAATTGTTCAATGCTTTATAATTGCCTTGATCGTATGTTGTTCGCGTTCTTACCGTTTGTTATGGCATAAATACTTTTTGCAATGGTGTACGATCCGCCATGGTCTGGAAATGTTGCCTTCAAAAGAGCGCAGTCAAGCCAACAACAACAAAATAAAAAAAACGTGCCGTTATTCTCCAGGCTGTGCTCGCACACAAGAACCCCTCTGACAGCAAATACGAAATAAAGTGTGCTTCGGAAGGTACATTTCATCACTCGTATGACTCATAGTGCGAGGGACGAAGAATACCGAGGGAAATGTAAGGCACGTATGTACGTTCATAAGACGCTAAAATAAATTTCTTGGTTGCTGTCCCCCCGAAAAGTGTGGTGGAGCTGCAGAAAGGTTGAGCAGAAAAGCGGAGCTTGTCCTGTGCTCTGCCTTTTTCTGCAATCCGAACTTTGCAGCGCTGCCCAGGATATTTGTCAGGACACGCCCAATTACTTCAATAAAAAGCATAAGTTCGGTTTTTCTACCTTTGACGCTATCCTCAATGTTGGCACCGTCCACTCGCTGACGTGAGTCACCGGTTTGCCAACGGAAATTATTTAACACTAATTAGGATAGAAGCGTTATGAGCCAAGGAGGGAATCGTTAGCCCGTATTTACGCCTGGATATGAATAAACAATTATATATGTGGTTTGCTTCTAGAACCTTACGATGTTCCCTGAAATATTTAGGCGAATATAAACTACAGCACAGAGACAGATCATTGATAGGAGCCCACTTTTAAATGGTGCGTCGTCATTCGGACATTTCGGGCGACACTATTCGACACAACCTGGAAAGAATGTCGCTCCTCGTGTTATACGATAAAAATTGCTGCTCTTTTTAAATACAAGACGATTTCCATATTTTCCTATATTTGGCTTGATGTATCAATGTATGTTATGTCTCTTCGAAACTGTGAGAAAATTGATCTCATGCCAATAAAAGCAACGAGAGGCACTGTGAAAGCTGGCGCAGTACACCTGAAGGGTTTGTGGTGACGCACATGCAATCTATGCACTGCGCTGCAAAAGGCGGATCTGCTCACAAAAAGCAACCACTAATAAAGTATTTTCCCAGTATACTTGGACAAAGCTAAATGTGTGTGTCAAAGGCTAAAAGTTCTCTAATGGGAACCTAATGAGCTAGAAGTAATACACTTCCATAAGTTCCACTTGCACTTTAGTTCTGCTATTGACCCGCACAATTAACTAGGCCTTGAGATATAACGCCGGCACAGTTTGCAAGATACCCTCGTCGTTCTTGTCGTCTGGGATATATTTGTGCAATGCAGGCCGCCAGGGTTTAAATTGGGTTGGACTAAGCGGATCACTAAGCTTTTGGACTAGAGCAAGAGTAGAGATATTAGCGATCTCCAGATCAAACCTTTAAAGCTCGTTTGCGATATAATCGCACCGGTTCTCGAATATATTATCAAATTTGATCTTTATGTTCAGCGTTTATCCCAGTAATTCATTCCGGCCTCTAAAGTCTCGGTGATATTCAAGGGGGGTGATAAATAAATTTTTTTCAAAATACAGGCCAATATCAATCATTCCTATTTTCTCTAAGTGCTTTGAAAAGTTGATCTGTGATCGGATGACTAGCTTTGTACGAAAACACAAAATATTACCCGACTGCCAATATGGCTCTGTTTAAGGTAAATCAACGAAAACCGCACTTTTAATACAAAAAGAACTAATACTGGAGTCCTTCGAAAATCAACCATGCACGCTGGGCATCTAGATTGATTTCTCGAAAGCGTTTGACTCAATAAATCATGATACGTTGCTCCCGAAACTAGAATACTACGTCTTCCGAGGTGGTTTCCTCGAGCTCGTCCGCTCATACTTTAAAAATCGACAGCAACACGTAGTGACTCGTGGTGAATTATCATACAGGAGAGCTATTAACTGTGGTGTCCCTCAAGGGAGTATACTTGGAGCGCTACTCTTTAACCTTTATAATAATGGTATTGTATGCATTGACCATAACGCTAAATTTATTATATGCACGCGGATGGTGCCAGCTTGTTTTTCTCGAGATGTAAGTTACCTGAAATAATCGACAACGAAAATCCTGCTTTGCGTAATTTACTTGAATGGAGCAATCCATCTTCACTGATATTTAATTCCAAGAAAACTAAGGCGATTCTCTTTCGCCCAAAGAACAAAACAGTCGGTATTGAAATTGTTCCTTCAATAAAAGGCCTCCGTGTAACTCTACATGAAAACATGCTTTGGGACATCCATATAGGGAATCTAGCTAAGAGGCTCGCTAAGGTTGTCGGCATACTTTCTCGTGTTCGTTCTCAGTTGCCACAGGCTGTGAAAAAACTGATTTCTAAAGGTTTATTTTATTCTTGCATTTCGTACTGCCACCTGGTGTGGGGTGGGACGACATTTTCAAACATTTATGGTTACATAGGTTACAAAAAAAGCTGTCCGTATGCTTGCGAACACTTCATATTACACCCATATCGGGCCCCATTTTACCTCATTAAATATTGTAGCTGAAAAACAAACAAACTGTAGCTGTCACTACATTGTAAGGCGCGCTGTTGGAGTGTCGCTATAAGAAAGACCGTAAAAACTCCATCCGTTTTTTTTTACTCAACCTCCAAATTAATGCAACGAAACAAACCATACTCAACAAGAATTAATGAACCCTGGCAAGTGCCTCGTTTGAGCACAAATTATGGATGGCAAATGCTTTGTTTCCAAATTCCAACACTACTCAACAGGTTGTATAACGAAGAGTTACCATGACGGTATAGTTTTTTGTATGCTTCTTTGTGTTTTAGCATATCATGTCATGTTATTGTCACAGTAGGTAAATGATAAATATATTACGGGAAAGTGCATGTTATGTAAAATTTCGGCGGTGATTTTAAGTGGTTCTTTTGGCGCCTAGTACCAGTGCTACTTTTGCATGTCGAACTTGTAGGGTGTGCATGCCCTGTCAAGCCCAGTGTTGGCTTTTAGAAAGCACCCCTGGTATCATTTGATGTTAAAATAAATGTCTTCTTCTTCTTCTTCTTCTTCTTATTTGTGAACTGGCTTTGAATCACACTATGAGGGTTGATTTCAAACCGCTGTCTGTAACTGCAAGGACATTGTTTTGTCTCTTGCTTCCGCAGGTGGTGACGATGACGCGGCTACGCGTGACCATCCTCTCGGTGTGGTTCGTAAGCGCCGCTTACTGCAGCCCCCGAGTTTTCATGTATGGCACCGTGGAAGCCGTGGTCGACGACAAACGTGAGGCCCTGTGCGTACTTCAGAGGGCGCTCTACGACTCCAAAACGTACGACTTGGTAAACTTCGTTGTGTGCTTCCTCGTGCCTCTCGCCATCATCAGCGTCCTGTACACGATCATCTGCTACCAGCTCTGGCACAGCCAAGCCATCGTCTCACACCCGCAGAACCATATCAACCAATCCAACAACCACCAGATCGTCCTCAGTGCAACGCATAATCACAACGCCAAGTCCCCACCTTGTCAACAGGGAAGGCCTGGAAGTCCACCCGTGCTCTTTCGATCCTCCTCGGACGAGGACTCACCTCCGCCAGCCAGCAAGCTAGAGTACGCGCAGACGTTTGTAACAACCTCAATGAAGTTGAAGGACACATCATCGACCGTCACGCTGACCGTACCCTACGCGAACTCTGGTCAGGCGCTCGCAGACGGAAAGCCACTGAGTAGGCAATCCAGCTGCAGCCATTGCAGCAACGCCGAAACAGCGCCACGGAAAGTCCCAGTGAAGGCGTTTTACTACGTCAACAATGCTGCGGCTTCTGCACTCCGACCACGGCGAAAAGTGATCCGACTTCTTGTGGCCGTCGTGTTCAGCTTCGCGCTCTGCAACCTGCCGTTCCACGCGCGGAAGCTCTGGCAGCACTGGTCTAAAGAGTACAACGGCTCGAGCCCCGGGGCTGCCATTCTGACCGTTGTCACAAACCTTGTGCTGTATCTCAACTCGGGCATCAACCCTTTCCTGTACGCCCTCTTCTCCAAGAACTTTCGGCAGTGCATGGCCGACGTGCTGTTCTGCCGTAACCACCGGTTCCGGTTCCGGAGCCGGTCTTCGTTCCAAGGAGCATCCAAGTCGCTGAACTCAAACGTCAGCCAGGGAACACCGCAAACAGCGCAACAGATGTACAGGAAACGCCAGGTGGCGCTGCAGCACTTGTGACTAGCACAGCGTCATAGGTGCGTTCTTGAACAGGCATTCTGAACATTGCTGACTGTGGCCTTTTTATGTTCGCTTTAAGCGTGCGTGTTTTGTACGTAACTGAGAAACCATGTGTAAGCTAGTCACTCATGTTTAACCACAAAAAAAAACAAAATATTGCGAGCGAGACGGAAGGGCCAAACGGCATCGGGCTACGTTTCCGATTGCGACGAGTGGTGCATTTATTTTGTACGATTGAGTGTACTGTGTGTATTATATTCAATTGCGTCGAAAGCGTAGGCGCACATACTTTTTTATGATACTATTGGGGAAAGGATAAATGTAGACCAAAGGATAACGACACCTTTGCAGGGCTGTATTTTGCATTACTTCACCGTGAAATGTTCAACGAACCTTCGTCTGGTCAAGGGTAGTATTTTTAATTGTGAAATCGCAGTCACTTCGCAGTGCGTGTTCGGAGCGCTGAGTCTAACTCAGTTTTCTCTGTAGGGTTTGAAGAATGTTTGTCGCTTATGATTGGCTCATTTGGCAATATCGTGCGGAAGTTACTCACGATGTTCTCTTAGCCATAAAAATTCAGCGGTTGTACCTTGAGCTTTTTACTACAAGTGACGTCAATTTTTTCCCGCACGTTTGCAATTCAGCATATTTTCAATGTAGTTTCCCTTGCAGCAGGTTAGAGAGGACGGCTACATTATGGCGTCAGATTGTCCTGTCTTGTTACCACAAAATCTGTTTATCTGGCCACTTGAGTACCGCACTGAGCTAGGTTGGTTCACATATGGCCTGTATAATTTTTTCTCGGAGAGTCTTCAGAGGTGATCTTGTCTTTTTCTAACGGTTCTTATGTAGACGATTACAAGCGAGAAAAATATATGGTAATAAAGAGTGTGCATTTAACAGCAATCCGCTATCAGTTTGCGGTGTTCGTGGGCCTCTTCACGTACCAACTGTTCCGATTGCACATCGTGGTTTTAGGTTAGAATAAAGCTGAACTCCGCATTTGCTCTCCGGACGATTCGGCCAAGCGTAGAAAATATCTCGCAACGAACCAATATCTCCTCAGTAAGCACAAGTCCTGTGTCCTGAAATAATTAATTGGAATAAAAAATAATCTTTTTCTGAACAGGCATCTCATCTAGCCTTGAGTAATTTCTTGAGGAGATATGTCTACTTTTGGCAATGTATTTGCGTCAGGCATGCCAAAATAAGACATACAGCACCTTGATTAGTAAGAGCGTCGTAAACGCGAGTGGAGTATTCCCGACGATTAGCGCTCACGCTTTAAAAACTACGCCCGAATAACAATGTGGACCTCGCTATCGAATATGGTCTTCCCCAATGAGGCAGTTGTGACGCTAGTACCAACACCTCACTTTCAGTAACCCATATCAGTCCCAACAAAAGAATGCCTGCTGATGAATCAAATGTCAATGCAGGAAGTTTATTTACGAAGGGTTAGGCTTGCTTTTGTACATTTGCGTAACGCTCTTAGAGTGTCTCACTTTTGCTGGTTTGACCTGAAGGTGGCAGTAAGTGCTATGTGCCAGAATATTCTTTCACAGTGGCTTATTTGAGTTTCTTGTTGAGCGTTTGAACTGAAACAATTCCCTTTTTTGGCTTCAGATCCCACCTTTCGTGCTTGGGCATGTAACAAGTGGGTTCCCTATCTTGAAGTCAGTTTCACTTCTTTTACAGTAAAAGAGGTCTCGGAATGGCCGGTTAGGTGTAGAATCTTCATGACCATGCTTCAAAGCCCAGATCACTTAGCAGGTGTAAATGGGCTAAAAAACAGGAGTATCCTCCCCCAAAATTAGAATTGTATAAGATTGTAGTACTAATTTTTTTCGCATGATTTCATCTTGTAACTATTGGCAATTACACACAAAATGGGTGCTTCTGCTAACGATCGGCAAGGCGCGGACTATGCAGAGGGATCAGAAATAGCAAGGGCGAGTAAGAAAGCTGCCGTGTCTTTAAATTGCTCTCTCGGGTACATTGTTCACGGGACGCAGTTTGTGTCGATTATTGAGCCTTTGTACTGTGAATGTCATGATGCATGCTACGATTTTGGGTGGGTTGTACGCTGCATAGTCCGAGAGCAGGGATTAAGTATTTTTGTGCTACTACAAAGTTAGTCATCGTGGCGTTCTTGTTAACAATTCTGATGAATTCAACGTGCTCAGTACTTGGTGACGCATTAGATGCAGGCGGGTACTGTTCCTATACGTTACGAACCCTTAACCTAAAGAATAAAGGTTTTGTTTGGGATGTTTTTGCTGCAGTAGAGATACAAAAATTATTTATGGGTGCATTGACATGCCCTTAGAATGCGGCTATTTAATGAAATTATGTTTTGAGGCGCAGTAGAAAATAATTTAAATGAACGTTTTAGTTATGTCGCTACTTTTGCTCGCACCATAGATATAAATGTACATTATTGTATTCGCCACCCGTGTTACACAATAACTGCTTTATCGATATCATTTTTGTTTTTACTGACATCCTACGCCTTTTTTAAAAGGAGACACCTTAATGGCGCCTTTGTTATAAATGCTTTTTATGTGGGCATATTTTTATTGGCAGACTAACATGATGCTGTCTTGCGGTGTTACTCACATACACTGTTTGGAAGGGTCAAAAACAGGTGGAAACAATATCTTTGATTATTTGCCCTTTTAGATTGCTAAAGACACAATCGGTTAAGTTTATACGTCATCGTTTCAAAATCTAGCCGTGATGTCTTACCCTTTAGCCTTCTTTAACTCTTAGGCCCAAGAAAACAAGCGGCTGCCCAAATGGCTTTCATTTTCTGAACAGGAGGTGGTCACTAGGCAGGTGTAAGCAATCCGCATGCCAGAAATCCTTGCGTCACTTGCTTTATATTATCCAGCAATGTTTATAGGAAATACAAGAATAACGTGTTCTTGAAGCGAATGGGTAAAGTTTGTATATAAATTATGTAGGCAGCATTGGAAGGCAGTTTCAAAAGAAATGCTTAAAACTGTAAAAATTTCACATGATGCATTTACATGTTTAGTTCCGAAGCTCAAATCATACAGTATATTTTCGCACACATTGTCTTGTCATCTTCCCAAAAGTTCCTATTCAGTGTCTATTGTAACCGGGCTTTTTAGGAGGAGATCCGAAGAAGAAAGATGCAGCGTGTGTATACCGTTCGTGGCATAGTCAAGTGGGGTTTCAACCCGTGAGTCCAATAGGCCAAGAGGCCTGAAGAATGAGTGATATTTGGCATACAAGGGTGACGCCACAGGCTATTTTTGAGGCTCCAGTAGTCTTTCAACATGTTTGTGGCGTGGCGTACAGTCAATAAGCCGAAGGTGCTAAAAAAGAGCAATGTGCCTGTTATATGCCGCTGTAAACGTGTGATGTGGGCCCTACAGAGGATATATGAGATGTTAGTGTGGTTTTTGACCGTTTGTCATCCCAGCGTTAATCAGACGTTTATACAGGCTTTAACACCGTCCTTCTGCCTACGTGGTGATGTATTGGTGTGCGAAAGAAGGCTTTCGCTGCTTACTGTTAACTATCCAAGAAAACTAGAAGTCAAGTGTGTACAGGTAATGAGTGTTCGGTATTGCTGGCTTCTAGCGTACAACGTGCACGTGTTCTTTCCTCATGAATAAAAAGCGTACTCTGTTTACAAGTGACATCAACAAACGCTTCTGCAAGTGCTGCACGTCTTGTGTACTGACGCTGCTTGGCGCTCAGAATGACTTCTTTACAGACTAATAAAACAGAAGGGGTCTGTTTTTCCAAAGCATGTTCGTCTTCCTTTATCTTCCGATAAACTCTGCCATTGTTCACTAGGAAGGTGTTCGTAGAATGAATACAATATAACGATACGGTGCTAGCTTGTTAGCAGATGCTCTAAGAAGCTCGATCATAGCATGAATAGAATTACACGATGCCAGGATCTTGCTTTATTATTAAGCACCTGAGCATACGCATTCCTTGAGGAAGTAAATGCCCGCTTGATACAAACTGTTTATTCTGAAGCTTGCCGAGCTGCGTGAAGGCGGTTGTGCTATATTCGCCTTTTTCGCACGTCGATATATTGAGCTGCAAAGAAAAAGCAACCCCTCCTTTACCTGGAACAGGCGTGCGCGTGAAGCTTGCCCAACCCTGTGAAACCATCAATCAAGGCCTTGTGAAATCCCGGTCCAGCCATATGCACAACCCCTGCTTTCCAAATCCCTTCAGCAGCCCGCCGTTGTCTATGCGGGTTAGCTCACCGAGCATGCACACGTTCGCGGGCCCGCTCTCGTTGTCGTTCTTTCACGGCTGCCTTCTATTCGGCGGAGCGGACCAAGCGCGACCTACCCATGACGCAGCTGGTATTGAGCTATCGAGAAAAGGTGCGCGGAGAGCGAGCTAACCTCCCTTTTCTTCTACAAAGGAAGGGGGGAGCATGTGATTAGCTGGATCTACTGCGTTATCCGGCAAGCCACTGGTAGGACCGGGGGGTTCAAGCCGCAAGCTGCGGGCGACGAGGGGAGAGATGGGGTTAGGTGGGAGTTTTGGCGTACGACGCCAACAGCAACACCGACGGCGACACGAGTCAGGCCATACAAGCGTCACTTCAATATCGACATACGGCTTTAATGCGCCCATCACGGAATATAGTGCGAAAGCCGCATACACTTACAAATGCTATCCAATACCTCGCTGTGTGTGCGGGCTACTTTGCATGTATGGAGAACTTTCTAGAAATCAGCGTTCGCATACAGGAATCAGTGTAAAGGCAAAGGTTTCTTTAACGCAATTGAAAGTTGGGCGAGTTGATGATACATTCGCGGGATATCGATGAGTTGACCTTTTTTTCGCACTATAAATGCCTGTTTTTTCCTAATAATATACCGATTGATAGTATCGCACCGTCTTTTGTGTTCTGTGGTAGGTGTCGTCTTTTTCGCGCTTATTCCCAAAAAAGCTTTCTTCTTGCTTGCCCTCCTTGTGCTTTCCCTTTAACTGATGATGATTGATTGATTGATTGATTGATTGATTGATTGATTGATTGATTGATTGATTGAAATTCTTCAGTATAAAGCGTTGTTCAATACACCGCTCCGGGTGCGTATTACTTGCCTGTAATAATAACACCACCACTGTGGCAGATGCCCCAGCTTAGGGGTAACACCTCACTTTGAAGTATTACGACGTGAAAAAGTCACTTCAGACTTACCCGGATGTGTGATGATGGGGTGTGGGCGCTTGTGCTCCGCCGAAATAGAGGGGTATGCCCATATGATGTGGTGATGCGAAGCCGATTAGATGGTGCTATATAGGACAAGCATCAACGTAGAGGGGGGGGGTTAAAATAAAAGTTGACCTCGCAGTGAAAAGTGATTGAGTTTTCAGCCAGTGGGATCGTCTCACCATCATCATGGGAGGCCGCCCTGACTGACCAAGAGCCCTCGCTACAAGAAAGTGTGCCGCCTAGTGGAGGACATCGCGCTTTGCGCCGATCTGTTGCGCTGCCCCTGCGAATACTTGCGTAGGGCCCTTGGCCCAGTTGGTGGTTTCCAAAAAATACTTGGATATATCTCTCTCCTTTACAGCATATGCACAATCAGTGCTTTGCCAATGGGCACAGATGATATCGTTAGACCAAAGAGAGTGACGTTAGGCGTAATGTCATACGTTGAGGCTGCACATTAGGTAACCTTCAACTTGTGATTGACGACATACCATGCGATATCATAATTTTTGTACGTCAAGCTGCAAGTACCTGTTGACTACGTCGGAACGGAAACAGTAAAGGTACACTCTAAGAAGTCCCTGTAGTCCCCGTAGAAGTCCCCTGTGTACCCGTAGAAGTCCCCTTCATCCCAGCAGTCCAGAATTACCAAGTGGTGTGCCCAAGTATTCACATTTGGAGTATGAATAAGTGGAGCAAATGATTTGACTAAAAAAGTGCATGCACCTAGGGACCAAACGCCAGGCGTGAATGGCGTCTGCATTGCGCAATGTCCATGCACAGATGACCTTTCTCATTTACATTGAATGATTGACCACGTCAGTCACCAAATTTGCACACTAATCAACTTGCATTGTGGTGAAAACAAACTACGGAGACTTCTTAGAGTTCAGGCCTCAGGTCGAACCTTGGGCCATCCAACCCCGCGTACCACCATCACAATGCTACGGAAATTCTCTGAAGGTAGAAGCTCGGGACTTCTTTAGTGCACCCTGCACCATCTGGAGGCTCGCTTCGGACACATCTCATATTGTTTAATACAACTGATAAAAAAGGCCGCTGTCTCGCCTTAGTAGCCACTCGAACTTCTGCTAGCGCTAGCGGGCGGACGCAGGAGGGCGAGCTTCGGTCAAGGAGCGGCCTAGGCGGGCTTTTTGGGCCACTGTACCAGGATTTGTGCTCAGGATACCGAGTATTACCAAGTTATTTTGCCCCAGTTCCAAACAGGTCAGTCGGTGTTGAATACGGTGTTTTTTTTCATGCGGATATCCGTGCATGCGCCTATCATGTTGAGGATTTCTGTGACACTTTGGTTCGTCTGGCAATGCTCCCCGATGTTGTTGCATTGGGGGCGAATGAACATGAAGCTCGGTGGCGACGGGTCCAGCGGCGCCGACACCAGCCAAGGTGCCGAGTCAACGACAACGACAAGGTGCCGAGGTTCCTAACTGCGAGGAACCGCCTACGAAGGTGGTACCGCGGATACCGAGTTCGAGCTTCAAGTTGAAGTCCAACATGCCCTCAAGACCGATCGGCGCCACCGGGTTTACCTAGCTAAAACCACTCTGGGGGGTCGAAAAGGATTGAGTACCGGTGCCCGCAATGTTGTTGACGTTCGTGCGAAGAGAAATATGTTTTTGCGTCGGCTCTGCCTCGCACTGCTCGGCTTAAGCGAAAGTGAGTGGGCTGTTGAGTTCTTTCAGTTGTTTGAGTCCTTCGGTTTGAGTAATTGCCCCCCCCCCTTGTTTGTTTACCCTAATTTAAAAGGGAAACCGTTGTGCGACAGGTGTGGTTCCGCTCTCAACAGGGTTTTTTTTTTAAAACAAGTCCATGCATGTCCGGAGACTTGCTGACCGGTGTCGTCGAAAGCAGTTGTACCAGCTCGTGACTAACGGGGGATCTGTCATAGTGGCCTTGCCAAGGGACCAAGGGTAAGGGGAAGGACCAGACCGACCGTATGGTGCTGCCCTTGAAGGCGCTCTATGGTGTCGGCGTTTCCCATCCGGTCGGATTGTCTAGGGGCTGCGCGCTTTTAAGAAAGCCTAGTTTATGGGCAACTCTAATGAACTTGTCCACGTCGGGAGCGTGCCGGTTTGATGTGTGCGACCTTGATTTGTGTTTAAAAAAATGGCGTATTATTTTTGTGTATGGGCTCGGGGCTCACAATGCTGCCGAAAGTGAGGTGTTTTTTGACGATTTATGAACAATGCGTAACACTGAGCAGCTTTAATTTTGTTAAGCGATTTTACCTGCATATGCTCCGCGCGTGAAAACAGCAGCCCATGAAGTTTTTAGATGCAAATGCTCCAGTTCTGAATGACATCGTCACTTTCATCGCACGTGAAAATGCAGGCTATAGCTTTAGTAATGCTGGCACAGACCAATAGACTCGTTTTCAAGGTAGAATAGCCATGGGCATATGGATAGACGTTATATGTCGCTTGAACTTCTGCCTGAAAGTGACGATTACGAAGCGGTGGTGGTGGCAGTGGGGGTGGTAAAACGTTTATTGCAAGTAAAAGAGGTTCACACTATACAGGAAAAGAAGCCCTCAGTCGAAAGCCCCAGCGGCGGCTGCTGTCCTTCGTGCCCGGTTCACCAACTGTCGCTGGTCATTAGTGTCCGATCTGCACAGCCCGGCCTTCCACTGCTATAGGGTGTGAGTGCAAACATTGGGGGCGGCGGGTGTGTTCTGGGAAACCAACGGGGTGTGGTACAGAAGCACGGTTGGTAAAAAAAATTGAAGCCAAGATAAAGATTTCGAATCAAGGTTAAGGTGATGCAATTTAATCAACAATAATTCGTGACACAGCTTAGCAAATACTTTGGAAAAGTCGAGGCAAATGCAATCGGCAGTGGAGGACTGGGCAAGAAAAGTATGCAGGTTTATGAGTGAACAATGCAAGCTGCGTTTCACATGAGCACGTTTTTTGAAAGCCGTGTTGTGATAGAGAAAAATAATATTTAGATTCCCTAAAATTAACTTGATTAATCATATATGCTCAATTAGTTTGCATAGAATACTAGGTAATGAAATGGGGTGGTAATTGAGGGAAGAGTGTCTGTTACCGGATTTGTTAAGTGGAATCACTTCCCGATTTTAAATTCAGCTGGTAGGACACCATCATCAAGCGACTGCTGACAAATGTTTGTTAGTATCACGGAAGAATAGAAACTGGTACCGATAAAACATTTAGAGCTCATCAGGTCGCAACCAGCGGCAGATGATGGTTTTAATGACTTAAGGAGTTTTTCTACACCCCAAGAATAGATGGCGAAAAAAGGCGTGTGGCTGTGGTTGCAATTTCGAAGTAAAGCTATTAGTACATGATTAGTTTCAGAAAAGTTGGATTAGAAGACTTTTTCAGAACTTTACCACCACACTGGTTAGATGGAATGGAGGTAATACTATTATTATAAAGCGTCAAAAAGTCGCAATCTTTCGGGGGTTTATAAACGCGGTCATACTTTGTAGAGTCAGTCTTAATATCAGTGGCAATGCTTTAATCAACCATTTTTCTTTCGCATATTTAAGAGCATTGACACAATCTTTCCAGGCCGCCTTGTAGGAAGCCCACCGGACAGAGCTGGAAGAGAGCCTGTTAACTCGTAGAAACGCTTATTTCGGTTAGATAAGAATTTCAGGTAGGTAGAGTACCATTTCGCGCTATCATTAAACTGTATAGCGCGAGTGTTAGTTAGTCTGTTAGTTAGTTCTCTGTTAGTTCATTAATTTCATCACAAAACATGTCCCAATTTGTTTGTGCAGAGCGATGGTCAAAATCTGCGAGGAAGGAGTCAAGAAAACTGGATAGCTCTTCGTTAATGATTCTAAAATTGCTTTCTTTGTAAAGCCGACTGGCTTTTCATCTTGTGTTTAGATTTTGGACGTGGTAAGTTGATGATACACGACAACATTCAGTGGTCGCTCAAGCCGGGTAAGTGCGCAATACTGGAAACGGAATCTGGCCTGGAGGTTAGTACAGGATCAAGGATGTTGGTAGTAGTATATGTTGCTCCAGTCAGGTGCCTGATAAGCTGGGTACAAGAGAAAACAAAACACCTGCCTAGGAATTCTTTAGCTGAGGTTGAAAAGGGGCGCAGTGTGGGCGATTTGTTTTCTCAAGATGTACTTGGACTGTAAAGTCACCAAGTAGGAATAACCGAATATTAAGAAAACACGTGTAAACGAGGTTGATAGCATCATACAACTCATTGACGAAAGGGGGGAGTTATGAGTGGGACAGTTACAAATATCGCTAATACGTCTTTGTGAGTGTAGTTAGATGATAGCCCAAAATATTTCAAGGTTACTTCGAAACTTCATGATTGTGATAGGACATCTTTATTAATGGCAAGATGGACACCATCCCCCTACAAAAAGTGTGGTGGCACCGAAAAACCGAAAGCAGTGCAGGAAAAAATAAATCATGATAAGAAATCTGCGGCCGTAGCCAGGTCTCAGTTCAGACTAAAATGTCCAGATTAATTGTATTGACTGCCGAGGTTAGTGCATCTCGCTTGTTATGGATACTACGAATATTAGTGAAATGAGCCAGTACGCGCGAGAGACCCTGACCACCTCTCCTAGCGCCCCCTTGGGGACGGACGCAGGCTGAAGCGACACTGATCGCTAGTAGCTGTGGGTCGTCTTTCGACTTCGGATATTTCTCGAGTAGTCTTGTTGTAAACGTACTGTGTCTAATTAATGACGAGTCTGGTATAATACAGGGAAACGAGTGGTTCACCAGGCTGGCTTTTCGCGAATGTGATTAGCTTGTTTCGAATTTCCCGCGCAGGAGGACAGAAATCTTCAGACCCCATTATGATTTTTCTTTCAGTTTCTTGCGCGCAGAAAGCATTTGATCTTTTAATGTAAAGCTTGAAAATTTGACAGTCATCAAACGGGGTTTTTTAGGCGAAATAGTCCCTAAGTGATGTGTGCGTTCTAACGCGTTATCAAAAAACGTGGTGAGAGCGTCAGTGAGCACACCCCTGACAAGCGATTCCGATGGATCTCAAGTATCACGGGGAGAGTACGAAAAACCATAAAACATTAGGTTACTTAGGCGGGATCTACCCAGTAACTTGTCTACACGTAACAGCAAAACATTGTGCTGAGTAGCCAGCAACGCCAGCTCATGATCGATATACTCCAACGCTTCAGTTTTTTCTTCTACCGCCAAGAGACGCGTGTCAAACGTTCTCTATGCTGGCCTCAATTTTCTTTTGACTAGCTTAAAGTGCTTTAAGACCAAGCTCCAACTCAGCGTGACTCTTAGCCGGTTGTACGGAACGAGTTGCGGGTCCTTGAGTAGGTGAAACACAACGTTCATTTGCTGGGCGGCATCATCAGGCAAGGTTTCAAGTTCAAGGAGGTCAGCGGAGCGAGTCTTGGGAACACGATTACTTTCAATATCCCCGCATAAGAGACGTTTCCAGACATATACAGTCATACATAATACATAAACATGTGCGATGACATGGCAGGATCACAAGACACCGGTAGCTAGATTTGACAGAACAGTACGAATAACGAACCTGGATGACAAAGGGGACACGTGCGCTCACCATAGTTGTTGCGCCATTTTTCGCCATGCCCACTGAATACGAGGCGTTGAAGCGGGGCTTCATAGGCCCAGTTGAAGGTGTTGTCGGGGAGCGGAGCACCACTGCGGGCAGTAGAAGGAATGACAGTCAGGGAAAAGTTGACGGGCGATCGGGTAGGAGCTGGGAAAACGGGGTCCGGCCCGGGCGGGAAGGCTGCGACCCGACGACGACACCGAAGAAGCCGTCGTGCCAGCGAGCTGGAGAACCTGGATGACAAAGGGGACACGTGCACTCAGCATAGTTGTGCGCCCTTTTCGCCATGCCCACATCTTTTCGCCATAATAGCGTAAATTGCGATAATTGGTCGAGAGAATTTTGAAAAACCAACAAATAAAAAAATAGGAAAGAATAATTTTAGGAAAAATTGTCTCAGTACGTAAAAAAAAAATGCATGTGATGTACATCTCCCGCAAAAACCGAAAAAGCAACGAAAACGTTAAAGAACGCTCAAAATACGAAATAAACTAACGGCGAAATAGCGAAACGTGCAACGTCCGGCATTTTCACAAAGATGTAGATTGGATGGAAGTAGCACTTTTAATCGTTACAATAACGTAGATGAAAATAATTGGTCGAACAGAATTTTGATAAAACCTAAAAATAAGAAAAATAAAAATATTTTCTCAAAAGTAGTCTGACAAAATCGAAATATGCGTTTTATACATCTTCCCAACAAACCAAACACTAAACAATAAGTGCGCAAAAGAACGTTAGAAATGCGAATACAAAATAGCGGGCAAGGACAAACACTGCAGTAAGCCTTGCAACTACAAAAAAACAAGCATAATAGAAACAATACAAAATTAAAAAAGAATAACATAATGCAACATATTTAGCTACTCATAGCCATATTCGGCTGTAAAGACCATACACTCTGGACGAACGGTCTGAGACTGCTACGCATTAGTGAATAATTCTCTAAATTTCTTAGGATTTCTTTCTGTTTTGCAGTGATTTAAACTTTCCTTTTTGGCAGTTTAGCCATACTCTTTATTCCTTTTCTTCCGTTATGCAGCCAATGGCCGGCGGATCTTGAACGTGAAGTGCTGCATGTAGAGAGGAAACCAGCCACTTCCCTAAGAACAAACACAAGGTAGCGTTGGCACCGTCGTTGCTCCCTCGTGACAGCACGCGGCCATTTTTACAGACAAAATGACACTAACAAATCTTCTTATGAAGTCAGATATACAAAAAGTACTTTCAAGTAACCTTGACGTGTTTATACTCTTTATCTAATATTTGTAGTTTTTATTATTGTGAATTTCGCAAATATTTTAATATTAAAACAAGATAAAAAGTCAGGCTATTTAGCGACCTAACTTTTAGCAATACATATCACTGGGAACGCGATTGCCGTTTCTCGTCACTGGAAAGGTGCTTTTATTGCTGGTCACCAAATAGGGCCGCATTTTCACTTGAGCCGGTTGCTCTGGAATAATGCCCTTATGGCACTTCATAGTCAATGATTTCCGCTTTCGAGTACAGAAAGTGCTGGTGTATCCAAAACGTATCTTTTCTAACCATACGTTGTACCATCCCGACAAACATAGGAAAAATATGAGTGAGCCGCATAGCAGCTCACAAATGAGGGCGGTGAAAACACAGAAACCTGAATTTTGCCACAAGACTTCTCCTTCTTATTGGCTGTACATTTCCAGGAATACGGTCACATGTAACAACCTAAACTACGGTTGAAATTGATTTTTCTTAGAGAGTGATTCTCTTTACGTTATAAGCCTAAATTTAGGAAAAGAAGTAATTTAGTAGGTTATGATTTAAAATGGGAATGGCCAATTCAACAACATTATTGGCATGGTCGGTACGTTGAGCTTTGGAAGCCCATTCTAATGATGATTTATTTATCAACACTCAATGCAACCTGGTGGTCTATTATTACCACAAATGCACTCGAAGGACCAATTCAAGGCTCTAATAAAGTCAAATCAGCGTGGATACCATTTCACTGAAAAATGCGATAAGCGCTGTGGAACCATGCGATGCACAATACCACGTTGATTGCGGGATTCCACACTGCACAGAAAACTAAGCACGTGTAATCGTAAGCTCGTCAGTGCCAGGCGCTGAATTTTTATTGTTGGCGGGACGTATTTATTATTCTAGTGCATCGCGGTGAAGCGGAACTGAGAGGTTTATTTAGAGTTTATGCTAGCAATTTTCTCATAGGGGGTAAAAAATGCTGGTTTCAAGATAAAATATCCTAATACAAATTCAGAAAAATTATCAGCTATTGAACTTTTTTGGCGTCAACCTAAGGTGTAGTTGAGATTCTTGCTTTGGCGACGGGCATGGCAACCCTGTATTGAGGTGGGAAGTACTAGAGATGACTGGTATATCACAAGGCTGAGTAAATTTTTGCTTAGCGTGATAATAGCTACACCACGGCCAGCAAAATATTACAAGGTCATACTTGGGAACAGGTCAGATCTGCATGATGTATTTTCCTCGTGCGGCTCTTGAACAAAATGCATTCAGGCAACATAATTCTTGTACCACTGCAATGTTCCGAGTAAGTTCCATAGTATTTTGTGTTGTTTTTATTTTTGTGCTCGTCAAACAACGTGGATAAACCATTACGGAGCTCACAACTACCATTCATGTTAAAAAAAATGGACTGAAATCATTTATTGCGGCGGCAGCCACGCCATCTACTATGAGGCCTCGCTGTTATCCAGATAATTTTCTTTATGTGCAAACTCTCTTTTGTGATTCCCCGCTGGTTATTTTCAGGGTTTGCAGATGTCGTGTTCGTAGAAAACCAAAAGTCGACCTTAGGTCTGCATTGAAAGGCACATTTGTTTTATAAATGTCTTTCTCACGCTATCTCGCAACGACGTGAAGGCTTGCGGGCAGAAGCCTGCTCGGTCAAAGAAGCTCGTTTTCCTGGCTGCAGACGACTTCAAACAGGCAAACGGCCGCTGCTGTTGTCAGTAGCCGCTATGACAAATGCGTTTATGGGGAGCCCCGCAATCTCGAAGATGACAGAAAGGAAAGGGGTGTCAGTGAACGGTGAACGGAAAGTATACAAAAACAAGGGCAAAGCAAACTCGCTTGCCGCCGCATAGCGAGCAGATCTTGGATGTATTCCCGCTACCAATCTTCACGCGATGAAGATATGGCATTGTGGCTGGGCTCTGCGAATGACACCTCGTCAAAGACGACACTGCAAATGACACGTCAGGAAGGACTATGTTCCGAAAACGCTCCATTTATTTTGATGAATCTTTTTTTAGCGGACATGCGGAAGTCCGCGAGCTGAGCGCCAAGCTGGTGTTCCGTCAGGTGGAGTTTTTTCGCCTGCTATCTTGCTCCCTTCGCTTAGCGGTGATGCTTTCCCCTCTGTGCTTTCGGTGGTGCACCCTTTACAGGTGGACCTTCAACTTTTTGTTCATTCCTTGTTTCATGGGGGGAATCTTCGAGGCGGACGACATTGCCGATGACAAAGTTTCCTCGAAACAGCTAGGATTACTGATGCGCGTAATTGTAAGCCCAGGAAAGAATGTGTCGTAAGCTATGCTCTAGTTTAAATGCATGACTTCACCAAATAATCGCTGTCGCGGTTGCAGTGTGACACATTTCGCATGTAACGTTGTTTCTATTTTGCTACAAGTAATGGGCAGTTTTAATAATGAAAGCAAAACACCTTTAAAAGCAACTGTTCTCACTTCTTTAACGCCCATGTTTTATGGGCGCTTAGCTGTTGCTTGTCCTTACTTTTTGGTCTTTGGACTTTTTTTATAAAGAGAAAAGAAACTTGCTCTCTTCGCTTTCCTCGCGTTTTAAAATGCCTGGCGCATTCATTGCAGGTAGTTAAGAATTGAGCTTCTGTTCATGAGAATGAGCGAACCAAAAATGTGTTACCCATATTCGACGAAGTAGCCAGATGGGCAAATAATCAAAGCAGAACCCATGGTTTTCTTGCTGAAGAGCTCGTTCGGCTATGTTTGTTCCGCGAGATTAACTACACCAAGCTACATAAAGATGGACAGCGCCAAGTTGGCTTAGAGGTTACAAAATGTACTATTGGAACCGAGCAGACGAAAAAAGAACCAGGAGTCAATTTCTAGAGAGGCCGGACCTTTGAAATACCCCCTAAAATACTGGCGTGAAAATTACCTGACAAACATGTCACAGATTAGCGCTATAATTAATAGCTGAGTAAGCGCGCTTCTTTTAAAGGAGCCATGAAGACAAAATACTAGTTGAGTTTATTAGAAAGACTGCTTAGTCCCGATAACAATGATACCAATATCATCGCAAACTTCGAACAAATAACGGAGATATTAAAGAAAACGTGTGAAGCAGTCGCGACCCCCTAGCCAATTTCCCGCAACTTTTCTATGACGTCACGGAACGTTGTTTGTGCGATTGGCGGCCGCCTAACTGACCTGTCGCGACGACACATGACTGGACGTCTGTAATGGGGCCTCATAGTTCCATTTGACCGCATTACTTGAATGCTAACGTGCAGTTAACGCACTGAAAATTATGTTTTATTGTTGGCCCATGTGACGTCATTCTTGCTCATAACACGTCTCTGTGGCGCAAAATTTGAAAGATTTTAAATACTTCTTGCTTTTTTTCGTTAAAAAAACATCTTTTGTGACTGTAATGGAGCTGAGTGAGATACTGAATCCTAGTTCCTTCAAATTAGACAAAGTTGTATTTTCTCTTCGTGGCTCCTTTAAGTCACTACATGCCGTAGCTCATTCAGCAGTCCTATCTGAACAAACGGTTGGGCACGTGACCTATAGGTGAATACCTAAAGCGGCGTTTTAGGTTAGATATCCCACAAATCTTTCGAATACACCCAAGCACTTTGTAAGAATTGTGAAGCGGCCTTGCGCCAAAAAACTCCAATCATCATCAAGAATTGTGAAGCAGAATCATTATTGTGCAACTGAGAGGCGCTGCGGGCTCCTTGGAGTTTCGCGCTACGAGTAATGTTTCCGAGTTTTTCAGCGGGGTCATATGTGGCGCGCTGACAAGAACGGTAGCCTTTTGCTGAGGCCGAGGCGGTGATCGCCGACGTGTACATGTTTTGGACCGCATAGCGCTACATCGCGTACTGCCACGCGGGCAGCGCGGCTTGTTAGTGACTGCTGCGCCGGTAGGCTAGGTCATAGAGGTGGTGCTTGTTGACGTGTTGCTGCCGCCTGACGCCGAAAGGTGGTCGTACCACTGAACACTCTCCGCTTTTGAAGGCTTGAATTTGGGTTGTTTGCCACAAAATATGGTAACAAAAACCGGTATATACAGAGGAATACCATAGTCGAGGCTACACCGAGGACCCTGGTTAAACGTTACACAAAATACAGGAAATTCAGCTAAAATCAAGATACATAGTTACACACTTTATAGAAAGTTATTGCATTAGTAGTGTATAAATGAAAATATAGTAAGTGTATAGGAATACTAAATTAGAAAGTCGCGCCATGAAATTAATAGGGTGGGCTCGGCGACAGAAAAAAAAACTAAACGAGAAAGATATCCGAAATAATATACGCGAGGTTATACATTTTCAGAAAAAGCATTATACAAAAACGAAACAATTGAATTTTGAGGAATGTGAACAGACTGAATCACGCATTTAGGCGAAACCTTTACGATTTTTTTGTGACGAGCCACAAAAGCAATCATAAGTACAGTGACGGAGTGAGAAAACATTTAAAGGAAGCGATTTAGCCTCATATGTGCCTGAAAATACGAAAAAATGCACCCCCCTAGCAGCGCAGTACTATAAACTTACATTTTCCAGAAAGTCAACCATGCGCAGTGCCGCAACAACTATTGCTAAAAAAATCAAGGCCCCGTTATTACCAAATTATTCAAACGCGAAGCTTTCTCCAAGCAAACCGAGTCAAATCAAAGTCCAAAATCCCCTCTCCATATTTCCAGGACGCAAGCTCCCAAAGTCCGAAGCCAAAGTCCACTGCAAATGAACCAAATTCCACAGCCAATGCCCGCGCAACGAATCCAGGATAAATTCTGAGCGGCGATGATAGCGCAATCTACATGAAGAAAAAAAAGGCGATAGCGCAATAGGATAGACGTCGGCTTCATAACGTGAGGGAGAAAGGTTCGATTCATGCCGCAGTAAGCGTTTCTTATTTCTCTTTCGTGCAAAGCATTTTGTGTAAATTTTCACTTTATATAGCACGTGCGCTTTTGTAGGTGACTTCGTGTTTTGTCATCCATCATCATCATGTAGCCATTGTGGACACCCATTGCGCAAATGTGGCTATCCTGAAGTGAGTTTTAGCGTAACTACAACTCCATAAATGAGGCATAGGAACCTTCGCTTTAACAAGTGGATAGGTACAAGCCCCGGCGAAAGGCGCAATGCCATACCCGCTACATTTTTGTGGGTATGAAATGCGCCGTCAGCGTGTAACACTGCGTGACTATAGGACTCGCATGAAAAGAGAAATCGCAAAAAAGAGTTGGCCAATACACCGCTCGTTATGTCGAAACCTTGGCGCCGAGCTGAGGCCGCTACCTTGTTTCAAACTTTGAACACGAAAGTGTTTTATTCCCGGATACACAAAGATTTCAATGACATCATTTCCGTCACGGAACTGACGCCAGTTCAACGACAGAAGCTGCCTGTAAAGGGTGCACGCCTGCACACAGGGTCTGCGTGCGGGGAACCAAGCTTTAGTTCGTAAGAGTACGTTATACTTAGGGGTGTTTGTTTTCGGGTTTTATATGTTAACACGACAGTGTTTTATGCAGGTATACACCAAGATTTGACTGACGTCATATCCGTTATGGAAATGACGCCGGCATACCTTTGCAGAATCGAACCCGCCAGCAGGACGTCGCTCACCTTGCGAACCCACAAGACACCCGCCGACACCACACTATTGCTCATCCCGCATATTTCTGTGCACATTTAACTTTCGTGTTTTACCGATTCCTAAGGACAGAGGAATCAACCACAATTTTTCTCTGTTGTTTACCCACTGTGTTCGAAGTTTCGTAGTTCTCGGAGACTATATCCGTATTTTTTATGGCCTACGAAATACGAAACTTAGCGCAAAAATAAAATTTAAGGCTCTACCTGGCAGCGTTTATACCATCTTTCCAAGTTACTTGAATCAAAGCAAGCAGATACATTGTATTTTTTTTCACGGTCTCCAAGGTACCCGGTTGCGTGAGCCACCCGCTTCGTCCAGATCAATCATGGTCCGACATGTTTGCATAGCACACATTCAGAGCACTTGCAAGATTCGCAAGCGGCAAAAATGGAAGCTCAACAAGACGAAGCTAAACCAGACAGGGACGTCTTCATGTGGGCCTTGGTAAATATTATTCCATTGCTCGATACCATAACTCACGTTAGGACAGGTGGGTATTCGTCTTTAGGGCTTGCGTGAATCCTAGCGCAGAACGTTTTGCTTCTGCGCGCGAATCATGACGCGGAGGTAATCTTGCGGCATGGTTGTATTCCGTAGATTGCTCAGCCGGCTGTGTGCAGAGCCTAGAGATGTCCCTCCCTGAGAGCACGGTCTAATGCCGTGGGAGTCCTTCATTCTTTTCTTTCCATTACAAGTTACATTTTATTGACTGTAGGTATTAGTGTTATTTGTAATTGTAACTTTTACCTGATATGCTGTTCCAGCCTCGGTGTCAAGAGGGGATTATTTCTCGCCCGAGCCTTCATGTTTGCCCGGTAGAGATAACCATTCTAACTCACAGATGTAATGGACGCCGATCGAAATGTGTTTTCGTAAGTAATCCACTATGAACAGATGGCATGAGTTACACATTGTCGATGTTATAGGTGGTGGCACGTGTGGCTTCGTTGCCAGGTTCGTTGGTGTACTCGGGAACAAGGACTGAACGTCAAAAGACAGCAGAATGTCGCCATCTTCCAGGATGATGTCCCGTGTCTTCTCTATGAAGTCCTCGAAGTAATGGACGTCGTTGCGCTGTTCCCTAAAAGTTGTCGCAGCACGCGACACAGGTGCCCGCGCCGGTTGTGGAGGAGGGAGAGAGTGTAATCAATGATGGGTCGCATTGGTTCTTCTGGCTTATGGATCTTGTGCAATCCTTGAAGGGCCGGGGAAGAACCGTTATGACACTGCAGGCAGCAGTAGAAAGACTTGTGCTGTGGCGGAACGCAATGGAATATGTCAGAGAGGAGCCATTGGAAGTCTCGTTGCAGCTTCGGTCTGGCGTCCTTCTCTAGGCGAAGGTACTTGCTGCTGTCTGAAAGTAGAGCCTGGAGTGGTACTTCGAACTGTCAACGAGTACTGTAGCGTTGCCTTTGTCAGCCAGAAGAACCACTATATCCGAGTTGTTTCGGGGGCGTTTTATCGCTGCATGGTCTGCCGAGGAGAGCGGTGACGATGACGTTCGTCGCCAAAATTGTGCTAGAACGCCAACCGCACGAGTGCGAGCCTCGTTACGTCTAGAGAGTTCGACATCCATCACCTCGTTTCCCATGGCGCCATCATCCGTTTTGGTCTTTTGCAGAAGCCGCGTTGAAGTTCAGCCTGATGCTTAGAATGGATAGTTCAGCGGGATTCAGGTCAAGAGACGATAAGTCGCGCACAGTAGAAGCAATCTCATTCCGACCTAAGGCCGGAATTTGAGGGTTAAGCCCCTTTGCTGGCTTGGCAAACTTGTGCGTCCAGGCGTCGCTTGCCGTGTTGTGAATGATGGCGCGGGCCGCACTTGCCTCTCGCACTTTAATCTCGTCTGCTGTCGTCGTCATTATCATAATCACAATCACCACCATCATCATCATCACATCATCATAATCGTCATCATCATCATCCTACCTATGACCACAGCATGGCAAAGACTGTCCCATAGATCTGCAATTATCACGGTCCCGTGGTAACTGCGACAAACTGATTCCCGCAACTTCTTGATCTTATCTGCTCATCTAACTTTCTGCCGCCCGCTGCCATGCTTGCCTTCTCTAGGGATCCTCTCTGTTACCCTTAATGACCAACGGGTATCTCGCCTACTGTACAAAAGCCCAAGTTAGTCGAGCCAACACGCCAGCCGTACTCCTGTGGAGTGGCAGATAGAAGTATAGAAGTTCTCTACAGAAGTATAGAAGTTCTCTACAGGTAAGAGTACGCTTAGTGTTTCTCTGCAATGTTTCGGCATAGAATAACCTTATTGCTTTTTTATCGCCGCTACATAACCCAAAATCGAAGAGCCATCTTACAGAAGTTCGTTAGAAATTTTAGGTGTTACATTATGGAGAATGTAAGGAAGGAAAAGTGCAGAAAAAGGCCGAGAGGTTAACCAGTTAACTCTTCGTTTGGGTTTTTACTCTTGGGGATAAGGGTACGAAAATTGCAAGGAAAAGAGAGAACCGGGGACAAAAATAAAAGAGCGGAAATGAGGACGAAAATCTAAAAATATGAAAAACAAGGAGTACAAATGGTAAATACAAGGACAGCAGCACGCACAAAAAAAGCGAGAAAACGTACAAAACAGAGCAGCTAACCCGACAAAATTGACGAACGAAAAGACTATATGCACGGGACGTCCCTCCGCTACAATATAAAAACATAAAGTCACTCATGCGCTGCAAGTTCGTTCCCTTATTGCAAACTTTCGTTCGTTCACTTTTGCAAACTTTTGCAATGCAAAAGTTTGCAAAAGATTGAAGACTACAGGCTCCTGTTATTCTTGGCATTCACAGAGTTTCAGCAATCATGTCCAGCTTTTCGGCTCATGGCAGTCCTTTCAACAGTGGTTACTCTGTAGTGTTTAGCGAAAAATAAAAATTTTGGCGCAGCTAATATTGGGGGCGAAACCTTGATTTGTGCACAGTTTCAAGTCTTGCACGTTGCACGACTAAGTTCCAGAGCCGTTGAAACTGTCCCATAGAAATGCTTGAGGAGTAAGATATGACAGCGAATTACACAAAAAATGTTCAGGATACTTGAAAGTTCTTTAGAGTTTTCATCTTCTTGTTGACTTCTTTGTTTATGCCAAATATCATTTCCCTGACGTGATTTTGCTAGGTTCCTGAGAGGTCGTAATTTTAAGCGACAAAGCTGGGCATGTTAAACCTATTGCTACGACTTAAGAAGAAAAGAGACAGATCTGCGACTACACTTTCGTAATGTACACTTTCGTAACCTAGCTATACTTCGGTTCGACCGAATACTTCGGTTCGACCGAATAGCAACCCACATTTTTTCAAGACCATGACACTGGTGGTGACAGATGAGGTAAAGGGAGAGAGCGCTGGCACCGCTTAAACTCTCCTTCCTCTCACGGTCTGTGAAGGCTTACTCCACTCAGCGTCACCACTTTCTCCTCCCTCTGTCCTCGGTGTGGAGAGAAGCACACAGGTCTGCGTGCGTAAAATCATCATATTTGCGTACACTGTAAATTTTGCGCTAACTTCAGCCTTGATTGACGTCCCGCTGTAATAGACGATGAGCGCTGACCGCATGACGGTTCGCCCTGCCTAGGGAGTAAAAGATTGAGTAACGCTGTTTTTGTGCTTTAGAAGCTTGTTGCCAACCCAGCCCACTCTACAGAATAATCAGTTTAAGGTGTGCTTGGTCGCGCTTTTTGACTTGACATCGTGATCCGTCAAAATCTCGTTGGATCACCAACCCTTTTAACTGACATACATCTACCCACACCTAAAATGAACGCATTTAAAATCTGGCCTTCTTCAAATCTACAAACCACTGTCTGGTTCAAACTATTTGAAAGAGAAAGTTTATTACATAAAAGGAATACAAGCATATTAGAATGCAGATTAATGAATGCATGTAAATTAGACTTCTTAAGTACATATTAATATGCACTTAGCTTCATGATTTCTCCAAAGTTGATCTTGAAACTTAATTATGAACACACATACACTGAGTTCTGAGCCCGAAAAATATACCTGCATTTGTTTCCCGGACTGTGATGACAGATTTTACTTTTACAATCGAAGTAGATTAAGTGAAACAGTGTGGTTTATTTTTGTTGGAGGGGGAGGGTGTTCTGTTGTAGTCGTTTTTGGTAGGTAGGACGCAAACCACTTTTCTACCCTATTGCGAATCAAGTCCCCCTTTCACTGTGCCTCCTGCCCGCAGTGCGCCGGCGTATATAATGTCTTGAATTGGATTGGATTGGATTGGTTCTCTAGCTATACCCCTTTGAAGCAGGTTGACTATCCCCCGGGAATACCCGTGAGTGTCATAGCTGGTTGATTACGTTGTCCGCTGGAAATAAACGTAGACAACTGCCACCCATCTTTCACGTTGCTGCGCAGTGCGTTCTTGTGTTCTTGCAGCGACGATCCCGGAAACCACACCTTCTGCGGAAGTTAAAGCAATGACCTACTGAAATGAGCAGCAAGAGCGTGTGTAATAACCAGCTTCCACGTCCCCGATTTTTTACCCAAGAAGACGTAAGTTGTACGCTTACAGTAAAACATTCTACATAGTTTGTGTTAGGTTTCTAGCACAGACATCCTTCACTCTTTGGTACTCGGTGGCTTTTAAGTGCGAATGCTACAGACAAGACATTAATAATAGAAAAAAAGGCGGAAAAGCGCGTTTAGAAGAAGAATGTATAAACAATTTACAGCCTCACGGTTGCAGACATTGGAGTTTTACCGGTGTTTTTTGTATTTTTGTGGCATTTTGTAGGGTTCTCCTTTCTCTTTCTTGTAGAGTTTGAATTTTCGACGTTATGGAAATAACGAGAGCGAATGTGTACAATTGATAACTTATTGGTGTAAAAGTAAATGTTATTCTTCAATTAATCTCAGTGAATAGACCGCGCTCATCCTGTTTGATTCCTTCTTCTTGTAGCTTTGTTACGCCGCGCTGTTTTGCCACAATGTTAGATCTGAGACTCGCCTTACTCCCTATCTTTCCGCGGACGTAGAGATGGACTTTTCTGCAGTTACAGCCGGTGTCCAATACGACCATTGGTAAATTGCATAGAGGCTCAGTGTTCGGCTTTAAACATAAAAGCCTGTTGGCCTTATGAACGCCTCAAATGCGATTTTGTAAGCCAGTTGCACAGTACGGGCACTGTAGTAGACGTTATTGTACAGTTACAAGTTGTGCAATGAGAACATTCTGGAGAAAAGCGCTACCCCACCCACTAGCCTTAGTTTATCGTCTCTCCCGGATGCAAAGAACAAAGCGGTGGAGGAAAGGGCCTCACAGCAGAGGCATAATTTCCCGGCTTGCCTTGGTACCAGCTCTCCTCGTGCGGCCTTTAAGGGATAGAGAATCGATTTTTGCGAATCCCATATCCCCCAGCTTAAATAAAAGCCAGCGTCTTATAGATGAAAGAAACCAGAAGAAATAGACATATAAATGGCCGGAAATACTTTTAAATTGACAATAAATGCTCAATGTGGCACCATGACGTATCTAAATGTGACACTGCTTTACCTACGCCGTGGCTTTGTAGACACTGCAGACAAACAACTCCGTCGGTTTTAGGGCATGATTCAAAGACCGCATAAAGGAATAGAAAAAAAACAACTGCCAATCTGTTCAACTGTTAAAAGTATGTTTTCGCACGGCTCACTCCCATGATCGCCAGCTTTCGCTTTTGCACCAAGCGTGATGCTGGCAGGCCTAAAAAATATGCTTGCAAACGTTCTGAGGCGCTATCAAGAAAACAGTTTCCGTTCATAGTGTTTCAAGTGACGCCCTTTCAACTCGAATAGAGAGCATACACTCCACAAATATCGGTTGTCTGCACCCTTAAAGTGTCCCCTAGAGACGAAGTTCGACATGGACTCGACTGGTGCAACTACCCTTGTCTGGACAGGCAGAACTACAGAAGCAGCAACAGCAACGCACTGCAATTAGTCAGGCGCCAGCTTGCGTTTGCAAGCCTGGGGAAGTCGGCCCGTAAATACTGCTACACTGCTGAACACGCGTCGCTACCCTACAACGCCGCGTGCTCCCTCGTTCCCTCTGGAAACTCCGGTGGCGGAAACCGAGTATGGGAACGTCGCCATTTTCCTGAAAACGACGCCATTCCCTAAACGCGAAGTTCCTATGCAAACAAAGGAGTGTAGGTGGAAGGTGCTTTCCATTTCGGGGAAGAGCGGCTGAGCAACCTTGCACGTTTTTCCATCAGTCGTGTAGCCGGCCCAGAAACAAGCTCCGTTAGACTAAAACGAAAAAGAACAAAGAAAAACGGAGGCAGCTGAATTTACAGAAGGCATGTCTGAAATGTGAGCCTGTGTTTTGAAACAAATGTTCTCCCAGTAGCAAGAAAGCAAGAGCAAACACTCTTGACAAAAGCACACGTCTAAGAAATTAACCCACCATGCACAGGCCACGCGAAGAACGAATTGTGCCTTGGCACATAAAATGAATCAAGCTCTTGGGAACTATGACATAACACCTGTACAGGAGCACGTACAGAATCGACAAGTGATATGGCAACAAAAAAATGAAAAACAGTACTGCACCGAAGATAGAAAATAACAGTAGTGCACAAAGCAAGAAAACACATTATCACGAACGCGACTGCGAACATTGCGGGTGGTTTGGCTGCGTCAAAAAGTGTCAAAAGTAGCTTGCGTCACTGTTTTAGGGCGTTGTACAAGAAGCCACAGCGACTCTTCGGGTAGACGTCTCAGAAGGCATACAGGATTAGGAGTACAGGCAGAATGCTCATTTGGTTAACCGTGGTAGCGCTTGCGCTCAAACTAAATGAGTGTGAATGATCGTTTGAATATCGCTGGTGCATGCGCCATACAGCAGCATGCGCACAACGTATAGGACATTGCTGAATACAGCACTTCTGGATTGTGTGGAACTCTGTTGGTATGTATTTGTTTCCTAGAATAACAGTAGCGACTGCACCTCAATAGTTTAGGCCTAACACCTCGTCGTGTAGTATTACAACGCCAACCGTTTCCCGCTACTTTACGTATTCTATCAGCACATTCCAGTGGACACCAATTGAATACAGCAAACCTCAAAGTGGGACGTTACACTTAGCGTCCGATGTTTGGGTTTAACATTGGGTAACCTTAAGTTGAGGCATATACTACGCGCAAAGCAACATCATACTCATTGGACATCGGGTTGCTGGTACCAATTCACAACATTACACCTCAAAGCACGACGTTAGGCCTAATCTCGGCCACCGAATGCCCATGTCACCCTTTTCTCTGCTTCGCATCAATCTCTGTGCATGCGATTTATCGGCAGAAAAATACGGGATGCTTCAAGAAGACGGCTTCTAGAAAGCTGCTTCAAAAAATATGCATCACGAATTCCCATAAAAATCGGCGGAGGTAGGCAAATTGAGTTTTTTGGCACGTAGAACGCGCGGAGAAAGAACGAGGCTCCAATAAGCTCTTGTAATGAAGAATCCGTCGACGTGATCTTGTTTTGGCCGATAGAGTTCACTCCCTTCTCACTTTCTCTCTCGCAATAGAAAGAGCTCGCGACATATTGATCTAGCATAGGCAGACTATCATAACAGTGCATGCGAAATCAAGTCTGCATCAACTGCGGACCTGCATTGTGTAAGTAGCTTGTCTGTTGCGCTTGAGTCAGTACAACACGCGGAAAAGTTTACGCACGTTTTAAGGCTGCCAGGGGCAAGAAGAAACATTCGCATCTGCTATCAACGGCATTCGGCTGTAGTAAAAACCGCCCGTCCGTTTAATCATCGGAGGACGCGACGAACAAATGCTTTCCTTTTCCGGTGTATTCCCGAGCAGGAGTTTGTATCTACACTTCTCTTCCTCTAGGTAGGGCAATCGCCCCTACTGGGTTTGCGCTTGACGGGCCTGGAGTCATTGCAGCTTCTGGGCGGTAGCTTTGTCAAGATTAGCCCGGCTCCAGTGCCTGATATCATCTGAGACTTTTCTCGAATCGACAGAAACCCCTTGTATCGTGGCTTTTCCTGGCTAGCGGATGGCGCCTCGATTTCCGTTGAGAGACGGCAGAGAAGTGCGGAACATCGCGTAGCCTACCTTATCGCTTCTGCGCTTGGCTCATTTACTAGAAAGAAGGTCTCCTGAGCAACAGCACCCGGTGTCTCCTAAGCGGGCTGGCCTGCGACGTCTCGTCTCCAATAGTGCCTCAACTCTGTTTTGCCAGCTCAGCCTTCGTCTACCGAGTTATCATTTGATCAGGGCAAGTACCGTCTGTTAGTTCATAGCTGCACTGGCCTCCCACTTACATCTTTTCAGGCAGCTTCACTGCGGCGTCATGAGCCGCGGCTGCATAGACGGCCCCGCCCATAGTGCACGCTATGTTGTCTTTCCTCTAGCAAAACAAAGCATCTTCGAGGATTGGGACAAAAAAGTTAAAGACCCCGTGCTCAGTTTTTACCAAATAGAGAGGGGTGATTTTTCCGCGTGCGCGAAGTGCGTCACTTCTGCCTCTACAAATAGTTTGAAACGTTTTTTCTTGCTACGCAAAACGCAGGTGCATCTTAGCTATCGCCCGACCTTCGCCAACTATGCGTGGGTGGTACGTTCGCCTCGTGCGTGACGCCAAAGCTACTGTCATGCGAAGAAAACGTATAACAAAGGCCCACCACACAAGAAGACCCCGCGAAGAGAAACTACAAAAGAAAACACAAGGAACGTGGCGCCGAGGTTGTAAACCCAGGGCTGCTGCCCCCAGAGATGGAGGTGTGCGAAGAAAACGCAAATCACTACAGATTCCTGGAGAGCACTGTTCACTGCAAACGAGACCTCAACGGCCCGCTAACCGGAAAGAAGCACCCTTAGTGGCCGGCTGCGAGCTTGCATGGTCACACTCCACCCCACTCGCAAAAATACGCCACCAGAGGTTCAACGCGCTGCTCGGAGATGCGCTCGTCTTTGTAATGCCAGAGGCACCCTCCTGGTTTAGCGTGTTCTCTAAACGGGGTTTCCAGTTGGGAGCGGTATTGGAGAGGTCTTCCGTGGTAATATGGTGATACAAACTTCCGCTTTCCCAAGGCCACCGAGTGCACAACCGGGCCAGTATATCTTGATATGCATGCTAGTTTTCCAAGTTCGTGCTTTTTGATGTTGATGTTTGAGTGTTAATGGCGCAAAGAACTTTGTGTTTCTGTGCTAAACATAATATGTGGTGCACACAGTGCACACCAGACGATAGAAGTGAAATACGACAACCACTTCGCTAAGACTCATTACTGACTTTACAATGGGGATTAAATTTTGTTCTGTATAATGCACCTCAGGGGGCATCTTTAAAAACTGTTAATAAAACCATTGAGAAAGCGTATTCTTGCACTTAGTAGGCTTTTATAAAGGCTGCAGAATCAAACAATTATTCTCATTAGGCACCCACCTGGCGCCACCTCCGCACTGGCGGCCCTACTCAGCGACACCATGAGGGGTAACTCTTTGATGGGCCCAAATTTTATTACTTATTTGAAATACAATTAACATTACCCAAAGTGGATCAGTGAGTAAGGCGTTGTGCCGCTTAGTCCAAGGACGCTGGTTTTATCCCGGTGGTGGTTGCTGAATTTCAGATGGAGGCCAAAAGCGGAAACCCTGTGTGTTGAGATCTCGGCACTCGTTAAACATCCCTACGTAATCAACGCGATTCCGGAGCCCTATACTACGGCGCGCCTTACGGCCCAGGTGTTGCCCCGGCACGTTAAGCACCCCCCCCCCCCCACCCCCCAAGAAGTATGTGACAAGGAAGTTATATTGAAGCCGCAAACTTACCTGGGCCTTCGCTGCAACTTTATCAAATCGTGGGAGCGTGGTATTTTTAGCCTGCGTGAAGCAACAGTGTAGCAGAATTGCCAGGCCCATTCCGTTCCAATCCCATTCCGAGAGGGAAGATTTCGGGACTTCCATTCGTTTCAATTGCGCGGAATGCTACAATTTTGCCCATTCCCACTCCTGGAGTGGACGAGAAGTTCAATTCTCTTCCTCTAATTCCTCAACATGAAGCTACATTTTGGTCGCTGTTTCGATTTACCTATGAACGGGACATAAAGCTGACCTTACCAAATGCGTTGAGAACTGCAAAAAATATGCATTCACGTCGCCTATCCGAATAATGGTAGCAGCTTGGTTACATCTGCAACGCAATGACATTAGCTATTTCCTAAGTGCTGGTATTCTAGGTCCTTATTAAAGTAATTGCATGACGAGCATGTTGTAATTCTTGCTCTTCCGTGGCGCTAGCGGACGAATACGTTGCTGTCTGCTTGCAATGCTCAACGGCGGAGAGGAGCAACGTCGCCTCACGGCCACGAGGATCGTGAGAGAAGTTGGAGCACCACTTCCCTATGGAGACAGTAGAAGGAAGCCCAGTGATTAACATTTTACTTTGCCATCATAGAAAAATTCGCTCACTGTTGAATTATAGGCTGTAACCTTCTGCGTTGCTACAGGTGAAAACAGGGATAGAAGTCGAACCACTCTCTTAATGATCATGAGCGGAGATTTGTTCGACTCGAGGTACAAGAAAACCCACTGACACCTGACGTGCGAAGTTTAGAGCACCATAGTGGATGCGCCTCACCAGATTTCTGGAATAGAGTGAGAACGAGTGAGCATCCCATCTCTGAGTTCTGTCACCGAATTATGTCACTGACTTAAGTGTCACTGAGTTTTGTGCTGCTGAGTGGGTATCGTCGTGAATTACGCAGGAACACTACGTAACAGACTATATTTCGACCCTTTCATCATTACCATTTTTCACTTGCAGTTGTTCCTTTTTTTAACGGCTATTATGACTACGCTTACCGCCACGCAACTTTATGGTTCCAATTGACGTCCCAACCAACGTCAAGCTGATTAAAAGTCAACCTGTGGGTACTGATTGACGATGTAAGGCTTCAAAGCGGACGTTAGGATTAACGTCGGGCCATAACGCCCAGCCGCGCCCACCCCTAATTTCGACATTTTGTAGCGTAAGCTACACTGGCCGAGGTTGAGCAGTTTCGCGTGGCTCCTGGAGAGCCGTGCTGCGCATGCGCGAGTAGCAGTGACGTCACACGGCGTACAGAACGTTGCTCGCTGCCCGGCGTCTCTCACACAACCCACGCACCCAGCGTCTTCGCCGACCTCCGTTCCTCACGTGGCGGCCTGGTCCACTTGATGATAATGCGAGGGGTGGCCGGGTGTGGAACCGATGGCTCGTGCGTCGCAAGAACTCCGGCGTGCGCCTGTGGAACCTGCTTACCTCTTGGACGATTGGTGACGCTGCGTCGGAGGCGCTTGATAAATATACGTGTCACATAATGCGTATACCGTGTGTGTGTCATTGAAGCAGCCGTAAGCATGATAATCAAGCTAATCCTAGACCACCAGGAAAGCAAAGAATAACCAGCTGAACCTTAGCTCTCGCTACGTATACCCCGGTATAGCCGAGCTAAGCCGCTGGAAAATTTTTAAAATCTTTTCTTAAGACACTGAACACCGCTTTCTAATAAAGCATTATAATCCATAATCACACTTTGTCGTTCCGGTCTGCAGAGAAGTAGCTCAAACTTTTTCGTCGAGCACGTTAGCCCCGTGCCCTCGAGGAAAGTTTCGGTTCGGTCTACCGCCTCCTGGAGACTCGATTCTACCTCCTCTTCGCTATATTTATTTATTTATTTATTTATTTATTTATTTATTTATTTATTTATTTATTTATTTATTATACTGTCAGCCCATTGTTGGGCTATTACAGGAGTGGAAGGGTACAATACACTTTGGTTATAAGAAGAAAAAGAAAGCACATCTCCGGAAATGCAAACACAAAATACTCTTGGCAAACGCAACATGGAGGCAACAATAAAATGAGCTACAAACACAGGTGATGACATGGTTCACTTTTGGCCACGTCATTTAGCGCGAACGTGTGTGCCTTTTACAATTTCGAGAAATTCGTTGATAGATGACGTCTTTACTGCGGCGTCTGTTAACATATTCCATTGCTTTATTGCTCTAGGAAAGAAACTGTATTTAAAACAGTCATTACGAACAGTCAGAGGCGGGATATACATGCTGTGACGATTGCGAAAATATTCGTCAGGAGATATGCGAAAGTAGACATTTTTGTCAATTTTAACATGGCCATGAATAATAGGAAAAAGAAACTTCAATCGGTCATATTCAGTTCTTAGTTCTAAAGAAGGAAGTATATAGTATGATCAATTCTCTCGATTCCCGAAAGGGATACCGACAGTTGCCTCATAGCCAGATTGAACAATAGGGACGAGATCACGGCTCCCTGAGGCGTCCCTTTGGGCCCGAGCGAGTACTCTTCCGATTTGTGTTCTCCGACCTTTAACGTAGCTTTGCGACCCTCCAGGAACGACCTCACATAGCCATGAAACCTGGCCTAGGTTGAGTTCCGAGATGGCTTCTAGAATGTGTCCGTGCGATATGTTGTCGAAAGCTTTGTCCAAGTCGAGCCCGAGAATGCCCCGCACGTCTCTCGTATCGTTGTCTATGATTTGAGTCTTGATGAGTTTCATTGCCTCTTGTGTTGAGAGGCCTGGTCTGAAGCCGACCATGTTATAGTGCAGGAGACCATTGTGTTCTACGTGCCTTGCTATGCAATTGTGAATTACATGCTCCGTTACCTTCCCGGAACAAGACGTGAGAGAAATAAGTCTAAGATTGGACGAGTTGGGAGGTTTGCCGGGCTTCGGAATTAGCATTACCAGGGCTACTTTCCAGTCCCGGGGAACCTCGCCCGCCGGCCAGGCTTTGTTGATTTGTTCTGTGAGCCATTGTATGGAGTCGTCTTCTAAGTTTCTGAGAGCCTTATATGTGATGTGATCGGGCCCCGGCGCAGACCTGGCATTGAGATATTGTAAGGCCTCCCTGACTTCATACGTTTTGAAAGGAGCGTCTAGCTCGGGGCACGATCTACTATTGTACGATGGGTAGCCGTTCGGCCCGGCCGGGCACAAGGGGAGGTGGCTGCAGGCCAGGCAATCTAGGATTTTCGTCACGTCTTCTTTTCGTGTGGCCTCGTGCACGATTTTCTCCTGCACTTTTCTCTGGTTGGACCTAGTATTGGTTTTGTCTATCAGGTGTTTGAGAGATTCCACTTAGCACCCACCCTCATTTGTCCATCTACGGAGTTACATACCTCGTCCCATTTTCTTAATAACCGACAGTGATCCTGTATGGCTTTGTTGACCACCGCAATCTTTTTTCTAAGCCATCGATTGAGCTTTTGCGTTTTCCCCCTAGCGATTCCTTTGCTTCAAGAAGGTGCGCCAGACGACTATACATCCTTTCGACCTCGAGGACGGTGTGGACCTTCTTGGTCGCCGCCTTAATATCTTCCCTGATGTGTTGTGTTAATTCCTCCAAATTAGCCCTATTGCCCTGCTGCTCATGCTGGGAGTGCTCTTTGCTGATTTGTTCTTGCTCTGCGAGTTTTTTTCGCTTACTATCGTAAAAACCAACCCAACCAGCGTTCCTAACTAAATGAACGCGGGCGCTTCTGGTTAATTACGTATATTTTGCATCAAATGTACCTACAGTTTTCTTTGCGCAAAACAACGGGGGGATGTATTACAAGCGTCAGCGGTTCACGAGTTTCGAACGTTTATGACTATATAAACAGCTTTGCTTTCGAGGCCTCTGGGTTACTCAGCGGCGACAGCCGCTACAACGGAACACCGTGTGGCTCTATTTCAGTCCAGCGAGCGAGCTATGACCACAAGCCGAGCTCCTAAAGTGCTGGCTGTGCTTTGGCTGTGCTGTGCTTTGTTTCCAGGCTGGCTGTAAACAAATCTGGCTGTGCTTTGTTTACAGCATTGGAGAGTGCTTGATGTCATCCCGTTCCCGTTTATCTCGGCTAGTACAATGACCTTGAGCTTCAAGGACTCTTCGTAGTAGTATCTCTTCGGAGCTATAACGAGTGGTGTGAGGTGACAATTGGAGCAGCAACAATATGCGCCCCAGCTGGCTAAAGCACGTCCATCGAGGAATGGGTACGCAAAAATTCACTTGCATAATGTTGACAGATTGTGCGTATTAGATTCACTTGGATTTTGGGATGATGTAGTAACTGGATGTGATCGCGGTGTAACATGAACGGACCACGTCAGAAGGAGTGCAACAATGTAGCTACCTCGGTCAGATGGTTAGTGCTTACCCGAACCACAAGACAGAAATCCGGCGCAAAATAGGTTTGGGCTGTCGAGCACTCAGCAAGCACTCACAAAGAATGAAAAGTAAGCTAGCCTGTATCACTCAAGAGAAAAAGTATACAACCAGTGCATCCTGTCGGGGATAACATATGGAGTTCAAGCTTGGCGTTTTACTAGACAACTGGAAAAAAATTACCTTAGGTCGGCTGAACGGGCCAGGGAAATAATAATGTGAGGAATAACCCTCCGGGACAGGAAACGAGATTCCTTGGCTAAGAAACAAACATGAGTAGATGACATCATAGTTAAAAAGAAGAAAAAAGAAATGAATTTGGGTTAGCCAGTAGTCTGAAAAAATGACTAACCAGCGGATTCACAAAGGTAACAGAGTGGATACCAAGCGACTGGTATAGAAGAAGGGGAACGCCGATAACACGATCGAGGGATGAAATGAGGAAATTCTGGGGCACAGTGTGGACTCGAGCAGGGCAGGACAGGGCCGGTTGGAGGTGGATGGGAGATGCCTTCGTCCTGCAGGCTGTTGATGATAATGGTAAGTGAATTCACCGGTATTATATTAAATACTTCCGGGGCCTGTAAAAATACCTTTATAGAGGGAACTTCACTCCCGCGAAGACGCGACATCACAACCTTCATTACCTGAAGCTTACCTCGTATCTCTATATACGCGTGTAAACAAGCGACAAGCTCCTGAGACGTTTTTATTTGGTTCTTCCGCCTCCCCCTCGTCATCCCAAGTCTCCACCAAAGCCCTTCGTGTTGCGTAGGGTGAAGAAAAAAACATTGGGAATTTCAGCCACACTATAACACGACGCCATTTTTTATCTGATTGCATTCCTCTACCACCATGCACCAAGCTGAAGGAGTGACAAGTTTCCAGAAACAAGTTCTAAATTGGTTACCCTCTCCTCCCTGCTGAGCTTAATTTCCACCAAAGCATCGCAAGTTGCGCTATATGGGAGGGAACAACGTTTCCTTCACGGAGACACCCCGATCTTCTGTTGCGAACGACGAAGATGGATGGATGCTCAAAAAACCTTTCGGCGCACTTTCTTCGCCTAACATGTAGGTACACGCATCGCCCGTGTGACGGGCAATAAGAAAGCAACGTAAACAACCCGTATCAGCACTTTTTCCCCTCTGGTAACCGCTCGCTTCTTTACCACGAAAACCGAAGTACGTTTTTTTTTGGTGTTTCCTACTTTTCTTTTTATTCAGGAAAGATTGGTGCCAGAAGTGATTCGACTTGTCGCTTGTAATGGGGATATGAGTATGGTTAACGGTGAAAGTATTGCGCAAGTCATCCAGTTTTGAGGAGAGCAGTGCATATGTTGGAGTGGCGGTAGTGTTGTCGCAGTGTTGTTAAATCACAAGATGAACTTGCATTGATAGAGACAGCGGTACCCAATAACCTGCGGCATCACCTTTCGTCTTCCGCTCAGATCATGCGCTCTTTCCAGAATCTTACAGAGCCTAGAGAGAGAGAGAGAGAGAAAGAGAGAGAGAGAGGGGGGAGAGAGAGAGGGAGAGAGACTCTCTAGTAAGGAACATCTGCCTGGCTTCACAGGTGTCTAGGAGTTTGGAGTCGTGTAGAGCCTCTACGGCGTCGTGACAGCCGTTTTTGTGTAGGAGTTAGCATCTCGTAGAACCCCTCCTGCCCACTGCATAATTGCATGATTTCTCCTGCGGGGACTGTCGATATTGCTTTCTCTTTTCAACTACTCTCAATCAGCAAAGTTGGCCACATTTACGGGATCCCTGTAGCCCATGCGTTTGATTTGGATTATTTTGATACGATAAAACCCAAAGTCCTTCGGCTTAGGTCCAGGAGACGTCGAGGGAGATTCGCGGAAGGGAAAAAAATTATCGGGTCACTCAAGTCTGCTTACGTGATTTGGAGGCAAAATCATGGGGTACTGTTGTGACGGGTACCGTTTATATACACGTCCAACTGTGGACACAGAAGCCACGCTATTTTACCGTCATTAAGTCATCGCAACCCAGCGTAAACCCTGTAATTATTCGTAATTTATTATATTTCCGTTTAGTTAGTCCTGAACCCCCTCTAATCCACCTTAACTCACCTTATTGCACATTAAAAGCCACCTTAATGCCACCTAAATTTACCTGAATTCATATTCGTTGTAAAATATAGTGCGAGAAAAAATACAAGGAGGAGATGGTTATTTCTATGTTCTTTGCGTTTTCTGCGTTCATAATCAACTGTTGCTGCCGTGAGCGCTATATTTGTGTTCACAGTACTCGAATCTGCAAGTAAGCCAAAGTGCTTTTGCACTTCTGTTATTCCTTTACCAACTCTGGGAGAGCTAAGCTTAGCAGCTGTAAAGTCTGTCGTATCTCTCGGCCTTCAGAAAACTCTCTCTCCTCGCCTGACGCTCCCCTGGGAATGAGTTAGCAACGCTCACAGCAGTCGCCTAATGACGCGTCTACGCTCCGTCTGCGGCGCGTTGAGCTTTGCGCATGAGGCTTCATCAATGAGTCATCACATGACAGGCTTCTCGAAACACTTTTCACAGGTTTCTAACGAAGCCAGTGCAGGTAGGCTTACTGTTGTTTCGGAGTAAAACGGCTGAGCTTGCTTTAGTATATTCGTGTGAGTGATTTTCAGACTAAAGAACTACGTGAAAACTTTAGGGGAGTAATATTATATGGGGTTGGTGAAAACACCTAAATCCCGTTCATGCCCATAGGGTAGAGAACAAAAAATTTGGAAGACACCTAACACTGTATACAAGTAGCAATGCGACAGTCGAAGAACTGTGCGAGGGCACCACCGAGCTCCTCCACTGCGCTGTCTCCGCCGCTGGCTCAGGTGACCTTTGTACCTTTATGTTTACGCAGGTGGCGAACACAGTAACTGTTTGGTTTCACTGCGCTTTACAGAAAAAGGGGTTTCCTTAAAAAAAACTCTCGTTTTATGTGCCTTTATAGGAAGGAGAAAAGGTAAAAGAAATGCCGCGGTGTTAACCAGGGTGTGGCTTAGTTTGCTATCTTACACGTGAGAAAGGGGTACAGTGAGAAACAAAAAACAGAAAAATAAGAGAAAGGGTAAGGACAGAGCGTATAGAGATGTGTTCAGCGCTAGGACACTACAGAGGATAGAGCATAGTGAGTTCATAGAGTGCGGTATTCTGCGCTACAATCCTATGTACAAGTCCGCCGTGTTTAGGAAGCACTGGAGTGCTTTTATCGTCTTGTGCGTAGAGGACGGAGGAGGTCAATGGCCCAGAATTTTTTTCCTCAGAGAACGGCCGCCGAGAGTCTAGCTTCCGCAGAGTTGAAGAGAGTTGGCTTTTTTCCAATTAAAAACGTGGACACTCGCATAGGACATTTCGTAAGGTCTCTGGTGTGTCACACACTTCGCACGCCCCACTGGCTGCCATACCGATCAAGTACGTATGGGAAAAACACTTTCTCTATTGACTGTGTAGCTTGGACTCAGTGGTAATGCACCATGCAGTGCGCGCGCGAATACCCATTTCAACTTTTGAAGGCAGCTCAATCCAGAGGACACATGGTGCTGACAGATGGCCTGTTCCAAGTATTGCTGTCCGGTACACTTGCACACAAGATAACGTATAGCGGAGTGTAATTAATAAATCGGTGAAAGGCGGAATCTAAAAACCGAAAAAATTAGTGGTATACCAGGACTCAGCTTTCGAATTTGTGGTTTCCTGATTTATTAAAGACAGCAAAAATGATGTTACAGGCACCCAATTACACATAAGGCAACTCCGTTACTGAGCGGCTCCTAAAAGTCTGTACACTAGGAGAGCAGAAATGTTGTTTCGGGAAGTGTATTTTCAATCGACCAGCATTTTAAATTGATGCTCACATTTCCGACTTTAATTTCCTTAATGGTTAAGTTCCGTCTTGGAAACTATACTGTCAAGCGTGCGGTTCGATACCCATTAGACTATTCCACGGGGTTTCGCAGACTCCCTCAGGCAGCCAACTATAAATTTGGGTTTCGGGTCGTTTCCTTGCTTTTAGGTCAGTTTCAGCTACTTTTTTGCGTACGTTTTGGTGGTTTTGCCTTTTTGAGGTCGGTTTCGGCTATTCTCATGGAATATTTTTAAACACCGCAATTGTTTCTCAATGGGGTGGGTTTTGGTACACGTTTTTTTTTTCAATTTTGGTGGTTTTGTCCACCTTAGTTTGGTTTCCCCTCTCCATATTGCTCAGCAAGTGGCTGGCTGAGCTAGTTGCCGTGTGCATTTCATACGTTATCTTTTAGAATTGCATTGTTTTATTCATTTTAGATCCGTTTTGGCTGTTATTTATATCAATTGGGGCGGTGTTTTGTGCTTTAGGTATGTGTCTGCTCTCATATAAGCCCCCTAGCAGTCTAAGATGGAGGATGGCTGTTCTGACTAGGAAACGCATATACGCTGATTGACCAGCATCCGGCCTTGCGGCTTTCGTTATTCTGTGCGCATGTTTTTTTCATGCCTAGGCCACGAGTGACCGACGGTGATATTTATGGACTTTCTCGGGTGATGCTAATACGTCCGCTTTTGTGTGTACGATGTGTTCTGCAAAAAAAAAAGGTGTACCATCCCAAAAGCACCCGCCGTAGTAGTCCAGCACCTATGGCATGGTGCTGCTATTCTCCAGGACGCGTGTTCGATCCAGGCTACGACGGATGCTTTTCTGATGAAGGCGAAACGAGAAAGTGCCCGTGCGTCGACATTTCGGTGCAGTTTTCAGATCCCCGGGTGTTCGAAATCAGTCAGGAGTCCTACACAACGACGCGCCTGATAACCCAGGGGTAGCTTCGGCGCGTTAAACACCGAAATCAATCAATCAATCAATCAATCAATCAATCAATCAATCAATCAATCAATCAATCAATCAATCAATCAATCAATCAATCAATCAATCAATCAATCAATCAATCAATCAATCAATCAATCAATCAACATCCCAAATGCCGTTTAAGTAAGCCTACTATGGGGCGTGAAAGCGAGCTGCTGTCTTTGTATTTGGTGGATTCGAAATTCCGGAGCCTAAGTGCGCTGTGTTAGATTTGTGTGTTTCCCTCGATGAGTGACTATTTGGTGGCAGCAAGCTAAGCCGCCATACACACTTAGCGCATTACATGCGGGATCCCGTAATTTGAGTCCACACCAATGCGAAAGTCCGGAGAAAGGCAAACTACACTTGATATACAAGTATGTTAAAGCAATAATTCTAGTGTGCAGTACTAACGGCAGTTCTATTTAATTTTTGAAACTTCTTACCAAACCACGATGTTTATGTGAAACCATATGACGTGTTTCTTCCAGGTCTTGTATCCTTTTGCATTATGGTTCACGGTTCCCTGAAAATGACTTGACGTTTGCCGGATATCGAGAATTGCAGCTCAACAACGTTATGCCCTTCCTGATGGCATAAACATGAAGTTGTACCGTAAAGACACTGACTGAACCCAACATAGCCTCTTAACTATACAGCTTGCACTAGCGCCTGACAAATCTGATTATAAGCGGCAAAACAACACCTCCCAACAAAAAAGGATAATTTATATCCCAATTTTATAGGCATTTGCCTGAAAACTTGCACCAATACTGTTGTGCCTTCTGTGTAATTTACAAGAAGTTCATCTACATTCCAGCAGTTCGGCAGCTGACGCCAACTCTGCTGGGCAGGGACAGTTTGGTTTATACTTTGTCGCGTTTTTTTCATCTTTTCTTAGGGTAATTTGCCGAGGACCTCATCCCCAACTTCTCTGTTTGTTATGCTATTTGTTGTATTTCCTAAATTCAATGGCGGGCTCCACACAGGGCAGCCGGAAACATCTCATAATGGCCAATTTCTCGCAGAATGCACTCTTCCGAGCTCATTGGACACTCACAACACCTGGTGGCTAGAGGAGAAGAATTACTGGACACATATGGGTCCCGCGAATAAGGAACCACAACATCTGGTGCTTGCGCGCACCATTATTTATTTGAAGCTCAGTAAAAGGTGTTCAACCAATCAAAATCATGACATCCGCAACCTACGTTTTGTTCTCTTTCTTCCTTTTTGTCTTCGCCATGGTACCCCTGGTGGTGCTTGGGCTTTCGACCGGATTCTGAGGGCTTTTCTTCGGCCCTGTGCTTTTCTTGCTTTGCCGATTTTGGGGAACATCTTTAGGATCTTGGGGATCACCTTCAAAACTTGCCATTCTTGGCGGCGTCTGCGTGGCCCTCATCTCGACGAGATGAGTTTCTGCTGATCTTGTGGTCTTGTTACTCTAAAACTTCACTCCCCGTCGAGCATTTTGCGCACCGCCAGGAAGTTGTTTCGCCGCACTTCCGCAAAGGAAATTGCCCTCGTCGGGTTCCCCATTTCGGCCTGTGTTTCGGAAGAGCTTGTAGAAGCAGTCCGCCATAATTTTAAAATGGAAACTTTTGCCTTGCTCTTATTTGAGGGCTTGGAGTTTCTTTGTTCCGGTTTCTCGGAAAACCGTTTTCCTGTAGCTTTTTCCGAGGTGGTACCCCCGGCAGACTTCCGGTTTCTTGAAGATCTGCCAGGTTGTGTTTCGACTGATTCATCAGAGGACGACCGGCTTCGGCTGGAAAAAAGCCTTTTATAAGTCCCGGAATTTAAGGAATCGGTTTCACTGGCTTCACTACCGCAGATCGATGCATAATCACGCGAAGAAGTCGACATTGTTGAATAAAAAAGCGATGCTGCGCTGTAAAACTCTGTTTTTCGAGGCACTATTTCAGGAATTCTTCGAACATTCTTTTGATTGTGCTGATGATAGGCTTGGCACTTTTGTGGTCTTGCGATCTCCACGCGAGTATGTTGGCATTGATGACTCAAGCAGCGCCGTTGTGCTGTCAAACATCTTGTTCCTGCAGGCTCTAATTACTGAATTCTTACAGCATTATTTTGATGGTGCCGATGATAGGCTTGGCACTGTCGTGGTGTTGCGATGGCCACGGGAGGATGTTGACATTTATAACTCAAGCAGCGACGTTGTGCTGTCGAACTTCTTGATCAACCAGGCTCTAATTACTGCTAATTAATAAAATTTTGCAAGATTCATTTGATAGTCTTGATGAACGGCTTGACGCTCTTCTGTTCTTAGGATGTCCACGCGAAGATGTTGACATTGATGACTCAAGTAGCGACATTGTGCTGTCAGAGTCCTTAATCCTTAGTGCTCTAGTTCTGAATTCTTACAGCATTTCGTTTATGGTGCTGATGATATGCTTGGCGCTGCTCTGGTTTTGCGTTGTCCCTCAAGTTGTACAGAGTTCTGTGACTTCTTTCTGCACGCCATGCTTGTCGACTGGCCATTCTGTTCCTATTACCGCCATCCTTCAAATTTGTACTCTTCTATTTGTTTTTGGCCTTCCAGGTACGTGATGAGTGACTAGAAGAAACGCTGACTTCTGGGCTTTTGGTTTTTCTGTTTTGTACCCGCCTCTGTGCACCTTTCGACCCTTTAAGACTGAATAAAATTTGTGTTGAGCTTCGGATTGTATGCAGTTGCAACGATTCTTCAGCCTTTGGAGGCTTGGTAGGAGACTTGCCGATGAACTGCTGTCAAATAGCCATTTTTTAGGCATCTCAGTTCGTTTCCTTCCACTAGCTGAATAGGATGAATTGCTGGCCTCTTGGTTTTGCGGATTGTGTTCTCGTCATCTTTCTTGGCAAGCTTGAGGACGGACCTTGATGTGGAAACACCTTTGCGGTTATCTTAAAATTTCAGGCCTCACTTTTAATTGGGCAACTTGAACATGCACTTTCCGGTTGGCTCTTGGTCGAGGCAAGTTTTTTAAGTGCCGTTGGCGTGTGTTCCCGCTCAAGGAAAGTTCAAAAGGTTTCATGGTGATACCGTCTCCTTCTTCTACGGTTCTGCCCGGTACTGGTTTATTCCTCAGCTCATTTGTCATGCTTGTACTACTCGCCAAGACCCATTCAGCGTTTTGAAGTTTCTTCTATTTTGTTGGGGCCGGTACACTCGAAAAGACCGGCGTTGATAGCCCCTTTCTCGTCGTCTTTCAAGAAGACCCCCTTCGGCTGGGATCCGGAGCTTTAAGCGTACCTTCGTTCTTGTGTGTTTTGTAAGATTGATTCTTTAAACGCCCTTCAGATAGTTCACCACTTCGCGCAGATTTTTGAATTTTCTTCGGCACTTCACTTTCACTGGAAGGGCCCATCGACGTGGTACCTCTGAATTCACGGGCATCGGTGGCACCTTCATCGGCGTTCACAGGGCGTTAACCTTTTGACAACTTTGTTTTCGTCTTGTTTGTCTTTTGGACACGTCCTTTGTACGTTTACAGGCTGGACTTCGAGCGTCCTCCATACATTCGTCACGTCCTTTTCACTCCCGTCTCCTGCTTCTTCTGTTCGTTCAGCCCTTGCCTCCTCACACATGCTCCTGCCTGCCATAGGCTATTGGTGTTCACCCTATGGAAGTAGTACATTTCCCGTCATCAGTCCTTTCACACCGCTTGCTGCCGTAGCTTAGGATGAATGTGGAACTTTGCCATTGCGGCGATCTCGGAGCTCCAAGAGATGGGGCCTCCCAAGTCGCCGCCTTGCGTTATCGCAGGGCATGCCCTGACTGTCACCGCATCTCCGCCGGGGCTGCGGGTGCGCTTATAATTAAGGAGGCACGTAGCCGATGCCGTGCCAGTGTTTAGTTCTTAAATTCCCTACTGCTGATGGGGATAATGTCGGCTATCAGATGTTCGTAATATGAACGTACGTATGCTTGACATAACCTAATAAAAGCACCACTTCGGTTCCTGTTTCTCTTTTTTCCCTATACTATTATGTTTTTTAGTGTCGCCTTCCAAATTAAAATATCCTGATGTCATAGGACTCTGAACCTGCTGTTTTTTTTAAGCGAAAAAAAAAAGATAAATGGCATTTGGTGCTCTGATGGCAGTTTTCCTAACCCTTCTGTGCATCATTGTAAACATTTAAATATTCGTTCATGTGTTTAACTGGCTCCGCTGGTTTTGTTCGCTGTCGTGATCGTAGACGTCGTATTAAACTGGGGAAAATGGCCACAATGAAATGACACGTACCCCTACCAAGAAACATGATCGTGCAATTCAGTAGACAGAGCGAGGGCAGCTCCCAATTTGTTCTAATTTTTTGCTGCGCCTTCAATAGTAACTACCAAAAATGGCGATTGGCCATCGTTTCTAGGAAGCTTCCAAAGTTAATGGAACGGAATTATGTATAGGCTTTTTTTTTTTTCATGTCGCCTACACCATACGCAATCCCAAGCCCACAACTGACATTCCCGCAGGTTTTTTCTTTTTGCTGATATATTTTCGTACACGCTTTTGAACCCAGGCTCAAGTTTCTGTTGCTTGTTTCTTAAACTGGGCGGGGGATGGGGGTAATCCATCTTCGGACATTCTACAAATTATCTATAGTTTGAAACTTTGAAAGGTTTCAAACTATGGATAATGTGTATGGAAAGCTGAATCTCCTTTTGTTTGTTGTCTCTTAGTAGGACAGCTGCCCGAAGAACGACTTTTTGCGGCGTTCTTGAGAAACCATTTATCGTACCCACCGCGGTGGCGCATCGGCTGAGATGTTGTGCTGCTGGGATCCAGACGCGGTGTTGATCCAGGCCGCAGATGCCGTTTTTCAAATGGAGGCGAAAAGCGGCAACGCATGTGTGTCGATAGTTCGTCACAAGTCACAGATCCCCAGGCGGTCAGGATTAATTGATTGATTGTGGGGTATAACGCGCCGACGCAGCGCAGGCGATGAACGCGCCGTAGTGGAAGTTTCCGGATTAATTTTGACCGCCTGGGCTTAACGTGCGCCGAACTTTTGACACAGGCGTTTGCCTTTCGCACCATCAGTAAAAGCGGCGCCGCGTGTGGAATCGGAACCCGCGGCGTTGCTCAGCAGCGAAGCCTTAGCCACGAGCACCCACGCAGGTGGCGGTCAGGATTAATGGGAGTATCCACTGTGGGGCGCTCCAAACCGAGTTGTAGCTTAAGCGTATTAAACTCCTAAATTTTGTTTTTTTAAACCTGCTGTCATGAACGAACGACAGTTCAGGCATGACAAGCCTTCCCGAATCCTCCGCAGCCACTGTGAACGCTGCGCATGGCGCGGTGTGAACCTTACCCCCACCACATTTTTGCACGTCACCAATACTCTGCACTGGATAGATCTGCACAGAAGTCTAGTAAAAAGACAAGAAAGCAGCCGAAGGCGTAACATGTGCACATCTGGGACACAATCTGGCAGCAGGGTACATTACAGCCTGAAGCACCTTAGTTAAGCCTGTATTCTGTGTGCTTAGAACGAGTCAACATCGCGATCTCATCCTGTTAATGACATTTGTATATTTCATCTTAGCTTAAGTCTCCTTCAAAGCTGTGTACAAGCTCTAACTACGTTTTGGTTCACTAATAAACTGTAACTCAAAGTGAAAGTTGAAGGTCCTACAGGCGTATTCTCAGATTTCAACAGCTCTTAAAGCACACTGGGTTTAAAAGCTCAATTTTTTTATTTAAATGCAGCAGCTTTTTTTCTCAGAGCATTGGAGCGCGTTCAAAAGAAAAAATCCTTTCCTATGAAAGGTGGATTAAAGACAGTTCAATTGTGGTTGCCTCAAAATAATTGTTTTTTATTTTTGTTGTTTTTGTGAGGGGCGGAAGTCCCAACAGGATTTTTACAAAGCCCGGATAAGAGCGTCGATTGCAACGATAAAAAGTTGTCGTATCGACGGGACCCGTCACGCATTTTCCCTCGGCGCCACGTGCAGAGACTGTTTGAGGGCACAGACTGCGGGATTTTTTTAAAGAAAGAAACGCGAAGAGTGGCATTACTTGGACACCAGCGGAGATTAACGCGGCCCATGTTGTCAAACTCCGCGCGCAGCCTTTGAAGGGGCGTCGCTTGTTAACGGGGCCATAAAAACAAAATACAGCTTTGTTCATAAAAAGAAAAATAGCCTTTGATAACTGCCTCAGCTCAATAAAGGCCAGAAAAGACACGTTTTGAACTTAAAATTGGAAGAAATACTTAAGACCATTAAAACTTAGACATGGTTACGCAATATGGGCGGGAGCGGGGTGTATTTTGGGCTAAAGTAAATATACAAGGACTTGTTTGTGGGCGAGTTGGTCGATCTGTAAATATATTTTATAGGTGTTTCAACTCCGTGTTCGCTTTCAACGGATCCAATAAAACGGAACTTAAGGCCCCACTACAATCGCCCAGTTACGTATCTCGGCGGTGGATTAAATCGGCAGCCGCCCGCTGCCCAAACAAGGTTGTTCGGCGTCATGGAGACGTCCACCTAAAATGGCCGAAACTTGCCATTTCTTCTGGTGTTTTCTTTAATATCTTCATGATATTCTTGATGGTTGCGATGAAATCATGATGATTGTTTTCAGCAAAAAGCAGCATTTTTTGATGAGCAAAACTTTTATTTTGTCATCGCGGACCCTTAAGTTGAAAATACCGTCTCCTGAATACTACCGCGGGCAAATTGGCCTTCATGAGTTGAGGGTGAGATGTACTGCAATTAGGTGGTTCTCGTCTCTATTCCCGCTCTTTCTTTTAACAGTACTACTTCTCTAACACGCTCCTTTAGTAGAGGAGGTGGTCACGTGAGCTTGGAGTGCGTATGCCGGGAACAAAATTTTGTTGAATAATCCCCCAGCTCTACCAGTGAAGGTGGGGGCGCTTTCCATGGTTTAGGACGGGGGACGCAAGAAGTTCCGCTTCGATTAACAGTTTCTCATTTCGATTCGGAAGCCGGGATTGTCGACGCAGCAGTTGCGGGTGTTTCTAAACTTAGATAAGAGTCCCCTTTGCATTTGGGAAGTTTTCTGTGTGGCCCTCACGATGCTTTCAGAGAGTGTTTCAAAGCCGTGGTGCTGTCGGTGAAAAAAGCACTTATGTTTTTGTGTATATACATTTTGTTGGGCAATGTAGTGACAAAAATATTGCAAATAAAAATTTGTAACGCTAAAGCAACCTTGCGTCGTTTAACGTTAAATATGTGTTCTTCAGCAAAGGTTAGAATACATTTAGCAAAGAAAAGATCTCGCAAAAGCACTATTTTCAGGTGGCTGCGTCTCGGAGGCAGGAGGTTTAGTGCGCGAAATAAGCGGAAGCTTCTTTTTTCACTGAATACAGACAACGGCGAAGGAAACAACGCAAATACGTGTGGTGGTTTCACCGAGAAACGGCACTTCGATAGTAAATAGCTTGCTCGGTGTAGTAATTTCTTATTCTCCGTGACATTACCGGTGGCAGATTACCTATACTGTATTTTTCTAGCATCCGGCTCTGCGGCACGCTCTCTTTACCTGTATCCTCGCTTGACGATGGTCGTTGGAAGGTAGGGTGATTAAGGCAGCTAAGTTCAGAACTAACCCAGGAACCACCGACAATAGACATAGGGGACAATACCCATTGCGCTGCCTAGTGGGGTGATCTTTGCGATAACGATGGCAATATACATGTGCACAAAGCAACTAAAGACCTAGGAATTCAAATGTGGTATTTCTCCGCGGCATGGTGACGAAGTATCAATTGCCCACCAGCGAAAAAGGGTGTGCAACAAGAAGTCCGGCGTTCCTGGACCCTAACGGAGCAGTACTATGTCCATCGTTTGAGGCGAGTTAGTCAGATATTAACGTTCTTCGACGCTGGCTTTTCCCCTTTGTTATGACAAATACATCTTTATAGGTAAGGGGGAGGGGTGCCTGGAAATGTAGCAGGTTGTACTGCATTGATTTTACGTAACAGTACCATTAACAAAAGGGTACTATGTTCATAATTGTCACATCCTCCACATTGTTCGCAAAGAGACGTCCACGTGCTATTGTGCCTTGTTCATAAAAACAGAAATGAATGCCGTAGAAACGTTTGCTCGTCTTCGACGCTGACGCGTTGAGTTTAGTTATGTATAGACGTAGTTTTAAAACGGTCACAACAAAAATTGAACTCCTACTTAGTTCCGTGGCATATTAAAGCAGCTGAGTTTAGAAAAAAAAATGTATCATATGTAAGTATGGAAAGGTGCACAAGTACTCACTCATTCAGTGGCATTATGGAACAATAATCCCAAGCGAAAGAGTACGACTGATTCTTATAGTCATCAAATAAGCCGTATGAAGTAAACAGCTTAATTAACTAGTTAGAAATAAATTATTTAGATTACTGCATAGGTTACTACGATTGAAATACGAACCTTTTATCTCAAAAAAAAAAGATAGCCAGGCATGATAGCTAAGTAATTTAAGCAAGATTTCAACAAAAACCCAACGCCGCTATGGTATTGAACTTTTTATTTTGCAACTATATTTCAAATTCCTTTGAAAAAATCCACATGTGTATCAAATGAGGTGATATACATGAACCTCGTGTACTGAGCACGAGGGCGCGTCTTCGATTCCCGGCCCGGCGGCCGCTTTTCTGATGGAGGCGAAAAGCAAAAACGCCCGTGTGTACGAGATTTCGCCGCACTTAGGATCCCCAGGTGTCAAAATTAATCCGAAGCCCTCCAGGCGGCGCGCCTCATCGCCAGCGCTGCGTCGGCGCGTTAAACCCACAAGCATTCAATCAATATACAGGAACCTCGCCTGGTAATGTACAAAAAAAAATACTGTTCCAATTTTGCAATCACGTGGGAATAGCGAACGCAGCACATGATATATCGGGGCTACTTTCCACGACAGGTCGCCGTGGGTCGAACGGTGTTTAACAGCCTCGTTTCATGTACCAAACGTGGGTGACTCATCTGCTTTGGATTGCTTGGTCGGCGCCACAGCTAAGCATTGCCAGTGGGCGTACGGTGGTTACGGAAACGCATCGTTTCACGGATAACAGTAAAAGGAACCATTTGGACTTGCGTGGATCCGCCGCCTTGAAAAGAAACGGCCACGTCAAGCTTGCGGGAATCATGCATAGCCTGCGCAGTCTTTTTTATGCTCCCCAATAAAACATTGACGGAACGTGCACTTGAACGTAACGTGTCACTTAGAGGCAAGGCACTAGCATCTAAGGAGAGGACCAGAAATCCCGTGTTGCAGTTACCTTCGAGATGAACAAATGCTCATCCATTCGTTCATAACGGGCACAAGAACTTCTCTATTTCTCGCGGGTAGACTTCCATTGATATTTGTTAGGTAGCATGCCCCCAAACGGTCCCAATTGATTTAGAGCATGCCTTGTAAGTTTTCTGACCTAACAAACATTGCTTCCTAAGCATTTTTTCTTTCCCATCTGCTTTTAGCTCGACAAGAATAGTCGCGATTTCGGATCGATTTAGTTGCTCTATAATTTCAGCGTTTTAACTGACATACCTGAGAGCTCGGGTTGGTATACTCTTAAACATTTTGTTTAGTTTAGATGCAGACATGAGCTACAACAGTCATCTAAGACGAGCAAGTTATTATGTCGCAAAATGCGTCAAGGGCAAGCACGGGCAGCGCCTTTTTTGTACAATAAGTTCTCTTTTAAGAGCGAAGGCGTCGAAAACAGTGCTTCTGTAGCACTCCTCAGCAGCTGACCTAGTGTGAACGTGCATGACATAACAACGCATTTCGTTTTACCCTCAAGCCGCATCGCAGAGTCGTTTGAACAATTCTCCATACACGAAGGTTCACTTCGCTAGCGGCATTGAAGGACATCTTCCGTGAGCGGGGAGCGACCTTGCGAGGTGAAATAGCGCGTGAACAGTCGCGGTTGTTGTCCGGACACCCAAGCCCTTCAGTCACTGTCATCTGCACCACACTCGTTTTCTCCTGTGAACTCGATTTCTCCATTTCGATTTCTGTCTTGGACTCTGTCCTTTTCTGCGAAAGCCTTCTCCGCAACAACACTACAGCGCACCGAAAATGCGCAGAAGCAGAGCGATTTAGGTCGGTCATTTCCATTCTTCTGGACAAACCAACGCGAACAAGAGCCATACAAAGAGAGGAGGTCCGGTCGGAACCTGCGTTCGTCCCGTTTACATGATTCCCATTTCAAATTCGATCTTCTTGGTATGCGCTTTTTGAGAAGGCAGTTAATAGTGTTGTTGTGTTATCGTTTACTTCATAGACTCGAGGCTTAGTGGAAGGTAGGTAATAGAAATGAGCAAAGTGCTGTGGAGCACCATAACGGGAATAAAATGCAGCAGTGGCTGGCGTTTCAAAGCACAGCATGAAGTTGCGAGACGACAGAGAACCCCGAAGCGACAAAATTGAAAAGGCGCATTATGCATTGGCTTCGGGTGGCGCAGAAAGCTTTTACGCTCCATGTCTCCTAAGAGGATCGGAGCTGCAACCCAGAGCGCCCTTTATTGGCGAAGCGCCCCGAATTTCGCACAACACTGCTGAAAAAGGAGAAAATATTCGAACTGGTGGAGGCCAGCCTGGTTTAATAGACCCGCACATGCGCGAGAGATAGTCGCACGGGGAGAAGCAAGGCCCCCTTTCGCGTACTAAACTGGAACACTTGGAAAGAAGTTTTATAAAAGTAAGGCGCCTGCAGTGCTGTTTTGCCTTATGAGGCTTACTGGGCCTTTTTGCGAGACGTTGCTTCAACACTCGCTGAATGCAGAGTTTCCGACTTGCGTCGGGAGGCTGTGAGTTTTCGGAAGAGTGGCGTTGAATTTTAAATGTAAACGAATTGGCAAAAAGTTGTTCCGAAGAGAAAATGTTTCAACGCTGCGCGGCGCATGACAGAGGCCTAAACCTTCACTAGGTGCGGAATTCAAAAGAGCAAACAAAATATGCAACGGCGTGTTTTGGTTCTCCACTGGTGACGTCTGGCTGACTAGCAGGCTACGTTAGTGGCGTGGTCTTTTACGACTTCAGTAATGCATTTTCTTACTTTGTTTGACTGCTGATCGACATGCAGCAACACTTGCAAAAACACCCGCAGGCGTTCTTCACCAGAATGCACCGGAATGGGCAACACCGCGTTGAAAAAGAGAAGTTGTTTAGTGACGTTAGCTCTCGACGTACAGAATGATTGAAAAGAAAAAAATGCCTGTTTTTCCGAAGGCCTTGCGCCACAGAATATAGGGCACCAGCAAAATTCGGCCTTTTTCAGAGGGAGGCGAAAAACGCCAGTGCATAGCGATTTCAGCGCATTGAAAATACCTCCACGTGGTATATATTATTCCTTGTTCCTCCCTAACGGTGTGCCTCGTGCCGCATATACAAGTTGGGCGCACCAATCGCCTGTGTGGGAAGCTGTGGTTCGCAATGGGAATGCTACGCAACCGGTTGGTATTACGTAATATAACAGCATTTACCAGCGTTTCGGATGAAACCGTTTGACGGAAATGATTTATTCGCCGAATTCGCTCCGAGTCAATGGAGCGATCGAATACGAAGTAAAGAGTTTGGCGGACACGCGTCTGTCAGGGAAGGGTCATTGTGAGAACAAAATAACGGAATATCAAGTATATTTAAGAGGAGAGCTGTCTAAGCTTGATCTTGGGCCGTTGGCATTCGCAAAAAAATACCAAGAAAAAAATGAAGGAATCTGACACAAGCGCGTAAGACTTGAAGGTAGCGACGCTGTACGCAACCTTCATGACCATAACAAATGTTTAGGTCCACTTTTGCAGCCGATTTGCTCCTTCTCCGCTGCCGCAACTACTTTACTCCATCATTGGTGCTATAAGTGTGAGCTTCTTTCATTTTTTTGAAGTTATAAATATTGGACATCACCTTTGAGGGCACACGCTATGACGTGTCTTTCTCGTTCCGAGCAAGTATTGCCACTATTACGGCGAACACTCGAGTTGTTTTTGGCCCATCTCGGACAATCTCCGTAAGTGGGTATGTTTGGCTTGAAAACGTGCGCCACGGACGCCGGGCGGTCGCCGCGACGCACGCACACACGAACGATCCGCACTTTATTGGTTTTATTACTCCCGGGTGGTCGCCGCAGTCCTGGCCAATCTCCTTTGGTGGGTATTTTTGGCTTGAAAAACATGCACTGGGGACGCTGGGTGATCGTCCCGTGGCACACACATACGAGCGCTGGACATTTTCTTGGATGGTTAACTGTTGAGCGGCCGCCGTGAGGGCCGCGCTCGCGGGCGCGCGGCTTGGCAATTTCTTGGTATTTTTATGCGGACACGAAAAATTACGATTTGCTAAACAGCTTTGCTGTTAAAAAAACTCCTCCGGCATCAGGCGCCCGGCATGACCTTCACCCAGCCGCGTTGCCGGAGCCGACCCTCACCTAGCTATGACATCGTCGCGCGCGCCGCCGCCGCTAGACCTTCGAGAACCCTCTGCCCAGCGTTTGTGGCGGGATCTCCCTGCGTGCTCTTCTCTTCGCCAGTTCACGCGCGTTTGCGCCTGAAATGGTTCCGCTCTCGTTACAGACGCGGTTACAGACTGAGTTTGCGGAGTCGGTTGCCGCGGTTTCGAGCGCGTGCTAATGTCCCACTTCGAAGGAGATGTGAAAGCCTGAGGACTAAACGACCTGGGACAGCCAATCGGATGAACTTTCACCGCGAAGTTCGGAACTAAATGTTAGGTGCAACAGCCTGGTCTCTGACGAAGATAGTGGTGCCTCCAGCTCTGCTCTTTCTCCATCCTTACACCTCTAGCGTAAGTTGCGCCAACGTTTTTTTTATGATCGGTGGTCGGCGTCCTTCTATTCCTACAATGATCAAATGTATATGTAGCTTGCAGCGGCACTAATTCTACATATTTTGTGCGCAAGAATATCTCTCTCGCGCAGGCAGAAGCCGGTGAAACATCCGGAACGGGACAGCGGGCATGTTATGTTCGGGATCGTGACGTCAGATGAGGAGCGCGGCGAGCGGCCTTCAAAGGAAGCGTGGTGTATGCAGGAAGATAGCACAGCGTGGCGTATGCGGAGTGTATAACCTTAGTCCGGTTGCTGACATGTTATACGATGTGGGCTTGGAAAGCAAACGAAGTCTCAGGAGTATCTACAAACCGCGTTAGAACTGTTGTTTGGGCTAGTTGGTGCATACTAATATAAGTTAGTATATACAATGCAAACGAAAGTTTCTCGGCAGCCCGCAAAGAAGCATCATAGTCAAATCAGTGTCTCAATTAAACTCCCAGAACTGATAAATGCTTTGGCAAGAGTAACGAGTCTGCAGAAGATTGTGTTTTATTATTTGTGACACTCGACGACCGTCATGTAGCCCCCACCGGAGAACAATTATGTAAACTGGATTTTAATGCGCTTCATTCATCACCCATGAACCTGGACCAAGGGTTGCTCTGCTTATGAACGCAGCACGTCAGCAACATTTAGTAATTACATCTGGAAATAAACACAGCCACTGCTGGAATGAAGCGAGATGAGAACTTCACAAATGTCCGTTGTGAACCAAAACATTTCAAAGCCTGTAGTTCTGATGCGCGCATTCGTACTAATTCTCTGCGGCGTAGAATAGTGCAGGTTTGCTGCCACTAGGTGAGCACCAGGAGTGTTGGCGAAGTGGCTAGTAGGTGGTAGTGCCGAGTAGGTGCTCGGTAGCGATCAATACCACGGCGTCCGTCGACCTTAAGAAGGTGAAAAATGAGACCATCTGCGTGCTGACACTGTGGTACCAGTTGGATATCCCCGGTATAATCTGCATTATTCCGTGGTTAAGCAGAGTGCAGGATTCGGCTAGTTAGCAATGCATCTTGAAAACTACAGCGCCTTCCAAAATATTGGGTCAGCTTCCCACTAGTTTCCCTGAGACTGGTCAAACAGCGAAGCTTGCGGCCCCGCATAGCCTATTCTTGGTTCGGCTTAGTTTATGCGGGGTTATGCTTGAAGAGTCGGCTAAGATTTCTGTGCGGTTATGCTTTGACACTCGGTCAAGATTTCTGCGTGGTGTCGTCCAGAGCCCCCCAAAGAGCACTGAACATTCGGTCGATAAATTATGTATCACGTTTTGTTTTTATCTTAGCAGGAGTGACTTCTTTCGTCGCGGTCGTTCGATGTCACAAATACACAAGGCAAATCTTCGTCCAACGCGTCTTCATCCCGGTAAACATGGATCTCTTCTTCATCTGTCCGTGGTAGGCCTGTGTATTGTCAAGGAGTTCCTCGGTTGACTTGTGTTCGAGTCTGTGTAAAAACGTATCACACAAGTCGATCGCAACGTATTGCTGCAGACTTTCACCAGCCTAAACACTAGGGGAATTTTTTACCTGAACTGGTGCATATTAGTGCAGTGTCGTGCAGACCAGTGCAGAGTGCTACTGGGGATATCAATTAGTAAAAAAAATGAACATATGTTCCACTGCTGGCACCGGTGCAGCCAGTTCAAGAAAAAAAAATCCTATACTACCTTCAACTTCATCGCTGTTAAAACTGCACCACTCGTCGCAACATGCAATAAGCCGAGCCACACGGCGACGCGTTTTCCAAAGCCGTGCTTCTACCCGTTGTATCGCGCTTCCCCGTGACGCGTTTACAAAGCCGGCGTTGCACCAGCTGTATAGCGCCTCCGATAGGTGGCGACACAAGTACTGCGGATGCGCGGCAAGGCATAGTTAGGGTAAAGCGGTGCCGTCGCGCGCGCTGACGTCATCGCAGGGCGAGAATTTCCTGCGCACGTTCTCCCCCCGAACAACTAGCCTAAACGGCGTCGCTGTTGCATTTTTCTAGCGAAAAAGAGACGCGGACGAAGAAGAAGTACACAGGACACTCACTAGACTACAACTGAAATTTTACTTAGCGTCCGTGAAACAAAGAAAGATAACATGTCACCACAACCTTCGCCTACACAACTCCACACACGCCAGCTTATGTCTCGCACATGCGGCCTCGTAGGTAGCCTATCTCCTATCTGTAACAGTGATTGAAGGAGTGCTCAGACAATTAACTCCTTCCCTATAGATATAAAATGCCTCGTGAATCTTCCGACTAGTTTGGTCACGTCCAGATCCTAAAATACGTGTTTTATCGAACGCCGGCGTACAACCAGGGCACCGCTTGCAATGATCGGCCAGATGGCCTCCCGCTCAAGCGATGAAACTGCTGCACGGTGCTCTCTCAGCCTGTCGTTTAAACACCGCCCCGTCTCTCCCACGTAGCATTTGCCACAGGACAGCGGAATGTGGTAGATGACACCTTTGCAGGTGGCAAAACTAGTGGCATGTTTTTTGGTGCAAGCTTGGCATGACTTCTCGTGTACGGCAGGGCACATCCGCATCAGCTTGCCAGGCGCGGTCGCCAGAACTTCCACGCCGCATTTTCCCCCACTTTCTTGAGGCGGTGCGTGAGCTGATGCACGTACGGCATTTGTCATTCATTTTCTCGTTGACAAGGCTACAGATGACACGATGACGCAGGCCTCGCCTATATAGCTTTGCGATTTCCACAGCGTCCCATTTTTCCTAGTCATCTGGTCACCATGTCATTGAAGGACTTGACATTGGTCCAAGATGAAAGTGCACTTGCAATCTGCGTCGCGTATGCTCAAATGCATTTGTCCCGCTTGCACTCGCAAGTGCCCGTGTATGACCAAATGCAATTTGTCCCAGCTGTGAACTCTATTATGTTTCCGTAGCCCTCCCCCCGGCGCGCCACAGAGCCAAGGCGTACACTCGATGCGTAAAACCTTGAAATTTGATTCCTGGTCATTGAGCAGGACATCCTCAGCTCGATAACCCAGTCAAAGGAACGTACCACGAGCTGGAAGATGGAAAAAAAGGCGCACTTGACGCACACGAGGGGTCGAGTGTGCTTTTGTGTATTTACATTTTGTTCGGCAATGTAGTGACAAAAATATTGCAAATAAAAAGTTGTAATGCTAAAGCAACCTTGCGTGTTTAACTCTAGATATGTGTTCTTCGGAAAAGGTTAGAATAAATATATCAAAGAAAGGATCTCCCAAAAGCACTATTTTCAGGTAGCTGCGTCTCGCTGGCAGGAGCATTTAGTGCGCGAAATAAGCGGAAGTTTCTTTTTTCACTGAATACAGACAACGGCGAAGGAAACAACGCAAATACGTGTGGTGGTTTCACCGAGAAACGGCACTTCGATAGTAAATAGCTTGCTCGGTGTAATAATTTCTTATTCTCCGTGACATTACCGGTGGCAGATTACCTATACTCTGTTTTTCTAGCATCCGGCTCTGCGGCACGCTCTCTTTACCTGTTCCTGCTTGACGATGGTCGTTGGAAGGTAGGGCGATTAAGGCAGCTAAGTTCAGAACTAACCCAGGAACCACCGACAATAGACATAGGGGACAATACCCATTGCGCTGCCTAGTGGGGTGATCTTGCGATAACGATGGCAATATACATGTGCACAAAGCAACTAAAGGACCTAGCAATTCAAATGTTGGTATTTCCGCGGCATGGTGACGAAGTCTCATTGCCACCAGCGAAAAAGGGTGTGCAACAGAAGTCGACGTTCCTAGACCCTAACGGAGCAGTACTATGTCCATCGTTTGCGGCGAGTTAGTCAGATATTAACGTTACCCGCCGCGTGGCAGTGGCTAGTTTCGCTGCTTGAGCACAAGTCGCGGTTCATTTCGGCCGCGGCGGCGCTTTCATGGAGGCGAAAAGCAAAACGCCCGGGTTTTACGAGATTTCGGCGCACCCTTAAAGATCCCAGTGGTCAATTATCGAAGCTCACTATGCGCGCCTCATCGCCTGCGTTGCGTCGCGTAAAAACCGTACCTACGCGTGCTTTTCCCCTTTGCTATGACAAATACGTCTTTATAGGTAAGCGAGGTTGCCTGGAAATGTAGGACAGGTTGTACTGCATTTATTTTACGTAACAGTACCATTAACAAAATGGTACTATGTTTATAATTGTCACATCCTCCACATTGTTCGCAAAGAGACGTCCACGTGCTATTGTGCCTTGTTCATAAAAACAGAAATGAATGCCGTAGAAACGTTTGCTCGTCTTCGACGCTGACGCGTTGAGTTTAGTTATCTATTGACGTTGTCTTTAAAACGGTCACAACAAAAATTGAGCTCCTACTTAGTTCCGTGGCATATTAAAGCAGCTGAGTTTAGAAAAATAAATGTATCATATGTAAGTATGGAAAGGTGCACAAGTACTCACTCATTCAGTGGCATTATGGAACAATAATCCCGAAGCGAAAGAGTACGACTGATTCTTATAGTCATCAAATAAGCCGTATAGAAGTAAACAGCTTAATTAACTAGTTAGAAATAAATTATTTAGATTACTGCATAGGTTACTACGATTGAAATACGAACCTTTTATCTCAGAAAAAAAAAACATAGCCAGGCATGATAGCTAAGTAATTTAAGAAAGATTTCAACAAAAAACACACAACCCCGCTATGGTATTGAGGTTTTCATTTTGGAACTATATTTCAAATTCCTTTGAAAAAATCCACATTTCACAAGGTATATACATAACCTCTGTGGTACTGAGCACGAGGGCGCGTCGTCGATTCCCGGCCGTGGCTGCCGCTTTTGTGATGGAGGCGAAAAGCAAAAACGCCCGTGTGTACGACATTTCGCCGTAACTTAGGATCCCCAGGATGTCAAAATTAATCCGAAGCCCACCAGAGCGGCGCGCCTCATCGCCAGCGCTTCTCCGGCGCGTTAAAACCCCACAATCATTCAATCAATATACAGGAACCTCGACTGGTACTGTACAAAAAAAAATATACCGTTCCATTTTAGCAATCACGTGGGAATAGCGAACGCAGCACATGATATATCGGGGCTACTTTCCATGACACGTCGCCGTGGGTCGAACCAGTTTAACAGCCTCGTTTCATGTACCAAACATGGGTGACTCATCTGCTTTGGATTGCTTGGTCGGCGCCACAGCTAAGCATTGCCAGTGGGCGCACGGTGGTTACGGAAACGCATTGTTTCACGGATAAGAATAAAAGAAACCATTTGGAATTGCGTGGATCCGCCGCCTTGAAAAGAAACGGCCAGGTCAAGCTTGCGGGAATCATGCATAGCCTGAGGAGTGTTTTTTATGCTCCCCAATAAAAATTGACGGAACGTGCACTTGAATCGTAGCGCGTCACTTAGAGGCAATGCACTAGCATGTAAAGAGAGGACCAGAAATCCCGTGTTGCAGTAACCTTCGAGATGCACAAATGCTCATCTATTCGTTCATAACGGGCACAAGAACTTCTCTATTTCTCGCGGGTAGACTTCCATTGATATTTGTTAGATAGCATGCCCCCAAACGGTCCCAATTGATTTAAAGCATGCCTTGTAAGTTTTCTGACCTAACAAACATTGCTTCCTAAGCATTTTTTCTTTCCCATCTGCTTTTAGCTTGACCAGAATAATCGCGATTGCGGATCGATTTAGTTGCTCTATAATTTCAGCGTTTTAACTGACATACCTGAGAGCTCGGGTTGGTATACTCTTAAACATTTGTTTAGTTTAGATGCAGACATGAGCTACAACAGTCATCTAAGACGAGCAAGTTATTATGTCGCAAAATGCGTCAAGGGCAAGCACGGGCAGCGCCTTTTTTGTACAATAAGTTCTCTTTTAAGAAGCGAAGGCGTCGAAAAAAGTGCTTCTGTAGCACTCCTCAGAAGCTGACCCAGTGTGAACGTGCATGACATAACAACGCATTTCGTTTATACCCTCAAGCCGCATCGCAAAGTCGTTTGAAGCAATCTCCATACACGAAGGTTCACTTCGCTAGCGGCATTTGAAGGACATCTTCCGTGAGCGGGGAGCGACCTTGCGAGGTGAAATAGCGCGTGAACAGTCGCGGTTGTTGTCCGGACAACCCAAGCCCTTCAGTCACTGTCATCTGCCCCACGACTTCGGTTTCTCCTGTGAACTCGATTTCTCCTATTTCGATTTCTGTCTTGGACTCTGTCCTTTTCTGCGAAAGCCTTCTCCGCAACAACACTACAGCGCACCGAAAATGCGCAGAAGCAGAGCGATTTAGTTCGGTCATTTCCGTTCTTCTGGCCAAACCAACGCGAAAAGAGCCATACAAAGAGAGGAGGGTCCGGTCGGAACCTGCGTTCGTCCCGTTTACATGATTCCCATTTCAAATTCGATTCTTCTTGGTATGCGCTTTTTGAGAAGGCAGTTAATAGTGTTGTTGTGTTATCGTTTACTTCATAGACTCGAGGCTTAGTGGAAGGTAGGTAATAGAAATGAGCAAAGTGCTGTGGAGCACCATAACGGGAATAAAATACAGCAGTGGCTGGCGTTTCAAAGCACAGCATGAAGTTGCGAGACGACAGAGAACCCCGAAGCGACAAAATTGAAAAGGCGCATTATGCATTGGCTTCGGGTGGCGCAGAAAGCTTTTACGCTCCATGTCTCCTAAGAGGATCGGAGCTGCAACCCAGAGCGCCCTTTATTGGCGAAGCGCCCCGAATTTCGCACAACACTGCTGAAAAGGAGAAATATTCGAACTGGTGGAGGCCAGCCTGGTTTAATAGACCCGCACATGCGCGAGAGATAGTCGCACGGGGAGAAGCAAGGCCCCCTTTCGCGTACTAAACTGGAACACTTGGAAAGAAGTTTTATAAAAGTAAGGCGCCTGCAGTGCTGTTTTTGCCTTATGAGGCTTACTGGGCCTTTTTGCGAGACGTTGCTTCAAACAACTCGCTGAATGCAGAGTTTCCGACTTGCGTCGGGAGGCTGTGAGTTTCGGAAGAGTGGCGTTGAATTTTAAATGTAAACGAATTGGCAAAAGTTGTTCCGAAGAGAAAATGTTTTCAACGCTGCGCGGCGCATGACAGAGGCCTAAACCTTCACTAGGTGCGGAATTCAAAGAGCAAACCAAAATATGCAACGGGCGTGTTTTTGGTTCTCCACCTGGTGACGTCTGGCTGACTAGCAGGCTACGTTAGTGGCGTGGTCTTTTACCGACTTCAGTAATGCATTTTCTTACTTTGTTTGACTGTGATCTACATGCAGCAACCACTTGCAAAAACAACCCGCTGGCGTTTCTTCACCAGAATGCACCGGAATGGGCAAATACCGCGTTGAAAAAAGAAGTTGTTTAGTGACGTTAGGCTCTCGACGTACAGAATAGTTGAAAAGAAAGAAAATGTGCCTGTTTTTCGAAGGCCTTGCGCCACAGAATATAGGGCACCCGGAAAAGTCGGCCTTTTTCAGAGGAGCGAAAAAACGCCAGTGCATAGCGATTTCAGCGCATTGAAAATACCTCCGACGTGGTATATATTATTCCTTGTTCCTTCCCCTAACGGTGTGCCTCGTGCCGCATATACAAGTTGGGCGCACCAATCGCCTGTGTGGGAAGCTGTGTGGTTCGCAATGGAATGCTACGCAACCGGTTGGTATTACGTAATATAACAGCATTTACCAGCGTTTCGGATGAAACCGTTTGACGGAAATGATTTATTCGCCGAATTCGCCTCCGAGTCAATGGAGCGATCGAATACGAAGTAAAGAGTTTGGCGGACACGCGTCTGTCAGGGAAGGGTATTGTGAGAACAAAATAACGGAATATCAGGTATATTTAAGAGGAGAGCTGTCTAAGCTGATCTTGGCCCGTTGGCATTCGCAAAAAAAATACCAAGAAAAAAATGATGGAATCTGAGACTAGTGCGTAAGACTTGAAGGTAGCGACTCTGTACGCAACCTTCACGGCCATAACTAACGTTTAGGTCCACGACTGCAGCCGATTTGCTTCTTCGCTGCCGCAACGACCTTTACTCCATCATTGGTGCTATAAGTGTCACCTTCTTTCATTTTTTTTTTGAAGTTATAATCATTGGACATCACCTTGGAGGGGCGTACACTGTGACGTGTCTTTCCGGTTCCGAGCAAGTGTTGCCACTATTACGGCGAACACTGGAGGGCCCATATCAGACAATATCCCTAAGTGGGTATGTTTGGCTTGCAAACGTGCGCCGGGACGCCGGGCGGTCACCGCGACGCACGCACACACGAACGATCCACCTTTATTGGTTTTTATAACTGCCTGGCGGTCGCCGCAGTCCTGCCCAATCCCCTTTGGTGGGTATGCTTGGCTTGAAAAAACATGCGCTAGGGACGCTGGGCAATCGTCCCGTGGCGCACACATACGAGCGCTGGACATTTTCTTGGTTTGTTAACTGTTGAGCGGCCGCCGCGAGGTCCGCGCTCGCGGGCGCGGGCTTGGCAATTTCTTGGTATTTTTTATGCGGACACGAAAAATTACAATTTGCTAAACAGCGTCGCTGTTAAGAAAAACTCCTCCGGCATCAGGCGCCCGGCACGACCTTCACCCAGCCGCGTTGCCGGAGCCGACCCTCACCTAGCGATGACATCGTCGCGCGCGCCGCCGCCGCTAGACCTTCGAGAACCCTCTGCCCAGCGTTTGTGGCGGGATCTCCCTGCGTGCTCTTCTCTTCGCCAGTTCACGCGCGTTTGCGCCTGAAATGGTTCCGCTCTCGTTACAGACGCCGAGTTTGCGGAGTCTGTTGCCGCGGGTTCGAGCGCGTGCTAATGTCCCACTTCGAGAGAGATGTGAAAGCCTGCGGACAAAACGACGTGGGACTGCCAATCGAATGGAGAACTTTCACCGCGAAGTTCGGAACTAAATGTTAGGTGCAACAGCCTGGTCTCTGACGAAAATAGTGGTGCCTCCAGCTCTGCTCTTTCTCCATCCTTACACCTCTAGCGTAGGTTGCGCCAACGTTTTTTTTTTTATGATCGGTGGTCGGCGTCCTTTATTCCTACAATGATCAAATGTATATGTAGCTTGCAGCGGCACTAATTCTACATATTTTGTGTGCGCAGCTATATCCCTCTCGCGCAGGCAGAAGCCGGTTGAAACATCCGGAACGGGACAGCGGGCATGTTATGTTCGGGATCGTGACGTCAGATGAGGAGCGCGGCGAGCGGCCTTCAAAGGAAGCGTGGTGTATGCAGGAAGATAGCACAGCGTGGCGTATGCGGAGTGTATAACCTTAGTCCGGTTGCTGACATGTTATACGATGTGGGCCTTGGAAAGCAAACGAAGTCTCAGGAGTATCTACAAGACCGCGTTAGAACTGTTGTTTGGGCTAGTTGGTTGCATACTAACATAAGTTAGTATATACAATGCAAACGAAAGTTTCTCGGCTGCCCGCGAAGAAGCATCATAGTCAAATCAGTGTCTCAATTAAACTCCCAGAACTGATAAATGCTTTGGCAAGAGTAACGAGTCTGCAGAAGATTGTGTTTTATTATTTGTGACCCTTGACGACCGTCATGTAGCCCCCACCGGGGAACAATTATGTAAACTGGATTTTAATGTGCTTCATTCATCACCCATGAACCTGGACAAGGGTTGCTCTGCTTATGAACGCAGCACGTCAGCAACATTTAGTCATTACATCTGGAATTAAACACGGCCACTGCTGGAATAAAGCGAGATGAGAACTTCACAAATGTGCGTTGCGAACCAAACCATTTCAAGGCCTGTAGTTCTAATGCGCGCATTCGTACTAATTCTCTGCGGCGTGGAATAGTGCAGGTATGCTGCCACTAGGTGAGCACCAGACGTGTTGCCGAAGTGGCTAATAGGTGGTAGTGCCGAGTAGGTGCTCGGTAGCGATCAATACCACGGCGTCCGTCGACCTGACAAAGGTGAAAAATGAGACCATCTGCCTGCTGACACTTTGGTGCCAGTTGGATATCCCCGGTATAATCTGCATTATTCCGTGGTTAAGCAGAGCGCAGGATTCGGCTAGTTAGCAATGCATCTTGAAAACTACAGCGCCTTGCAAAATATTGGGTCAGCTTCCCACTAGTTGCCCTGAGACTGGTCAAACAGCGAAGCTTGCGGCCCCTCCTAGCCTATTCTTGGTTCGGCTTAGTTTATGCAGGGTTATGCTTGACGAGTCGGCTAAGATTTCTGTGCGGTTATGCTTTGACACTCTGTCCAGATTTCTGCGTGGTGTCGTCCACAGCCCCCCAAAGAGCACTGAACATTTGGTCGATAAATTTTGTATCACGTTTGTTTTTATCTTAGCAGGAGTGACTTCTTTCGTCGCGGTCGTTCGATGTCACAAATACACAAGGCAAATCTTCGTCCAACGCGTCTTCATCCCGGTAAACATGGATCCTTCTTCGTCTGTCCGTGGTATGGCCTGTGTATTGTCAAGGAGTTCCTCGGTTGACTTGTGTTCGAGTCTGTGTAAAAACGTATCACACAAGTCGATCGCAACGTATTGCTGCGGACTTTCGCCAGCCTAAACACTAGGGGAATTTTTTACCTGAACTGGTGCATATTAGTGCAGTGTCGTGCAGACCAGTGCAGAATGCTACTGGGGATATCAATTAGTAAAAAAATGAACATATGTTCCACTGCTGGCACCAGTGCAGCCAGTTCAAGAAAAAAAAAATCCTATACTAGCTTCAACTTCATCGCTGTTAAAACTGCACCACTCGTCGCAACATGCAATAAGCCGAGCCACACGGCGACGCGTTTTCCAAAGCCGTGCTTCTACCCGTTGTATCGCGCTTCCCCGTGACGCGTTTACAAAGCCGGGGCTTGCACCAGCTGTATAGCGCCTCCGATAGGTGGCGACACAAGTACTGCGGAAAGCATTGAAGGACTCTGGTTAGGGTAAAGCGGTGCCGTCACGCGCGCTGACGTCATCGCAGGGTGAGAATTTCCTGCGCACGTTCTCCCCCCGAACAACTAGCCTAAACGGCTGTCGCTGTTGCATTTTGCATTTGCTAGCGAAAAAAAGAGACGCGGACGAAGAAGAAGTACACAGGACACTCCACTAGACTACAACTGAAATTTTACTAGCGTCCGTGAAACAAAAAAGATAACATGTCACCACAAACCTTCGCCTACACAACTCCACACACGCCAGCTTATGTCTCGCACATGCGCCCTCGTAGGTAGCCTATCTTCTATCTGTAACAGTGATTGAAGGAGTGCTCAGACAATTAACTCCTTCCCTATAGATATAAAATGCTCGTGAATCTTCCGACTAGTTTTGGTCACGTCGAGATCCTAAACTACGTAGGTTTTATCGAACGCCGGCGTACAACAGGGCACCGCTTGCAATGATCGGCCAGATGGCCTCCCGCTCAAGCGATGAAACTGCTGCACGGTGCTCTCTCAGCCTGTCGTTTAAAAACCGCCCCGTCTGTCCCACGTAGCATTTGCCACAGGACAGCGGATGTGGTTAGATGACCCTTTGCAGGTGGCAAACTGTGGCAATGTTTTTTGGTGCAAGCTTGGCATGACTTCTCGTGTACGGCAGGGCACATCCGCATCAGCTTGCCAGGCGCGGTGGCCAGAACTTCCACGCCGCATTTTCCCCCTACTTTCTTGAGGCGGTGCGTGAGCTGATGCAGGTATGGCATTTGGTCATTCATTTTTTGGTCGACAAGGCTACAGATGGCGCGATGACGCAGGCCTCGCCTATATAGCTTTGCGATTTTCACAGCGTCCACATTTTTCCTAGTCATCTGGTCACCATGCCATTGAAGGACTTGATATTGGTCCAAGTTGAAAGTGCACTTGCAATCTGCGCCGCGTATGCTCAAATGCTATTTGTCGCCGCTTTCACTCGCAAGTGGGCCCGTGTATGACCAAATGCAATTTGTCCCAGCTGTGAACTCTATTATGTTTCCGTAGCCCTCCCTCAGGCGCGCCACAGAGCCAAGGCGTACACTCGATGCGTAAAACTTTGAAATTTTATTCCTGGTCATTGAGTAGGACATCATGAGTTCGATAACCCAGTCAAAGGAAAGTACGACGCAGCTGGAAGATGGAAAAAAAGGCGCACTTGACGCACACGAGGGGTCGAGTGTGCAGTTTTCATTTTGACCGTTTCCCATCGGCACTGCCTTTTTATTTCATCATGCCTATTCAGCACACCGAAATGGTCCCTTCATTTGTATAACCCGGCGTCGCTTCTCTTTTGAATTCGAAGGACAGACATCACACTTCTTAGAGGAATTCAGCCAACTTAAAAAATGCGCATGCATATTCACCGTAGTTCGGTCAAGACGAGAGGTTAAACGTTAGTCTTCCTTCTTTTACGTATGCTGACAAAAATGACTTGTAGGAAGCGACATTAGTTTTGACTATCTCTTAATGACACAAGGCCAACATAGGGATAACAGAGCGCCGGAAAAAAGGAGGAAGGGTACAAAAGTACGAGACAAAGGGTGTATAACTCGGCTCAGTAATGGAGAACTTCGTATGATAATGATAGTCGACTGTAACAGGGACCTGAACGGGGAAACCGAACCGCAATAAATTAACTTCTAGTAAATTACATAAAACGCGCTGAATATAAAGCATGGATGTCAACGTCCTAAAAAGTCCATGATTGGCCCAGTGGGATATCGTTGGCCTGGAGAGCTTCTGAGGAAGATTTGTGTGTGATGTTGTGTTGGGAGCCTTAAATCATATTAGTATGGGAACCATTGAGAAGTGTTCCCCACACCTGTTGTACAGTGCTTTGGAGATCCAGTAAGCAAGTGCGAGTGTGTTGCAAGTGTGTGTCCTATCCGCAACCTGCGAAAGGCAACTGTAGAGAATCTGTTGTGTGAGTAAGTTGTGTATGGTCGTATTACGTGAAGTTTGCCGTCTGTCTGTTCACTCCACTGTGCTTGCCATTTGTCACGCAGATGTCGTTTGATGTTGTGCGGCTTGAGGTCTGTGTGGGGTAGCGTTGTTATATCTACTGTCTTCCGAAGTGCAGCAGCGGCGGCGCTTTAATCCACCACCTCGTTACTGGCTATACCCGCGTGCCTTGGAACCCAGCAGATGACCGGTTCAAATTTTGTGCATACGCAGAGGTGATAGCTTTAAAAACTAGCTTGATTACGTGGTTATTGGAAGGCTTCTGAGGTGACAGACCGCGCACAAGGCTTAAAGAGTATGTGTATATGTAAACTTTGGAATTTTGTGTAGAAGAATGTGTTCTGCTATGAGTAATACGCCATATGCTTCTTCTGAGGCAATCGTGGTGTGTATGCTCATGGTATTGCAGTCATCAAAGTTTGGTACATGAGCAGCGTGAGACATCATAGTGGAGGTATTCAAAGCATCACTGTAAAACTCCGCACATGGATATCTGTAAGACAAGAAGTGCTGCAAAATCGCCGTTTTTGGTACCCTGGTTTTATCTCTTTTAATGGAAAATTAGTCTCACGATTCTTGTTGAAGCATACAGGTTGAGGCGATGCTAGCACTTCTGAGTGGAAAGTGGAGTTTAAAAATGCTGCACCATCACCACTTTTTAAAGTATTTCATGTTTTTACTCTTTTGTTCCTTAGCCGCTGTATCACCTCGACGAGCAAAATACGAAAAACTGAGTTGTGATGCAAGGGTATTGCAACGTTTGCATAAATAGGCCACGAAACATTCAGTGTCTTCGCCAATATAAGCCATTCCAGCGAACGCTGATGTTTAATATTTTCTGTATATCCCTTCTCCAGAAAGCTACGCGTTGGGCTCATGTTAATGTTATTTTTTCGAGTGTATTCTTTCCCCTCTGGTTGCTGAGCCCCATTTCGATGCTTCGAAGCTTTAGCTCGCCAGATGCGGCTTCACTCGGGGCAAACAGTTTCAGTTTTAATAAGAAAAGCAAGTTAGAAGTGGCAGACTGACATATTGACAAATGGGCTGTCATACACACAAATTCATCATGGCCGGGCCCTAAGGAGTAGTGCAAGAAATTTCAAATCTGAAACAAGCATTTTTTCTCACACAGGGTAGGTAATAGTTGTCTATGTTTCTGGCCTAAAAAGACAAAAACTTTCTAAGGTTTCATCGCAGATGACTCAACCATTTTACTTCCGTAAAGGCTTAAGACATATTCAACCATGCGTTTTCAGAGCATTCTCACAAGTTCGTATTCAGTATTTTGAAAATTAGCGAGTGAGAAAGAAGCACACGCCTCTCAAACTTGTGTTCACAACTCCCAAAATATGTGTCAGTAAATTTGCAGCATTGTTATTTCGGTGTGACATCCAATTCGCCAGTAAATCAGAGTATTGTTTTGTAATTTTCGAAAATTTCCCTCCTAACGAGGTTACCTGAACACCACCTGTTCTGAAGGCATTCCAACCGACAATAACAGCCCAAACATTTATTTTGAAAATGGTTTTTGGACAGAAATGTCCCTCACTCTACAGATAGAGAAGCCGTACTATTATAAAAAGTCTCGCTTTAAAGTTTTAGGCGTATTTTGACAAGAAGAAATCGTTTTCAAAGCCTGAAATCTACCTGTGGGAATTTCCAGAATTGAACTCACCATTTTCTAATCGATTAAAAAAAAAGAAGATTGATTCGTCTGCTTCTACAGATAACTACTCCCTCGATGACTATCTAGAGACGCATGGTAATTTTTTTAGTTTAAGGGAGATCCATGAACCTTGCTTAAACCATACTGCCATGACAAAAGAAACGCATTCATTTTCTGCATCGGTTTTTTGTCGTTAATAATGGTTGCACTATTTTTATTACATCAAGGTATATAATGGCGTGAGCATAGGCTATAACGATTTTTTCTTTTCTTAAAGTATGCTTGAACACAGAAAAATATGTAGATAATAATACTTTTCTTCTTTTTCCCTCCCTCTCTCTCTCTTTTCGCGAGTGCCTCAAGTGAAGTGAGCTTCATGTGATAACCCTGTCTCAGTCATTTCCAGCTGCATGTCGGCACTAAGATATGGAACAAACATTGCGCATCCCTTCTTGGAATGCTAGTTGTGAAGCCGTTCCCAGAAACCAGGGGCAGGCTTATTGTATTTGGTTGCAAGATGAAAAAAAAGAACGTTACCGAAGCAGCTTCCAAGAACTCGTTGCTCCAGCTCAGAAGAGGCTGTGAAAGGGTTGCTCTGGTTTGACGCGCCTCGTGTGGTGATTTAGATATGCCTTTGTATGGCGAAATCAATCCCCCGTGTTTTTCCCGACCTTTGAGGCAGCGAGCGAAGAAAAAAGTGAAAGAGTCATCGCTGCTTTCTCGGGTGCAAGAGGCGAGTCCAATTGACGCGTGACGTAAACAAAATAAAAACAACGGAAATGACCTCCCTGAAAGCGCGGCTCCGTCGTACATCTATCGCACTGCGACATTATTGAAAAGGCATAAAAAAATCTGAAGTTTTACGAAACCAAGCGCAGTTCGTCGATGTCATAGCGCTAGCCGGCTACGTTTATTCATAATCCAACCGGAGGAGCAGTCAACAGATGTTTTCATGCTGCGAAAGTACCAGTTAACTAGGTCGGTCGAAAACTTTGGGTCTCTGGCACCTAGACGGCCCACGAAGTGGGCCACGGCTTAAAGAATAAAAAAACATGACCTGAATTAAAAGAAGGGAGTAAATGTGGGTCTGGTTGGATTCGAACCAAGGACCTCGGGAGCGTGAGACTAGCCGGCATCATAAAGGCCAACACAGCTGTTTTGTTTTATGCAAGAAGCCTGAAACAATAGAGCGCTGTTTTATTGGTTGCTTGGATGCTGTGCTTTTCTGTGGTATGTTGCAGCGTACATTACAAAAATGATTCTGACCTTAACCCTGCTAGCAATCGATTTGTTAGAGCAGCCAGTGACAGCAGTGGTCTCTATGATTTCGTCTATTTTAATGACCTTAACAGTGTTGGCGAGTCCTGGATGACAGACCGTCATGCTGAGCCTGTGCGCTCAACGAACCCAAGTGCGCAGTGTGTATGAACCGTCCAGCGATGCTGTTTACTGGTATCATTGTTTCGATCGCTGCCTGACAATGCCTGACTTTTAATGAGAGCGACTGTGTTATGTTTTGTTTTAGCCGGGATTCTCTTGTAATATGTTTGCTTTGTTGCTTGTGATGGTTCATATGCTACTTAGTTCGCCTCCCTCTTGCGGGGGTCGCTCCAGTGTTACTTTCCCTCAATGTAATAAAAAGTTAAGACCACCACATACCTCGGCTAACGACGAACCGACTGGATAAGGATAACAAATGCGTTGTGGTAGTCGACGTGGAAACGGGTTTGCGGACATGTACGCGAGCCTGTGTGAGTAGTTTGAGCGTTACAGAAGCCAAATACATTCGCGCCAAATGTCCTCTGTGCTGATTGGCACTGCCTGCACGGCGAGTCATATATAGTTCCAGAGAGAAGAGGAGGAGTACGCTAAGGAAGAATTATAGAAGGAGAACCAAGTAATGACACTGTGGCTTTCGACCTAGAAACGAGTGTAGGAGGCATGTAATCAGCACGAAAAAAGTAGATTGAGAATGATAAGTGCAGATTTAGGAATGAGAGGGGCAGGAAAGTTGTTTAGCGGTAAATGTTCTCTTTGCTTGAGATACGCGTATAGGCTGCGCAATACTAACCGAGGGAAAACATAGCAGACCCGGAAGGAAGAGAATTAGGCAAATGAATAATAATGAGTGGACACCCGTGGCAATTGGACAGTCATGATTTCGCAATCACCCCATAAGAAGTATGTAGGCCCTCTGGTAATATGAAGGACTATTATATGACGCTAGGCATGGATGCTTCCCTTCGTAATATCGTGTAGGCAATACGCATATCACTAAGTGCGCCTGCGGTTCTAGGATGAATGGTGAGTGATATTTGACCATCAAAACGTCAAAAAAAAAAGACAACAACAGCGGGTGTTCTCTGTTCCCGACAGTAGTTTAACGCTGAACAAGCCCCTGGTGTCCCGTATAAGCAGAAAAGGCAACCGGTTATTTTAAACCACGCATGGCAACACCTGTCGCGTCGTGCTTGGCAACCTACGCGAGCATTCTCGGTACTGCATGAAGACATGTTGAATTGGCACATGGCGTGACAAGTATAAGTGGCCCGTTGAATTTGAACGTTGCGTTTATGCATGGAACTCTGCAGTGTCGTGAGAGTGTTGCGTTTTTGGGCCATTTTAGAGACCGCTGCCTTTCTGCATTTAGTAACCTGTTTTTAAACCCAATGATATGGCGAGATGATATGAAATGTCGTTAAATAGCTGATTATTAGTTGGGCGTGGAAAGTTTAAGTGGCCCGTTGTATTGATTTTTGCACTGATATATGGATTCCGGGTGTTGCGTGAGAGGTGTCTCTCCCGTTAGGAGTGGCTTTAGCAGACAGCTGCATTTATGCGTTGCGAAACCTGTTTTTAAACCAAACTGATGGGCAAGAGACTATTAAATGTGGTCAGCTAGGCAATTAACAATGTACCGTGACAATTATACGTGGCCCGTCGTATTGAACAGGTGCTACTACATGAATACGGGGACTTGCTTGACAGAATTGTGCCTCCCGTCTTGGGTTGTTTCGACACAGCGGCGTTTTTGCATTGAGTAACCTGTCCGGAAACCAAACTGATAAATAGGAGAGACTGCTAAATATGGTTAGTTAGCTGACTAACATAACTATGGTTAACTTTTCAGCTAAAATTGTTTGTATTTTGCAAATTAAAAAAAGGCAATTGCTGAAAGTCAGAAACTCATCACACCTTTCCTTTAAAAAAGACGCTAACATAGATGTTTGCCAAGATATGCAAATTGTGAAGGTGAAGTAAGCATGTATACATGATGTATAATGTATGATAATGTATGTATGCTGTATGGCAATGATGCATACAAATGTGTGAAAAATTACCCGCATAAAGATATGCAACATGTGTTGGTATGGCGAGAAAAAATTGTCCAGGCAAAGAAGAGTTCTGTTCAAAATGCAAACGAGGGCGCCGACTTCACCGCGCGTGGTAGGAAAAAGAAAACAACTTTAGCAAGTTTGGTTATTTGGCCTGAAAGGTTATGTCGGGGTGTTGCGTTTAGAGCTAAGCCAAAGCCGTTTCCTTGTCATGTGGAAACTAGTTTTCTAGTAGTACGAGCAGTTACAGAACAGTTACAAGAAGTTCAGCCCAAACCGTTTATAATTTGCTATCTTTTCTGAATTTTTTTCCCAGCACCATAGACTTCATTTTCGAAGAACTTTCATCTGACTCGCATAACTAGCGCAAATTTGTGGCGGTTCTTACCTTTTAAGTTACACTATAGTTGCTTTGTATTTTCCTTCTTGTTCTTATTTTTCCGTACGCATCCAAGAAGCCCCTTTGCCATGCAATGGTAATGACGGGCCGATAATCTATTATGGCAAGCACTGAAGGTTGGAAAAGGCAAAAAACTTGCAAGGCTACAGCAAATTATTAAAATAATCTTAGGATTTTTTGTGGATGTTAAAAAGGCCAGAATAAATAGGGAGTGAGTTCGAAAAAAAAGATAGCACCTACCTTACCCTTCGTTACGTGCGTATTGTCGTTTTTTAAGGGAGAATTTATTCCTACAGGAATGGGATATAGATTGGTTAGGGTTAGTTAAAGCCACAATAGACCGTCTTCATTGGCTTTTGCATTTTTCCGGAATGCTTAGACACAGATAAAACACCACAAACTAAGGGACCAGTGGGCCTAAGCTGTTTTCAATTTTGGGCATAAACTACACCTTAGATTGTACTTCTATAAGACATTCATCGCGTAACGCACCCGCCCTCTCCTAAGCCGGTTAGTAAGACTCTTCTCCGAACTGTACAGTGTTTTCTCCGAATTATAAATGGAAATTTATTTGCCATGTGAATAAATGTAGGCGGTTACCTTTACGAGATCCGCCAGGGACGCTTAGTCTCATTTAATTAATCTTGAAAAAAAAAAGATTGTGCGAGAGGTGTCAGGGGGTCGTTGTTAATGTTAGGTTTAACGAGGTAGCTCATTTCGAATGCAAGGAGACGCGTAGCGGCCGCTTGAATAATCCGTTTACAATTTGTACTGATATTTTTGTTTTCTGATGCCAAGCCCCACATTGTACAGGAAAAGGTCATTAGTACAATCGTCTGGCCCACGCGAAACAGTAACATTTGCAGTCTTAAAACTGATACGGACCGAACGAGGAATAGGAAGCTCGGGAGATTATCCCGCAAAACTAATTAGACTGTTCCTTTATTATCCTGGCGGAGTTTTTTACAGTGGGCACCTTAACGAATGCTTAGTATCATAAGCAATATTCGAATGTAACATTTCTGTCTTCCCGTGTCACTTGTGTGGCTAGAAGGTAGAAACGCCCCCCCCCGCCCCTATTTAACAACCAACATACTCATAATTATTATAGGAGAACATTCCGCCATTAACAAGTCAAAGCACTGAGTAGAAAACCTTCAGGGCTGCTCGGCTGGAGCCCAAGCATTTAGCTCCAGAACCAACGGCATTACCTGACGCAGAAAACTGTGCTGATATTTAGATATTTTGATGTCATTTTGCTATCGTATCACCTTTTATTTGAATATTTAGATACCTTTATTGCAGCAGTATTGCGTAACTATTCCGATCATAATTTGTCAGTGTGCGGTTTATGTTGTTCGTGTTAATACCTCGTATTCTTGTTTTTTTTTTTTTCGCTGCGTGAAAATTTTCAATAGCTGGAAAACTAGCTTTGCTGCTTTCACGCCTAAACCCACAGATCATGCGGTGACGCCTGGATATATGAAAAAGAACAGGATACGTGAAAAAAAAACAGGACATGCACTCCTCAAGTGATTTTAAGTGAGCCATGAAAAAATACGTTTCCGTAAATACGTCAGTGGATCGGAATTTTTATGTTCCTCCGACTCAACGTATTGTAGCGACAAAGTTAAAAGTAGGTTCTGGTAGAAAGTTTGTGAGAAGTGTTCCGCATTTAGGAGGGGACGCAACAAGTAATCGACATCGTTTTATTTTTCTTTTCCGCATTCTTTTTTGAATATTGGTTTTGCTACCATTTCTCTTCTGCCTCTTTTCACTCTTCGTGTCTTTTTACTTGCCAACTTTCTGTCGAATAAAGCGCTCGCTGCTACCACGGCACAATGTTTTTTCCCTATCCGTCACCGCCAGCAACAGCCAGAAATCGATTGTTCCGGGAACACGGTCGTACCAGCTTGGAGCGGGTACAACCATTTCGTTCATTCTCCTACGCCAGAATAAGATGACTTCAAAACACCCACCAATGTAGCGTCATTTAATGGGAGTTCAAACTGCAGGATCTTCTACTGAAAGATATCTGTAAAGGTAATTGAGATAACTGCATGTACCTGCAAATTCACCTGGTCGCCTTACTGTTTACACACCGATAACAAGACCAGAAAGTAAAATTATTTCACCATCTTCCCGTAGGGGAACCCCGAGTAGTTTGCGAAGCAGCCATGGGGTCGACTCAAGTTCCCATTAATTTTCAGTTCGATCGCGGCATTGCGGGAGGAGAATGAGGGGAGCGGAGCGCGCGGGCGCGTCATTTATAGCGCGGAGCTACAGTGGGGCCCCCAGCGGAGTATGCAGCGGCTACCGTCGCACCTTTAACCCTAAGCTGATTGGCAATATCGCGCGCGGAGCCGCAGGTGTTGCCATTCGTTGCGCACTCCCGGAGAGGAGGGGAGCTTCGGAGAGGAGTGTCGGAGAGGACAGGAGGAATGCCTCGCATACTACTCAGGGTTCCCCTACGAGAAGATGACGACGGTGGTTGAACGCGAAGCTATCTCGTGATGGATTCTTTGGTTGGCCAATCCCTAGGTGCATCATGCCACAATCATCATCAGCGGTGTCTGGCCAGGCATGCGCAGTGGGTTGCGGACGGCGGACAACAACGACAAAGGGGGGAGGGAGGGAGGGAGCCCCGAGCATGAGATGCTTCGCATCTAAAATATAATACAAATAGTAAGCATTGCACGGCCCAATTTCTACAGCGCGGGTCCAGGGAAGACATGTTTTACAAATCCTTCGGCGGTGAGCGATATCCGTCTATCTACGCGTCGCGTCTACACAAAAGCATTTTCGTCTCCAGTGTCTCGCTAATGGTATGTAGCTCTTAATCTAATGGAGGTAGCTTGGAAAAAAAAGCCCTGGAATCAGCCGCTAAGACGATTCTATCCTTTCATTTGCTTGTCATAACTAGGTCACAGCGAAGTTGTAAACGTTACATGATTCCCGTCCGCTGTGAATGCATGGTCATCTACGGAGGAAGTATGTTTGCACCAAGTGGCTGTAACTGTTGCTTTTACACGATGCCGAGTTTCATCTACTTTTCGTAATAACGCAATCACAGAGCAGTCGTAAATATTGCGGAATACTCGTCGGCTGTCAATGCATGGGCTTCCACCAGAGCAAAACCGGCAGCCTCACGTTTGTCCTGTTTGAATTAAACTCTAGACCTTCCAAGTTTTATTCAGCTTGCTTTACAAGGTAGTAAGTAAGCTCACTCGCAACTTACAAGCAAAAGAGCTTTTGTTTCGTTAACCCCATCCTCGACAATTAAAATGAAACACTCCACAGCTTCGCAGCTGGTACTTTACAAAATGCGGACAAGTTTTTTTTTATAGCGGAGCCGTTTAACTAGCCTTAAGCGTCCCAACGCGAACAGAAAACCTCCCAATTTCAAAGAAAAACACGCTTCCCGTGGTGGTAATCGAACATGGTCCCTCCCGTTATGAAAACCTGCGTCTATCCGATAAAGCTATCATCGCATTCCGGGGCACAGTATTATTTCCTTTGGGTTATCCGTAGCGTTGGGTTCGAAACAGCAGGGTCTCCGACGGAGAGAGAGAGACCGCCATCTCTGCTATTGTTCCAGCATTGCACCACTAGTTCAAGCTGCTCCATTTTTTTATATTCTTCGCCGTCTGTCAAAGCCTGACCGAAAATTCCTGGCACCACCAGAGTCCGCGAATGAACCTACGCTTACCTGCCCGGCGCGGTCTCCTCCGTTCCCTTCTTTATTTCCGCCTAACCACGGGCCAAGTTAGAAAATGTCGTTACCGTCCAGCTTTGCTGCGGGTCATGTGAAGTTATGTCTTTTAATGGTTCATCTTTATATGGCATACACGCAGCGACTGAGCTGAGAATAGAACACTTAAATGTTTTATACTCTCATTTATTCGCCGTTTTTTTTTTTTTTTTGACGGGTCAGAAAGTGGAAGCAGCATACTTCTACCCGTAGCCTCATATTCGGGACTGTCTTGTAGCCTGCGAGCCTGCTCACAAGGTCTGGTCCGCGCGAATTCTGTCGCTTTGTGGCCCGGACCTTTTTGTTTATTCTTTCGAAATCGCAGTTAAACAAATGTTTAACTCTAAAAAGAATATGATTCGAAAAATCAGTGCCATTACACTCTGTAAACATGGATGACCAGCGAAGGTGGACGCTGACCAATGACGTTGGCGCTGCTGCGCCCCGCACTCCCACTGCCTTTGCCCCGCGTTCTCACTTGAGTTGTGCTTCACGAGGTAGCACACTGCGCGGGCGCTCTGCCGATAGGGAGAATCGTTTACACTGTTTTGACTCCCTCCGATGCGCCGTTCTCACTTCGGAGTGTCGGTAGATGCGAGAGTGTGGCTGCCTCTTCTATGAACCCAGCCGATTGTTTTCCCCTTACTTCTAACTCCTCTCAAACCTGTTAGGGGCGAAGCACCTTAGGACCTCGCTTTGTCCGTGGCTTGCCCCTTGGCGTCCGTCTACACAGTGTTGCGCATGCGCGAGGAGCATTGGATTGGATTGGATTGGATTTGAATTGGATAGGATCGGAATAAATTGAATTGTATCGGGTTGGATTGGAGTGGAATTGTACTGTACACACGCGTTGTCAGTCATTTACATGCGCGAGTGGGCAATGCCACTGGTGATTTACGGTGAGAACGATCCCCAGTGCTTCGCCTACTCGTCATGATTGACTTCGTGGAGATGCGTGAATTTTTTTTTTTTTTTTGCGCATGCGCACGAGGCGGCACCGGCAGATTGTTCTGCTTACACGGGATCGCCGTATTTTCGTTTCCCGCAGCCCTATAAAGCTGCGCTTACAAAACAGCAATTTTGTATTGAGAAAATAAATGAGAAAAGAAATGAACGCTAATGTGAGACGCCGTGGTACTTGAGTTTTGAGTGTTTTCTTGGGTTTATGTTTCGATTTCTTCTGCGTATCTCCAACGGTAGAGGCAGGCTGTCGGGTGTGCGAACAACAACGTAGCGTGCGCGCCCGTGCACGAAATGTTTACGCCTATAGCTTTGCCCAGAGCTCCGTTTTTTTTTAGAATCCTCGGAAAATGGGAACAGAGCAGACTACTTAGGCACAGGTACTCCATCAAATTGCCCGGACTGTCGGAAAAGCCGTACGTGAAGTGGTGTGTGCGTTGAGGAGGCAGAAACGGAACGCAGGGGTTGTTGTGGTGCTTCTACCGTCTTGGGTGAGTTGATGTCTATATTTAGAACAGAAATACGGTCTGCACGGGAAGAGTAGGTTACCTTTAGCGGTAGCGACCGTGTTTCACATCTCTGCGGCCGTAGACGGCACGTACATGCGTACTATGGTGAAATGACCATAAACAGAAAAAAAATTATACCTGGTGTTCATACTTTTGTTTTCGACTCTTATTAAAGCATACCAGTTTAGAATTTCAAGAGTAAAGAACTCCGCTTTTTCTCCAGTGATATTACCGCATAATCCTTCTCAGGGATGATTACAAAAATTTTCAACAATAAAGACTGCTTCACAACGTCTCGAAGTCTCCATGCTACTGCTCTGTTATGGAATATTGACGTCAGGAAACCACAAATACCGTTCATTAAAAAAAATATTTCAAATATGTAACATAAAAGACGGAACTGCTGTTTTTGCTTTAAGAAATCGCTAGAGAGTGAAAATTTGACAAAAATTGCGAGTACCTGAAATTTCTTGGAAGCGAATGCATTCAGCAGCTGTCGATAAGTGTTTGTAAAGGGTCACATGACCTCAGCTACTGTGAATGCCGAGAGAAGGAACACCAATAAATGAGAGGATGATCTTCTCCCGTCGACGTTCCCGCAGAAGCTGTGCAGTTTTCTTCAGAGGCTTTGAAATGAGATTTAAAGAAGTAATAATTCTTTTTCTTCACCAAAGATCATTCAGTATGTATGACGTACAGCAACATTCTTAGGAAGCTCAAATTTTCTCAGGACTCCTCCACGGCTGAAAATCATTAAACTGTATGGCCACCAAAAAAACAAAAGATACTTTATTTCGTCTTTCTGATCGTGTTTTTTTCTCTTCACGCTTTTTGCATTTGTTTTGTTGCACTCGCACATAAATATAGCGAACAAAGAACCAGACAGCGAAAAATTGAAATTATCTGTAGTCAAAACACCCGGCAGAAAGAAAGTATCAGCCAATACAATAATCCTAAGGTGGTGTAACAACACTACGAATGCCTGCACTCAAATGTGATACGAAAATAACATAAATAGCTGATATGAGCTGCAAAACAATCAGCATGGCACAAACGGGGACCCAAAATACGACCTTCGACTCACTGTCGGAACTGATTCGCTTGCAGTCCTCTCGGGAATTCCAGATGTGCGGCTTTGGGTGAACTAGAGCTGAGGACTTTATGGGTTTGAGATTCGCGATAATTTGGCAGCGCCATTCATTCTCCCTACACTGCCGCCTAACATAATAGAGGAGAGGACTGTCACGCATGGACACTAAATTTAGTAAGAGAACTAGAAGTTCACATTCTTTCACTATGTTACAGGAGATGTACTATTTAATTTCTGAAAGACAGCCCTGCAAGGAGGCTGCAGGAAAAATATAGTCTAAGAGGAATCTTTAAGGAAAGACATTTTGTTTTGCTTTGTTTTCGGAGTTTCGCTTTCAAAATTTGAAGGAATTTGAACTGTCCCGCATAAATTTGCTGCTTGTAAATTCATTATTACTGCAATGTAAGATGAAGCTAAAACACAAAGCACTTACAAGGGTGTCTCTCGGCAAAGGGGAACATCCAAGTACAACGCTTTTTCGCTGTTAACAAAAGGGTCTCCTGCGGCCGAATCTTTCATGCGGTTGAACAGGTGTAGTTACGGATATTAGGTTAGTAATTAGGTGTGCTCCAGACATTTCTGTCTTTGTGAGCATGCTAATGAGCGAACAGAATCAATAAGCAAGTAAGTTTGTACACCAATCACTGCTTTTTCTAGGTTTAAAGCGTGTCGAGTTTAAACGCAATAAAATTTTGACATTTGTAAGCAAACTTAAATTTCATGAGCGGTGATTGTGGTCATCCCAAAGAGAACACATACATTCACATAAACATATTATTTTGACTATAATGATGCTGAAAATGAGGCCTGTTCATAGGTAATCCACTCAAAATGCATAACCAATATTAGTTAGGTGTAATTGATTAATTTCATATTGTAGACGTTCCTTATTATAACTAATATACTCAAGATGCCGATACAAGAGTTGAGACGTGTAAGCTTGACGTCATAATTATGTTTTGACCGGCGTGCTGCTTTGGTGGTGACTGCATAAAGCCTTGGGGCTTTCGTGCGTGTACATAGAAAACACACAGAACCTTAGCCATATAAGCATTGCCTTAATGTTCACCCCCTATCTCCCGTTGCGTTACGACGCCCACCGATAGCTGTCTCTCTATGGCTACAAATGTATGAGGCTCGCAGAACCACAGTATTTTGTAGCGCGCACCCTCAAGTTGTCTCTTGAAAACTACAGGAAAATTTTGGCCACGGCTTGTACTTGTATGTTTATGTCGATATTGGCATGTAGTTAATTGCCATTCTTATTTTTTGCTTGAACGGTCAAATTTTCTTGTCATTTTAGGCTAATCCCACGTGCGGACACATCTCTTGTGTGCGTTCGAATGGGCCTAGATTAACAATAAATCGAATTTTAACGATTGGTCTTTTGCTCACGGGAGGAAATGTCTAACCCTTCAGACATTTTGTTCCAACCAGCCTGTCCCTGAAAGGCACAAATAGAAAAAAAGATCCGCATAAATACATTGATATCCGCAAACGCATATGACGAGAAACAACACCTTTTACTTCTTAAGGAAGCCATGAAGAGGAAAACCAAAAAGTTTGTTTATTCGAAAGATTAGGTGTTTTATAGTACCCTATAGCGCTTTCCCTGAAGCAAATTATGGCTTTAATCACTGAAGAAATAAGGCAATTTTAAGCCAAATTTTTAAATCTCCCGCCTAAATTGCACCTTTCGTGACGTGAACAATGGCGTCATACGAGCCGGTCCATGAAAACGATACGTTAGTATGTCGACTCCGTATAATACCCACACGCGGGAATCAAACAGGAACTGAAACTCGTGGTGCCGAAACCGAGACGCGGCCAGTTTAAAATACTAGTGAAACCTAGTGCACCCGCAGCCCTAGTCATGGATCGCCCTGATTGGAGGACAAAACTCTCGCCGAGGAGCTTCGGGCTTGCATTTAACAACCTCACACCACTTGAAAACGTCTCAATGCTTCTAAGTGCACGAGGGCAGGAGTTGTGGGATACGCGGATGGACCGGAAAGCGACCATTCCGCGATAGCCACAACAGACGAACGCCCAGACGTCGGCACCGCTGCTCGTCAGCCCCCGTCGCGACGGACGAATACAGACTGGTACGTAGGTGCTGTATTTTTAGTACGGTTAAAATAGTTCAATTTCAGTAGCAGATCGCTTATTGCAATTGGCCGGTGTCCGTTTTTGGAAAGCCGTTCGCGCGAGCTCTCTGCTTCGACCAGAAAGATACGAGCGTCAATGTGCGGTGGGTACGGCATTTTTCCCCAAGGTCCAGAGCGCTTTGACGGCGATTGACGAGGTCGGCGACGAGCACCAGCATGTCCCAGGAGTGAGCTAACGTAAGGCGTCCCTGCGTAATCACTTCCTCGGAAATGAAGCGAGCACACTCGTACTTCCTTTAGCTCTCTTTCTCCTCCGTTTGCAAAGTTCACAAAACGTAGCCACTTGCTTCGCCGAGGTTCGTCGTTGGGCAGCACATGAAAGATCTCCTCACCGGCGGGGGTGTCGCACTCCCTCGACGATTTGCCCGTACTACATGGGCATTTCAAAACGTAGCAACGAAATTTCATTGTAATGTACTCGAACAAACTGAAGTTTTCAGTGGTTGTAAACTGGAAACGAGCTCCTAACAATAGCAGCAAGCCAACACCATTCCGAAACTGCGACGACTGTCACTATCTCGTCGCTGCTTGCTGTTCCTTACTCCCCTCGTTTCTATTTTTACCTTTGCTGGTTGGCGATATGACGGCCAACTTCCTGTGAAGGGATTACGATACCAAGCAAGGTCGCGGCTGTGCGTGCTGGACGGTTCGTTGGCGCCGAAGAGCCTCGAACCCGAAAATTCGTCTGCGTGACGGTGGCGACGGCGAGATGTCGAGTTCGGCTGGCGGTAGTGTCGTACGCATTGGCGTACACGCTTGCGTGTTTATTCGGAACTTCAACCGTTTGCTCCACCGTTCTTAGTGTCATAAAGGAATGTGCAGTATGTTTAACGGGCATATAGCTCACTATGCAAACTGGTAAGCCCTGCCTATTGCGTTTGCTTTTGCCGGCCTCCGCCAATCGCAGAGCATTCTCGTGTGACATCATAGGTTCTGCTGCGGGAAATGAGCTGGTGGGTCGCATGGTCATTCCCTTTTTTCCTAATTATGTAGCTTATTTGAGCGAAGTTTGTGTTAAAAGTGGTGTCAGTATGGTTCTAACGAGGCAATCTTTCGAATGAACCAAACTTGTGTTTTCTCTTCATGGCTCCTTTAAGCACAAGACTATTGGTTCGATGCACAGAAATTAAGCTGATTAAATCATGTCGGCTTTTCAGACCTGTCCCCGACACCGCATGACTCAGGACGTACCTGTGTGCGCAATGTGTTTTCTTCACTTCAAGTCCATGAAAGGGTAGATAAATTACGTTGGTTTGTTTCGCTGCTTTTGTTTCAACCGTGGAACTGTTGTAAGGAGAGCATATTGCGTAAATCTGGTGTAGGCCGTGCGTCGCGCAGGGGTCGGAGCACGTTCCAAGAGCCACCGATAGAGGGCGCAGTGGTCTCGCAGAGCAGGTTCCTCTTCCTCCGGCTAGCGGAGGACAGCTCCCGCTGCGACGTTTAGCTGCCCATTCCTTTGCGCGAAACCAGTAGAGTTCGCCTGCGACGGCACTGCCGTTCTCGGGCTAGATGCCGTTGACGTTCGAGCCGACACAAGAGAACGACAGCTCTGTTGGTTGATCAGATTTCATAGCGGGTGGAACATGGTTTAACTTTTACTTCCACTTGTATGAGTGGCATTGCCATCTACCCAAGTTTTAACAGCGTTGTTTTTATTTATTTATTTTTTAATTACAAAATACTGGAGGCATGGAGCACAGACAGTAGCCGTAAAGGCAATAATAAACAAAAAGGGCACACATCAGGCTTAACATCACACACAAAAAGTTACAAGGGTTTAATAAAAGGAGGTTGAATAGTGAGCTTGGTCCGGTTGCGTAAGAAAAAAAAATACAAAAAAAAACTCCTCTGGCGCGAGGCGCACAACACGATTCGCGGATTTGCGTAGGTGGATCCAAGCCTCGCGTAGCTATGACTTCACTAAGCCGACGCGGCGATTTGGTGTCGTCGCGTCGGGGACACACATCGCCTAGTGACTCCGCGCCGAGCACATCTTTCGCCCTCCCGCAAAACATGGCCGGCCGAAGAAGTATGTAATTCCCGAGGAGGAAGAAGCGCAGCGCGAACGCCGCTGTGTGCCTACCTGATAGCTAATGCGACGGCTACGACTCAACCCACAGTCTCGCACCGAAGCTTCGAAAATTATAGCCAAACTTAGCAAGATTATTAGAAGCTGTAGGTGGAACAAAGGTCCGCTATTTCTTGAGTTTGCACCACTGGTGCATGCAGCGCCAATGTTTTCTCATATGTGATGTGCGTAAAATACGTCATACACTGTCATAGGGTCAGGACAAAATTACTGCCATAGTCAAGATGGAGGTGCATGATTTAATTCGGACCCTGTATTTTGGAAACGCTATCCACAAATACATTTGCTACAAGCAGGGATTGACATGTCGGGGCTAGGTGAAACACGTCTACTCTCTTATCATCTCGGACCATTAAAATTCAGAGATGATTCTGCCGAAGAAGCCACGACAGCCCACGCCATCACCACTGCTGAAGACCTAATCATCATACTCACCGACTCTCAGGCAGCTAGCAGAAATTATCTACAAGGTCGCATTTCTAAAACGGCATTTCATGTTTTTCTTACTGGGTGACAGGGCGCGAATACCTTGAGGGCAATGCGGCGGCTCACGCCGCTGCCCGAGCTTATATGCACCAGGCTGTTTCTATCACGAGGTAGTCACCACCTCTTCCACTTAACCCGCAACATCTCTTGCGCTACACGGACATTTTGGGGACTACCTACAAAAACGGCAAATTTTCGCCAATCCACACTACCAACTAACAAGGGATGAAGCAACCACGTTAGAAGACTACAAACTAACACATTCCGCACCGCACCCTTCTTTATACATATTATTCAGCAGACTATCAAGCCACCTGCAACTACTGCCCCTCTCCCGGTACCCTATACCATCAGGAGTGGGAGTGCCAGAGAACAGCGGACCTGCATCCAGTCCCCAACCCCTCCATACAACAGTGGACGGCGTGTTTGACCAGCAAGGGCCCTACGTTCCAGCTTGACGTAATGAAAAGGGCCCGCGCAACCAGCCGCAGCTAGGGTATGCTGGACTAGGACCCCTAACCTGGTGTCTCAATAACACATCAACATTTCTTTCATTCATTCATTCATTCATTCATTCATTCATTTTCACCCGGTATTGCTGACGCGTGTTCAAAGGCGTTGCCTCATTGAAGTTGGTACAGTAGACTCTTTTTAAGACAAACTCAGTTATGACGAATTTTATGGTTAAGATGAACAACACTTTTGCTCTCTTGTAACGTGCACAATGAAAAAACACGTTCGAGTTTCTGATAATACAAACGTTCACGCTCCCTTTGACCTCGTCTTAATTGGGAGTTTGCTGTATGTGCATAATAGAGCAAAAATATTACATTACAAAAGAAACATTCTGAATCCACTGACTAGTAGCAGACCTAGGATTATCAAAGTATTTACTGCAAAACATATGGCTTAACAGAACGCAGCGTTGAGGAAACCATGCAACGCTCCGTAACCCCTTCCCTCTTCGTTCCCCATCACAAGCCATTTAATCTGCACGCAAAGGGAGAAGCCTAGAGGTACGTGGCAATGAATTGAACGCTAGAACAACGGGACAAACGAATCACTTGTGCCGCTGTTCTAGCGCTTCAATTCGTTGTCATGTTTTACCAACAGGCCCAAACCAGCACCCTCGTTAACTAGAGGTACGGACCGCCAAACAAGACCCTTGGGTCCCCGAGTTAGCGGCGGAATATGTCTTCTGCAGTCAAGATAACCCAAAAAACCCCCGGAAAACCCGTTAGAGAGAATCCTTGTGCACTGTAAGTGGCATTTCCTTTTTTGTTCCGTCCTCAATATGTGTTCCTCCAAAGTGACAAGCACTAACTGGCCAATAGCAAATCCTTCGGTAAGAAGAACAGCATTTGCGCAAAGTCAAGCTACGTACTGACATGGCAGTGGACCTACTTTCATCTTTTCATGCCGTTTTCTTTCTGCTTCCCTTGCACCTAGGGTATTGCCTATACTGCAATTTTTTGTTCTGATCCGGCGATAGTCACTTTTTTCGTCGCGGCAGGTATGCTTATGAACTTACTAATCTTTCTCGTATCGCGCTGTCTCGAAAAGCAAGATTTGCAGTTAGCATGGTTTTCCAGTTTTTGAATGATTACTGTAGCTTGAAACTTGCAGTCTTACTCTAAGCTTGCGCGCTGAAGCGAATTACCAAAACAAGAAGTAGTATGTTAGGCCTGGTTCAGACTGTTGCGCAACTGTCGCAATATCTTTAAAGAATGACGTGATTTCACGTCTCAGCCAACCGAGCTGCGTGGCGCGCTTTTTTTATGTCCGTAGCTCACGATATGGCTGTTACGTCGGCATCTGAACATATCCTTAGAAGGTAGAAAAAAAAAACAAAAAACAGCCGTGCTGAGGGTAATTAAATCCAGTGGGTTGAGCTCGGAGAGAGCGCAGTGAACGTGCGGTAGCTTTCACCAAACAACAAAACACGGATGCTGCTCGGTGCAGGTGGCGCTGTGGGTGCGAACGCAAGGTGAACTTTGATGCAGCGTGCGCCTCCATGTATTATTAAAGCGAAAGCTTTCTTCATGGCATATCCAAGCTTTCTTCAAGCATATCCAAGCTCAGCTAAGCTTGGATATGCAACGCAAAAGCTTGGCTTAGTCTAGTTGAGTATTGGTTTCGCTTGGTTAAACCTTTGATGTAGCTGTACTGTCGACCACGTCTCAAAGCCGTTCGGTTCCGTGCAACGCTCACAGAAGGAGGCCGGCCGAACGCACCGTTCTCTTCGCCGGGCAGTACACGAGTCACGTTTAGACGAGCGCCACATGCATGGGAGGCTGCGGGGGTGGTTGGCTGCCTCGGCCGCAGCGGCGGTGGCGACCGCTGTCGGGGCCCGCAGGCTCCAACAGAGGCCCGGCGAATCACACGATGCACTTCGAGGGGTGTGTTGCCGGGGGTGTGTCTCCAGTCAAAAGGTCATTTGCGCATCCTCCACAAAATCGGCGGACGAAAGTAGTAAACCTTTGCTTTAAGAATTAATGCGTTTCCCCTTAGACCGGTTGGCCGACCGAAAAGCTCTCATAAGATCTCTGGACACACTGCGCGTACGTTAAACCGGGATTCCACTACGTCAAAAGTTACTGGAAAATCACAAAAAAAGGAACGGCTCTAGGTAAAAACAATACACGCATTTTTCAGAAGAGGAGTACAACAGTCACATTCATCTCATAAACCACGTATCGGTATACATTCGGATCGTTCGTAGAAGCGTTCATTTAGTGCGCGAAAACCTTTGCGTGGGTTCGTACCTCGTTTGCGATTTGAGACTTTGAAGGTTTGACTATCGATTGGGCGCACCTTCAGCAATGGTCTGACGCAGCCTTAGCGAAAGTTTTTACGTCCTTTTGACGCAGTTTTGATTCGAGAATGTTTTCGCGCTTCTCTTATCTTTCTTTGGGAAAAGAAAGATCTTTTAGTAAAGCTCTACCTTTTTTTAGGTAAAGTTCTTTTCTGTTGGCAGCCGCGATGACGTTTTCCTCTATACACCTATCCGAATACGTCTCTGGAACCAAGTAGCGATTACACGCTTTCACTGCGAAACCCGAAAAGAGGCGCGGGCCCTTGCCCTTTGGGCTGGTCTTGAAGGTCAAATTGATGGAACGAAGCGTTTTTCGAATTTTTACTTTTTGTTATAAAGCTTTCGCTCTCATAATTTTAAGCTTGAGCATCACGGGTTATGTAATAACCAGCGCTGCCGATCAGCTGGCCAACATGCTTTACGAAGGGTCTGCACGATAGGTGCCCACCGCCATCTTATCGACTATGGAGCGTCTGATCGGCTCACGAGTCTCTGGAAGAAAAAACTCCAAATGCAAGTTATGAAATGGACCCCTTCAGAAACGGCGGATGGCAAAACTAGAGAAGACGTAATGCATTTCTTCTCTACGCAGCTACACATTTGTCATAGCGGCTACTTTATTCTACTAAATCACGCATTCTGGAGCCGGACACTAATTGATCTAGCAGACTAGGAATCTGTATAAGACGATGATCACGTCATTATTATCCCCCGTGTCTGCACCATCAGTCCTTGACGGATGACATCCTTGCCATTTTTTTCCAAAGAGATGAACTCGAAATTGTCTGGAGGCAACGAAAACAAGCTCGAGGTGATCGGTTCTGGAAGAGATTATTATTTCTTGTATATTACTGAAACTTTTTAACGAAATAGGCCGTTTCCAGGCGCAGATGTTCTAATACAAGTCTCGATCTTACCTAATCTGGGAGCGGCCATTACCCCGAAAAATAATGGGGACACAAAATCCGGAGAAAAAAACAGTTTACCGAAATTGCGCTTACAGAAGAAATTTCATCAAGACTAACTTGAATTGGAAGCAAAAATGGTGCTATGAAGCCCGTGCCTTAGGCACATTAGGCTAATCGCAATACAGAGATTCTTGAAGTGATATACCGACTCGTATATTCAGCTCACCCAGGATTATGCTTGGAAGGAAAAGAAAAAGGTATTGGAGCATAGTCGTCAGCCCTATGTGTAAAAGGTCTTTGAAGGAAATCGACAGTGCGCCAGACGGGACTACGCCAGAGAGTGCGCCAAGTGAATAGTTCTTTAAAAGCCGGCATGCTCGTCACCTTCCTAAATTACGGTTTTGCAACATATGGCATGAGATATGTTGACGCAGAGTAGCACAGGCTGTTTTAAATAAGACAGAATCAGGACTGCGGGCAAAAATATTTAGGTCGCATGGTTTCTTTTATTGCCGCTACACAACAATCCCGTCGGACACAGCACGCTCCCATAAATCATAAACTGTGCTATGTGGAGATATTGACATTCAGACTGCACCTTCTTGAAGCAAAATACAAGTACATAACCGAGAGTACCGCTTTCTTTCAAATCAAAATTCCAGATGGAATGGCTGTCGTGATAAAGAATAAAAAAAATGAAGGAAGCTCACACTAACGCGTAAGACTTGCATGTATGGAAGCTGTGTGCAACCTTCACGACCATCACGAAATTTGATGTCCACGATTGCAGCCGATTTGCTTCTTCATCGCTGCCGCAATGACCTTTACTCCATCATTGTTGGTAAAGTGTTGATATGTATTTTTTTTTTTTTCAAGTGATAAATCAGTGGACATCACCTAGGAAGGGCGCGCGCTATGACGTGTCTTTCTCGTTCCGAGAAGGTGTTGCCACTATTACGACGAACGCAGGAGTTCTTTTTTTTACAAATCTTTGCCAAGCTCCTTAAGAAGGTATGCTTGGCTTGATAACCGTGCAACAGGGACGCTGGGTGTTTGCCGCAAGACACGCACACGCAGAGGATTCGGCTTTTGCTTGTTTTTTTTTTTTTTTAACTGCCGAATGGTCGCCGCAATCTTGGCCAATCTACCGCTGGCTTGCTTTTTGGTATGCTTGGCTTGACCAACGTGCGCAGAAGACGCAAATCGGTCCTTTGCAGGCACGCGCACACGAGCATCCTGCATTTAATCGGCTTTGTTTACTTCTCGGCGGGCGCCGCGAGGCCCGCGCTCCCTGCGCGCCTATAGGCCGCTTGGGCATTTTTGTGGTATTTTAAAATGCGGAGACGAAAAATACGATTTGCTAAGCAGCTTCAGTGTTCAAAAGGACTGTGTGCAAATGTTTTGAACAAAAGCGACGTAAAATCAACCATAAAACGCGAGGAATACAGGTTCGATTCTCACTACGATAAGCGTTTGTTGGGGAGCTTCATGCGCCTTCGCTTGTCATCATGATAGTTTTGCGAGATCCACTGGTTAGGTTGGCTTTCCTGCAGTAAAGTTTCGCGCCTGGAGGGTCGTTATCAGAAAGGCATTTAAAAAAAAAACATGTAGGCTCGAACAGCTCCCAGCGCTACAGAAGCAAACCGGCTCCAACAAACGGCACCCGAGCAGCGTGAACGGGAAAAATTGAATTCAATTGAGTAAAACTTCCGTTGCACACACTGTTGAAGGAGGGGAGGTAAGAGCGGATGATGTGGGAGAAAGGTAGCGGAGAGGGTGTTGGGTGCATGGAGGTGCAGGTTTTTTGTCAACTTTCGACGACATTTTTAGCGGAGCAATGCGAATGTTTGTTCATTTTTATTTGTGTCCCGCAAGCGTTGGAATCATTAGGGGTGACATTTTACACCGCTTTCTTTTGCAAGACCTAAACTATCCTACTGGTCGCAGGCAGCTTGATTAATTATTTCGTTGATTATTCGTGATTGATACTTGCCCTCGGCTTGTCGATCACGGTTTCGCTCAACGCGAGCTTAGCTTTTGCATGACTAACTTACGAACGGCGCGCTCAAGGAGCAAGCAATATAGACTGATCGATCAACTTTTTTGCACAAAAACAAAAGCTGCTGCCAAAGTTCGCAAGCTACCTCCGAAATTTTCGATTCGGAATGTCCTCCAAACATTTACGTCTCTGCTTTGAAATGGTCAGAACGTATAGCAACAACTGGGCGAGCTCATGTGGAATGCGGAACATCTCAAAGGCAGTTGAATTGGGAATATCAGAATTTAGCAGGCTGGCTTTGCTATTTTTTTAAGAGGTAAGCTTCGGGGCTGCTGCGTTTCTACACATTCATCACTTTCGTATTCTAAACCCGCACATTGCGACCAAGGCCTCTATTCGCGTTCATTTAGGAGAAGCACCCTTTTTCTTTTACCTACATTCTCACCCTGCTTCCCCCGCCGCCACCCCTTATTCCTTTCTAATCAAAAAAGTTTCTCCCAAGCCTCGCGAGAAATGCCATTCGAGCGGCCTTAGATTTTACGCTGTATTAAATCTGAATACCGTCTTCTTACCATTGTGGCGTAAAGACAGTCTACCACCTATGAATGAGGTGCGTTTCAAAAGCTGGAATATCCTGTGTGTTCCATCTTACATACTAATATATGTTTTGGAGGCCTCTTCGCGAAAACCAGCAATCTTCTCCTGTCGCTTTTCTATTATTTGTGTTCTGCATTTTTGCTTTTGCCGCCTTCATCTCCCGTGGGGTTTTCCCGAGCTATCCCCTTTGCCATTGCGTGTTTCAATCATTCGCATTCATGGGCAAGGAGCAGTGAGGCATTTTCTATGCAGTCACCACTTTCGTTTGCCGCTCTAGTATCGCAGTATTTTCTTGCCTACTTGCAAACGAGGTTTGAATGCGAAAATGTAGAATGTTTTCTTAAAATTTCTGATGCTTTGCTAGCATCACTGCCCGGGTGTGGTCCGGGTGGGTGACTAGAATATTGTTCATGTTTACATTGCCTTCGGGCTGCGAAGTTTTACGCCGGGTTGCTCGGTTACGTGCACCTTTTACCTTGCCCAAAGCTGCCATCATGTGTTTTTATACAAATTACGCATTATTTGTCAAAGAGAGGACAATGGTTAATCTAGCGTAAAGTAGATACATCATGTTAATAATTCACGTGGGAATCTACACTTCACGAGTTTAAATTTGAGGGATAAGAATGGGGTGGAGTGCATTGAGCAGGCATTCTCAGATAATGAACGGCAGACTACTGTTGTCCCTCAGGAAGAAAGTGTATGACAGCAACATCTTACCGGTACTCACCTACAGGGCAGAAACTTGGAGTCTCACTAAGAAGGTTGAACTTAAATTGAGGACGAATCAGCGAGCAATGGAACGGTAGATGATAGGTGTTACAGAAGAGAGTGGAGTGGGTCAGGGAACAAACGTGTATTAGGGACATAGCAGAAATTAAGAAGAATGAATGGGTGTTGGCACGGCATGTAATGCGAAGGCAAGAAAACCGTTGGTCATTAGGGGGACAGAGCGGATCCCTAGACAAGTCAAGCGTGCAGGGGGCTGGAGAAAGTTAAGTGGGCAGATGAGATAAAGAAGTTTGCGGGGATAAATTGGTCGCAGTTATCACAGGACCGGAATAAGCGGAGATCGATGGGAGAGGCGTTTGCCTTGCAGCTTCGGTAGACAGGCTGGCGATGATAATGATGATGATGATGATGATGATGAATATACACTTCTTCGACCCCCATGCCCCCCGAACGACCCCGCGGTACCCATAAACCGTCACTGCGTGGACATTTCTCGCTTAACATAAGGTAACTACCCGCCGCGGTGGCGCAGTGGCTAAGGCGTTGCGCTGCTAAGCAGAGGTCCCGGGCTCGATTCCCGGCCGCCGCGGCGGCCGCTTTTCTGATGTAGGCGAAAAGCAAAAACGCCCGTGTGAACGAGATTTAGGCGTACGCTAAAGATCCCCAGGTAGTCAAAATTAATCCGGAGCCCTCCACTACGACGCGCCTCATCGCCTGCGTTGCATCGGCGCGGTATACCCTACAATCAATCAATAAGGTAACTGATCGAAGCCTCCAAGGGTCTGTTGTGACCTGTATAAAAGAATGGCCCTGATCCCTTGTTCCTGAGCGAACTCACGCTCTCTTCTTCTCCAAGAAAACCCCCAACAACACCTGGACATTCGCCTTTCCAAATCTCCCTTCCCCTTACCGCCTTCTTTTGACCTCCTTGAGCCCATTTCCATCCACAAGACTAAATCCCGCAGCTCTCTTTTTTATCTCCCGCTCTCTCTCTCTACCAATAAACTCTCTTTTCTATTATTCTAAATTAATCCGCGCAAATACATGAAGTTATCCGTATTCACAATACAATCACCCTTTGTGCATCAGAGCCGCAATATATCAAATCTAGAAAGAACTGTCAATGATCCCATTGGAGTTTTAACAGAGCAGGTGTTTAAGCTTGAGCTAGGTGTGTTCGCATAAGCAAAACAAATTAAACCATCTTCCCGTAGGAGAACCCCGAGTAGTATGCGAAGCAGCCATGGGGTCGACTGAAGTTCCCATTGTTTTCAGTTCGTCGTTTCCGTTGACGTTCAGCTTCGCGTGCCTTCGTTGTATCAGTAGCTTCTTGACGTAGTTTGAATGAGTGAAGGGCATAAGGCGCGTTCGTAGCAGATTCTCCCGTCTCGGTTTGTAGCGCAGTTGGAAAAGCGCCACGTACCTCCCGTTGCGGCCAGAGAGTCGTGGGAACGAAACGGGCGCCGCCTAACTATTTCTTTTTATAGTGGACTGCGCTGACTCAGCCCAAGCTACGGGCTGAAGAGTACCCAACACAAACAACCTTGCCCGTTCGCTCCACAGGGCCGTCAAGGAACTGGGAGAGGACGAGGTCAAAATAGCACTGCACGCCACGTACCCCCCGACCATCCCCACCGGGGATCACCCGGGTAACCTCGGAGAGGAGAACGTGGACCTAGACAAGGAAATAGAACACCGTGAAGTGCGCGACGCGCTGCAGACCCTCAGCAGAAGATGGGCGGGCGGGACATGACAGAGTCACCAACAAGGCGCTCAGGGACCTAAACAACGCGGCAGTGGAGGCGCGGACGCGCTACTTTAACAAGTGCTAGCGCGCAGGCCATCTCCCAAAGCAGTGGAAGACGCCTAAGACGATCATCATCCCAAAACCCGGCAGGCCCCCGAGCATAGAGAACCTTCGACCGATCTCGCTCACGTCGTGCGTAGGGAAGGTGCATGAGCACGTCCGCATGAACCGGTGGCAACGCTACCTGGAAGACGCAGAGCTCTACCCCAACTCCCTTATAGAATTGAGAAATAAGCTGAGCACGCAGGACGCCATGATCCTGCTAAAACGCGAGATCCTCGACGACAACACGACGATCAGAGACAACAGAGCGGTGCTTGGCCTGGACCTGCAGCGTGCCTTCGACAAGGTCCGGCGCTCAGCAATCCTAGGACAAGTCCCTTAACTCAGCATGGGACTACGGACGTACGACTACATCAGTGACTTCTTGACGAACAAAACGACCACGATCTGCGCGGGAGGGCTGCAGCTGCCCAAAAAGACGCCCGGTAGCATCGCCACTCAGTGGGGTCCGGTCAGTTCCCCGCTGCTCTTCAACCTGGTGATAATCGGCGTGGCCAATCGTTTGGAAAGGGTGGCGGCAGTCCGCCACACCATCTACGCCGGCGACGTCATGCTGTGGGTCCTGGGAGCCAGCGAAAGACACATCGAGGCCACTTTCCAAGAAGCTATAGACGCAATCGAAGAGCAGCTCGACGGGTCGGGCCTCGTCTGCTCTCGGGCCAAGACAGAGTTGCTGATACTCTCACCGAAGGGCGTTAGGAAACGCAAAAGAGACGACCGGTGAAGCATCGTATTACACACGGCTAACAGACAGGTTATCCCGGAAGTCGACCAAATCAGGGTGCTGGGCATGCTTCTCGAACAAACGCGGGTCAATGGTACCACGGTAACCAAGCTGGCCACGAAAGCCGGCGCGACCATGCGCCTTGTCCGCCGAGTCTCCAACAGAAGGGTAGGCATGAAGCAGGAGAATCTGATGAGGCTTGTCCAGTCCTTCGTCATAAGCCACGTCGCGTACGTTGCCGCATTTCACAATAGGAGGGTGAGTGAGAAAGCCAAGATCGAGGCGACCATACGTAAAGCGTACAAGACGGCTCTCGGCCTAATCAGAAGTGCGGACACGGACAAGTTCGCAGCGTTGGGGGTGCACAACACCCTCGACGAAATCGCGGAAGAACAGAAGACCGCACAGTTTGAGCGCCTGTCGGTCACCAGGACGGGACGGTACATCCTTCGACGCCTCGGGTACCTGCTCCAGGAGGGATGACAACCCGCAGGGGAACCGCGGCCCGAGGGAACGCGGGGAGGGCTCGTAGTCTGTCCGATCCCTCGGAATATGAACCGAGAACATAAGAAGGAACGAAGCCGCTCGGAACAAGGCCCTGGTAGACCTACACGCAAGTGACAAACGGGTCAGTGTACGTCGATTCTGCGAGACACCTAGAAGAGGAAGACGTCTACGCGGCGGTGGTGGTGACAGTCACGACGGGAGACACGAAGACGGCGGCGGGCATTCGCGCGAAGAAAACACATCAGGCCGAGAAGATAGCGGTGGCCCTCGCCCAAGCAGATTCCTGGTGCACGACAGTTCTCGGCGACTCGAAAACGGCGATACGCAACTATGCCAAAAACAGAGTGTGCAGTGAGGCGGCGCGCATTCTGCGCAAGGCCGAAGCCAACGGCAGCTTCAGGAGAGGTAGTGTGGTGCTCAAGTGTGTAAAGTCCGCTTTGGTTCAGTGCGTTTCTCGCTGACACCCATACCTTCGTTCAGGGATACGAACTTTGCCTTAAATTTGAGCTATGCACAGAATGTGTGTGTTTTCTGCGTGTGCAGTGCGCGCGTGTGCGCGTGTGTGCGTGTGTGTGAGTGTGAGTGTGCGTGTGGCATGTGCGTCTGTGTGCGGTGTGCGTGCGTGGTGTTGTGTGTGTGGTGTGTTGTGTGTGGCGTGTGTGTGTGTGGCAGATGGGTAATGGAAGAACGCTCCTTATATTAGTGTGAAACGACTTGACGCTGCTTTTCTGTAGTGGGAAGTCGGCATACGATTTTCCTCTTCCGCTAGACGCCGCAGTGTCTTTGCGAGAAAGGTAATCGTGGGAACTTTTCTAATTTAGGAATCTCAACAGATCAAAAGGACGTCGTCCCTACTTCGTACGACAGGAAGTGAAGACGAAAAGTATTACTTATCACTTTCTTGACATACGCTTGGATTTTTCTCATTCCTTTTCTTCTCTACGGAACCTCCAAGCAGGTTAGAAAATATAAAGCTCAAGAGTGTTTAGTGGCTACTAGTTGCGGCCTCATCACACGGTAACAAAGGTTTGGAAACGAAACACTACAACAAGGTTAAAATATTATACTCGGACAGACTGGTTTAGTGCTGGAAACGACCGACGAGAGAAAAATCTGACGCAGAATACGCATGCAGTGGGGAGCACTCGGCAAGCACTTGCAAAAAATATGAAAATTAAGCTACTTCTGTCTCTGGCACTCCAAAGAAAAATCTGCAATCAGTGCATACCGTCAGCGATGACATACGGAGCAGAAACTTGGCACCCTACTGAACAACTGTAAAGCGAACTTTGATAGGCTTAACGTGCCATGGAACGAATAATGATAGGTGTAACACTTAGAGACAGGAAACAAGCTTGCTGGATCAGGAAGGAAACTCGAGTAGATGTGATCACAGTTCAAGAAAAGAAAATGGACTTGGGCTTGCCATGTGTGTACGAACCGACAAATGGTAGATAATTAGGGTAACAATGCGGATACGAAGAGGTGGGTCTATAAAAGAAGGTGATTTACCTCATGCAAGGATAAAATAAAGAAATTTTGTAGTAAGGAATGGACTCTAACTGCTCATGACCGGAGCGTTTTGAGGTCAATGGGAGAGGCATTCGTCGTGCAATAGACATGAGTAGGCTGCTGCTGCTGATGATGTTGATGAAGAATAGGAATAAGATGATGCTGACGCTACTTCCTCTCTCTGACATTGGCTTGATTGGGGGCTAAATTGACATTTCCTTTATCTATTCATATGCAACTAGAAACGGTACATCCCTTCAGGTGTGTAGCAGAAAATCCAAGTTTAGGAACTGCAGGAAAGCCAACTTAGGTCGTCCTGTTATTTAACCACCCTTTCTTTATGAAGCTCTGCATGACTGCATTTTAAAGCGTAGAATTAAAAAGTAGGGCTCTCTAAGAAGCCTAAAGAGTTGTCAGGAAGGTGTAGTCCACCGTGCCTCTAGCAACAACGGTGATACGAGCCCGCTGGTTCACCCAAACCGAAAGAAGTATTTTTCCTGGGCGAAGCACAAAGCATGACTCGCAGCACTCGGCAGCTAACGGTGACTCGCCCAAGCCCGAAGAAGACTTCCGGGGAGCGTGCGAGTAATGGCCAGTTTCTGACCGTAAACACGCCGTGAAGAATTGTGCACGCCACGTTGGCCTGTCAGCGACCTCGGGAGGGTTACGAGTAACGAAAGCAGAAAGCATAGATACGGGAAGCACGGAGAAAAATACGTCTATAACACACGTTGGAAGAGGCGACGAAACCGGAAAAGGCATTGGACCATCACGCGATTCTTGGCGCTTTTCCACGACACGCACCTCCGGGCACGGGAACTATTTGGCTCCGTACAATTTTGAAACCGAGATGAGCAAACTTTGTTATGACTGTTCGTCAACATCCGGCGCGTTGTTGGCGGAACCCAATGTCAAGCTCAGCATTCAAAAGATAATGAATACTTCTAATCTTGTTTGGTTGTTAATGAGTTTTGACGCACATCCCGCTCATTTTCTTACATAAGAGCAATGGTGTAGATGATATCCGCGATGAAAGATGTCCAAATAGTTTTGACTCTTAGACTATCGTTAATGGCGTTGTGCGTATCGGGGAACCTCTTCACAGTCCGCACGCTTTCTACCCTGCCGCTGTTGCGACACCGGCATTTTTGCATTAATAAGTTGCAGAAGGTAGCAGACCAAAACAATAAAAAATATCCCCCCCGAAAATTGCAAACGTCTTCGTCCAACTACAAACGTGGTAGAAACGCGTACCTATCTTCCGCCTCCAACCATGTTGAATCGAAGACCAATCATATGAGAGATTCGCTCGCTTTCGTCTGAGTTTGCACTTGGATGATTACGATGCCTTTAAAGTGCTTGACACGTACAGACTCGGGGGCAGTGGCCAGGAATAAACTGTTGACTATGTACCTGCGTTGGATGTGCCTTTGTGGAAACATGGCAACGTATTATGCAGATTAGCTTTGTAGTAATGCATTCTCGGCGTGAAGATTTATATTTTGGACTGTGACTTTACTCTGACGACATTGGTTTTCGACGCATAGAAAGCTTCGCGTTTCGCGATCAAACCACCTTTCCACTTCACCCAGATTTATAAATCCTCATCATCAGATAAAGTTGGCTTTCCTGCAGTACGTTCTTGCTTGAGGGTCGCCATCCCTGAGGCGAAGAAAGCAACGCTGACGCAAAGAAACCAATCTAATCCGATCCTGACCAGCTGACGCACCCATACTCAATCGATGTGGCAGATATTACGTCCCGTTATTTCCATAAACATGCAGTCTCCAGGGCGAGCCAACGCTTCTATTTATAAATACGGCGCTGCGGCACACTACTTGACCGGCCGCAAACACCGCTCAGATTAGCCAGACGAAAATGGGTGCAGTTGTAAGTCGCGGCAAAAAAGGCGCGAAACACCAGTCGATTGTCGTCCCGTCTTGCAGTCTAGGCTAGGGAGCAGTGATGATGTCTCCGAGTCCTTGATCTAATCAAGCGACGTTAATCTTTGAGCCTTGCTATCTTGCTACCGCAGAGTTGACATTTCGGGCGAATGCAATACGTTTCTGCGCTATGGCCTCCACTTGCACCCTGGGTGAGGGCCGAGCCTTCATTGCGGGACCAATATATCTATTAAGCGGTAAGCTGTTTGCTAGGGCACACCTCTGGGGCAACCTGTTTAATTTGGATTCGCTTCGTCGGCCTTCCAGATTCCTCTTTTATTGGTTTGCCGCGGCTATTGCAGAATGTATGCAACGCAAACATGCCTCAGCGAGATTTCTCGGGGCCGAGCCGGCTGTTATTGAAATAGGATATCCCGGATTCCGTTAGGCAACAACTACTGGCGCAAGGGATGGATACACACATCATTCGTTCCGGAACTTCGCAATTAACGCACCAGTCGCTATATATAAGCGCAACCATGTTGTGTAACACAGCCATCGAGAGTGTTTTAAACAGACGTGTTCGAAATCAGCATGGGATATTCTGCTGTTGGGCATGCAGAGGCCTATTTGAAGCCTTCTCAGGATGCTGTAACGTTAAAAGAAGAAGGTTTATTTGAAGGATGTATCATACATACCTTGAAAAAATGGACAGCACCGCAGCTTGCCAAGATTTCGCGAACATGAATACACAAAAACGCGCATTGTTGAAACAGTGTCTGTTATACAATAACCGTCAACGTGTTTGCAGTGTTTTAATTGCTCTTTCGAAATATACTTGTCAATTTGAAGGGATGAACACATTTTAAAAAATATAGCAGTGATTCGGTGTGGTTCATGCAAGCCTATTTATAAACAGCGGAGCTCTTGTACAAGCCTTAAAGGCCAACTGCACTTAAATTTTTCACAACGTAAAAATAGTGTCACCTAACAGCACACTTACAAATTTCCCCGATTTCCCAGGGAAGAAGAAAGTGCGAATGCAAGTTGAATTTGCGCGGTTCGTAATTTTGAAAGAGAGATCACACACACACACACACAAAGAAAGAAAGATGCATTCACAGACACCTATTTGTGTTGTCGTTGTACTTGATTGCTAGAGCGGATCTTAGCTTTGAAATTTCGTGTCAGTACTCCTTAAGCGGGTGCATTAGCCCTTCTACGCCCGATGGCCAATCCCCACGTGGATGTGCCATGCACAGACACCTATTTGTGGCGTTGTACTTGATTGCTAGAGCGGATCTCAGCTTTGAAATTTCGTGTCAGTACACCTTTAAGCGGGTGCATTAGCCCTTCTCACACCGATTCTTGGCCAATCGCCCTAAGTGGGTATGTGCTAAGAAATTAGGAACTCTTCTTGGCCAATCGCCCTAAGTGGGTATGTGGTGCGCACGGACGGACGGCGGTGGACGCGTGATTCAGATTACTGGCCAATGCCCTAAGTGGGTATGTGCTAAAGAAATTAGGAACTCTTCTTGCCAATCGCCCTAAGGGGATGTGGTGCGGATGGACGGACGGCGGTGGACGCGTGATTCAGGGTCGCTTAAGAAGTGCATTCGCACTTAAAAGAGCAAATGCAAAATGCTGCGTTTCAAACAAGAACGCCAGCGGCGCAAACGGCTCACGGCATTGGCGTTTTCGGAACCGGAACTGAATACAAAAGGCGGCCATTACCGGTGGCCGGACGTGACGTACGTGATGGCACGGAAGAGGCCGCGCTAGAACCGGCGCCCGCTCAGAGCCTCCTACAAATGCGGGTGGTAGCGTGGCGTTTCGCACTGTTATTTCCACAGAACAACTCCCACTAATGTTTTCCACTGATAATGGAGTTAGGCGCGATTACAATTTTGTATTGCTATCAATCGAAGTAAAGTAGACCGTACGAGAATTATTTTTCCATCAGAATAACTGCCGTTGTAGCAATGTTTGGCATTCAGAGTAAAGAAAAGTGGGCCCTGATTTACAAAGCTAGTTGCTCGTACGATATCGTAAAGCAGCTTTGGTTAGCCGGCGCCTTAGTTGTGACATCGCCCTCTTTGAAGGGAATAAACCTAACACATGCGGAGATCAATCAATATTTTTGCCATACATTACGTGGAAACAGCTTCGTGAATATCCGCCGTGTATTTTTTGCTTTGCTGCACATCCAGAATCGAATTACGAAAGGGATCAAAAACTATAAGCCAGCTTCCACGGTTAAATTATGCACTAAAATACAAAAACGTTACCTATCTACCGCTGTTTTCTACTTTCACCGGTGACATATGGGTGGTTGAATATATTTTACTTTCAAGTGAACTAAATCAAGCGTTCTACCAAAGTAAATACTTCAATTCGGAATTGAAAAAAATCACGTTATTGTTAATGAGTGGAGCAGTTTGGTTAATTTTCGCACTTCGAGAATACGACGATGGATATCTGTGCGGAGGTATTTGTTGCCACGAGCAAGGCTGATTTTGGTTCACTTCGCGAGTAAGGAAAGAATCGCACACATGTTTATACCTGCATGTACAACAACTCTAGTGAGGTCACAAAACGTTTGACAGGTCTAAGGAATAAAGGTGGCACTGGCCCAAACATTGCAAATATTGGAGAGCAAGTGGTGAAAAATTTATGAAAGATAATTTTTTTCTGGGGCAGATGCAATAGGAATGACAAATGTAAAGCAAGCGTGCGTGTGGTGCTCTTTTTTTAGTAGAAATATTATTTCCAAGTTAAAAGAGTTTTCCTAGCTCCAGAACCTTCCCAGGCCGCGGTAGTTTGTAGGCTTCTAGTCTCTCATTTCACTGAAAAAAAAGGCGAATATTGCTACGTATGCAATTAGTTTGAAACATGTGATAGCGACGGCGGTACAGCGCGATGGTGTAGCAGAAAAACCCCGGGCGAACGTGCCCCTGCGCCCGTCGGAGCGCCGTGCAAGTCGTCGGAGAAGCGCGAGCCCTACGGGACAGGTTCCCCAACCTCAGTCACAGGCCGCTCGGAACTTGTTTCGGCGACTCTCCGCCAGGTGCAAACGCTGTCTGCACGGAGCAGGTTTGAACGACGGTAGCTACGAAGCTTAAGAGTTTGCCAAGGTCATTTTAAGAGCTTAGACTACTTATTTGGATCAAATTTGGACAACGAAAAGTTTGAGTGCAGTTGGCCTTTAAGTTTGGCTTTGCAGGAAAAAATACCAAGAAAATCTGGACTACTCGTGAACGTGTGTTTCGCGGCGACCGCCGAGTGTTCCCGCTACTCGCGGTGGCTTTCCCCCCAAAACTGACAAAACCAACGAGAAGCGATAAAATGCTGAGCGCGCATAAGCGCCTGACTTCCGGCGACCGGCTCGCGCAGTGGCTTTAACAAAAACAACAACAAAAAACTCCAGCGCCGTGGTCAAGAGGTACCGCGGATGTGATGCCTGTCATTTGGAACAAGGCGATGTCGACGCATATGACAATGGCAGTGCAAAGCAACGACAGGACATGTAAAGAAACAAATTAAATGTTTTAGAAATGCGTTGTAGTTTGTGCTTCAGTGCTCACGTAGAAAGCAATCCTGCAGCTTCGCTATGGTTCAAGCCTTGCGCTGCTTAGTGCAAGCTTCGCCAGTTGAGCTTGTGGAAGTCTACAATGCTGAGGATGACTTTGCCTCCACCCCTGGCCGCGAAGAACACGACGACCTCTTCGACGAATATAACGCCGATTACTAGCCCTGCAACTATGCAAATCAACAATGATACTGAAACTTAAAGCTGTGTCCCGCAATGCTCACCTACAACTTCTTCGGCATTCGAGTATTGCGCTGAGCGCAAACTTCCCTGAATTTATTTAGTGATTTTTATTTTAATATAATAAAAAAAATGTTAATTCTATTTATTAATTATAAATAATGGCGTTTCTTGCCGCTGTATCTGCCTCGACATGTTTCGCATTTTAGAGCAATCCCATTGGCGTGGAAAGCCCACCTCCAAACAGGTTTTGGTCATGCGTGAATCATGCGTATAGGCGGCGAGAACCAAAATCCCTATTCCCGTTATCACGTCCGTAAGCAGAACCAACAAGCAAAGGTATGAGGAAATGCGTTACAGGAAATGAATAATCCCATATGGAGAACCTATGTGGTTGGCAAGGACTCTTCACTTCACCGTATGACAGCAGTGAACGAACTGATTTCGCTTCGGCGGTCTACTCACACGCTCAAATGGCCTGCAACCGTACCTTGTATCCAGATGACCGTTCACCGTTGCCGGTTTTGGAATGGTTGGCGTCATTGTGCACTGGGGTTTATTTGTGCCTTAGCTTGTGCTTCCTGTATAATCTCCTAGGCATAAAAGCCAGTTGCCAACTGCAGACGCGTCTTCCAGCCAGACTTCCACATTATGTTCGTAGCAGTTGTTTCTCACCTCCATCTTTTCATTTACGACAGCCTTCGTCATGCAAACAGCGCTTTCAGCTTATTTCTGAAATAACGAGACGGCACAAACCATTGTCTTTTGCTTAGTCTTGGCTTACTCAAATTAAGTTCAAAGGAAGGTTTGAAGAAATAATGTTAGAAAAGAAGCGACCCCTGCAAAATGCCCTTTTGCTTTTTCCAGAAACATTCCAACTTGAAACACTGGTAAGCAAGCAAGGATGCGTGCTTCATTGTTACGACCGCCTGAATTTCCCAAGAAACATTTCTTGACCCCAGGCCATTCAGTCTGTTTCTGCAAACACGTGGCTCAGCGACAACGTAAACCGTTGAAAAAATATCTTACTTGTTTTACAAACATGGACATTGCCCACTCACGTCTACTGCAGCTGCTTCTATAGTCAGAACCTTCACCAAGCTGGGTGTTTCAAGCTCCGTGCGCTACGCTGCTGACCCAAGGTTTGTTTCATTTGTTTCTTTCATTTGTTTCTTTCATAATTACAATGGGAAATCCCAGCGAGTCCTTATGGACGACAGCTGCACCAAGACATAGCGTTCCGCGTGCTCCACCATAAGCTCGTGGGACCACTGGTATCTCGGAAAAGTGTCGGTAGCATCGGGAACAGGTGCAAGACGCAATTTTGATAGTGGAAATTACTTTGTAGTCTCGTTGTGCAAGTCATGAGCATGGGCGTGAGGGGATAAAATGTTTGGTAACATTAGGTGTCCTTTGCTGTAAATGGTTTCCAATAGCTTAGTTCCAATTTCGTTTATGCTCCAGGGGATGCAGTGTACTCTAGCGGGCTGCCAGGAGACGTCGTACCCTGCCCCAGTCCCGGTTAATCATAGCGCGCTGAACAGCAGCACTAAAAGCATTAGGCAGTAAATCTCGTAGGGGCACTCGTGCGCGAAGCGCCATTCTCGGAAACAGGTATACGCCCCATGCATTCGCGCGGTGATCTACAACGGGAGGTGTGGGTCATGCAGCCAAGGCTTTTTCTCAGTGGTTGACCGCTGGCTGCACGGTGAAGGGCTCTGGGAAGTCACCGGGAAGAACGAAATCATTCGGGATTAACTATACTACGTGGTTTCTTCAAAGACAAACGACAAAGACAAGAAGGCACTACTAGGGCGTGGCGCACTTTTCAGTTCGTTCTCTCACTGCACTGTTTCACTGGTGGCTACTGGGGGCAAGGAAACCCAACTATCTTACTTCATCGCCCATTTATTTTTATTAAATTGCATTTCACTACAAAGTTGATTAATTTTTTTATATAAGGCGCATGTATGAGATTTTGTTTCAAATTTTTTGTTCTGAAACTCTGCTTCTGTCGTGGCTGGCAGACGATGCAATCACGTTGCTAAGGCCGACGGGAAAAAAAAGAAAGTGTGTGATGGAAGCGCGCCATATTCAATATAATTGTTACATAGTGGTACGTTATCAAAACCCATTCGTCTGCTTTTCGATACAAAATTTCCTTGGGGCACGTAAGTCTGCTCACGTGCTTTGAAGGCGAAAGCTTGGCGATACCTAATAATAAGTTTTATACTGATACATTGTACTTGCGTCTTTTCCCTGGCTTTCATTCCTTTGCCTTGCGGCACGAATTACTTCGACTGGATTATTTTCTGCTTAAACTCTTTGCATCACTTTCTCCTCTTTCATTCCTTAATGAACTGCGTCAGCAAGCAGAATGGCAGACGCCACAGCCTCCATGGAATCGGAGTGACTGCGAGGCTGGTGTGCACCTGTCTCACTCCCGTACTATCACGTTTATATGTCCCGCGGCACGCACTATTCTGCAACTTTTACTTTTCAAATTGACAGTGGGATGAATTTTGTGAACCGGGTGCATTATCTCCTCGACGCACCCAATTTCGTGCCAATATCCCACGTGGGCATGTGCTGCGAAGGAAGGAATAGCAACAACGACAACTTTTCAGATTTGTTTACTTTATTTTCTTTTACTCTTCACCCCTCCTGACGACAAAGCCCTCTACCGTGGAAGTTTTTTTATTGAGACCAATCCCCTCACTCTCTTCTCTACTTTCTCACTTTTCCCACTTCCGCTTACTCTTCCTGTCGCGTCAGGCGGTTACTTTATTTCTCAACTCTCATCTTTACACACTTTCTGTGCTCTGCTTCCTGCCATACGACGGTGACGCTGAAGGAAACCGGTTGAAATGCCGAGACATCGTCTTTGCTAATAGGAGCTGTTGATTGTATGTCCATATACGTATATACTACATTTTAACAAAATATCTGCGACAGGAAACGCCTCTGCTACGTTGACAATAAATGAAACGCGCGGTCATGCAACGCCCCGTTCGAAATTGTTTTGCGAGAATACCATAACTCAAGCGCACACATCGGCTGCATACGGATAAATGCACGGTAGACCCTGCAAAAGCCATGTCCAGCGAACAACCTGAAAGAAAGGCACCGTAAGAGAAACACATCTTCAACGATCATTTTGCGCACTCACCAGCAGGCCGCCCACCCGTGGTGGTCGCTGGTGCGGTCACTACCAACGCTTCCGTGGAAGCTGCCCGTCGCGTAAAACCGCATTGCACTCATTTGCTTTTCGACGGTCATCGAGCGAAAGCCGCCTCGAGGTCGTCGCAAACGGGGGCCGGTCGCCAGATGACAGCACAGTACTTTTGTAGAGATAAAAACAAACTCAAATTTCTCCTCCGTTTAAAAGATCTGTCGGGTAGAACTATGCCTGCTACGGCGACCATGAACAATAAACCACGCCGAAGCAGCAGCCGCCACGAGCGTCACGAGTTCAACTCGGCCGTGCAAAACCATTCCCGAGTTTCTCCGAGTTCTAATGTTAATTAAACACGCCCAGCCCATTTGTGGGCGCGGCGTAGCGACCGGAGCCACATCAACCCATGGCATCGACTTTGTCGATGGCGTAGCGTCGCATCCGCGAAGTCATCATATGATGCCCGCTAGCAGCGCAAGAACTTAGCTCCAAACAAAATAAAAGCCTCCAATGGCCACCGTGAGCCAATGCTGCCACAGCGCGGGGGTCTTCGGTCCGAACTAGGGTTCACTCTTGTCCGAGACGATAGGAACGCCCAAGACGATGCGATTTTTCCCCAGGAGCTTTCTTCATACACCGTGAAAACACAGTCGATGACAAATGACACACCTGTAACGTCTAAAACGCACTCGCAATGCTCAAACACGCTCTTGACACGTTGATTTGGGGCGATTTTTATAACCGCCCGCAATGCACGCTCAAAGAAGCCGTAAAGCCATATTTGATGGTCGGGAGCAGGACGCATTCCCTTCGCTACAGTGAACCCCTTTGCTTACTTGGTTTGCGGTTGCGCAGAGCTGCACTCGGTCTAAGTTCAAGCGACGTAGTAAACATACTTCAGTGGAATGAAAGACACCGATGAAAAAGGATAGCCCCTCGCCGGGGGTGCGACAACAGCCAGGCTGCAGTTTCCAAAGTAGTACTGGGGTTCTCTACTTTATGCTAGGAAATTTCGGAGATCTATTTCGGAGAGCGCTGTATGCGGATGATATCACAATCCGTACTTTATCAACGTCAGCGGCCCCAATAAGCCGCTCTGAACATGCCAGGCGTTCTTAGCGTGATTGCGCCGGTTTTGCTCAAGGTGTATCGGATGCTCCACTATCCCTACTTTCATAACGCGAGCAGCTGGAAACTCGGGAGAACGCAGGACTTAGGCTTTCTGGAATAGCGGCCCTGGAGCGTTTCGCCGAGCGCAAGCTTCAACATGTGGGGGTACGCGGCTACGAGCGCAAAAGACGGCGTCATGGTGGATGAAAAAATAGTTGAAAACGGGATGTTCATGCACTCGCATTGTTGCACCGCCCTTTGACTAATACAGCTTTGCTGGTCAACCGTCGTCCCAGAGCGAAATGTCCGCTGAATGTTTATTGATATTGCCTTTTGGTGAGTAATTTAAAATCTATTTTGGTTTCCTTTGTGGATTTAAATGTTTGTTAAATGTTTTACTTGGCATCCAATTGGCAGCTGTTAAAGAACTGCGAACGGTGGCTAGGCATTTTAAATTGATGAGGTCGTGCCGTTGCTGCCAACGTCATACTAGACCACAGACAACTTCCAGTTTTCGCTCTTCTAGTTCAGTAATGATTAGGACAAAACATCGAAGCATATTGAAACAAGTGTGCAATGAATTCTCATTTTTATTAACCTAGTTTATTGATGAAATGCTTACAATATGCTATTACAAAAATCTGTGTACTCACACTGTTATCAGGGCAGTCCAGCGAGAGGCTTAAAGGGGTACTGAGACCAATTTTCGGCGTTAATATTATTGCGCAGTGCGCTACCTTTAATCAACAGAATACCCTGGCTGAAATATGAGCGGCCTGCGAGGCGTGGAAACTAGTTTAATTTGATCTCGTTTATCGAGCCGACGTAACAGGACGCGGAGCGGCGCTCAGAAAATGGACATCAGCGTGACATCATCTCGGGGTGGCAAAAAGAAGCGATGCGCCCGCACTCGTCAAAAACTCGTGACGACAGTTCACGCGCGCGGCCCCGCGAGCGGCGACTGGGCTGGTTCATTCACGAACGGGTGCACGTAGCCAGAGCTACAGGCCTAATCGCCGCCCAGAAAGGTATTATTGGCCAAATAAAGTTTCACACACTGGAAAGGAAGCGATAATACAGCCCGGAATCACAATAGAAGTCGCCGTCAGGACTTTTAATGAAAGCGGTCATCGAATTTCCGCAGCAATGGTAGGCCTATCACCTTCAGGCAGATAAATTGTTCAGCTCCGGTGCCGGCGTGGTCGAAACAAGCCCACCGCCGCCCTCCGCCGTGTTTTGACGTCCGCGCAAACAGCTGAGGTCATGCCGGGATTGAGTGATATGCGCCCTTTGGGCTGAAAGCGCGGGAACTTGAAACAAACGATTTTCAGACCATTCAATGTAATTAATTACCGCACGCTCAGGTATTTAAAGTGCTTTTTCGGGTTCATCAGGGCATCAAGCATCGCTAAAATCAATAAAAATGGAACATAAAATTTGCGTGTCAGTACTCCTTTAATATGAAAAAAATTTCTGTTGCCTTTGGGCTGAAGCTGTTTACGGTGCTTGCACCTCTTTTATGGACCGCTGACGCTGACACGACGGAACAGCAGCCGAGGATACTTCGAATGTTTATTAATTGCACAAAAAAGAAACAAGAACAAAAAAATTTCCTCGCGTAACTGTACCTGGATGGTACAGGAGCGCATCTATTTCTTCCTTCTCTTTTCTATCTTCCACACTTACTGAACAACGGATCTCCGGTCAGCAATTCCGTCTTTTCGGCTTAAAGGAGTACTGACACGAAATTTCTCGCTTTCAGTTTTTATGCTGTAAAGAATACCTATGGTCCCAGTAATTACGAAAATCGAACCGAAAGGCGTCAGCCACCAACATATAATTAATTATAGCACGTTTATTGCAACCATTTCAAATTCGGTCGCCGCGCGGGAAAATGGCCGTTCGAAGGAGAGCCTGCAAGCGGACTGCCTGACGTCACGGTCTCCGTGACGTCGGACCGTGACGTCATGGTCTCCGTGACGTCAGGGACGTTCGCTGCATCGTCTGCTACGGATTGCACGCGGTTCACACTAAAGCGCTGGACACATGTACGATTTGTACACTCGATTCGCATGCGACTGATCGTTACGACTGTCACCACGACTAGTCGTACGCGTGAATTTGAGACACATGACCCGATGCGTGCATGCGATGCGTCGTCGGCGTCGCTCCGCCCACCGTTTTGCTCCATGGTCAACTACGACTATCGCTGAGCTGAATTTGTAGATCCCGCGCGTTTAATCGCAAAAAATGGATAAGCAGGCAATCGTGAAGCGTTCCTGCCTTCGGAAACAGTTCGCGCACACGCGGCCGCGCCTGCCAGCTCGGACACTCAGCGGCTCGATCCGGCGCAGACCACGGTAGCAAGACGGTAGCAACCGCTGTCGCTGCCTTCTGAATCAATCTGATCGTTAAAGAAGTTCCACATGCGAGAAGTAGGGTTAGTGTGGTGCAAAATTGTGTTTGGGATTGTTATCAGGCTTATTTAAAAGCGGCGATCAGATATCTGCCGCGATGCAAGCGTATACGCTGACCGGCCCCCCGCGGCGCGCGGCGGGCGGTGCGCCGACCGGTCGAGAGATGGCAATACCTGCGCGAAAGAAAGTGCGCACTTCGCAAGCCTTGCTCACAGCGTACCGCACCCAAGCCAATCCTCCTATCGAAGCGAGACCGCCACAACAACAGCGCAGGCTACGCTTCCGGTTCCGGAAACAACTGTATGACGTCATGCTGAATCGGCCGCAAAATCGCGGATAGCCTGACGTCACACCCTAAGCGATTTCGCTAGTGCTGCCGATTTGTAATAGTTCGCGGCCAGGGCAATTAAATCGTTTTGATGCGTTTCCAGCCTCGGATCGCTCCAAAAATTCTGTGGGTAATCTGTACACTACTGAAGCCAATTATATCGTTATTTAGGCCTCTAAATTTGGTGTCAGTACTCCTTTAAGCTGTCCATGACAGTACCTGCTAACGGTCTTTTGAACATCATCAAAGGGAATTATTGTCGTAAATGTCTCCTAGTGTGCTTTTTCTGCGCCTATTTTAAATATTCGCCTTATTTATTTATTTATTTTTTTATTTATTTATTTATTTATTTATTTATTTATTTTTATTCAATACTGCAGGCTCGACCACCAAGCAGGAGTGGACAAGACGCGTACAAAATACAAGAATACGTGAGTCAATATTGGGTAAAGAATAATACATGGTATAAAGACTAAAATAAAAAAAACAATGCATTTAACAAGGGCGAGGCATCAGCTCGGCACAGTGGCATTCGGGCTAAAATAAGCTTCGAGAGATTCAACACTAGAAAGTGCAGAAACGGGTAACGAATTCCATTCTTCAATAGTTCGGGGAAAAAATTAAAATTGAAAATATATTCGTAGCAAAAATGGGGTTAAGAGATTTGTCATGGGCTTGACGAGATCTTGTTGAAAGTGAATTTACATAGAAACTACTATATAATCCCAGCTTTTTATTGACCTGTTGGTGCAGAAATTTCTACGTAGAAGGATGAAAACCTTGCAGTTTGGCTCAGCGGAACTTTTTTCATTACGCTCATGGAAGCATAATGCTCACGCGCTTGAGTACATTGTGGTTGACCACATTCAACCCATTCCCATGAGGATGAGAATAGTACGTGATTTGCGTGAGGTCCTCCCATTGGCCTAAAAGACCTGAAAAAAGATCCGAAATAGCCTAAAAGTCACCCGAAATAGATCCTGTTCGACTACGTTTTTAGTCAGTCACATTATCAAAGCAGCGGGAATTGAACCCTACGGCATTCTTGCCGCAAAGACTGGATTCCTGCCCATGATGCATCGGAATCCCGAAATCAGGGAAGGTCACTGAGATGCGTACGATGATCGCTCGTCTCTCCTTCCGCTTACCACGAGGGACACCAACCTCATACCTTCCTGCGTGTTTGGACGCTACCGAAGTCTGCACTACACTCCCATCAAAATCCAAGCACACCCGTAGAAACACACCACAGCAACTTCCGCCCTGTCACAACTTGCGGCGACAGACAACTTGTTCCTTGAAATATTCCCTTACAAGAACAAAAGAAAGCTCCATTACAAACTTTCTGCAGGCGCATCACTATCACCGGTATCTCTCAGAGAAATGATACCAGCTCCACATGAACCCGAAATCCCATGAAGCTGATCCACATGATCTAACCTGGACAAGTCTCCAAATTATTTCAGTAGCATAATTTCGCCTACCAGCAACACCAAACCGTGCCATGCACAAGCAAATGAACACACTGCTTTCCTAATCGTACAGCGTGCCACTAAGAGCGGTTGAGCCGAGTTGTATAGTGACGGCACGCTGTAGTAAATAAACCATTCAGTGTTGAATGCTGGAGTGTGAGAAACGCACGCCACCTCTTGCCAAACCATCCCCACGCGCCCGCCAAGCGCCTTCATACATGCATTCTAGCCTTTCATTCTCCTCCAGCCCACTCTGCACATCTCGCCACTTTTCCTCGCCTGAATAAAGAATTTAACAACGACAGCGATGCCGGCGGTGATCGCCCATCGGCATAGGGCAAAGCAAGGTTAGCGTGACCACATTCCTCGCACGCAGAGAACGTCTCTCGAGATCCAAACAAAAGGCTGTCCGCTGCCTGAACGATCCTGTGAGGCGTTACGATCTCGCATCATTGTGTGCCGGCCGTGCAGAACAAAGACGGTACTTTGAATGCGAGCGTTTCTGCATGTCTAGGTAGCTGAGAAAAAAATCGATCACCGGGTGAAAGCCGCCCAAGGGAAAGAATAGAGGAGGCGTTGGTTACCTGTGTTCGATGCGTTAAAGCAACGTCAAAATAACGAACGCTACGTGTCAGCTGCAATAGTTGCAGTGATATTGCCTTTCCCTGGTTAGTCTATGCGCGCTAGTTTTGTTGTACGTACATGTATGTAGTAGTATGTATGTATGTATGAAATAGTAGCATGGTATGTATGTATGTATATTATGTGTAATTGTATAGTATGGATGTTGTATGTGTATGTATGTATGTGTATGGTCATATACATATCATACATACAATACATACATACATTATTCATATCATGCATACATAGTGCTGTGGGTCAAGAATACAGAAACCTGTGGAGACGGACAATTCCCTAGGGCTGCTAGCTAGTTAGAGAGAGGGATGGGCTGGAGAAGAGGAAGATGAAGACTAGGAAAAAGATCGAGGGACTGACTGCTTCGGACAGGTGATTAAGCCAGTCACTGTGCTCCTGTTAACCGATGTGCCCTTGTAGATAGTTTGCCCGTAGCATTTTTGCCTGTAACCCCACGAAGACACGATCAACATAAGCTTTACAGCTTGCACTGATACGCAGTAGGAGACGTACGACGAAAGCAAACATTATTGCAGGCAGGCAGGACAAATGAGCAGCTGTCGGACGCGTAGTAATGTCTTCACGCAGCATGCACCTAGGCTTTGGTCAAACAATTATTTTATACCCAGCCTGTTGACACAAGCCCACATGCGAATATTACCGGCCAAATTGGGCGCTTCGGCTACCACGAACGGGACATGGTAGAGCCTTCCAAGAACGGCTCTCATCCCGAAGCACATAACCAATTGGTTGTACCGTAGCTGCGTGGAAGGCAAGCAATCGTGTGGCCGGTGCGTACTGGATTGAGCGATGCAGAATGGGTCCAAAATGTTGACGGCAGCACCTGTGTCCACTAAAGCGTTTAGTGAATTGGCCCAGCACGTACCACGTCGAGACAAAACGTAAGGTGCATTGTGGGAAACCTTCGCCCGAAATGTGGCGTTGTCCGGCACTCCGGCAGCCGCAGTGGGCCAGACAACACTAGAGGGGTTTACCTCATGTGTAGTTTGTTCGATTGCTTTGGGCACCTCTGCACTTTGTGCATCGAGATTTCGTACGGCTTGAAGAAAACTCTGGTAAGCTGGTGAGGGGATTAATAAATAACCCGGGTTCCGGCCTCCACGGCCCTTCGCAGGCGTTTCCCGGTCGACCAGACAGAACATCTTCTAATCGGCAATCACAATCACGGGTGTAGTGACCACGGCCACCACACCGGTAAAAAGCCCAGGCGAGGAGAAGGCTGCCGAACCCGCCGTAAGGTAGCCTAGAGTTGGATGACAAATAGCCGGCCTCCACTAGCTGTACTACAGGAGATTCTACATCTGAAGCTTGAGCGCCAATCCAAGAGCGCACGGGAAATCATCGGCCGAGGGGACACACTAAAAGGCTGAACGTTGGGGTTCTCCAGAGCAATCAAAAAATGCTCCGGTGCCAATGAGATCTTTTGTGGCGTTCGGAGAAACCTACGAGTGCATTGTGCGTCAGTCGCTCACAACATTCGCGAGGACTTATAAGTCATACCCTGCTCTCGCACCCCGCTTCAACTCCGCAAAATGTAGCTGCTGAAAGCGGGAGACGCCAAGGCGGTTTCCATGGCCCTCATGAAGCTTGGGTAGTAGAGTCCTCGTGTTCTCCGGTAGCCATTCCAGTACATCAGAGGCGGGAGGGCGTAGTCTGGGTCCACATAACACGGTCCTGTGCAATAAGAGACCAACCAATGGCCTCAGCAACCGACTCGAACTGAATACGGAAAGCATGCCCAGGAGGTAGAACAATCAAGAACAGGTGGATGAAGTGGTACAACACTGGTGCTGAGTTGCCAACTTCGGTACAACTGGCGTGGAAGGAACAACGTGGCTCAGTAAGTTCCGGGACAAACCGGCTGACACGACGCTTCCATAAACTGCCATACGATTGTACAGGTCAGCTATTCGACCGTGTAAATCCACAAAGCAGGCAGACCTCTTCTCGTTAGTTCAGTTCACTTTACGTCGATGACGCTGGTATGGCGGTCCAGGTGGTTGACGAGGCTGCTAAAGAGCGCTTCTAACTGGCCGAATGCGCTTGGTTCCTCGCAGAATAACGGAGTCATCGTTGGGCTTCCCGTCAGTTGAACATGAGGCTCGCGCAGATCCTGACCTATAGCGTGGGCCCCGTCGTGGACACGCTGGATATGTTTGGGGCCGCGGTCGGACTGCTGGATAGGGAGACCACTCACGGGAAGCGATGCGGATTGGGTCCAACTCCCTTGTGGCAAGAAACACGCCGCCATCTTGATTTGTAGTACGCGCGGGCTTCTGTCTCTGTCTCAGGGGACTCCTCGACAATGGATGCAGGCGCGGCAAGAAGAGACGACATCTCGGCGAGGGCTCGAGCTTGACTGCGTGTCATCATTTCAATCCCACCACTCTTACCAAAATGCTACGGGCAACTATTCACAAGGACATATCGGTTAACAGGAACAAAGTGACTGGTTTAATCACCTGTCCGAACCACTCAGTCCGGCGATCAACAAAAAGTAGGTGCAACGAACGATTGTTAGGGTTGGCTTGAGTGCGCCTCTGTTTAGCTTAACTTCGTCTAGGGTTCTATTACGTGCAAGTTTGGCTACCCGTGCACCTTCGTACGTTGAAATTAAATAAACTATATCATTTGGTTTGGGATGTATTATTACATAGTTGTATGCAGTAACCAAAAAGTAACGATGTTACTTTTTCACAGTAACTGCAACTGTAAGCGAATTACTTTTTCGGCTTTGGTAACTGTAACTGTAACGATGTTACTTTTTATTTGTAACGTGCCCATGACTGGTCAGAACTTAGGTGGTGAGTCTCCACGGCTTCATCAATTTTCACTATTATCTAGAATAAAATTGAGTTTGCCTTATGTGGACCGTGTCGGTAAACAAGATAGATCTTTTGCATAACGCGCAGGTATTTTCAAAAGAAAAAGTACGGAGAAACTTTTTCGTAACTTGTTTGGCATGAAAATCGACACAATGACACGACGAAATTTTTCAATCACGATTACGATAGCTTGCGAGTCTCCTATTTCAAACGCCTGTAACTCTTTCGGTGTTTTCCACTGAAAGCGTAAAGAATGCAAATGTCAATTTACACGGTTTTTGCAATTTTGGAATTTTCGAGCTCAGCGCAAGCAATAACCGATGTGCATTGCTATCCTCTTACAAGTGCCTCGACATACGATTACCTCCTTTATTTTTTGTTCTTGGTTGTAATCTTAAATTTGTGGACCTGTTCAGCCCAAAATTTCGTTTCCTGTCCTACACCCTCCTCTCCCTCATAATCTCGACTTGAAGTTGCAGAAATAAAACCCCCAAATATGCAGTAGTTTTGAATAAGAAAGGCAGAAAATAGGTGTAACAACCTGGGCAAGACATTGGCGAGAACTTCGGTTAAACTTCGAGGTAAAGGCAGTTTTTCGCGACAGCAGTCCTACCGAGAAGTTGTCTGCAGAGAGAAGATTAATGTTGCGCTGAAACGTACTCATTTTGCGTCACGGGCAAAGTCTATAGTGAAGTGCTAGTTATATGAAAAGGTGACTCCAACTTTAGCTTCTCCTGATTATTTCTGTTTCCCGGTTTGCCTTCAACGAATATTAAAAAGAAAAACTAACGGGAGGTTCATGAATTATGATCAGACGATTCTTTTATTCCGTACATGCACAGGTATATAAAAAGAACGTAACATATAGGATTTTTAAAATAGAAAATGGAGTCGTCCTGTGCTTGCAGCTAGTTTGATATTAGAACTGCCTGTTGGACTTGTTGGTATACGTTCATGATTGAAAAAGCGCTACTTACACACGAAGGCGAATGAAGAGACACACAGGACGAAGCGCGCGTGTCTTCATTCGTCTTCAGGTCTAAGTAGCGCTTTTTAATCAGTTAGATATCCTGCGAGCAAGGAAGGGTGAGTCGGTTGGTTAAGGGAAATCAGACGCGAAGGACGACCAAGACGCAGCATTTCTGTACTTTTTCTGTGTTCTTCCGTCCCATTCTCTCGTGCTCTAAATAATAATGTATTACAATCGTAACCAACTAGCTCGCATCGACACTGTGGCGAAATTGTCATAACTGAGAGGTGTTTTATTTAAAAGAACAAACAAAATGTGCATACAGCATGTGCACCGCGACGAATGCTCAGTTCCCCACGGCACCGAAACGTAAGGCTTGTTGTTGGGCTAGTTGGTATCGGTAGTTGTACATGGTTGGAAAAGCGCTTATTTTGTAACACAAGGGACAAACGTAGAGCGAAAAAAAACCAGACAAACGAATGAGGCGCTACTAACAACTGAAGTTTATTCAACACAGAAGAAGGAAATATATAGATGATCCACCACTTATGCCAACACTGTGCGCATGCGTCAAATTTCTTTGTTTATTTTCTTTGTTGTTTAGTTTCTTTGTTAAAATAAGCGCTTTTCCAACCATGTACAACTTCAGGTAGTGCCCCTAGAGTCTTTAAAAAAAGTCCCAAAAACTGTACGGAACTCTGTAGGCAATTACGAAGTGTTTCCGCCTCGGCGTTAGCCGTACCAGTTTTTTACTTGTTGTCACTGCGGTAAAGATGTCGTGCAGAACATCCCTAAACTCGAAGTCTAAGACGAAAGCAAGATGAATAGCTGTCTTAGAATAAAAGTTGCATGTAGTCTGCGACCCGTCTTCACTATTAGGGGCGAATAAAATTACACCGTAACGGAAACGAAATCTTTAAAAAAAAAAGCTTTTTATTGGAAAAGACAAAATTTAGGTGATGTTTTAAGTGCAGAGCACTTTAGGCGCTTTCCCTGCCATCGTAGCCTGCTCGCTGGACCCAACTACAGCAACAGTGCGTACAGCGGTAACGCTGTCGTTCGGGGCGTATCCCACAGGCTTCGAAAACCAAGCGGGGTATATATTCATAAGCGTTCGAAACTTGTGAACTGCTGGCGCTTGTTCTACATCTCTCCGTTGTTTGGCGCAAAGAAAACTATAGGAGCATTTGAGGCAAAACATGCGTAATTAACCGGCAGCACCCGCGTTCATTTAGTAGGAACGCTCGTTGGATTGGTTTTTACAATAGTAAGTGATAAAAGCGGCCTCGCAACAAAACAATGGCGCGTTCGAAATGACCCAGAAAGGCTCCTGCCCGCGCAAGAGAAAATGATGCGTTTGAAATGACTTAAAACAGCTCCAGCATACGAAATAAAGCAAGCGAAATAAGAGCAGAAGCTACCCCTGGCGCAGTTCAGGCAGGGGCGCGCGCGAGGACTGCTGAAGCCGGGAAATTTGAAATGCATAGGATGGTAGCAGTGAGTTGTATAAACTGGTGGTACAGCTCCATTATGGCGAACCACTGCTCTGCACTTCCGACAGTTTTCACATTGAGTGGAATGGCTTTAATTTTGTCTTGAAGCTCAAGCGTCGACGCTTATTTATGTTCCCTCGCGTCATCGTAAATGTCCGGCTGCAAACGACGCCTCGCGGAAAGTTCTGTGGCGTGAGCTACTGTAACCGAGGTTGAACAGTTTCACGTAGCTCCTGGAGAGCCGTGCTGCGCAGTGCGCGAGGAGCAGTGACGTCACACGGCGCACAGAACGTTGCTCGCTGCCCGGCGTGTACTCACACACCCCGTGCGCCTAGCGTCGTCGCCGACCTCCGTTCCGAACGTGGCGGCCCGGTCAACTTGATGATTATGCGAGGGGCGGCCGGGTGTGGAACCGACGGCTCGTGCGTCGCAGCAACACCGGCGTGCGCCTGTGGAACCAGCTTTGCTCTGGGGCGATTGGTGACGCTGCACTGGAGCCGCTTGATAAATATACATGTGTCACATAATGCGTATACCGTGTTTGTGTCATTGAAGCAACAGTAAGCATGATATCAAGCTAATCATAGACAACAAGGAAAGCTAAGAATAACCAAATAAGCATAGTTAGCGCTACGTATATTCCTGGCATACCGGGCTAAGCCACTGCTAATTTTTTTCCAGTATTTAGGCGCGACGCCGTATTTGAGAAGCTGCCACTGTGAACGTCCTAACCATTTCTTTTTGTTACACACTCGCCATCAATAACTGTCTGTCGTTCTCAGAGGGGAAAGGACAAGCTATCTTTGAATTCTTTTGTAAAGGAAGAGCGACATAAATGACAAATTAAACCCTTTTCTAAAATTTGCACCCTATAAATTTCAGTCATGGGGGCTAAAGATGGGTTCTTTACAGTAAAAAGGCCCTCAGGCCTGTGTATAATTCTCTTGTCGCCCTATGTGCCCTGTGTTACAGATGAACGGGACGGCAGTTTCGTAGCCGGCGACGCCAAAAAAAAGGTTTATGAATTAAAGCTTCATCGGAATGCTCACTGTAGGTAATGACAAATGGCATTGCCCGCTCCCCATAGGTGGCAATGTGGGCGTTGGGGGTGAGGGGGGAGGGTGGCTGGTAACTTTGTTTCCGCCGCTCTATGCTTAGGCGGCACTTATATCCCTCCCCCCCTCCATTAGCCGCAGTGCAGCTGTGCTCATCACCCAAAGTATTGCAGTTGTCAGTAAAATCTTATCTTTGCATCACCAGTAAGGTCTTTGGCAGTAAGCAATGTTTTCTGCTAATTCACATTTTGCAGACAAATACTTTGGCCGAAATGCTGAAGTACGCAGAAAATGTCGGACAATAGAAGCATATAAATGCTTCCTGCGTTCGAAAATACGCAGCCGCGTCCTTGCTGTTGTTGATATTTTTCTGCGAATCCGAAGAAAAACGCGTACCGTCACTAAAAAAGCCACACAAAATATTAGGTCCTCCATCTCATGTCTTTCTTTTCAATAGCCGTATTCTTGTAGGTTTTATTTTTGTCGCCGCATGCATCCTCCTGAATCAAATTTGGTAATAGCCTTACACTGTGTTTCTTTTATATCCGTACCATTGTAATGGTGTACGAGGATAACCTGCTTTCGGCACAGCTGAATAACCGTTCCATTCCATGCGCCGAGCTTATTAAGCAATCGAAATTCTGCGCCAGAATTACTCGAGTACGGGTGCCCCAGTGAATTAAAACCAGTTCCACCGTGGAATCCCACAGGAGCTGATCAGTTTCAATCCGCTAGTGCAGGGGACTTTTTTCCCGAAGGAATGGAATCCTAATCTAAGCTGTCGGTGTACAATAAAAAAATGCAATATGGACGCAAGAAAAAAAAACGTGGGTGGTACAAAGGCATAGCGCAATGTTTGTTGAACTCGTATTCATTTCCTGCGTTATTTGTGTGGTTTTTGATCTCTTAGAGAAAATCTGGCGTCATTTGTGTCGGTAGATTGTAAAAGGAAGCGGAGTACCGTTCTATACGAGAAGCTGCATGACGGAGAGGCTGTAAAATTAAGTACTAGACTTGGTGGTTGCTATGCAATTTATCTGTAAGAAAAAGGAAGGACAGCCACCGGATGAAGGTAGCATCAGAATGAAGCATAACAATGTCGGCAGCAATAGTAGGGTGATAGTACGTAACGTAAAGGTTGGGTAAGTTAGAGGCGTATTTGTGGACCAAGAATTGGAAAGAATTTCAGACCATTTTCTTTCGCATATTAAATCCAATAGATTTAGGCTCGGAAGTAGAATACCGTAGATAGTACTTTTTTTAGGTACTTTCCTATGTCATCGGATGTGAGTGACTCTTAGGTTTAACGCGCCGCCGCAACACAGGCGATGAGGCGCGCCGTAATGGAAGGCTACGGATTAATTTTAACAACCTGGGGATCTTTAACGCGCGCCGAAATATCGAACGCGTAAGCGTTTTTGCTTTTCTCCTCCATCAGAAAAGCGGCCGCCATGGCCGGGAATCGAACCCGTGTCATTGGGCTGAGCTTCAAACGGCTACTCTACACGCCACTGTCCTATACAGCTGAAGGGGCACGTTGGGCTTAGAAACAGGTTATGAGAAAGCAACTGAAATAATGAAATTCAGCTGAAATTAATTAAATGAAAAAAATTAAGCTGAAAGCAACGAATACCACCGAGCTATGCTTGAAGGTAATGCCTGCCGTGCTCCCCGCGATTGGTACGAACGACGAAGAAAGAGGATACGAACGAAGACGTGAAAGACAAAAAAACGGTATCCCGCCAAGAACCACAGCCGCGTTGTCTGCTCATACCATGTGACCCCTCCTTCGTGGCCACATGCGAATTTTTTTTATCGACCGTGAGCTTCAGACGGCTTCTAACATCTTTAGTGGTCAAGTTACCTTACTGGGTATGTTGCGGGGCCATGGCAAGTAATAGAAATATTGATTACGGGTTTCTGCCTACGTGTAGCGAATTAGAATTTTCTTGACAAGGTTTCGGTACGGAGACCTTGGGACGGCACTTTTTAAAGCGGCAGCCTTTTGTATTCCGTCAAACGCAAGAACTGACCACCGTCATCGTGGTGGGCGCCAAAATAAACGGTACCAAAATGAGCGCCGCCGTAAACAGAAAACAAATAAAAAACATATGGTATGTGAATTCCGGTCTCTACAGCAGGAACCCCGTGCGTAATCACTGGTCAAACTCGGCCCCCTGCAGAGGGGGAACAATAAAATAGCATCGTGCATGCAGCGTGGCAGGTGAACTGGACGGTACGGAAGTAGAATAGTTTCACGCGAGGGGGTACTACCAGGGGGAAGCTTCCGGGTGAATGGCGGCCAGTCTATGTGCCACAGTAATTCGCGTCAGAAGATAAACAAACAAAAGCGATGAGAGAGAAGGAGATACTATGTAGCAGTAAAGAAGTTTTGGTAATCGCTAGATTGTTGCATTTGAAGCAGGTAAGCAGGCTTTTCTGCCTTGAGTTTTTTATGCCGCTCGTACGGACGTTTTTTAGGAGGAGAAGTTCGTCACTAAACATGTCGCAAGTCTGGCTTCAAAGAAATATCTATGCGAACATGCGTAAGAATACGTTATCAGCATATTCGTGCTGTTCTTGTCACTACACGACGAATGTTGCACTCTTCACTAGTGTGAGTGGCAGAATGAATCTCTTTTATTTTATCTCTTTTTATTCTCAGACATGATACAGTAGGCAAGCTAAGAGAACGAGTGTATTTTCCAAGACAGGTAAAAGGCGTGTTTCTATAGTTTTGCTGTGGATCACTGTTTGCTCGCCCGGGAAGGATGAACGCAGAATTGGCTAACCGAGACCAGGTTGTTTCCCTATCATATCCTTTAAGAACACATTTAAAACATCATCTTCACAATGAAAACAAAAATTTTCGGTCCCAGCTTCTCTAAACACTTGAAAAATAAACAGTAAGGGTTACGGAATAACTGGAAAAGCCAAGCAATGCCAGATTCATCCAAGCGAGGCAGTTATGCGAAGGCACGTGCCCCCTGTATATCGCAGTTTCTGAGCAAATAAAGTTACTGCGAATACGCGGCAAGCAAGAAGATCGGATGCCTGTCGAATTATAAGAAACTCTCGACCTGCATCCACCGGAACGCCCGTCGGGCGGGAACCTCACGGTGCAAATGTGACAGTAAACAAGGACCGAGTGCACGGCACCAAGCTAAGCCGCTCACTTCTCGAGAGGAACATTCTACTCTCTTTTTATGGATGTTACTGGCCTGTCAATTACGCAAGTTTTTGCGTATTAAAAACGCGATGTTAGTAAAGGAACTCCAACCGTCATGGATTGCAGGTGGAAGGGGGTACGAATGTTTGCCAACTTTTATGAAGCGGCATCGTGAAGAAAATTCAACTTAACTTTTCATAGATGCTTTCCGCATATCGATTGCGTTAAGGTTTTTTGCGTATTAAAATTGCTATGTTACACGAAGAACTCCCAACGTCAAGGGTTGCATGGGGGTGCTGCGAATGTATGTTTGCCAGTTTTGTCGTAACTTTTCGTCATGCCTGCAGATCTTGCTATTTTATTTAGCCTCTCCGCAATCGTCTTGATTTTTATGGTTGTTTGTATACGATTTCAGTGAGACGTTACATCAAGCTCCGGATCGTCTGATTTCGCTTCCTGGTAGAATATGAAATTGCCGCGGAGTTGCCCCGCTGCGATCTTCACGATGATGGTAAGAGCGCATACTGCCCAACTTTTTGAGTTTTTGCATATCACTTTTAGTGCGAAAAACTACTTTTGCATTCCTTTAAAGAAGTAATACTTTAGCGATCACCCACCGCTGTTAAATATTTGTGCATACATGCGTGCGTGGAGCTAGAGGAAGATACGAAAAGTGAAATTTATGCAGTGTGAGTAGAAACGTTTCGGAAAAAAATTCCACCCGCTTGAAGATTGTTTTCAACGATGACTTTAGTAGCCCGTTTCTATGCAATAATGGCCAATTCGTTTGGATTGCGCATGGTTTCTCAGTGCTTGGCCCATGCCACTGGGAAGAATTCGTCGGCTCTTTCCATCAGCTGCCTCCATCAGAACAGATAAGATAGTACATTTGATGCCTCAATTACGTCATGATAATGATGAAGACAATGATAATAAAGGTTCTTGGTGAATGAAACATTTGTCCGTGTTTAATTGCTCGGCGTTATCCATATTTATTATTTTAACGCTTGAGCTGTTGAAGGTTCAGCTTGTTCTGTTGGCGTTACCAAAAATGCCCAGATAAAAAACTCCTCCTACGCGAGTCACCTGCACGACCTTCATGCAGTAGCTTTAGCAATAAAAAAATAACGAGTACATGTGAGCGTACGCTTCCTGAGGAGCGCCTGGCGTCGTCCAGGCTTGCGCGTGGGCTTCCGGCATGTGAGGAGCTCCCGCCTTCGTTGCCGTTGTCTCTGGCGCGGTGGCCCTGTGACGCACGGGTCGCCATATGGCTCCCCCCGCTCCCCCCGCCGTAGAGCAGGCGGCCGTTGTGCTGCCCACGTGACATCTTTGGTCTGTTGAGCTTGGGAATTCTGGGGCGAGGCCGTTGAGACGGGGAAGCCCTGGTTGTCTCGGAGTGAAGCGACGTAAGTGGGCTCGACTCGGTTGGGGTGACGTCTTGGCGCACGTTAATGTAGAGGGTGACAGTATTGCGTTGTCGCTCGCAGTCAGGGGAACGTGCATAGACTTACTCTTTCTGCTCCTCTCTTTGCTGGGATCCGCTGTCAGTATGGGGAGAAGTTAGGTCGACTCTCAGCTGCACTGTTTCTTCGGCCTTGCAACACTAGTGCAAGCGGCGCTACTTCTTTTTCCGAAACATTTTCTGGCTGCTAGGAGCCCTGAAACGTCGCAGAGAATTTTTGCCTAGGACAAATTACCACAATAACAAACTTAATCAGCAAAAACAGCAGCACCAACCCCCACTGTACACCATTTTCTCGGATACGCTATAGGAGTGGGAAGTTTTTGTCAACATCCTCGAATCAGTAACGAAGCACGAAAGTTGAAATCTTCACGTTCCGTCTGAGCCGTAGCTCTTTTTTTATGTTCTGTCTAATTTCCAGTCCGCATAAAAGTGGCGTAGAGTTTAAAGAGCACCACTTGTAGGAGTCATGCAAGGAGACAAGAGCAGCAAACGCAAAATTCTCTCACCTGACACACCTTTCATTAGGACCACAGCCCTGTCACATGACACAGTCTTCGACATTATTATTGAGGCCACGAAAACCGGCGTAGTACGAGGAATTTGGCCGCGGCCTAGATGATTTATAAGTGATATTCTTTTGAAAAGATTTGTAAGGAATAAACCACCCATGCGCTGTTTCGCACGCTGGCTCCTGACCTTCCTTTTTATTAAAGCTCGGAACAAGAAATGTTCATTCCCGCCTTTTGCGCTGTTAAATTCGGCAATCATCACCTTCTTCTTCTTCTTCTTCTTCTTCTTTTTTCTTCTTCTTCTTCTTCTTCTTCTTCTTCTTCTTCTTTTCTTCTTCTTGCAGTGTAGCAAACGACAGAGGCGCGAGTCCCTAAGCCGGCGTCAGAGCCAGGGGGCGCCACTCAAGCATCTCATCGTCAATAGCCCAGTATGGCGCATCACTGCTTTGCACTTCCGACAGCTTCCACGTTGAGTGAAACGGCTTTAAAATTGTAATACTTCTTGCGGTTTTTTAATTTAAAGAACGTAATTTGATGCTGGAAGAAGCTGAGTGAGATGCTGAAGCATTGATTGATTGAGTGTAGGGTTTAACGCGGCGACGCAACGCAGGCGATGAGGCGCGCCGTAGTGGAGGGCTCCGGATTAATTTCGACCACCTGGGGATCTTCAACGTGCGCCAAAATCTAGTACACACGGGCGTTTTTCCTTTCCGGGAACTGAAGCCTAGTTCTTCAAAATGACACACAGTTGTAGTTTTTTTTCATGGCCCTTTCAAAGGGCTACTTACACCAAATTTCAAAGCTGAGATAATTATGTAAAACGTTTCCCTGGTATGTGGAGATATTTCGTAGGAAGCTTGAATTATAACTGTTAGTATACAGATTTCAAATCAATTTTAATCTTTCACGCACGAGAAACTTCAGAACGGCTACTCTACGGACACCATCATCAGCATGACGCGTTGAGTGCCTAGCCACGTGCCTCGCTGCAAACTTGTGGCGTTAGGGGTCCCGTGACGAACTAAATCGCTGGTTGCTGTTGGCACACTTCTCCGCATGCTCCATCACGTCGCAGTTTCGGAACTGACGTGAATGAATGTGAATGAATGTTTCATTTCAGACAACCGAAAAAAAATACGAGGGAGATGTTACCAAGTAAACATCGTAATGAACTCATAACAAACATCACGGAAGCGGTTGTCTTCTGGGGGATGCCGAAAAAGCAAACGAATTACATGACAAAGCGACATCCCCCGGCCCCCCCCTCCCCCCCCGCCTCTAACAATCAGCAGCAACTTGAGAAGGTACAGGAATTTTCGAGCACAAAAACATTAATACAGAAAACAAACTCTATTTGAACCAAAGTTTAGGTAACACAAGCAAAGGTTAGAATTTGTATTACTTTAGCATTGACATTGCAAGTATTAAACAGATAACAAAGTAGCAACACTGAGCGATATCTCACGTAATATTAGCCTTATCTATATCATACCTTGTCACTCTAGCTCCAGCAAATGACAAATCTACTTCTTTTTGAAGAGTGTATAGAAAGGAAGACTGTATCAATGTAAGATAACAGGGTGTTTGTTAAAAGTCCTGGAATTATGTAGGTTGTCTTTTGCGCCCATAGTTAGTTCATATTCTTACTGCCCGGGCGCGTTCGACCATGCCACCGGCGCGTGCATGGACATTCTTGAAATATATACATTCATAATTCTAACCTATGCTTTACAGCACAGTGTTCTTATTTTTGGTCTTTCTGCATTTTGTACCACCGTGGTCGTTATTGTAGTAGTTACTTGATTGCTGTTCTTTCACTAGTGCTATCGTTGCTGCTCTGCTATTTTGTTATTCTAGGCATTTCACGAAAACCTATTCGCCTGCCTTTGAAAAGTTCTCGAAATTTTTGAAATCGAAGCTGTCGAGCAAATCGTTTCTGTATTAAGCCCGCAGTTAAAAATACCAAGAAAATGCCGATGGCTCGTGCACGCGTCCCTCGAACGCACGTTCGCCGAGCTAAGCCTACCCACTGAGTGAGATTCGCCATCACTGGCAAAAAAACTCCACCTTTCGTCGCGTGCCTTGAGCGCATGTTCGTCAAGCGAGGCATACCCGTTTGGGGAGATTGGCCAACATTGGCCACAAAAATGCAGCAAGCTCACAGAAACACGTGAGACTTGAAGGCCGGGAGTCAAACGGGTTACTCACTCCGCCGCGGCTGTGGGGAGAGTAATCACACCACCTGTTGAGCTAGAATACGTGATAGTGCACACGTTGCCCCTGCGGCGTCAAGTTTAAGTGTGGGAGTTCCGTCAGTTCGTTCGGGGAAGAAGACCCCCTCCTCGCGTCATCCACGATTTCAGCTGATGTGCTTCTTCGCTGCCACAACAACATTCACGTTTCTTTGTTGCTATATAACGGCGCAGAAGAAGCAACTCGGCGGCAATCGTGGACGACGCGAGGAGGGGGTCTTCTTCCCTGAACGAACGAACGGAACGCACACACTTAAACCTGGCGCCACAGGTGCAACGTGTACACTATCACGTGTTCTGGCTCGAGCAGGTAGACTGATTGCTCTCTCCCCAGTCGCGGCCGAGTGAGCAACCTGTTTGACTCCCGGCCTTGAAGCCTCACGAGTTAGTGCGAGCTCGCTGCATTTTTGTGGCCTTTGCTGGCCAATATCCCGGAGCGAATATGGTTAGCTCTCCGAACGTGCGCTCGAGGCACGGGTGCGCAAGCGTTAGGAATTTTCTTAAGTTAAACCGTCGTGGTGGTCATGAAGGTTGCGTAGAGCTTCTCTATCTTCAATACTTCCGCGTTAGTGTGAGCTTCCAGTAATTTTTATGGTTTTTATTGGTGTTTATTCTGCCTGAGCTACCCCTGTTCTATGAGGTGCGCCGTAATGAACGGCTCGTACATGATTTTGCCCACCCGGGGATCTTTACCGTGCGCCGATATCTTGACAGACAAGCGTTCTGGCTTTTCGCCTCCATCAGAACAGAATCAACCATAGCCGGATAGAACCCGCGTCCTTGCGGTAAGCAGCACAACGCCATAGCCACTTAGCGAACGCGCCTTTTTTGTAACAAAAAGAACAAGAATAATTATTTTGTTTGTGGTGCATGTGTGGGCCATCAGGAACCTTTTGAGTCGTATTATTGTTCCTTTTCGCCTGGGGGACCCCAGCCTTACTGGATTGGACTGACTGACTGAGTGAACTGACTGACTGACTGACTGAGTGGAGTGGGTAGGCTGACTGGACCTACTTGACTGACTAGGTTGACTGGACTGACTGGACCGACTGGATGACCTCCCTGACTGACTGACTGGACTGACTGACCCACTAAAATGACTGGAGTGGAATGGACTGGACTGGACAAGACTGGAGTGACTGGATTGACTGGACTGGATTCAACTAAATAGAGTCCGGGGGCATCATAGAGTGAAAACCACCAATTGTATCACGATTACCCCTGTGATGCAGGCAAAAAGTGAAAACGTCCTTGTGTCGAGATTTCGGCGCACATTGAAGGTCCCCACGTGATCAAAATTAAACCGGAGCCCCTCCCCCCTCCGCCCCCCTCTACGGCGGGCCTCCTCCTCACCCAAGTGTGGCTTCGGGGCGTTACACACCACAATAGAAATCAACGATTACCCCTAGTGCGTGAAGCATGCATTGGTCAATCCTGGGAAGGGGAAGGATATTTTTGAAGCGTTATCGCATTTAGTAGACACTTGCAGCAAAGCAGGCCATGGCAGCCAATGCCTTATGTTTTACTGAAACTAGGGTTTAATTTTGCGAATTGTGAGCTACCCCAGAGGTGACAAAAAATGAAGAAATCACACACTAACACGTGAGACTTGAAGGTAGCGACGGCTGTATGCAGCTTCCTCGGACCCATACGATGGTTTCGGGCCGCGATTGCTAGCCGAATTACTTTTTCTTCGCTGCCGCGAACTACCTATGGCTCCATCACTGTTCCTTAAGTGTTGAATTTGTGAATTATTTTGGAAAGTCATTAATCATTGGACATCACCCTCGGAGGGCATACGCTATGACCTGTCTTCCCTTGTTCCGTGCCACGTGCTGCCACCGATTAATGGCCGAACGCTGGCGTTTTTCTTTTTGCCAATCTTTGCTAATCTCCAAAGGGGGTATGTTGGCTTGACAAAGGTGCGCTGGGGACGCTGGAAGTCGTCGCGAAGGCGCGCACACGCAGGCGCTAGCCATTTTTTGGTTTTGTTAACTACCCGGCGGTCGCCGTGGGGCCCGGGCTTACGTGCTTGAGCTCGGCGATTTCTTTGTATTTTTAACTCAGGCCATGACAAATTACAAGTTTGCTGTAGAGTTTCGCTCCTTAAAAAATAGGGCAGCTTTTATCACAATTTCCGGCGCTTTTTATTTATCGGAGCAAAACATCCTGTTGGCTGACACTTGACGCGCAAATCTGCGCGGCAGGTTTGACCTGACTTTCGCCTTTCTTTTCGCTTTCTGTACAGTCAAAGGTAAAAGTACGAAGTCTCTGTCCTTTTACTGTGGTAGAAAGGCCGTGGTCAGTCTTTTAGAGGATGCCATTACCTCTGCAACGCTGAACAAATCCACGGAAAACCTGAAAGTACGGCGTGCGTTAATTGGCAAAATTTCAGCGTTTTGACCGGATGTGGGAACCTCCTGCTGTAAAAGGGAGCCCCCGTGTATTGATGGTGGTATTTTCCAGCGAACACAGCAACCCGGCCACATTGCGCTGTGTTGTAAGAAGGGCTAAACAAGAGAATGAGGCTCTTCAGGAAAGCATCTCCGCTGCTGCTTCTTTGACTTGTAAATGTATATAGGCTTTTTCTTGCCGAATTGTGCGACGTGCATTTACGTAAGCTAAATTAAGATGGATCATTTAGGAGCTAAGAAATGCAAATTACACACTGAAAGAACGGTGTATGCGAAAAGCGTTGGGGTTATTACGGGACCCACAAACAACACACTAAAAACGGCAGCGTAATTTGCGGGAAGGGTAACGATAGAGAGAGAGTGACGCTGCGGGTCACTAGATTGAATATTTTATAGGGATAAAGTAACTGACCTTAACGCCAGGAAAAACACTTTTGTGCGTCTGCAGAGCCACTTTCAACGTTATTTTTAAGTGAAGTTACAAATGACTAATTTGAATAATTGCTCTTTAGCATAATTTATTCCTGACAACACTAGTTGAATGTGACACTTTAATACTCGCCTTTGAATTAACATTTAAAAAGGCGTGCGATGCGAATAAAGACCGGGCGGTGTCGCGCTACGTGCTCGCCACTACTAAAGATTCTGCCGCTATAACTTTTTCTCAAGTATTGGGTTTCAGGTGGTGCACTTTCCGTTTTATCGGGCAAAGAAGTTTAACAAGAAGAAACCTACTTTTGGCAGGCAGGACGGCAAGATGAGGCGGGTAAGATGTGGCCGAACTATTTATGGTGGCCCTCATATACTTTCTTTCGTCCCCTTCCCCATTCCACCTCTCTTTCGAGGAAACGCCCTGTCTATTTTTCCTTTTTTGTTGATGTGTGCTGAAGGTGAGGGCTGTGTAGTGGAATTCTTGGAAATAAACTGACGCTTGAGGCTGAAGTGACAGGCCTTACCGCGGCTGTATGCGCGGGCTCCAATTTGCAGCCCTCATGTGTTAGTGGGTTTAAGGCCCGCATCACTTTTATCTAATGAGAGCGATACGTGTCATAATTTACATTTTGTTTGTTTTACAAAAATACTTTATGAGCCTTGGGGCGTGGGAGAGGAACCGATGGTAAGTGGATACTTCGTAAACAGTTTTTTTCTCTTTTAGTCACAGATCCATTGCATATTTCCGCAGCACTTATTTTGGTCTTTAGTTATATAAGTCTGATTTCTTCTTGGTGGGTGCATTTATTTCTCTTATTCGTTTGTTAGCCTTGTATTTAAGTCTTATTTGTTTGCGTATCTACTGCGTATGTTCTGGAAACTTTATTGCTGTTATGCGTAACTCTTATTATTCCACAATATGCTTATGCTCTCTATGTGCATTTGTTTTGTTATTTGCAACTAGAAGATTTGCAACTTCCGGGCGTTCAAGGTACTCATACAAATAAATCAATAAACTAGGAGATTGACTCCTTAAAAACTCTGTAAAGGACACCGGTAAAGGAAGTACGAAGGTGTTAACGATGTTTGCTTTGCGCTGTGACGCCAATTTTTCTGTTAGAGTTCGCACTTTCCACAGGAAGCGCGGTCCCTAGTTTTGCTTCTCTGTTTATACAAACGGCTTCGAAACAGGCTCCGTTCCCTCACCGACGACATGTTCGTTGTGCTGGTGGAGGATTTCAACGTGGGCGTCTCGCGGCCCGATGCGACCTGTCTGCTGTCCACTGTGGTCGAGCGGTTTGGGTTGGGGTGTTACACGGAATGTTAGATGGCTACGATGCGGCATGGATGCGGACAGCCCCGTGACTGTGCCCTAGAATAAAACTGCAGACTTTGAAGTTTCAGATAGCTAAATAGCTAAGCAATATGCCCATAGTAAATTACCAGCTTCGCTTCTCATTTTTTTTACACAGTAAAAGGGCACAAACGTTTTCTGTTAAATATGCCGACTCCGCTTTATTCTCTAACTGGGCCATCTAGGGCCTTCGCCTTAAAACATACTGGCTTCGGTGGAACCCGAACAACTGCTGCGTGTCCAGCAACGTAACATTACCACTTCTTGTCCACCGCGGTGGTGGCATTTCGAAGTTAAGTTGCCAAGAGTCGTCACTTATATGAACGTTTTTTTTAAACTTATTATTTTTGGACAATTGCATAGCTAGCAAAATTGCAGCAAGCATTGCAAAGAAATCACCAAAGGTCGCCCATAAATGACTTATTGACCTATCCAATAGTTACAGACCCACCAGGGCCCCTAATTACGCGTCCATGACACACCGATTAATTGTCGTTGTGGGTAATCAGTAATCACCTACTGGAAACTGTTACTCCCACCGAATAGTGCACCACCGGAAACCCAGTAATGTCCGTTGTCTGGTGGGATTACCGGCGGCGGTGGGTCAACACTAGTTGGTCATCCACTAAGTGCCCACTCGTAGGTCATAGCTCATTGGTCAACGGTGGGGTCACGGGTCATTTGTGGGTACGGTGGCCTATTACGCTGCTCCCTGAGTTGATTTATTAAGCCAGTGAGTAGCCTGAGGATGCCCGTCTCTTTTTGCGAATTCATCGTAAATCACTGGGTGCCTGAAGTGTTTCCTCATGAATTATTTCAAGGCTATGACTGTCGTAGCACATGGCCCCTGCAGGAAGACATACTCGGGTCAAGCTGACGCTTCTAGCTCAATAATTGTTTTCTACTCCCGCACTCTACCGACACGCGGGGTAACGCAATAACAGACGGTTTTCCTAAAGTGTCCGGAAAGTTCGAATAAACGCCACGGGCTCACAGACACCTGTCGTCATTGCTTGAGGAACATTAAAAGGTTGCTATAATTCGGGCGAGGTTTGCTTCTTGATCATCATCATTATCATCATCATCATCACCAGCCTATCTATGCCCACTGCAGGGCAAAAGCCTCTCCCTTTAATCTCCAATTAACCCGGTACTGTGCTCCACTGCGACCAATTTAACCCCGCAAACTTCTTGATCTCATCTGCCTATCGAACTTTCTGCCGCCCCCTTCAACACTTGCCTTCTCTAGGGATCCACTCTGTAACCCTTAATGACCAACTGTTATCTTGCTTTCGCATTGCAATCATCTTCCGCTCCATTGCCCGCTGAGTCGTTCTCAATTTAAGTTCAACCCTCTTAGTGAGCCTCCAAGTTTCTGCCCCGTAGGTGAGTACCGGTAAGATGCAGCTGTCATACATTTCTCTTCAGTGAAAATGGTAGGCTGCCATTCATTATTTGAGAATGTCTGCCGTATGCACTCCAACCCATTCTTATCCTTCTAATTATCTCTGCCCCATGGTTGGGATCTGGGGTCACAACTTGGCCTAAGTAGATATATTCGCTCACCACTTCCACTGCCTAGCCACCTATCTCAAACCGCTGCGCTGTCCCGAGGTTATTGATCTTACTTTGGTTTTTTGCATTCTGCCATTCTACGAGGTTTGCTTATTTCCATCTAAGAAATGGAAGGATATGAAAAGCCTAAAATGTTGGTTATGACGTCCCAGGCTCGTTATTGCTCCCCTAAAGTTCAAACAGACCCACTTCCACCCACCAACTTGTTTCCATAAATAAATCCGTCGTATTCCTTCCTTTGTTTCAGGGTCATTCCGCAGAAGATACCCACGCGACCTACCTTCCCCGAGAACTTTATATTCGCTACTCGCCCTATTCCGTCCGCACACCAGCTCCGCGAAATCCAATTTCACCGAGAAGCCTACGCATGTAACTTTACGCGCAACGTAAGTTCCAGCGGTCTTAGGTTGGGCGGAACATATGCCTGCTTTTTTTGTTGCGAAAGTTCGTGGGAAATACTACGCGTGAAGACGTCTGGTGTGGGCTTGTGGAATAAAACATCCGGCTATTTTGCACACTCCGTCTGCAGATCCGTCGCTTGCGCTGTGTAAAAGTTCTACAATCCATCGCATTCCTTCCCTTTTTCTCACCCTGGCCGCTCTCCTACTTCGATATACTCAACCAGTGTTGCTTTGCTGTGATCGCGTTATGGGCGCCAGGGTGACGTCGGTGGCAGTAAACGACCAACCGTGAGAGCATCGTCTTTTGAGTTCTTGTGGTGGGCACTAGTTTATTGCTGAGTTTTATTTTGGTACCCCTTGGCGTTACTCCGCCATGTTTTGCATTGGAAGTTCCCCCACGTAGCTCACGAGTACGCTCCTTCAATTTTTATTCGGTGACATTTTGTTTGACCTAATGATACTTGTTTACTCTGACGTGTCTCTTCCCCAATGCCATTCCTGACACACACCACTGAAATATTTGCAAGTTGCACAGCTGCCCAGTGTTCAATGTCGTGTTACTGAACCACTAGAGCACATAGTTCACCTATTATGTCTGCCTGCTCTAGTTTGAAAAAAGTGATCTCAACGTAACTTTTTTGTGGGGTAGAGTTCACCAGCCAAACCCTTAATTTGTAGTACATCTAAGTTTTTCAAGCTGCGCAGGAACCTGGAGTGTTGAAAAGCGTTCTCACAACAGGCAATGACGGAATTAGGGCTACTAAGATTTTAGGGGCGAAGCCTCTTAGTGGCTGGGGCTGTTGGAGTCGCCTGTCATCGTCTTCGTCGTCATACCGTCGTTCGTATCTTGTAGTTGCGGTGCTAAAACGCCGGCGAACGCATTTACCCCTCGGGCTAGAACTTAACCCGTAGTGAAAAACACCGGAACACTCATTTACGCCTCGTGCTGGATCGCTGTGTAACGCGTACTACAAAAACACCGGGACACTCGTTTAGGCCTCGCGCTAGAGAGATTTGCGCTTCAAACACAATAGACATCTGCAGCGATGCTGTACACCTCCACTCTAAAACGGTTTCATCTCCGCTGCAAAAATTCGAAGGTACCAAGAATACACTTATACACTGCATGCTTCGCCCCCCACCAGGTTTCACGCTAGTGGAGAGGGCCCGGGATCTTTAGTTTGCATGTGCCCGGCCGCGTTGTTACCATCGAATTCCCTTCGAAAAGACCACTTTCTATTGTCGCACTCTTGCGCAGCATATCCAAGGAGCCTATGTTCAAAGGTTTCCAACTATCCATAAAGGCCCAATGGAGGCGTGGTGAGACGCTGCTGATAGATTTTTTATGTCAAAATAACAAGAGTGTGACATTTGGCCAAAATAAAACAAAAATGCTAGTAAGAATAAAATCACGGAAGAAGTAGGGTTTACTAGTATGCCTTTTAGGATTCGTTGATTTATTGAACAGAATTCCACTCGGAAAATTAACCATTTCAGCACAGTTACGAATACCTGTTGCGGTACTTCAGCCTTGGCTACAGTAATTGCGCCACCCGTGGTAGCGTATTGAAATATTCTCTATATATTGGGCAGGCCACATCGTTAAAGTTGTGTTGCCTTTTGCGGCCCATTGTTTTGACCATTGCGTTGACTTACACTGTTGGCAGTCTCCGTAGAGCGTCCCGTCTGTCGTTCGAAATTCTTTTGGATACCGTTCAAGTTCCGTGTGGAGTTCTACAGCAAAACTTTCACCATTGCGAATCTTCGAGTGCCCTTACATGTCTCCAAAGCACAAGTAGGCTCTGATACTGGGATGCTATAAAACAGGCGCGCTTTTAAAGGGACCCTGCAACACTTCTTTTCTAAAGCCTAAACGGTATCAGAACGTACTGAACAAGGGCATACAGACTACAATACATTGTTTAGAGTAACACAGAGTACCTCAGCTGTAGGTATTACTGCCCTACACTCATCAAATGACTTGAAAGCTCGCTCAGAAGATTTTGCATTTTTTAGCGTTGTTGGTATTATTTTAGCTCTGAAATGAAGTCATTTGACTAGACGTTGTGGCTTTTGGTCAGCTTCCGTGAGCTGCCGCAATAAACGCAATCGGTAGCCACTGTGATGAAAATTGTAACAAAAGCTAAGCAGAAATTGAGTGGCGTATCTTCTCGATGTAGCAAAGCACATAGTGCCACTCTTCGCTGCCCATGACTCTAGCTTTACAGTGCTACTGGAACCGAAGTAGAGGGAAAGCGAGTATCGATGGACTTGGGGGGTTCCTTTATGTGGTCTCATTGGAGAGGGCACAATGCTGCTCGGAACACAACTTCTGTAACGCTTGTACGTTAGCACATTGCTGGCGAACTTTGTTGTTGTAAAAGTTGAGTGCTCTATTATCGTACAGTGGTGAACAGCGCACCCCGAACGCCGCGACAGGTGAAGAACACTAGTGCATCAGAGGTAGAAGGCGGAGTGTCGATCGCAAAGCCGCCTCTACACGTTGGTATGTCCAGATGGCTGAATCGCTACGCTATTGTAGGCCACCACGATGATCCTACAGAAAACCAAAGGACTTGGATGACGGGAAACGGGAGGCAGGGTTAAAGATAAGCGTTGTTAAGGCGACCGTGCTGGGGATGCTACGAGTCCTTTGTGTTGGAGATTTCGTGCATGCGAGTTATAAAGCGAGCGGGTATTCTTGGCTGGGTCATGGTTCATCTCTGATGGAACAATGCGTTGACCAGGGTTGACCAGCAAGCTTAGTGAATTTATCTGTGTATTAAATAGGATACGTTTTTTGGGGCGGGATAAATGAGAATATGTTGTTGTCTGGCTGTCTGTCTGTGTATGTGTCTGTCTGCAGTCCTGTATGTGTGTCTGTGTGTGTCTGCCTGTCTGCCTGTCTATCTATCGCTCTGTCTGTCTGTCTGTCTGCCTGTCTGTCTGTCTGTCTGTCGCTCTGTCTGTCTGTCTGTCTGTCTGTCCGTCCGTCCGTCCGTCCGTCCGTCTGTCTGTCGGTCTGTCTGCTGTCTGTCTGTCTGGTCTGCTGTCTGTCTGTCTGTCTGTCTGTCTGTCTGTGTCTGTTGTCTGTCTGTCGTCTGCCTTTGTCTGTTTCTAGCTGCCGTGTGCCTGTGTGTTTGTTCTGTCACCGGAAAACTTCTATTGTGCTGCAACCACATCTCTGGATACTCCCACCGGATTACGTCCGAATGATTACTTTTGCGCAGCATCTAGAATAAGAACGGTTTTTTCAACACAACTTCTCAGTTGTGAGACTGAAGCAAAAGGAAAACTCCGCACAACTGTATAGTCGTGCGAGCAGATGTACGGAAGTGTCTGTTAGGGAGGTTGGGCCAGCTGTTTGCATGTACCCGTCGATTCTGTATATATGAATTTAGAGCAATACGAGATTCGTACAAGGTATGACGCGCTCATGCATAATTTGAGCAGATATTGTCTCCAAAAACACTAGAACGAAACATTCTTGCGATAGAAATGTTTGAAGCAGTTTTCCTGTTTCTTGCTTCAATAAGTGCAAATTCATTGGCGGTACGTGTTTCTATGTTTTTGTGCAAACTATTTATACACGGAGGTCACCCGGGCCACCATTTTGCGTTTCTGGCAGTCTTACAGATGGAAAAATGGCCGCACATTCTTCTAACTTTGTGTGCCAATCTGTTAACGTGTGTTAGTTAAAAATATTTCCTTTTATTGTGGCCTTGTGCCACGCTCGTAAGAAGCACCTATTCCTAAAATTCCGTATATATGGAGTGCTCTTTCTCGACAGTAAAGTGCGCAATCTTTTTCGGTTCTGGACGGCCTAAGTATCGAATTAGGTCCCTGCCGACAAAGATGCTTTGTAAAATATGAAAAGTCGACGATGTTATCTAAACTTCATAGAGGAAACGCCCAAGTCATGGGGAACAAAACACCGTAATGGCTGTTTTTATTGTAGCTGAGTAAATACCGTCGTCACGAAACGGTCGCACGTGTCGGTAATCGATGTCCGGTTAAAACAGTCGTGCACAAGCGCAATGTGAAAAGACGGCAATACTCAATAGTACTTTTGCTTCTATTGCTGTCTCACTACCGCTGCGTTATATTCCGTTTGCCAGATATAAATCCAACCGTACCTTGACGGGAGCGGCACGTTTTGCCATCGACAGTTATTTCGACAGACAATTTGTAACTTTGGGGGTCATGGGAACGACTAGAGGAGTAAAGAATATATATCTGATAACATGGAGTCCAAAACGTAGGTGACCGACCAAACAAACCAAGAGATCTTATCCAATGTATATCCAGGTGCAAGAATATCGAGTGTGACCTTGACGTCCTGAAGGATAGTCGATGGTGTCGAAAAAAGCAGGCGCCAGTTCACTGCGCGTTCCCAAAGGGTCGTGTGTTTGCGATAACGGTGCGTGTTATGACCTTCAAAACGCTTTCGTGGTCGTACTCCTGATTTGCGCTCGCAAATGACAAACTGACGCAGAAAAGGCACCGAGAAAGTTTCGGAGCCACGCGCAGAAGGAACCAGAAAGAAAAAGCTAAAAAGCAATCGTGTAGTCTGACCGACCTTTGTTTTTGTGACAGGTTTAGTGGCACGCCGCGTACGTGTCGAGTGGTAGTTTGATGCATATAAATCCACTGCCAAGGCGACTGATATAAGGGGCCTAGTTCGGCCGAAACTTTGTGTTCTGGAATTGTCGCATAGTGCTGAGAATTCATAGCTGAACTATCCTCGCCCAAATTTGTTTTCAGAGAACCTGACGAGTTTAATGGTTCTCTGCAGTTTTTACAAGGCGAATGTACTTGGAGATACCACTTTTCTATGTTGTATTTGTTGCATTTGACACCGGTTGTGTCAGCTGAAATGCATTACCAGTATTTGAGGAGTGTTTTTTTGTAATACACCAATTCCCTGCAGAATGTTTTACAAAGAAATTAAAGAAAGCGGTTGAAAAAAAAAACGAAGAATTGCATAATTATTCTCAAAATGTCGACACTCGAGGCAACAAAATAAAAACTGTGCTAGACTACCTGTCAACAAGGGGAAAGATGGCGGTGCCATTTCGTTATTGAGGAAGTTTTAGAAGCGCGTATTGTTTATTGGAAGAACAAAAATGAGAACTTCCGATGAGGGTGTCCCTGTTTTGAAGAGTAAATATGAGATAGTGGCTGGGCCTGGTAGTCCAACTCAAGCAAAATAATCTATTTTTGAGAGCATAAACTCTGATACCTTGGATTATTATCATGGACATCCCGTTATTTTGTGGAAGGCGCTTTCTAGACACCATTGTTACGCAAAATGAAAGAAGTTTGTGCTAACATGAACCCAAGGTGTTATAATGAATGGGGTCACCATTTTTGTTGTCCTGACTGCATTATATGTTTAGATGCAGAGTGATTACAACCACTCCAGAAGGTGAAAAGAAGAGCATTGCTGTGACATAGACATACCTTCATCATACAAGTGCATTCACATTGCTGGAGTTTTTTATTTATTTTTAATATTAGTAGCAGGAAACCACATGCTTTATGGATGCTTACTACGCACACGCTGCGTACAAACCGTTTTCCGGGTCGTATCTAAGATGACCGATCAGACGACCACGCTCTTGCGAGACTGACACTGCTTTACACTTGGCAGAGTGATGCTCAGAAGACAACGAGCGTCCGTTTTTCAAAAAATCAATAAATTTGCAGTTTTGGAGTCCAGACAACAACGACAAAAAGGTAAAATTCAACGTTGAATTTGTGTCCGGTGATCGTCTTTAGTGCAATGCCGTCTCTGGCCTGGGAAAAGTTTTTCCGGAATTACTTGAAAGTGATAAAATAACTTCAAACGACTTCAATGTATTGAATTAGTTTGACTTACCAGGACTTAAACTTATGTGAAATTGCTTGAAATTCCTTGGTACCTCACTGCGGTGACTCAGTGGCTGAGGCTTTGTGCTGCTGTGCCCAAGGACGAGGGTTGAATTCCTGGCTTCTGGGGCCGCTTTTCTGATGGAGGCGAAAAGCGCAAACGGCCGTGTGTTCGAGATTTTGGAGCACATCAAAGATCTCCAGGTGGTCAAAATTAATGCGGAGCCCTCCACTACGGCGAGTGGTAGTGCAGCGACGGCGCGGTTAACTGCAGGAATCAATCAATCAATCAATCAATCAATCAATCAATCAATCAATCAATCAATCAATCAATCAATCAATCAATCAATCAATCAATCAATCAATCAATCAATCAATCAATCAATCAATCAATCAATCAATCAATTTAAATTTCTTGGGGTTGCTTGGTAGGATTTCTTGGGAGAATTACTTATACTGTGTTAACGTATTAGGGCGCTATCGAGGAAGTAAACCAGAAAAAAACTTATCAGATAGCAATCCGAGCAAATATACTGAGTTATTTAAATTTTGTAAAATGGTTGTTAGTTCCCTATATTTTTTTCAAGTTATATACTGATTTATAAACTTTAAATAATACAGAAAACTACTTTTTCTGTGACGCCGTATTTTAGTGATCTTGCAATAGGAGGCCAGAAGGCCGATAAGCCAGCCAGGCCTTTACAGCATGGAAGCGAAAGCAAAAAAGGCTTCGATATAAAAATATCAATGTATATACTTTCCCTTAAATACAACCCACAACACGACGAGGACATCAGGGTCTATAAAAAAGATATATGGACTGGCCACGTGATCATCCTCTGACTTTGTACCGTGTAAGATGCGGCAACGAAGCACCTAGATCGCCAGTAACCCCGATGAAATGATCACCCTAGTTGTGGTCCTGGGCTTTATTCTTATCGAATATATCGCTGATAGGCTCATAAACTAAATATAAACCTTTGTGCTCATTGGTTTTGTATTAATGAAATGGTGGCGGCGCCCCAGTGGCTCGGGTCGTCTGCTGCCGCAGCCGGCCGCTGCAAGAGCGATGGCGCTGCGGCTGAAAGACAGGCAATCAGTGCGGGCCACGCGCCGCCGGTGCGCAGGCATCCACGAACGCCATGAGCGTGGAATTAAACGGGGCCCAGTTTTTGGGTGCGCGGCATAGCGTTCAGACGTGTCTCAGGTCGTCTCTCTGTCGCGTTTCCGAGAAACCTTTACATGGTGAGTAGCAAAATCGATCATCGTCCGCGTTGCAATTGTGTTCAACTACCAAGTACATTCAGCACTAAGCTTAAAAGAAGCGATCAGAAGTGTCTATGCCTTTTTTACTTATGATAGAAATACGCGCTAACATATTTTATTAAAATATTCACCTAACTCTCTTTTCTCGTAATGTGTTCTTCATTGTCAAAGGGAAGCTAACAAAGGCAGGCATATTGCTTCTGTGGATATTTGACAGTCACTCAGTTCGAGACGATAGAAGTGGTAAGTATAATACAAGGACTGTGTTTGACGGGAATTTTATTTTTATTCTTTTTTTATACATATACACCACAGGAAATAATCATTTTGTTCTAGAGCAATTCTGGGGGGAACCGTACAAAAAAACAGCGCGCCAAAAACAATTTTACCGCTGCCCCTTTGTTGACCCCTCGGTTTCCTCACTCTGGAGGGTGGCTGTTTGCGTCCAAAATAAAACGATTACGGTTTCCGGAAGTTTTGCCCCGCCAGAACAAAGCCTACCATCTGTTTTCTGTCGAAGCCGAAGCCAATCCGTGAAGGGATCAAAAGTTGGCTTCTGTGCAGTCAGGTCAGAGAAACAAGTAAATCTGGCGAGTGCGTGACACTTAAAAACGTTTAGTCTGCGATGTTGTCAGACTCTTGTGAAACGTTTCCTCGTGAATTTTATGTTTTTCCTTTTTCTGTTAGTATTGAGGAATGAAGCCTGTCTCGGAACTCGTTGCCTGTAATCGTTTTTTTTAAATATCCCTTTTCTTTTCTATAGAGATGATTGATTCGTCGCCATCTATTTCTGAGAAAATCTTAGCAAACAGCTCTATCTACTGAAAGTAAGAATGCCTGAAAGTTTTTTCAGGGAAACCATTTATTTATTTATTTTGTTTTTTTGCATTATTTATTTATTTATTGTGGATACTCGAGGCAGCAAAATAAAAACTGGGCGAAAGTAGAAAACCAACACAGTAACAAACATAACCAACATAAAAACCAAGTAACCAACATAAAATAGTATACAGAATAACACAGAGTCGTCCGCAACACCACATAGACAAAACGGTTCTATCTGCACCCTCACCTAAACAAGTCAGTGACGAATGCCGTGAGCTCGGCACACACGTCTTGAAGATTCATCTGATGGAGCAGACCGACGTATCGGTATTACCCGTTCATCTCCTGCAACAGGCTATCTACCGCCTCGCTGGGGACCCGCAATTGACCAAGTATGTTACCATGGAAACTAATAAGAATTGCAATAGCACAACTGTGACCGAATGCGACTCTACATGCCTAGCGACCTACCTACTCGAGACAGCGAATGACGCCATTTAGGACTCTGCAGAAACCCGTTTCCGGCCGGCCTCACCACTCATGACAGCCTGCTCTTATTACGACCAATGGTAGGGAAAAAAGTGGAGAAAGAATATCAGGTCAGCTCCAGACGTCCTCGTTACTATTGTGCCCCAAGAAAGCGTTCGACACAGTTTCCCACGCCTTCATTATTGCGAGTATGAGAGAACTTGGACATTGGTCAAAGACTCTCCAATTTTGTCAAGAACGTTTTATGTAACCGAACGTTTGAAATCCATGCGGATAAAAAGCACCCCCATATCTTCCACAACCACCCATGTGTATACCACAGGGCGCTCTTTTTATCTCCAACTCTATTCAGTCTTGTCAAGACAAAAATTGCCAAGCAACTCCGAAAATTACCGCACATTGAAAGCACTACATATGCCGACGATATTACGATTTGGATTGACCCCCGTAAGACAGATCTAACCCAACAGCAAGTGCAGGTATATATGCAAACTGCCCTCGATACTCTCGCCGACACCCTCCAACATACTGGGATGCAGCCTTCGCCTGACAAAAGCACATACGTGGTGTTTGGGGGCACACAGCAACAGAAGAACGCCTACACTTTTCAGTTTGCACGATCACACCATAAGCTGTCCTTCCAGAAGTCGGGTAAAATTCTTGGCCTCCCTGTCCCTGAGGATGGCGGATGCAGTTTGTGGCTTGACCAAATCAAGAAAACCTGGCATAAACAGCTTCACATAATCAAACGCATACGCAGCCGAGTAGGAGGGGCTACAATGGAGACGTTCAAACTTTTCGCTCCGGCTGTCTTTACGAGCAAAGCGACATATTGGACAGTGTGTTTCGACTTCACTCAGGCTCAGTTGCAGCAGCTGGAGGTGCTACATCATGAGAGCCTTCGAATCATCACTGGCCTTCCCGAACATGCCAAACTCGAGGAACTATACAAATACGCCCCATTCCCACCTCGAACAGAAATCATGCGAACCCGTCAGGAAGGCCACGACTTCTGACGTGCATCCACTCTCGCCGGCCGGGCGCTACTTGCGCTACTGCCACATGTCACTGCACCACAACATCCCATCCCTTTGCCGCTTCCGCCATGGGACGACTTCACCGTCGTTAACCCAAAGCCACTTCAAGTCATCGGTCCTACGCTTCGCCATACTAACGAACACAGACGCACGGCTCAAATGACCAAGCGGTTTCCGCGTAGCGCTGTTTATACCGATGCCATCTGGGACTCAACCACGAATACTGCCGGATTAGCGGCCATTCACCCGATTTCATGCAACCTGTCAACAAGAATACTCAACAGCGCCTTCATCTACCCATCTCCAATTCGAAGTAATATTACTCTCTGTCCGACAACTCGAAGTTTCTCACTTCCCTACCAACCAGCTTCAGGCAACTATCTTCACAGCAAGCCGGGAGGAATTCCACGCCCTACGACGGGTGCCTTACCAGAATTCTATCTGTGCTTCCATTAAGATGCTTGCCCGGAGGCTACATCTCACAAAAGGAATACAAATTCGGGTAGACTGGGTGCCAGGGCACTGCCATAACTGCTTTAAAGAGGTCACGCTTGCCCTGGCCAGCGATGTTTCTTTCACCCCCTCCCACACAGTTTCGCCTCATTACGACTCCAACCTGGACCCCTTTGAAGCCCGGACCACCTACCAGCAATGTGCGAGCTCGACGCGGCAGCCACATCCCTACAATGGCTATTCCTTATCTCCAGGACTGCCACGTGGCATTCATGTTCTCATCCTCAAGGCTCGTGCTAGGGCGGCGCTTACTGAGGATATCCTTTTCATGTGGCGTTTACCCGTTCTCCTAGGCGCTATCGCAAGCACTTCGGCCCCGCCAGCCATTACACCACCTACGTGCGTGGCGTGGTCTCTAGGAGCCACAGCCACCATTGATCATTTATTTTGGCACCGGGTAGGACTGCACGCGGAGCGCATCTCTTGCAAACCCAGCAGCGTTACGTGTTTGAAGGACTGGCTCTATCCCCCCCCTCCCCCAGCCACAGCCAACAGTCGTTTGCCTCCTTCCCGCTTTTGTGATGCAGTCGAAAAGCGAAAACACTCGTGTGTACGAGATTTCGGCCCACGCTAAAGATCCCCAGGAGGTCAAAATTAAATCCGGAGCCCTCCACTACGGCGCGCCTCATCGCCTGCGTTGCGTCGGCGCGTTGAACCCTACAATACATCTAACCAATCAATGTTTGCCTCCTTGTGGGACTTTGCTCTGGCCACTGGCATCCATTTGAGTTGTCGAGACTTATTTTACACCACCCTCCCTACCCGCCCCCACTTAAGCCGAATCGCCATCGTTATGCTAATAAAGTTTATTTATTTATTTATTTATTTATTTATTTGAAGTGCTCACCAACAGCGCAAGGGCCTTCTCGGGTGAAGCACTCGGTACATGAACATGAGGCATACAAAAGACCTTATGTAGGTAAGGAAATAAATAAAAATGAACAAAAATAAATGTGTTGTTCAAGCTCTCGACCCGCTGACTCCTCCGACCACAAAAACTACGAGGCCATATTCAAACAAACGGGAGCTCGGGCATCGAATCTGGATGGGAACGGATCTGAAGGTGGCCGCATCGCCAATAAACAGTTTTGTTACGTCTCGAGTTTCGCTTTTCGGTTCTCGTGGCTCAACATTTTTTGGTGCCGAAATCCGGGAAATGCCGGGACCTGCTGAGGGCAACGACGAGACTGAGCATCATGGAGAAACTCAAGTGCAAGCGAGCATAGAGGCGGCCGGAGAATACCAAGCTCATCAACGAGGCAAGGGCTCACGAAAATAAGAAACTCCACATCGAATCTGTGAGAGCCTAATTGCAGGAGTTCTAAAGAACTCTTCAAAACAAATTAACACTTCTGAACGAGCAGAACGAGGTCAGTGCAGACAGGCTAAATGACCTCCTATGTCAACTCTGAATAAATCAGCAGCAGCTGTGGGAGAAACAACATAAATAGAACAAACTCGAAAACTAAAAAAACGAAGCAACTATTTGCCAACCGTAAGAGAGTGAAACTGTCAAGCACGGCGAATGGAATTGAACCAGCCTAGCTTCCGGAACTGATTAATCGAATTAAAAAAAAACGACACTAGTGCATATGACATGACTGTGATCGAGGAAATGCTGCAATTAGCTGCTGAGAGAAAATTACCCATCGGCAAAGACAGGGTATACGCAATCAGAGATGAGCAGGGTAACATTGCGCACAACTTGGACCAGATAATAAAAGTAGCTGAATGATTGTACACCAGTCTGTATTGAAGCGGCGTTAGACCAGGAGAAAGTACTGAGAGCACAAGCTCAACTTGGGATGTACCGCTAGTAACTAAAGAGGAAGTTGGAAATGCTCTTAAAGGCTTGAAAATACGAAAAGCTACTACAGGTGATGGCGGCATGGTTTGAAGGATTCTTTGAAGGGGGGGGGGAGATATTGTTCTGGAGAACCTTGCTGTACTATTTTTGGAGTGCTTGAAGACTCCAATAGTGCTGATAACCTTAAAAAAGCCAGCAAAATTTTGATTCATAGGAAGGACGACCCCAAGGACCTCAAGAATCACAGAACCATCAGCCTACTCGTAGTTGTTTACAAGCTGTTTACAAAATGTATAGTTAGCCGCATAGGTGACAGCCTGGATTCCGAACAATCCAGAGAGCAGGATGGGTATAGGAAAGGGTACTCAACCATGGATAAGATCCATGTCCTTAATTAATCAAGTGATAGAAAAATCCGCAGAGTGCACTAAGCCCTCTTACATGGCATCTAAAGATTTTGAGAAACTGTTTGATTCCGCACCCCCCGCAGCCGTGCTAGAAGCACTAAAAGACTAGGGAATAGAGGAAACCTACATAAGACTTCTAGAAGACATATATAAGGAATGCACGGACAGGATAACCCTCCACAAGCAAAGCGATAAATTTCCAATCCGGAAGGGAGTAAGACAGGGAGGTACCATCTTGACAAAACTATTCACAGCATGTCTGAAGGTTGTACTTAGAAAGCTTGACTGGGGAAACATAGCATTAAGGATAAATGGGGAATATTTGAGGCATTTGAGGCTTGCGGACGACATAGTCTTGCTGAGTGAGACTGCAGAACACATGCAAACAATGCTTGGGGGAGTACAATCAAAAAGCACAGCCGTGGGCCTGAAAATAAATATGAATAAACCTAGAAAATTAGGAATAAGCATACCAAAAACATCATTTTTGGCTCATTAAACGAATGGTTCGAAGAAGTAAGAGAATACAAATACCTCGGACTGATGGTAGGTCTGGCCCCAACTAGGCGAGAGAAATCCGCCGCAGAGTAGGAATGGGAGGGGAGCACCCCATTCTCCATCGATTACATGGGAGCACCCTGTATAATTAAAAGGAAGCTACCTGTGTCACTGTTAATATCTACAACCAGTGCATACAGCCGGCGATGGAATACGGAGCTGTAACCTGGCACCCTACAAAAACACTAGAACGCAAACTTAGATGGGCTCAACGGGACATGGTAAGACTAGTGTTAAAAATAACCCTAAGGAACGGGGAAACGAGCAATCTGAATGAGAGAACTAGAGTAGATTATATCATCATTCAAGATTGCATCATCACTCTGGCCGCAACGGAAGATGTGAAACTCTCTACCAACTGAGCCCTGAAGTCGTGCACGAATAGCTGTACCAACACGCCTTATGTCCTTCCCTCTAACTTTTTCTTTCAGATTATGCTGCCGTCTAGGAGAGGTGAGGCGAAGTAGTGCGTCATGACGCTAATGAGCGCGGATAGTTGGCGGCTCGATAGCGCATCGTCTAGCAGCGGAAGCTGCTGTGTTTACCCGTCCGCCGCTTATGTGGAACGCCGCTCAGCTTGTGGAACGCCGCCGCCGCGTTCCACAAGCTGAGCTCGTCGAGAGAGAGAGAGAGAAATAAACTTTATTGCGATACGTAGTTAGGAGGGGCGGTGACCGGTAGTTGCAGTTTGCCGGTGACCAAGGCAGCCCGTTCCGTCAGACTTGTTTGCATCTGCGGGTCGGAGCTACCCAGCGCCGCCTCCCATTGCTCGGTGGTACGGATTAATGGGAAGGGGTTGTTGTTGCATGCCCACATGGTATGGATGATGGTGTCTTTCAAGCCACATGCGGGGCAGTTGGGGGACTGATACAGTGTGGGATGAATTAGGTGCAGTTTGGCGCGACAGGGCAAAGTAACGCAAGCGTCTGGCGTACACGCCACGAATAAGGACCAAGGTGGTCGCACCTCTGCTAAGAGACCCGCCAGCAGGACTTCGCTCACCAAGCACCCCTACAAGACTGCTGCCCACCCGCAAATCGTGCTCCTTCCGCTGTCGCATACTGTGACTTCAGCAAACGATTCGCTGACAACCCGTTCGGTTTCGTTCGCACGGTTTGCGTGCGCCTGGGCTTTCAATCGCATTTACGCAATCTTAATGTTCCGTCGCGTGTAATCCAGCGTCTAATACTGGTGCGTCCAAAGGTGCCATACCGACGCAATATAAATAGCGATATGCAATTTCATAGCGATGCACAATGAACATTCAAAAGCACAATGAACATTCAAATGCTCCTGTGAAGGCACAGTTAACTTTCGTGTTTTACCGATTCCTATGAAAGAGGGGTCAGCCACAATTTTTAACCAATTCTCGCTTGTGATTATATGCGCCTGATTCATTCAAATTCTTAAGTTTGTAATAAAATTTTCGTGTAAGGGTTAAATTTTTACTCCTTAAGACCGCTTCCTGGGCAGCCCCTCACGTGACGCAAGCCCACGCCACGCCTGGACACATATCTCAGACTAGGCGCATGCCCTGTTACCTTTTATTCGTTTCCTCTTCAAAAAGCTCATTCTTTTATTCGAACCTCTACTTCGGACTTTTTTTACTAATTCTCGCGTGTGATTATATGCTCGTTCCTCGTTCAAATACTTACGTTTCTAATTTACAGTTTCGTGTAACACGCTCATTAGTCCTCCTTACACCCGATTCCGGGCCAATCTCCCCCCTGGGCACTTGCACTCAGCTTTTTATTGGTATTCGTTCTGCGTATGGACGGTGCAATCAAGAGCTTAAACGGCTCTACTTTTAAAATAAAAAAATAGCGGCAATAGGATTCGAAACAGTGGGGATGTTTGCTACGCATGAGCGGAACCACTACGGTTCGAACCAAACGGTTCTGAGCGATTACGTTGAGCTCCACAAGCACGTGGATATAGCTTAAATAAAATAAAAGCGTGAAAGAAGAAACGCGTCATCCCTATTTCATATTTGCCGCGCTTTCGAGGCGCTTTTTCAAAGAAAGTGCTACGAGTTGTGCCGCGCCTCCACCAGATGGCGCCACGGGTCCCGCGACCAACACCGAGAGAAGACGCAGTGAAACATCCCCCTCGCGAGGGGCACGATCAAATGCAGAGCATTTCCGGGGGCGCACGACGTTAAGTAGTTTGCGTTACGTTAATGTTGTTGCACTTATGGCAAATGCTGACGAGGGAGCGCTCATCAGCAGTAATTTGAATGAGTCAACGATATAAGGCGCGTTCGTAGCGTCCCACTCTGTGTCGGCTTTGTGGCGCAGTGGCTAGAGCACCATGCACATTGCGTTCCGCACGCAGGGTCGAGGGATCGAAACCGGGCGCCGGATAATTTTTTTTTATAGTAGGGAGGGGTGCGGTGCGGACTATGGACATCAACGCGGGTGACATCGTGAGTTACTGAAATGCTCTGCATTTAAAAATTCCCCTAGATGTCGCCATGCCTCAGTTGGCTGTGATGACTGGAAAACGCAATGCGCTTAAGGGCAGCAGAATAATAATGAGCATCATTAGAGCACGTCGATAAATTCGGCTTTACGCAAAGGGTTTCGGCCTACGCCACCCCCCACCCACGGTGAAAGTCAGCGAGTAGAAGTTTTGCCTTAAACATTAAATCAATCTTCTTTTCGCGCAATCTTTTAAGTCTGCTTCTAGAACCCTAGAAAAGATGTTACATTCTTCTCCGACTACTAGCCGCTGGCAGAAAACTTTTTGGGGAAAGATGCGACATTACCCGACGCGCATGTCATATTGTCACGTAGCAAACAAAGGTGCGGTCATACTGCTTAGCACGCATTTCGAGGGCTTTCTCAATGGTGCTGGCTTCGTCACGAATTCGGCGACGGTTTTGGGCGGATTTCGGACAAGTCCAGCAAACAGTTCCTCCTTCACTCCTCGCATTAAGAAGCGCAACTTCTTTTCTTCCGTCATTTCGGGGTCCGCGCGGCGAAATAGCTGCTTCATCTCCTCAACGAAGATCACGAACCTTCGTTGGGGTGTTGCGTGCGCGTTTCCAACAAAAGGGCGGCTCTTTCTTTCCGCACGACGGTAGTGAAGGTCTTAGTGAACTCGCTTTTGAATTTAGCCCAGTTTGTCAAGGAGCTTCGTGGTTCTCGAACCAAGTGCGAGCCGAATCTTCCAAGGAAAAGAAAACGTGCCGGAACGTTTCTGGCGTCGTCCCACCTTGTTGAATTTCCCGGGAACGCGCTCCAGTTTCTCAACCAGATCTTCCTGGGCTCTTCTGCGGGGGAACGCACCATCGGAAGTGATGGCGGTTTCCCGGGGCCTGCTGCAGAACCGACAGGAGGATTGAATTGGTTGAGGCATGGTGCTTGGATTGCGAACGTTTTTCTTCTTCGTCCTTCTTCCGGTTGGTAGAACCGAACTCGGGTGTAAAGATCTTGCACGCGGAGGCCTGGCTCTTGTTTGACTGGCTTGGCGGCTTCCAAGGTTTAGTGTGGGCATAAGGGTGCGTACCCCGCACCTCCACCAGATGTCCACGTAGCCAAGGACGAAGCAGTTGTTTGGAAAGAAACAAGTTTATTGAGCGAACTTGTGCTCCCCTAACACTGAAAAGATACAGAGGCGGCGAAGCAGTGGTCACAAAGTGACGTACGTGCGTCGGCGAGCGTCGCAGAATCGAATGCCCCGGCGTCCGCTCATATCTTAGTTTTGGGCGGACTTTGAATGAAGGCAAGGTAACGTGCTTGCTTTTGCCATACCTTTTGTGACATAATGGTGTGTCTACTCATATCGTTTAGCAGGGCATAGCGTTCACAGGGCTACAAATGTTCCTTTACATTTTATGCATGGCTGGAGGGTAGCAAATGGCAGCGTTTCGGCTTTGTACTTTACTCTCTATTCAATGTGTATAGTTGGAGTCGCACATGATTGCAGCGCCGTTAAGGAGTACTTAAGTCAGGCCTTCGAGCAATGAAAACAGGAATGATAGGGGTAACGCTAATGAATAGAAAACGAGAATTATACATTTGAGAAGCGAACTTGGGTTAAAAACATCAGAACTAAAATGAGACAGAATGAGTGAGCTTGGCCTGGGTCTTTCATGCAGAGAACTGGACACCAGGTTACAATAGCGGCTGACGAGAGGCGTGATAACAGTACGACAAGACAATCAACCCCATTGGAGGGATGAACAAAGAAATTAGGAACAGCTATTCCTTCTCCAAAGAATGAAACGTGAAATTTATAGACGGAGAATGGTTAAAGAAATAAGGGAAGAAAACAAACGAGGAAAAACTTTCAATATGGCAGAAAGACTCTGAGTGAAGAGACAGAAGAAAGTGAGGATGCTGGCGGCGTCTAGTCTTGTATACCTTGGGGATTGCTAGCGTCCTAGAAGTGCGCTTGGTCGGCATATTGAAGAGCCCTGATAAGACATGTGAGTTCGGAGTTGGGGAATGGGAGAAGATTCAAACCGCAGCGTACTCGTATGAGACCGCTTTGAATAGAATTGTGTGCAATGAGAGATAGCATAGGGGTCCTGCGGCATGTGAGTTGGTTTAAGTAGTAGCCGTAGGGAAGAGGAATGAAGATTCTACAGCATACAAAGTTTAGACAGTGCCAGACCAGGTGCTGAAGATCGACTGGGATGTGAAGATGAGCAGCAGAGAAAATAGAGGTGGCCGTGATGGAGAGTACCATTCGCAGCATATCCAAAGAAGCAGACTCGGTTTTCGGCCCTTTGCCAGTGCGCGTTCACAGAGGGGATAAAGGCTGTTTCACGCATGCGCAAGGGCAACTACCGTTTACCTGGAGACGTATCTGCAACGAGATCTCTGCTCGGCTCTACCTTTCTCACGACGGGGAAGCCGCGGTCGGCCTCACACTGAAATCCGTCGCGTATCCGGAAGGCGACGACGGAGGCGCGAACAAATTAAAAATATGAGTTTACATCTTTGGTATTTTGCGACAATACATCATATACGGTGGTATAAAAAAGCATTGGAATGCAAACACAAGGCAAGAGTTATCAAAATAAAAGGGGTCCATGCGAATACACATTTTCGGGCCTCTTTACCCTCCGTACGCTTAGTTCAAAAATGTGCCAGTGCACGAGAAGAAAAAGTCAGGAATCTTTCGGCGCGCCATTCGGCTCTAATAAAAAAATCTCTTTTCACGACGAAAGCACAAAAAAACAGCACTTGGATAGTTGGTCACCTGTGGTATTTCGATATTTAGTTAACAAAACGTGTTGCTGAGCTAGTTGGTCACATACTTTAAGAAAGAAGAAAAAACGGGGCGCAAACTAGACGTGGACGAAGAAAACAAGGTAAGACATATACAGGCGCTCGTATATGTCTTACCTTGTTTTTTTCGTCCACGTCTAGTTTGCGCCACGTTTTTCTTCTTTCTTAAAGATATTTAGTCCGTTCTCTCTTATTACTTCTTTTTTTGGGGGTCACAGGTACTTTTGAGCACTCATTTTGCCTTCCGGTCAGTCGTTTTCTGGCAAAGGTAGGACGAAGAGGCAAGAAATTACAAAGAAGTGGGTGTTGACCGGTATACCGAGAGCGCAACAGCTTTCCAACGGCATCCCGTCAGCCACAGAGCAATAAGGTCCACAGAAACCACTTCCGCAAGAAAGTCAGCCGCCAGGGAGGCGACTTATTAGCCCCCACATCTGGCACAAAGAATTGATTTGTCCCCCTCTATGGGGCATGATAGAAACAAGAAGAAGGAAAAAGGTCGAATAGTGAGCTCTTACTCAGTGGTCGTATGGAGGACAATAGGTGGACCATCCGTTTCACGGCATGGTTGCCGGGGGATGGTAAGCAAAAGAAGGGAAGAGCAAGGGTTTGATGTAGGGGAGAGCTACAAAAATTGAGGGGCAACAAATTGTTTAACAACTTCAAAATAGAAACAACTGGAAATGGTTGGAAGAGCTCTTTATCGTGTACTAAGACATAAGCAGTCGGATAAAACCTTACCATCCCTTTATAAAGAAAGACGAGACACACACGCTTAGAGGAGGGGCAACTTGTCCGGCGGTTCTGGTAGAGCGGCATAGACAATATGCACAAGTGCACATTATTCGCAGAAAAATTACTTCGCGCACAAGGCTAGCCGTTCGTAGCACGAGAGCGAATCGATCAACAAATCGAAGTGAGGGACACGTGTTTTCGGTCTCCGTTGTAGCACTATTGACACGGAATAGAAGCGATTTTACAGCACTACTATACAATGCGAAAACAGACATAAAACTCGCTTTCAGAAAAGCTTGTTGAATCACTCAAAGAAACGGTGCTAACTAATATTTATCAACAACATTTAAAAGTCATCAATATTCGCGTATTTTATTGAAATTAATAAACCAATTTCAAAATGCCTGGTTGGGCCTTTCGGAACACGCTTATTGTAGAAATGCTTTCGCTGGTGAGAAATAAATCTACCTTAAGGTGCTCACAGAAATCGCATGCGCTATGCCTGAGAACTAGCCATTCATTTCACGACTAATCTCGTAAATGAAAGCATAACGGCTAAAGTTACAAACCCAGAAGAATATAATGGAGGCATCTGTTCTAAGAAATCACAGGAACAAATTCCTCTATTTAAAAGCCGTATCCAGTTGCCATTAGCCTCTCCATGATGGCTGTGCTTCCGAGTAAAACGGAATAAACATTTCCTGGGTAAAAAGCTTCTTAGAGGGTTAGCTACTCGTGTTCGGTCGGAAGCCAAGTTCTTTGAAAGCAATGCAGCCAAAAAATGACAGTATTAGAGCCTTTCTTCGAAGAACTCATTGCGTGCTAAATGTTCTCTCCGCTAAGCTGGCTGCTACTGCGAATATTATTTAATGAGCGGAGGAAACGTACCCGCACGTGCAATGTCGAACAAAATAACAAAACCTCTATTCAACCTCGTGTTGCCGATCGCCTAGTAGTTGGTTCCTGCGCTAAACATTCCCCAAGAGTTCAGTTTTTGTTTGGGAGGCGAAAGTCGTTTGGCGCGGAAAGCACATTGATTACAGTTTGTGCATGCAAGCATGCGTCGCAGATGCGGGGATCATTAGGACAGAAATTGCGTCTGTCCGTTTTTGTTTCCGTATAATGAATAAGTGACGCCAGAAACAACGTAGGTCGCAGGACACTACAACTGCTGTGCTTAATTACACCGCATATCGCCACTTGGACAAATATTGCCAGTGCGTAATAGATTGTTTTGCTGGTTCTGCACTAGCCTAACGATAAACAAAAACAGCAGGAAGGATTGTTTCCCCCGCTTGTTCGATCTTGGTGCCGTGTTGTGCGGTGGTACCCTGTAGTGATCGGCGTATACAGCTGCTCTTTATGAGCCACATCGAAGCAATGCAGCGAAATTGCGAAACTTTTTCCTACATTGTTATTCCAGACGAGAAGTAAACCGAAGACAGACCGAACATATGCAACGACCTTATTCTGGTTATTCCTGCAGAATCGAAGAGGCCTTAGACGTTGAGTTGTTTCTGTGATTGCGGCCGCAAGACAACTTTTTAGGCAAATTCATCGTAAGTAGCGCTTGAAACGGGACACAGAAGAGAAGACACACACGACGGCATCTTCTCTTCTCGACGTTGTCTTCTCTTCTGTGTCATGTTTCAAGCGCTACTTACGATGAATCAAAACCAACTAGCCCCGCTGTCAATTTTTAGGCAAATGACCAAACAAAGACACAGATGCTAACTTTTGTAGAATTATTGTTACGCTACCACATTGCTCAAATGCGTCATGAAGAGCAATTATGGGTTTGGAGAGAATGGTGGAACTGAAAATATTATGCAAAAATTTAAAGTAATACTCAAAAACCTCGGGAGAGCACAGCTGTTTCAGATAGGTGGCGAGGCAGTGGAAGTGGTAAGCGAATACTTCTACCTAGGCCAAGTTGCTGAAAAGCGTAATAATTGTACAAAAAAGAGGCCCCGTTTTATTTTCACATCGGTATGTACAACCGAACAACCGTTTTCGGTGCTGTTATGGTTTAAAGAACAAGCAGGGTTTCGTAAAGGCTATTCAGCAAAAGACCATATTCACACGATCAATCAGGTGATAGAGAAGTGCGCAGAGCATACTGAACCCCTATATATAGCCTTCATAGATTATGAGAAAGCATTTGACTCGGTTGAAACCTCAGCAGTCATTCAGGCATTACGGAACCCGGGTGTAGACGAGCAGTATGTAAGAATACTGGAGGATATTTACAATGGGTCCGCAGCTACCATCATCCTCCATAAGGAGAGCAGTAAAATACCTATAAGAAATGGTGTCGGACAAGGAGACACGATCCCTCCAATGGTATTCACAGCATGTTTACAAAAAGTATTCAGAGCATCGGATTGGGGACAGGTGCGGGTAAGGGTTGATAGAGAATACCTCAGTAACCTCAGATTTACTGATGACGTTGCCTGGCTAAGTAAACTCGGGTGACGAATTGCAACGCATGTTTACCTCGCTGGACAAACAGAGCAGTACGTGGGCCTGAAAATTAATACGGAGAAAACTAAAGTAATCATCAATAACCTCGGGACAGCACATCGATCTGACATAGTGGCGAGGCAGTGGAAGTGGTAAGCGAATATATCTACCTAGGCCAAGTTGTGACCGCCGGATCCTAAGCAGAGGCGGAGATTATCAGAAGGATATGAAAGGGGTGGTGGGCATACCGCAAGCATTCTCAGGTAATGAATGGCATTCTACTATTCTCCCTGAAGGAGAAGTGTATGACGCCTGCCATCTTACCGGCACTCACCTACGGGGCAGAAACTTGGAGCTACTAAGGGGTTCAACTTAATTTAAGAAGACTCAGTGAGCAATAGAACGAAAGATGATAGGTGTAACATTTACGGGACAAGAAGAAAGCGTAGTTGGTCAAAGAAAAACGTGTGTTAAGGACATATTAGTAGAAACAAAGAATAATAAATGGTTGCATTCTACCATTCTCCCTGAAGGAGAAAGTTTTATGACAGCTGCATCTTACCGGCACTCACCTACGGGGCAGGAAACTTGGAGGCTCACTAGGGGAGTTCAACTTAAATTGAGGAAGGACTCATCGAGAAATGGAACGAAAGATGATAGGTGTAACATTAAGGGAAAAGAAGAAAGCTGAGTTCGTAAGGGAAAAACAACGCGTGTGAAGGACCATATTAGTAGAAACAAAGAATAATAAATGGGGTGTCGGCCAGGACATGTAAAGCGAAGGCAGATAACCGTTGGTCATTAAGGGCACCGAGCGGATCCAAGAGAAGGCAAATCGTGGCAGGGGTCGGCGGAAGTTAGGTGGGCAGATGAGATCAACCAGTTCGCGGGGATTACGTGGTCGCAGTTAGCACCGGACCGGGACAATTGGCGCCCCATGGGAGAGGTATTGCCCCTGCAGGGTGGGCCGTATATGAGATGATGAGGATGATGATGATGATGATGACGATGATGATGATGAACAATTACAAGTTTGGCTTATTAAAGAGATTGTTTCGTCTCGATAAGAGGAAGCAAAGTTATCGCAACTTTTGGGAAATAACGGAAATATTAGGCGAGAACAGATGCTACAGTGGCAAACTCCACAGAGACGTTCCGGGTGATGTTTCCATGACCTCACGGAATCTTTGCTTGTGTGATTGGCAGCCCGCCGACGTAAGACACGGCCAAGAAACGTAACTGGGCGGTTGCAGCGGGACCCAAGCTCCCTTTGTCGGAACGGTTTGAATGAAAACATGTGGTTAACACGCTGAAGACTGTTATAGTGCTGCTCCATATTGCTTCACTGCGGCCTAAAACACGTCATTGTAGCGTGAAATTTCAAGAAGTTTGAATATTTTTGGTGCTGTTTTATTAAAAAATCGTTTCCCAGTTGGAATGGAGCTGAGTGATTTATCAAAAGCTAGTTCTTTCAAAAGAACGAAGGTATATTTTGTCCTCATGGGTCCTTTAATTTTTCTTATGTGGTCCGAAGCCCCAGTAAAGTGTAGCCCAGACGATTTCATTCTGTTGCGTTTGGAGAAAATTGAGCGCATGGCAATTTTTGCTCCACTCCTAACGTAATTTAGTTATGTGTATTTAAGGGTAAGTGGCTCCAGGTTCCTAAAAGGAACAAAACTTCAAGCATCTCGTGAATCCTGCTGTAAGAGGTAAACGGGGGGCCATCATTTGGTCTATTGAATACTCCAAAAAGAGTTTTCATAAAAGAAGCCGGGAGTGAGTTTGTGGGCAGGCCCTTATACTTCCTCCGAGCTTCTAACTTGGCAGCCTCCTGTCGCCCTATCCAAGCGAGCCATCACCTGTCAAAAGATCGACGCGTTGAATGAGCGTTTTCGGAACCCGTCCTACCGACGCAGTTTGCGCTCTCCCCCATGGCCGGCGACGGACGTGGTCACATGACTTGGCATCGTCGTTACAAATTGAGGCTTGCGCTATCTCACCACTAGCTTGGGCCCGCGACGACTCGCACTACAAATGTGCGGCCACCATTATTGACATCTGCTCCTGGGATGCCACAATACCGTTTTTTGATAATATCCGGCATACATTTAAAGTCAATCATTTTGTTTCGTTCAATTATAGATGATTTACGCAATTACAGCTGAACTATAGGAAAAGCAACGCGTCGGCTCACGAAGCAAGCCGCTTGCGGTTTCTGTACAAGAGGGCTGCCGGTGTTTTGTGCGTTATATTGGGCCAACGGTCATCACGTTGTATACAGTTCTCCGAAACAAAATTATCCGATAATCATACGCTAATCAGAGCAGCCGGCCTATCATTACCCTTTCAGAACACGTGGTATTCAACAAGAAATATGGCTTTTGTGAGAAACAAGCGTAGTTTCTTGCCTATTTGTTATACTTTCTGCCAGCGCTTCCGTATCAATCAGTTTCTTTATCAACATCCGATCTCAAGAAGAATAGCCCGTCGATGCGTAATATTGTGCAAAGGGAATAGCAAGCGTCAAGCAAGCTTGGAACATCACACTTAATATTAGTTCCTTTAATTAAACACAAACCATTGACCCGCCTCGTAAAACGAATCGAATTATAACTCCACAAGGACATGAGAATAATTAAAGTGAGACAAAAATACCTTTCCGCTGAACATGGTTTTGATACCCTCCTCAAGAGCCCCAGTCCCCAAGCGTAGCTATCTTCTGGCAGGAAAAAGAGCCTCATCGTTTAAAAACGGCATGTTCTCCCTATAACGTGTTTTCTTGACTTACTTAGCGCTAATTACAGTTGGGACCCTGTATGCAAAAACACGAGTAATTTACTCCACACACGTAGTTTAATTTTTTTAACCGTATTGTGCAGACTAGCGCTGCGTCCGATTACCTCATTTGTCATGCGTTCCTGCAAAGTATCTGCTGTAGACCACAGTACCCACTCTCGAATAAACTTCTGTACTGCTGTGTATAAAGTGACTACGCTTCTTTTAGACTAGCGAAAGGCATTAAGGAAAATTATACATACTCTTATGAATTTATATTTACGAGTATTGTGCATGCATACATTGTAATATGAATTCGATACCTGCGAATAGATATTAAAGTCTCATTGAATATAGTAAAAGTCTTACTTGCCCACAAAATCTGACATCTATAGACGTAATTAGAGTGACGAAACTGGTTGGAGGGCTAAGCGAAGTTTCTACGGATAAAGCAAGAAATGTGCTGCCGACGCAAAAACTGAGAGAGCTTCTAAGTACAGACCTAAAGTAGACACCAAGTGGACGTTCACAAAATTTGTTTTGTTACAGTTACTGCCTCTAGGATCTTGCTTGGCGTTTAGAACTGCCGGTGTATCCTTCAATTGATTTGTCAAAGTAGAAGGCCTGACTTGAAACCAAATAAACTGCCCCTTGCAACCTTCCGCACAGGTAACGCCGGCTGACGTCATTCATAATTCCAAACCCATCCGACTCTTGGCGGTAACATTGCTGAGGGGACAACCTGCCCTAATTTTTTGTAGAATCGGCTCAAATTTCACAGCTTCGGTTTACCGAATTTACAGTATTAGTTAAAAATTACCTGCAGTGAGTTTATATTTCATGGCGAGAGACATAGGTGATAAACGGGTGTTATTGCTCGAAAAAGAGTATAGCCACCGCTTTAGAGAATGAATGATTCCCGGGAAAATTTGATTCGCGTATATTCTTTAGGCGAAAATAAGCGAACCATTGTGGTTCGCTTATGCGGAGCATAATAGCTAAGGCATTATAGCTTCCACTGGCAATACTTATCAAAGCCTTTTGTAATGCTACATTTGTGTTTGCGTCTCATTCTTCGCTTTCGTTCCTTCGTCTTCTAGCGTGAATTCTTTTGGCTGGCAGACTGGTGACACTTCACGACAAAGCGTCCCCCAAATCAGGCTTTCCCTTGGCTGGCCTTGCAGTACTCACGCGAAGTCATGTGCACTTGTCACGCAAGAGGACGTCAGGGCCCACGCACAAGGTTAACTCTTGTTACACTGTTGCTAAAGGGCTGAGGCTGCGTGGTGGTAATGCCGTCGCTCCTGCAGTTCAAACCCAGCTTTCATTTATGTAGATTCTTTGACACTAGCACTCTCATTCACCACTTGAAACGACACGAAGTTTTGTTCTGAAAATTTGCGCCCCAAAAACCAATTACCTGTATAGATAACCAACAATTTAGAGATAAGCTTGAAAAGACGTTCACATGATGTATCAACAACGAAATTCCAGTGTTGTGCCCTGTTGATATTATTGGTGCTGTTCGCTTGACTTCGCTGTTACCTTCGTACATTTTTGTAATTTTTTAAGGTATTCTTTATTGGTATTTTCCGGGTTTTATGTTCTTCTTGTTGTTTGCCTGTTTTGGTCAATGGTACTACTGGAAACCCTGTTCTCTCCCCCCCCCCCTCTTATGTAATGCCTGTGGGCCCTTGGGGGCATAATAAATGAAATAAAAGAAAATGAAATATTTCGAAAGAATGGTCGTAAGCGGAGCCGACAAATACGGAGCATCATTTACCTTCTTTTTAAAACGCAGAAAAAAAGTCAGAAATTGTATTTATTGCACTGAAAGCTTTATTATGGGGTTTAACACGCTGAAGCTACATCGTGGCTACAGGGCAGCAATCGTAAAGGGCTGCTGATTAATTTTGGCCTCTCTGGGGATCCTCGACATCCGCCGAAATATTTAAACACGGACATTTTCGCTTTTCCCCTTTATCAACGCACTGAAAGCTGCACAGAGCAATTACGGGCACTATGGAATGAACCAGACTTGTTCTTTCCTGTTACTTTTTAATTTTGCTCCCGCAGTAAATTACGCACAGAATTATTCTCCTCCTCCCCCTGTTTTCGCAACTTCACACATGCTATAAATGCATCTTGCCAATTGTATTCCAACTTTCTGAGAAGTCTTCGCACTCCTATCCTGATCCGCCTTTACTATATTTGATTTTGAAATTAAAACAAATTCTTTCAATGAAACACTTCTGTGAACCATGGATGGATTTCGGGGCTGCATTTGTTGTTAATTGAAGAAGGGGGTGCATACTAAACAACCAAAGCAGGGCGGTGGTAAAAGGAAGACAGGAAAGTTCACTTGGCTGTATAACTTGGTCGCTATATGGCAGATGGGAAAGAATAAAGTTGGCAAAAGGGCGAAAGGCAAAAAAATAAGGAAATTAAAGGGTTTGCAGCAGAGTGTAGGCAGCTATACACCCCTTTAGGGCACCAAACACATTTAAGTTGAAGGAACTTCCCACGAGCTAACAAGCTCGTCAGCTTGGAAGTCGACGCTTTAGTGCGGACACAGCGCTACACTGGCGCTGGCACGACATAAAAAAATGGCTATGGCTTAGCTCAGCTAACCTTGGATATGCAAAGCAAAAGCTTGGCTTAGCCTGGTTGAGTCTTGGTGTCGCTTGGTTAAACCTTTGATTTACATGAATTGCTGACCACGTCTCAAAGCCGTTCGGTTCCGTGCAACGCTCACAGAAGGAGGCTGGGCGAACGCGGAGTTCGCTGGTTCGAACGCGGCGTTCATTCATGGCGAACGCACCGTTACTCTTCGATGGGCGCGAGACGAGTCACGTTGTCCGAAATGCCCCAGCGCTGCATGCATGGGAGGCTGTGGGGGTGGTTGGCTGCCTCGGCCGCAGCGGCGGTGGTGACCGCTGCCGGCACCAGCAGGCGCCAACAGCGGGCCCGGCGAATCACGCGATGCGCTTCGAGGGGTGTGCCGCCGGGGGTGTGTCTCCGGTTAAAAGGTCATTTGCGCATCCTCCAAGAAATCGCTGGGCGAAAGTAGTAAAGCTTAGCTTTAAAAAAGATTTGCGCCCGAGGGTGGTCCTGTGTGTGTTGTGTGTGTGTGTGTGTGTGTGTGTTGGTGCGTGCGTGCGTGCGTGCGCGCATGTGTGTGTGTGTGTGCGTGCTGTGTGTGTGTGTGTGTGTGTGTGTGTGTGTTTGTGCTAACAACGGAAAGTTGTGAGTTCAGAGCAGTGCAGTCGTTTCTCTCTCTGTTGTCCTGCTTACCCCGCGCTGCTTTTGAAATCATAAACTTTGGCCACATAACCTAACTTGCCGTCCCTTATTCCGGTTTTATCTACATTCCTTGCTTCACGTAATATTCTACAAAAGCAAAATTCAAAAATTTCAAGGCCACTACCCGTTAAAATTGTCCAGATAAGAGATCGGGCACCACGCTAGTCTTACCTCAACACCTGTTACTGCGGAATTCCAAATTTCTACAGTTTCATCATTTTCGATATAGACATGATGCGCTCAGACATTCCCGTAATTTGGTACCTCAGCCTATAAAGTTATAAAAACACGGTCAACCAGCCATTCAGGGGGATGGGTGTGCGTACGTTTTGTTAATGTCTCTCATCGTAGTGAAAGGCCGCCTAAAGTTTCGCAGTTTTTGTTGTCTAGTTGCTCTAAACATGTAACGTGAAAAAGATTGGTCCTTCATGTGTAAAAAGCTTGTTACGAAACCCTTTACGTTCGCTTTTGAAGCTCTAGGTCTCGTTGCAGTTTTGGCCGGAACAAACTTCGGAACGTTGCCCTTTCTCGCAAACTTTGTGTCATTCATTGTGGGCTAGTGCTGGTGGCTAGTGCCACCCTTCAATACTGTAATTATTCTACAGTGCCCCTCGCTGGTTATACCACCAAGCATGACCTATATAGCCAACTACATAACTTTAGTTTGCCTTCATTTACCACCTGAACTAAAATATTAAAGCAGCATGATTGAACAACGACCTTTGTTGGCAGTTCGCTTGCCTAATAGCCGGGCACAGACCTCTATCTGGAACTGGCTATGCATCACGTTTTTGTAACCTTTCCTAAGCCGACTGAAGGTAACTTGCAAGGTAATATGGACTCATTATTTAAAAGCACCTTGGCGCACAAATCATCCCGAGAAGAGAGGCAGACTTGAAGCACGCCTTTCTAGACGCAGAATTACCGAAAAAAAGGACATAGAAAAGGACGGCGCACTGATTAATCAATACGCTCCCACCTGGTATCACCGTATGTAACATAACAACAAAGTCTTACCATGAGGTACGGTTTCCAGCCATTTGCATTATTAGCCATTCGGAGGCTGCGTACTGAAGACTCGTAGAGGACCTGTGCGAGTACCGAGTATGGAGATCCGGTGGTAGACGATTGTAGAATCAGCGTGGCCATTGCGCGTGGTTTTGACAGGTGCAGAGCGCAGTGTACCGATAAATATGCACTCCCTGCCCTTAAACGCAGCCATCATGGTAGCGATATGTTCGTTATCGGTTTATTTTATTTACTTTTTTTCGGTGTAGATAAATAATAAAATATTCTTCCATCAAATGCATATACTGCATGCTTACTTCGAAGTTCGAACTAGTGTTCTTCCTTTCAGTTTCGCAGGATCATGACAGTGATTCGGTAAGCACATCTCCTCAAACGACGTAAAAACATTACTGAAGCGCCAAGTAAAGTACCCTTGATTCGACCTCCGCACAGAGCAGTGCTCTCGCTTTGTTCATTCGGCTTTAGAAAATGTCGCCTCGGCAGTTACACTTGCTGGACACGCAACGTAAGTAAGTCGCTAGGCGTGTTTTCTCTAGGTGTTATTATACATTGCACAGGAAAACAAACAAGAAATATTTATAAAAGTTTGCCTCTAAATGTTCAAGCTATTTCACACTCCGTATCTTGCGTTGCGTAAGTTTACCTGATGAAGTCTGGAGTGACATATGACGTGGAAATACTGCTCCGGATTCTTTTTGCAAAAAGACCGTCCGTGTTCTTTGTTGGAATATTCAATAAACTACGCACTTCATATTCACTGCTTAGAAATTTCCACATCGTGCACCTCGTACATTCTGAGTAGGCCGCTATGAATACATTCTAAGGTAGGCCGCTATGAATCCCTTCACCTACATCTTTCGTCAAGGAATATTTATGGCTCAGGCAAATGTCTTTAAAGTCATAACGTTCATTCGTTCAAAAGGGTAAGACGGGTTGTCTTTCTACCACAATTCTACGTGTCTGCACCTTTTCAAAATCGCTCTCTACAAAAGACGAAACGCAGAAAACTCACCAAGTTATAACATAAATATAACATTTCGGGAACCCTACGGCTCTCTTGTTTGCAGCAAGGCATAAAGGTATTTGTGTTGCTTATGAAACTCCGTTTTTATTTCTTCTCTGAGACAGCCATCTGCGTTTAATACTTTGTATCACGTTACCTGACTAACGATCGACCAAAAAGCTATACCGGCATTCTATTGCTTTATTGTTCTGGAATGCATCGGGTTACACATTAGGCGCACATAATACAGGTGGCTGCGAAAGAACATGGCACAAACATGTATTTTTATTGGAGTCGGAATATTTTTCAGAGATTAGTTGGCGCAGCAAAACTATGAAGGTGTCACTAGCTGAAATCGAACAAAGTTACCTAATCATCAGTTTCCATGAGAACTACGTGAGCGCTACTGAATTTTATAAAATACAGAACAGGAACTGTAAAAAATATACACGAATCATTTTATAAATGCGAAGCGTGTTTTTAATATAGTTTGACGACACAGATCAATTTTTGCACAGGATATACCTTCTTGACCTTAATGGAAGTCATGAATAAAGATATCCGCAAATTTCTCCACAACCTTCTCAATTTTAAAACCATCATAATCATCACCAGCCTATCTACGCCCACTGCAGGGCAAATGCCTCTCCCATTAATCTCCAATTATCCCCCGGTCCTGTGCTAACTGCGATCGATTTATCCCTGCAAACTTCTTGATCTCATCTGCCTATCTAACGTTCGGCCCCCCCCCCCCCCCCCCCCCCCGCTTGCCTTTTCTCGGTTTCCACTCTAGTACCCTTAATGACCAATGCTTATCTTGCCTTCGCATTACATGCCCTGCCCACGTCCATTTCTTCCTCATATTTTTCTACTAGTATGTCCTTAACACGCGTTTGTTCCCTTACCCACTCCGCTCTCTTCTTGTCCCTTAATGTTACACCTATCATATTTCGTTCGATTGCTCGCTGAGTCATCCTCAATTTAAGTTGAATCCCCTTAGTGAGCCTCCAAGTTTTGGCCCCTTAGGTGAGTACTGGTAAGATGCAGCTGTCATAAACTTTCTTCTCGAGGGAGTATGGTAGAATGCCATTCATTACCTGAGAATGCTTTCCGAATGCACTACACCCCATTCTTATCCTTCTGATTATCTCTGCTTCATGGTTGGGATCCGGGGTCACAACTTGGCCTAAGTAGGTATATTCGCTTACCACTTCCACTGCCTCGCCACCTATCTCAGAACGCTGTTCTATCCCGAGGTTATTGATGATTACTTTAGTTTTCTGCGTAATAATTTTCAGTCTTACGGTTCTGCTCTGTTGGTCCAGTGCTGTAAGCATGCTTCGGAATTCATCACCCGAGTTACTTAGCAAGGCATCGTCATCAGCAAATCTGAGGTTACTGAGGTATTCTCCATTAACCCTTACTCGCACCTGTCCCCAATCTAATGGTCTGAATACTTTTTGTAACCATCCTGTGAATACCATTGGAGAGATCGTGTCTCCTTGTTTGACGCCATTCCTTATAGGTATTTTACTTCTTTTCTATGGAGGATGATGGTAGCTGTGGACCCATTGTAAATATCCTCTAGTATTCTTACATAATGCTCGTCTACACCCTGGTTCCGTAATGCCTGAATGACTGCTGAGGTTTCAACCGAGTCAAATGCTTTCTCATAATCTATGAAGGCTATATATAGGTGTTCAGTATTCTCTGCGCACTTCTCTATCACCTGATTGATCGTGTGAATATGGTCCATTGTTGAATAGCCTTTATGAAACCATGCTTGTTGTTTAAACCTTAACAGCAACCAAAACGGTTGTTGCGTTGTACGTACAGATGTGAAAATAAAACAGGGCTCTTTTTTGCACAATTATTTCGTTTTTCAGTCTAAATCACCTTTTCAGGGATGACATTGGAGCTGGGGTAATGACATTCTTTGTTTAGTGAAGTGCCCACAACGAAAGGGACCATGTACCCTTCTCCTGGTGTTGGTACAGCACTCACACCAGCCGTCACCCAACCTGCTCGCGGAATGGACAGTCCCGACTTGGCCGTACTTGACTTTTTTGCTCTATATAGGCATCGACTCCAGGTATCCACCATCTTCTGTGGACCTTCGGTGGTCTAACTTATTCTAGCTGCCAACCTAGGATAAACACGTGTACATTCTCACACGTGCTCTCTCAAGCACGCACAAGCGAATGCACGGCAAAACAATGGAAGCTTGAGTAGGGGTGAATGTCGTTGTGAGTGTTTGTACATGCATTCTTTCTTGCATACAAATGTAAGCTTCTTGCTTTGCTCTTGCCGAAGTCATTCGTTCCTTTGTTCTTGTTTCTCCCTAGCCTTTGAGACGTGATGATGTGAATTCAACGAAAAAGTTTGTTTCCGTTCAGAAGCAGTGAATTCAAAAGAAAGTGCGGCCCGTGGTAGGAGAAGCCAAGTGTCTGGGCTGCGTGAAAAGTTCTGTGTCAGTCAGCAGAAGACCATCTGGCTATGCAAATAAGAGGCGTAGAGCGGAGCTCGCTGGTGGCTGCCGCAAAAACCTTTGCGCCTAAAAGACAGTGTTTGCTTTTTGCCCTTCGCACAAGTTGAATAGGCAGCTGATTTCCTCTTACTTTTTCGCGGTAAGCTTATTCCAGCGATGCTGACCGCACTGACTGGAAGGATTCGGAAGCCCTTCGAAAAGATGCTGTGGATAATGCTTTGCATTGCGAGGAACTTCCGACGGAGGAACCTCAGACGTCAACTGTGATGGTGACGTCAATGCAATATCCGAAAGTTTGAGTTTATAAGATGAAGGTTACAGATCTTTACCAGTTTATAAAGCCGGGATGAAAATTTGTTTATTTTTTAGCCTAGAAGTCTCCCGCTGGTAGACAACTTATTAGGTTTGAGGATTCGGAGCTTACGGTGGCTGTTAAGGCGCTCAGCTGTTGTCGCTACTTCTGGGTAAGGGACAGAGTTTTCATAGCTGAAAGGCGAAATAAGGGGCGTGTCTGACGAAAATGACGAAAGAATCAGGACACATATTTAAAACGAAAGCAACAAAACTAGCTCCCTCTGAAAGCGCTACTGTCGCTTCGGAAGAAAAACAGATTAATCTGCGGTAAGACATAAGTATAAAAACTAGCCACCTGTCTCTGTGAAATCTCAGGCTAAATTATTTTGAAACATTTCCCAAAGTTGTGTATTTTGCAAGCGTAGATGTTCTTAAAACTAAGTCAATGGTCGTAGGCTCCCAGTCACATGCACATATTTGTAAGCCTCCTTGCTTACAGGCGGCCCATGAAGAAATGTCAGCTCCACGAGTGGTAGCTGGAAACTTTCTTTTGTTACCCTTTGCCTTTATCGAAGGGGACTGAAACAAATAGTGAATATAGGTTTCTGCTGTCTTCTTACACTTTTCTTTTGCAGACACAAGAACCTAAACGGCATACTTTGCTTTCCGGCGACCTCTATACAATCAGTATTGTGCGGGTCTTATCTGAGACACAGGTGGCACGGCAAAAACACAACGCCAAGAAATGCACCCCGAATGTGTCAGTTCATCACGTAGAACGCGCCACATAAAGAACAGAGAGCCTCGTGACTATAAAATATTCTTGGTTACTTAGGTGTGCTTACTGGCTTTGAAGGCGGGAACATCGTCTTACTTTGGCTAGGCTTGCCTGAGACTTCTTCACTGCTTCGTTGTGTTTACATCTTTCTCTTTGGTTTTTTTCTTTGACATTTGGCGCGAGTTACTTCGACAGCAGAGTAGCGATGTTGTATTTACACGATGCTTAGTATTTACTATCCTGTCTATGCACCCAACGAAATGGTACCAGCGCCTTTGCTACGCAACTTGTTGTGCCTCCCACTCCCGCTCATAGTATGTTTTGAGTATCTGATGCCATCTGGTACAAGCGAGCACACACAGGGTTTCTGTACTTTTCTTCGTGCATTTTTCAGTTCGAGGACAATGCGACCACGCTGACTTCGAAATACCAGGTCTGCTTAAAAACAGCATAAGAAACTTCGGTGCAGTAGTGGGCGAAAGAAGCGCTGCTGCCCAGCCTTCCCAGAAAAGAACCCTGCCTGGGGCAAAAACTCGATTCCCTTGCTGGGGATTAAAGCCCTGCCAAAAACAGTGCTTGTACTGTTTGCTACTTCGTTCAAAGTTTTCCCGTTGTTTTTTAAGCAAAAATGTCTAGCCAACTAGCCGAACGTGAACCTGAAGAGCAGATTTGACTGATTCTCAACGGGACTGAAAAAAGTTTACTGCCCTAGCTTATTTTGTGTGCGCTGTATGTCTCAAATTAAAGGGACGCGTCTGCTTAGACGAAGTGCACGGGAAGAGAACCAAAGTATCGCCACGCAGTCAGAACAAGACGAACGCAGTAATAAGCAAGTGGCGGCGCACCGAATGACAGAAACGTGCAGAGGGAAGATAGGCACGTCAAAACAAAATTATAACACCCTCTGCTGCGAAGGCGGCAACTCATCGGGACACTAACGCGAGCTGTCGTCTTGCTGAGTAGATTGCCCCGGGTTAGACGGTGATCCAGTTGTGAGAGACTACAACGGTGTGAGACGTCGGAATGCATGAAAGGTGATTGAGAGGGTTTTTTTTGGGTGTTTGGGTTTAAAAAACCCCTTTTTGGGTGCGGTTGCCGCAATTTTTATAGGCAATTTTTAAAACTGCCCTGTTATTGCGGAACACTTTTGCAGGAATGACTCTGCTACCCTACTCTCTCGTCACTGTTGCCTGGCGGTTGGCGGGAAGTTCCTTTCAACTCAAACTTTTGCACCTTGTTTGCCTAGGGAATACTAACAGAGAGTGCATGGGAAGGCACGTTTTTAGAATTACAAGCATGAACTTGAGAAACTCTCCTGCAAAGTTCGCCGCACACTTTTGCGTCGTTTTATTGAGTTACCGATGTCACAAGCAATATTAAAAGTGTTGTCAGCTAAGACTACAACATGACATGATCAAAAGAAATAAAGCTGGGAGGATAAGTGCGGTCCGATGCGCTGAGGTTTTACAAACGTACGCTGGGCACAGGATTTCCCCGAAAATGTCGTGAAGCAATTAAATAATGTGTGGTTTAAAATTGTAGGTTTAGTATCTTATATCATGCATTGCCATTGCGACAAAAATGGGTTTTCCAGAACCCCCCCCAAAATTACTTGTTAACACTATGTTAACAAACAGAACCTTATTTAGAACTCAGTTCGCGTACATTCCCATTTTATTCCCACTCGGATGCAAATATACCTGTTTTCATATTCAGCTGAATTACTCACCTTCGTTCACATGAGTGACATTGAGAAATTTGGCCTCAGTGCTGGCTTTTCTTGGGTTTTTTAGCGCTAAACTCTGCTACGTTACATTTGTCTGGGTCATTCGTCGCGTCTTAAGTAACCTTCGGCCGCTGCGCGCAAGCTTCACCTGTCCAACAGGGATCGGGCGGCCGTTGTACGGCACCACCGTCACTTCACCGAACAACGCCGCCCATGGCGAACCGCTCGTCAGTGTAATGCCGGTGGCATAGATTTTATACTCTAGTTAATAGAGTTAATACTAGCGCAGCGTTGTTGTGCATGGTTTTCTGTCGTTATGCTGCGGTGCGGCTTGCAAAGCGTAGATAACCACAAGGACTTTTTTAGGTTAGGTAAATCATGAGCGTGGAGGTGACTCCTACGAGGCATGCCAAGTGTGTGATTTACGCCCATATTGAGCAATTACAAAAGCAGATGACTCTCAAAGCGCCAAGCATGCAAGTCAAGATGGAAGTGCAAGTCCGTTCCTTCGTGCAAATGTGTCATGCCTGGATGCAGTTTGGCGTATCGACTAACATAGTGCAGTTAAATGCTCCTAAAAAGCCGGTGTGTGCAGCCTAATCCAGGAATGCTGCAGCCCTGGCCTTTGGCAGTTGATGACGAAACGGCGTCAAGCACAAGCGAAAGACAAATATTTACCTCGAAACAGAAATTGTGATGGACGACGCTTCCATAACTTCATTAACTAAGGTAGAAACATGTTTAATTTCACAGAAATACGCTTAGTACAGTAATCGGGAATCGCTTGCAGAAAAAATACCGCATGATAGTAGAATGGTATTGCTTGTCGTGGAAAAGCATTGGTTTACAAGAAGTGCAATAGTTGCTGGCTAGTTGGTTAATGGTTTTTCAAAAAACATTTCCTGTGTGGCTGAAGGACGAGAGACCAGAGGGTGCCGAAAATCTGTACTCAGGTACACAACTGCGGTCGTTTTACACGCTGCCACCACGCTTGAAAAATCTATGCCCCCCTCCGTCTGGGACGATGATGGTTTATCGCGAAGCTTTCACGTGTGTGTTTCCTTGATTGCCTTCCGGATATAGTTTTTGAGCTTTGAATTTGATGAGCGCGCAGTTTGGCCTTTACAACACAGCGTCTTTGACTTTGACCATTTCCCATTCGATTTCGCACGAAGAAAGCTTCGAGTTCAACCATCGTCGTCGTTAGACGGAGGAGTGAATAATTTTGCTGTTTAATTTTGCACTTCCATGCACCCCTCTCCAAATCCCAACTGCCTCCAGCGTGTCGGGAATGCGTCTGTGCTAGAGGACTCGGGCTGATGCACCCCTATTTGAGGCAACTAGTCACGCATTTTTGGTTTCTTCACAAGGCATTACACGATCTTTTTGGGTACTCGGTAATAGATACTAAAGCATTAAAAACCGTAGGCTGACGCTAACACTGCCACGTTTTCTATATCGCTGGCAGCCTTTTTTCCACGAGGTGGTAAAACGGGAAGGCGAGGGGGATGGTTTGTAGCTTGGGCTGTTGGGTGGTTAAATAACTTTGGCTATGAAGGAAAGTTTGACATCCACCTGAATACAGCCAAACGGCTACGAAAGGAACGCTATACAGCTTTCTCAGTAACTTCACAGTTGAAGAAAATTCGTCCTGGTCCAGGATTCGCACCAGGGACCACCGCTTAACCGGAGCAGTCGTTCTACCAATTGAGCTAGCCAGGAGGCTAGCGTTTGCAGCGCAAGAGCGAATTGATGAACACCTCGAAGTGGTGGACAGGTGTAATCGACCAGATTTAGGGAAATCCCCAAGGTGGAGTAGCCATTGGCTGCATTCAGATGACCGCATTCAAGTGGCCGTTTGGCTGCATTCAGGTGGATGTCAAACTTTCCTTCATAGAAACTTACTCCCCCTTGGCGATTCCCCTAAATCTGGTCGATTACACCTGTCCTTTACTTCGAGTTGTTGATCAATTCGCTCTCGCGCTAAACTGCTAGCCTCCTGGTTAGGTCAGTAGATAACCAGGGGAGCGTTTTGCGGCTGCATCGCCGGCGCTTGGAGCCGTAGCCACGCCTTTGATGGCGCGCCGGCTGGCCTGCCAATCTGTGGCCTTCAGAGCAAGCGAAGAGGTGAATCCAGTCATCCCCAAAATATAGGGAGACGGCGGGCTGCGACACCTCAAGCAAGGCAAAATTTCACGAAACACAGTGCGCACATTAATTGGTTTCGCGGGCTATAGCTAGGTTTAGAAGTGTTAAGCCTGAGTCGTGTTGTTTTGATCCAGCAGCCATTTTATGGGCCACCCCACAGCCACTTTGTGTGTCGTCTCTCAGCCATGATGGCACCGGATTTTCAACCTACCGAGTTAACTACTTCTTTCTTATTAAAAACAGATCTCTGTGCAGCCTCGCAACAAGACAGTTCCAAACTGTTCCAGACGTTCGACGCGTACATTCTTCCTCTTTCCCCTCAAACCTGCTTACCAGGTTTTGTTTATTTCGTCCTGCCTTTTTTACCTACATGATCCGGGGTCACGAAAGGAACCGGAAGAAGATTCCAACCGAATTTGTGGCAGGCAAGATCCGCAGCCACGGCTCACAAAATCAACCCCGAAGAATGTAGCTTACTGTCAAGGTTCACAAAGTTTCAGACAGGGCTTTTTTTCCACGAACAGGCTTTATATCACCTCTTCTGAAGCTACGGCGTTGTAAAAAAAAGTGCCGTCCAAATAGCGCCATTTTGCAAGCAGAGATTTGGCGAACGTGGCATTGTCGCTAGTGTTAACAGCATGGCGCTAAAATACACGTGGATGCATGGATATGAGCCGGGAGCTTCCGCTTTTTGCAGCGCATTTCCATACACAATCAATAGTAAATTTCGAGTTTTTCGCTTTGCTGAAGAGGCGAGCGTTACTCTTGTATCAAAGTAAGGGAGCTGCGTTTGCACCCCGCATCACTACGCAAAACTTTGCCTGGCCCACTGTGCACGAAAAACAGGAGTATGCTCAGTTTGTTTTCGTGTCTCTTTCCTCCTACTTTTTCTTTCCGGAAGTTCCTCGGGCCTTGGCTGTTCGACCTTTGTTAGAAACGTTTTCGGCACTTTCTCGCAGAACATGCCGAGGAGAGAAATTTGGTGCCTTCAGCCCTTGTTAGGAGGCGAAGACAAAGTAATTCGAGGGATGTACAGCGTAGAAAACATTCTTCGCAGGCAGTAGTTCCGCAAACCCGAAGGCAAGAGAAACTCAGGGCCATAAAAACTTTCTACGACACGTGGCCGTTGCTGGCAGCGACAATGTGCAGTAACGAGATGGAAGGCAGAAAAAAGAGGAAGAAAAACACATTCAGGAAAAAAGTAGTTGCAGCAGTTTCCGGAGAGGAAGGAGCAAATGCCTCTAAAGAACGGTGTTGTCGGAGCGGTGAGCACGAAGTAAAAAGTTTAGCTGAAGTCACTAAAGGAGCAAGCGAATGAGAGTAGACCGGGTCTGCGACAGGTTGCCACGTCAATTTCTTGGCACAGAATATGCCTGGCGTCGAGAACCCCGTCAGAAGCAAGACAGCGGCCAAAAGTTAAAAAAAAGGGAAGCGTTATTGAATAAGAAGGTAACAAGCCAGAATTGAGACATGAGCCCATTATTTAGGCTGGGCCTTTGCCTGTTCAATATATGCCACGATATAGACGAAGCCTATAGCTTACCGTATATTTTTGTCTATTCAACCACTATATAGTTTGACTAGAGGAAATTAAATATTTTATTAGGGCAGAAAGAAACGATGTCTGTCAGGAATGCTTATTTGGCTCGGTTTTTGTTGAAAAAAAAGACAAAGCCTTTGAGACGGCAGGGAAGAAGGCAGGAAGAATATCCAGTAAAAAAATTTATGGCCTTTTCCTGTTTGTGAACGTGGATGGCCAGCGAAGAAGAATGAAAAAAAAACGACAAATCCCTACCTCCGAATTATTTAATAGCACCGATCAACGCCACCTACTCTGGATATTGAAGTTGTGCCAGAACAAACCCACAATCGCATTCTTCACCTTATACGTATCGCCACACACACCCAAAGGTGTAACAAGGAGAACCTTCTGCGGATGCGCTTAGATTGGGTGAGATGTCATGAACAGAACAATGCGGGGCTAGTCGCAGGCAACATCAATGAGGATGCCTCAAACGGGGCGAGGTTTCGCTCATACAGTCGACTGCCTGCTACTCCAGGGAAAACAATGCTCCAAGCGTGGGACGTAAGTGGTGCACACACAAATGTCAAAATCATAATTTTTACCGGATACATACCACAAAACACGCACAAAGTTTACATGGCGAATTGCATACGCACGCAATGTACCTGGAATAAATGTGGGCCATGGAGTCGTCGGTGCTATCTGTCTATACGCCTCCAAATCATAGAAAAAAATGGTTCATGTCATCGAAAGTGTAGTCAGGGCATAAAACTAGGAGCGTACAGACGTAAGAGAAGGGCTAGCAGAGTTGACCCTTCCGTCGTTTTGTTACAGGCGAACGTGGCAACGGGAAGTAAAGAGTTCTTATTGCAATGCTAAATGGTCTTGATCATGGGGACGATGTCTGACTGTGGAGAGCACATCTGATTAAAATATTCCTTACCGTGCCTATTGCCTTCCCACTTTGACGGACACATCTTTCTCCCAGACGTCCTTTAACCTGCAACGTGCATAGGTGCTTTAACAAGCATGCAATGCATGTTAAATCACCTGCGCCCCAAGCTCAGCTTCGAGCGAACTAAAGCCACCCACACTCTCTCCCCTTACTTCTAACTCCTCTCCAACGTGATTGTTTCACGCATGCTTAGCGGGCTGCGAACGTGGAGTATTTCGCGCACACAAGACCGCTTTCGCCTAGCCATACAAAGCTCCTCCTTAAAAGTACGAAGAAATGATATAGAACTGTTATTTATATAAAAAAGGCGGTAGTGAATATGCGTAATTGCAGTTTCGTGCTGTTCTGCGGTACCGTCTGTCAAATTAGGCCCACTTCAAGAATACGATAGTGCTAGGACGGGAAAGGGAAGAAGCCACGTGGAGTGGAGTGCAAATAACTGAAGTAGGTCGCACACGTGTCACTGAGTTCTTTTCAGTGCGCTGCATCTTTAAGGCGCTTACATCCACTGCTTCTGGGAACGACTGCTCCTGGCAGTTCAGTAACAGGATATAGTATGTCCATTTTTCCCTAAAGCAGGCCTGTGTGAAAGAAGTATACCAGAGGGCCATTGGGATTGCAGTTTGTGTGTTGCTTTCGCATGGGAGATTGAGTTCGTTATTGAGAGTGGGGCACTCTGTCATGCATTGCGGGTGCACCCTTTACGGACAGTAGGGCTGCGTGAAATGACAGCTGTTTGCCTTATCGTTTTGCGTTATGTTTCGCAGTTCAGTACTTTCAACAAAGTGAAGGGGTTTCAACAAAGAATACACTGACAATCAGCGATATCCTGTGCCAACAACAGCTGTTGAGGCACGGCTATGCCAATTACGGGGATCCTCCTAGAGAAAGAACTTCATAAACTGGGTCGTCAAGTTGGCGCTTAGAAACGAGGAAAGGATCTCCAGCATAGACATGCGCAGTGGGTGCAAATGCGGGCGAGTACTTGGCCGAGTAAACAAACGCTTCAAACGTACTCTCAGAAATGGGGCCGTACAACTTTCGTTCATTTATTGTGTGGATGCGTTTAAATTTTATCAGCATCATGGCATGTGTTGGAAGGACAACAGCATGTATTGTATTCGTCTTGCTGCTTTCCGCCGCATTAAAATTAAAAAGCCGCTCTAAAGTTTTTCTTCACCTTCTTAGTGTTAAAACATGCCACAAAACTTTAAGTAGGGAAAAGATGTTCCAACAGCCAGAGGACGCCTTTCTTAAGTTTTAAGCTGTCAATTTTATCCTAAAGGGGTATTTTGTTGATTGAAGCAGCTGTTTCAAAGTTGAAAAAAAAATTCATCCCTTCTTAAAGAAACTTGAGAGAAGCGCCAAAGCTTTCTCACATCAGAACCATGTAAGAGTGCGACAAAACATTCCCTAAAAGTGCCCAAACCTTTGATGGAAAGCGTGCAATCGTTTGTCAAATGTTCAATGACTGAAGTCGCAAACAAAAAAATGATCCTTGCAACAATTTTTTGCGCACTAACTAAATGCACCTACGAACGATATAAATATACACCGATCCCTGGTGTACGAGATAACAATACGTGTTTAACGAGATTGTATTCCTCCTTAATTATCGACGCGTGTATTTTCTTATCCAGAACCATTCCTTTCTCGTGATTTTGAAGTAACAATTTTAACACAATGGAAGCCTGGTTTAACGCACTGAGCGCGTATCCAGAGATCTTATCGGAGGTTTTCGGTCGACCAACCGGTCTATGAGGAAACGTATTAGTTTATTTGAGCGGACTCCATCGATCCCACTAAAAAGCTTTCTCTAAAAAAAACGAGCAGGCAAATGTTGGCAACCAAAAAGACGCGTGACGATGTGGTTACCCCTCCGGCGTCAGAATCAGCGGTACTGCCTTATATACTGAAACTTCCGAATATAAAGGATTTTACTGTTCCGATGCGCGTTCACAGACATGCGCCGTGGTACCGACGAACTACAAATGGTGTTGGAACGAGGTGACGCGTACACGGCGTATGGACGCATGCTGCTAGATACACACAAAGAAAACGTACTCCTGTTATTTTTTGCTGCCGCCGGTAGCCGTAAACAAAGAGCGATAGCCTGTTCAAATACTTTATATTGTGAATAGATTACTTCTACACCAGTCCAAAAAATTCACCGCATTTCCCCGAGGGGAAGAATGTGAAAGTGCGAATGCACGAGTTGAATTTGCGCGGTACGGTAATGTTCGCGAAAGAGAGATCACACACACACACACACACAACTACAAAGAAAGAAAGATGCATTTATTCACAGACACCTATTTGTGTTGTCGTTGTACTTGATTGCTAGAGCGGATCTCAGCTTTGAAATGTCGTGTCAGTACTCCTTTAAGCGGGTGCATTAGCCATTCTCACGCCCGATTCCTGGCCAATCCCCCACGTGGGTATGTGCCATGTCAGCGGCCAGGCAGCGCGCGCCCATCTCCCCCCGTTGCCAAGGAAGACGAGGAGATTCCTGGCCAATCCCCCACGTGGGTATGCTATGCGGACATCGCCGGTGGACGCAGGTTCAGGGTCGCTTAAGAAGTGCATTCGCACTTAAAATAGGGTTGAGTAGATGTAGGGCCAATGTGAAACTCAAGGAAAACATTGGCTCCAATCCATGCTGTGATGGTGGTTGGAAAGCAAACCTGCAAACGACAACCACAACTGCCCATGCGACGTCTCTTGGATTCCCACACGTGGCTCTACAATGAGTGAAATCAGAGATTGTGCCTGCCGCGACCTATAATTCGCAGGGGCGGTGTCCCAAACGCAGAAACGTCGGCCTCGGCCGGACTAGAGCTGGCGACGCCACCGGTGTAACCCGGACGTGCGTCGGCAGAAAGAAAACGGCGAGGAGCGTCATTCGAAGGGCGAGACCACGGAACCTAGCAATCCTGGTGTGCTAGCTCGGCGATACACCCCCGCGCGACACAAGCGTAGACACCGAAACAATTCGGCATGTGAGCTTAGTAATTCCCATTTCTACCAATACAAACTAGTTAGTTTAGTGGGATTGAGAATTGCGATAAATATGAGGGAACTATTATAATCACTATTTATCAGAACCAGTTGCTCCTTTCGTCTTTTGTGATACCTAATAAAGCACAATTCAAATGGTATTCACCAATTTAGAAAACGGAGTCCTATTCTTGGCAAGCAGTGCGCAAAAGGTAGTGTTTGTTTAGCGGCCAGATGTCTGTATGTGGTCTCTACATTTTGTTTTTGTGCCCTGCAAGCCACTCTTTACGTAAGCCGTGCGACCACTTAATTCCGTCGTGTCCAGATTACCCAGGGGGTGCTGTCCAACAGTTTAATCAAGGCGTGTGAAGGAAGCGCGTAATGAACGCTACGTTTCGTCTATACAGGCCCCAAACAACCGCCGCTAAAGCAGACGACAAAGCCGGGTGATTGAGTGAGTGATTCGGTATGGAAAAGGAAAAGAAGTGCACTGGAGATGTTAATGCCGGGTCGCGCCGATGATCTCGCCGGATGAGCGCCCGGGGAACGCTGGGTAAATTCGTCGCGCCATGTACACTGTGCGCCGTGACTGAAAACCGCCCTTCGCTCCGCAGCTGCGTTGGGAGGTTCTTGTCCCGCACGCCGCGAAATAACCGTTGGCTGGTAAAGGTACAAAGCTTTGCTTTAAAAAGGAGGTGGAAACATCCAGCACAAGATTTATAGCCAATTGCTTTATTTCATATTGGGGGGCTGAAATTAGATTGAAGATGAAATCCTGGACGGCTCCTTCAAGTCCGGATATTCCGAGCGCCTCCTACGTGTCAATGTTGGCTTACGTATTCAGGCTGAACAACTTGCTGAAGGAAAGGGCAATTTTATTGTGCCCCGATTAGCTAGGTCTTTCACCATGGTTTCTCCCCACCATCTGCTCTACTTTCATGTATAAACTGTACGGTCCTTTTTCCTTGCGGTCCCTCTCCTCAGTTTTAAAGCGAAGGTCTTTTGGGCTCTTCAGTGGGGTTTGCGAGGAACCGATGCTGCTCTGGTGCTTTCTGTCCGGGCGCACCATTGGGTACGCACGCTTGCGCGAGACAATAGAGTGTTTTTGCATTCCAGGTAGCGCACGTTACTCAAGCGGTGCTGGGATCCAGTACTCGCCATTGCTAGCGTAGAGTATGCTACTAGCTATGCTAAAACACCGAATGCTTGCCTCCTAATATATGGCCCTCGATGTCACTGAAGCACAATGACTGACTGTTGTTCTGATGGAGAATTGTTTGATACTGAGATGCACTAACGATTAAATTGGGGCTACACAACATGCTTTTGTCTACATCGAGCATCTAGGAGTTTACCCTTGAAGTGGGGGTGCTGCCCAAAAAAATGTTTTGTGTATGAACGCTACCTCTTACCAGCTTCTCCGTGGAAATGATGCTAATCTAGGTCTTACTGATGGAAATCTTTCAACTCCCGAGTACCCCAAGACTTGCATAATGAAGCTTACAGTGAAGCATTGTTTTCTTATTCTGGACGTGCGGGTGTAGGCGCGCAGTTAGGATCACCTGAATCGTAGGTATCCTCACGCAAAAAGCTGCAGCGGTAAAGCCAACTGCGAAAGACTTCGTTTTGAGCACAGAAACGTCGTACTATTTCTGAAACATATTTTTTTTTTGACGTAGCTGACTACTTACTTTTGCTATTAGTGGCTTCTAGGATGATGTCCGTAATATAACATCTATCTTCCATGGCGGGACGGAGCCGCAAGCCTCACATTCTTTAACGGCACCACGCTCCTTTGAATTGCGAATTCTCTGGTGGTTACGTAAAGCGGAGGATGTGTTACGTCACGTCGGAAAGAGATCTCTATAGACTTTTAGTGCAGAGGCAATTATCGGCGGCATTTCGAGACAGCTATTCTTAAATGGTAACGATAGGACCGCAGAAACTACCAAACCATCTCTTAACATCGACAGGACCCCTTTCCCTGGTGTTTTCTTTTGTTTTTCTTCTGGAGTCGCCATGTTTTTTGAAAGCCTCGTTTTCCACAGGTCATTAAAATCAGATTAGAACCGAAGTCTCCGCACCCGGTTTCACGCTCAGGGGTGGAACGCAACGCTCTCCTGCCGTTTTAACGACCGAACCCCAAGTACGTGCTCAACCTATGCACTATGTTTCGGAATGCTACGTGCCCCAATTCCAGGCCGCGCTCTATGTTGCATTGCTATCAATACCCCGCATCCCAGGAACCCTTTTGCACGTGCTCCCAATATGTTCGGTGTAATGAACGCAAAAAATAGGCACAGTGCGTGCATACGTTGTGCATCTAAAGCGCACCTTTACTCATGGTGAATGCCAGGGCCCTTTTCAGTGCGTTCAGATCACGTACGGTGTTCGCCATTCGGGATTACGACTGCCTTGTTCGATACGAGTCGTTTGTTTTGTGTCCGTGTTTGTTTGTGAGGAGCCGTCCTTGTTCACATCTCTTTAACACGTTTACAGGGGATTGCCCAATAGGGTACGACCTACAGAAACTGTCCCTGACAATAGGTTTACAGGTTATTGTGGCTCACCAGGGAAAACGGTTCACACGATTCGCCCACAAATATTTTGAACGGGCAAAATGAACTCATTTACGACCGCTGGCGTACCTAGATAGGACGGTGCCTATTTAGTATGCTCAATAGCTTCGCTATTGATGATGACGTTATTATTATAAAAATGCTTGTGTATTACAAGAAGAATATTATCGTAAATAGCATTTCCTGTGGTGTTGGGCTTGTTTTGCGTCCAGTGCACTACACCAGAGGCTACCTACATGTTTTGGCCAGGATAATAATCTCTTAACTGACATTTGGTGTTAACATATACATTTGTCGTACCGTACACCAAGAGTTCACGGGGATACAAAAGAAATTCTGTGGTATTCAATTCCTTTCCAACGATTTGTTAATGTTGCCGCTTTCGGGGATTAGAAAATTTGGAAATTACATGACCACCGAGAAAAGTATGGAGCAGCAGCCTTCTACACGAAACTGATCGCATTTTTCTAGGGTGTGACGAATTAAATTGCCCAAGATTTTTTTCGCCGTATTAATCAGCCCAGTGCACCCAGATTATTTTTATACATTCAGTGGAGAGTACGAAATTCGCTCTAAACTTAAGGATAAGAGTCAAAAGTTTATTCTGAATTACAATAAACACACAAAACAAGCGCTGACACCCAGCTCTGACGCAGGACACTCAATTCTTATCCTGTGTTTTCATAGCTCTAACTGAACTTTTCGTGCTCTTGTGCATTAATAAATAGAATACCAAGTCTCCCGAAAGTATTTTTTGCCCTCTGCTCTATTTGCCGCAGGCCGCTGCACCTCCTGGCACCAGCTCAGAATGCGGCTCACAAAAATTTGTCAATAAATAGGCGTTGTTTAAACTAAGCATGCTGTGCGGACCCGTTTTAGTATTATACTCAAATATAAAATACTATATACGCTATGCCACTCCGTCAAAAGTACCGACGCATTTTTTATTGTTTTCTTTAAAAATAGTTGCTTTATATTGTCATCACACTTTGTTTGTTCGGACTCCATTGCTGATTATACTAAGAAAAAGTCACAAGGTCTCAGGCTAACTGGAGCAATCACTTCAAGTGTTATAGGTAAGAAATTAAGGCATAGATGTTTAGTTTTTGAAGACGATTTTCTTTCTTGAAATACTTAAACCCAGAAATTTTGGTTTGCCTTTATGTCTGTCTGTCTGTCTGTCTGTCTGTCTGTCTGTCTGTCTGTCTGTGTGTCTGTTTGTCTGTCTGTCTGTCTGTCTGTCTGTCTGTCTGTCTGTCTGTCTGTCTGTCTGTCTGTCTTTGACTCGTTACAGAAACCCGGCCAAAGTCAAACAGAAGCTGCGCATCTTATATCCCCACAGCCAAATCGAAACGTCCAAGTCCAATGTCAGTGTTCATACTTGTCAACATTGTTGAAAAGAACAAAACAGTACGCAAATATAATGCAGAAAATAAATACATAAGCGATACTTGCAGTGTTCCGTCATTAAAAAATTAAAAAAGCATGAATCCTTGGTTTGTTTCGATAGCAAATGCAATAGTATATCAACTGCAGAAAGTTGTCGTCTGCTGTTGCCTGCGCTACTATTATAGATCCTAGCGGCATTTAAGAAATCAAACGAGAAAAGTAACGAAGGTTTGAGCAGATAGTTTGCCCGTTCCGCTTCAAACGCTCGTGGAGTACGCCAACGTGGTTCTATAAACGTTGGAGTAGGAAGCCTCGATGCACGCGCGTCTCTGCCGAACGGTATCGCTGGAATCGAAGCACCCGACTTGGTTCAGTGGAAGGGAGTAAATTTAAATTTACTTGAGCAAACCTCTAGCTTGTTAGCTTGGGAGGAACGAGACGGGGGAGGAAAAGCATGAGGGGTGAGAGGGAAAGAGCAGGCAGGCGTTTAATTGGCAGGGGCGCCAGTCGACTATCGTCTTTCATCTACATTTGCTACAAAGGAAGCACATACGCATCCCTTTTTTCCGACGGTTATTCGCCAATAAATCTACTTTTGGAGAGAGAAATATATATATATATATATATATATATATAATATATATATATATATATATCTTAATATATATATATATATATATATATATATATATATATATATATGAGAGAGACAGAGAGAGAGGAGAAGAGACGGAGTTAGATAGAGAAACTTCAATTTGAGCCACTAAAGGGGGTGGGGGTGGCTTCCTATTGCGTGATGCCATCAGGTGAGCAAATTCTTTGGTCGGGGTGCCAGCAAATGCTGGACGTCCGGACGGCCGCGTGTCACAAGGTTTTTCCATTGCTCAGGGATGGGAAGAGGGGATTGGAGAGAAGGAAGTTTCGGACTGTGCAGATAAAGTATTAAAATATGACGTAGAGTTCTGACTGGTGAACAGAACTGACATTCAGAGAAGTATTGATTTGGAAACTTACGATGCAGGTGAACTGGGTGAGAAAATGTAGTACTTTTCAGTCTGCGGAGTAGCAATTCTTCCTTGGAGAGTTCAAATGGAAGGAAAGGAAAGTGTACCCTGTCGGAGCGGTAATATTGCGTTATGTCTTGACATGTTACGAGCGGGATGGACGATTTGGGCTCCTCGCAATCTTGAATGGAAAGGGCGCAGGCTAGCTGATGAGCAATGTTGTTGCTTGCCAGCGAGGAATGGGCAGGAGTCCAGAAGATGTTGACTTTTTGGTGGGGTTGATGGGGCGAGAGCAACTTTAAAGTAGAAGGGGCCACTCTCCCAGCAAAGAAGCTTTTGCAGGCAGCTTGATATTAAGGAGATAGTGAACTGTTCAGAGACCCAGGATGACAATATCTTGATTGATGCACAAGTGGTGAGGGTGGCCTTTGCGGTGACTGAGGCTTCTTTGTGTTGACCATTGCAGTATGTACTGGCATTCGTATACAGGCGACATCTGCTTATTTACTATCCATATTTTTGTGCGCTAGGTTTCGGACTTGCCGGTGGACGGGATGGAGGTCAGGGTGCATATTTTTTGGTAAGGGGCGAACCCGGCTTAGACTTTTCTAATGGTCAGGGGAGGCTTCAAATTTAGCTACAGCGCGAAAAGAAACGAGAACACAGAAAGATGACGGCACGAGCGTCTTTTTGTGCCCTGCTTTCATTTGTCACTGTAGCTAATATAAAGTGAACTACCAACTAGCCCAATTCTACACTTTGGTCCGGGAGAGGCTGAGAGGAGCAGACTGCGGATATGCGATATGAAGACTGTTCAAGAGGGCTAGTCCTGCAGGTGTTTTTGTTAATTGGAGTCGTTGGCTTCATAGGTGGCCTTCGATAAGCTCGGATCCCATGTTGTGGAGGCCAGGTAGTACGAGACGGGCCGTTGATGTGTTCATGGGTAGATTTATTACTTGTTTAACAGTTTTGCTGGTTTATAGATCAAAGTTTTCCGTGTCCATTTTTGTTGAGGGTAAGGTAAGTTCTGACATACGTAATTCGTGAACTAAGAAGAGATTGAATCAGTTGGATGAGACCTTTCTCCTTCACTCCCCGGAAGTGGTTACAAACCCGTCGAAGCATATTGGAGATTGGTGAAACACCTTCGGGAGTTTCAATACTTCTGTATCATTAGGTGTGTTGGCCTGGATGATACGAAATAAAATTTGGTTTATATAAATTTGGTTTATATAAATTTGGTTTATATAAATTTGGTTCCCTGTGAGAAGTAGGGGGATGTTTACGAACGATAAGTTTCAATTTATTTTGGTAGCGGGCCTGGAAGCCCGACCGATGAGGCATATCTTTAACGACATCGTTGATCTGTAGAAGGAAGTTTGGAATGTTTCCTATGGAGTCAGTGTCTTTCCATATTGTTATATCATCGGCGTAATGCACGTAATGTACGTGCGGGATGGCGTTGAGGTGATGGGGTAAGTCCAGGAGGGCCAGATTGAAAAGTAGTGGGGAGAGGATGGAACCTTGAGGTTGCCCCGATCACCCAGTTCAATAGGCTGAGGTTGAACGTCTCCTACTCGTACAATAGCGTGGTGTTTAGTTCGGAAGTCAGCAATATATGAGTATGTGTGAGAAGAGCAGCGTGTTTGATTTAGACGGGATAGGATGGATGAATGCCAGACATTATCAAAGGGTCCCTTCAATTCCGAGGCAACAATGGCTCGCGGGGAGTAGTGGGTTGCCTGAGCAAAAACCTCATCTTTTATTTATTTATTTTATTTCTACATACTGCACACCCGTGGGGCTATCGCAGGAGTGAGGTACACAAAGCATACATCACTGGTTACAAAGCACCGATACAACACACAGTAACCGTTCAACAAAAACATACGAAAGGATAAATAACGAATGCTCCGAAGATACATTATAATAAACACAAATACTGTCGGCATGAATATATATGTGCGTATTATTAGAGGAAACAGCCAATAGAAATGCAGACAAAAAAACAGAGCGGGTGGAGTCAGCAAGTAGGTTCCATTCCTCTATGACACGCGGAAAAAAGGTATGTTGAAAGTGTTGAGGCGGGAAAAATAGGTGATCAGGTTTAACTTGACTGGCTTCTAGTGGTGCGTGGTTCGGCAAAAGTTGTAAGGAAATCTTGCGAAAGGCTGCGAGAGCTATTTATGATGCAGTGCAGAAATTGAAGAACATCAATGCGCCCGTGCTTTGAGAGGGGTGCCAAAAGCTAAGAAGATAGTCTTGAGGACGGGGAAAAATTACAGTCGTAGTAGTGACAAGTAAATCATACAGCTTTCTTTGAATACCCTCAATCTGATTAAGTCCAGTTTTCTTGTTAGGGCTCTAACCTAGACGGGCTTATTTGGGTAGCGGTCGTATGAGGGTCTCATGTTGCATTATTTTAGTGTATTTGGGAGTGTTCCTTAGTGTACGGGGGAGGTAACCCAAATTTTAATGGCTTTTTTTTGCGAATGTAGTCACTGTGTAATAACCAAGACAGGTTCTGGGCGAATGTGATTCCTAGGGACTTGTATTATGAGACCCTTTCCCGAGTTGTATCGTTGAAGATGTAATCAAAACGGGAGAAGTGAGGGCTTTTAGTGAAGGAGAGTAGAACCGTCTTGCGGAAGTTAATTTTCAGGTCACACCCAACACACCACGTGCAAAGCCTTGTGACAGACCCCCTGCAGCAGACCACCTGTGACAGACCACCTTGCAACAGACCACCTTGTGACACACCACCTGCAAAACCTTCTGCAAGTGGCAGTCATCGGCGAGGGAAGTAATTCGGTCCCCCTGCAGTCATTGACTTCGGGACCTCCTCCTGTATATACCCTTTGTATGTTTTTTTTTGTGATAAATAAACCACCATCGAATCGAATTGTGTGGTAAGAAACGAAATAGTAAACATACAGGCAAATTTTGCAGTCAATGTGAGATGGCAAATCATTATTAAATAGTAAAACAGTAATGATCCCTTTGCTACTCCCGAGTCCTTGTAACAGTGCTGGAATTTTTGAGTTATATGACACGTACTGACCACAATATGAAAGAAAACTGGCGATCCAGGTGACAAGAACTACACTTTATAGAATAGGGTTCAGTTTAAACAGCAGTTTTGTATGGGGCACAGAATCGAAGGCTTTAACAAAGTAAACGAATTATAAGTACAACATCCCGGTAACTCAGATGCTTTCTGAACCCATACATAGTGCTAGGAATGATGCCCTTGTTTTCAATAAAAGTTTGAAGGTGATTTTATAACATTTGTTTAACCAATTTATCCACACAGGAGGCTTGAGAAATAGGCCGCCGGGTATCAAGGCGAGGGGACTTATTGGGCTTGGGTATGAACCGGATCTGAGCCCGTCTTCCACTGGAAAGCGACTTGGTCTGAGCTCCAGTATGAATTGATGTGGTGAAGATGATTGAGACAATTGCCATCCAGATTGGCAAGATGCGGTGAGTTGTATGGTCTTGTCCGGGAGAGGTATTTTTGTTGCACTCGGAAAGAGCTGCTTCTAGTACATACAGTTGAAATTTCTCATGCAGGTCATAGTTTGAAGACACCGTGTAGGGGGTTGGGGTGACGTATCGGGTAGTGTTGAGATATTTAGCCGTGAGCGCTTGTCTTGGGGTGATTCAATGAATGAATGCAGGGTGCGGTTAATAGAGCGTAGGGTTTCACTCTTACTTAAAACAGTTCACTGGGATAGCTTAGCAAATACTATGCTCGGCGAGTGGTGAGCGAATCTTGAAGGCTGTCGCATAAATGAAGGTTATTCTCTTTGAACAGGTGAATACGGAATTGTCTTAGGGAAAAGGAATGACAGGAAGAAAGAAAGAGAGAAAGAAAGAATGAAAAAGAGAAACAAGGCAAGCAAGCAAGGCAGATAGAAAGAAAAAAGAAAGAGAAAAATAAGTCAGGAAAGAAGGAAGGAAAGGAAGAAAGACAAAGCAAGCAAGCAAAAAACAGGAAAGAAAATAAAGAAGAAAGAAAGAAAGAAAGAAAGAAAGAAAGAAAGAAAGAGAACGACAGAAAGAAAGAAAGAATGAAAGAAAGAAAGAAAGAAAGAAAGAAAGAAAAAGAAAGAAGAAAGAAAGAAAGGAACGATGTAGTCGAGGAGGCTTTCTTTTGATATTATTCCAAGGCTTCCATCGCCCAGTACGTGAGCAGGACCAGCATCGCTGCACTGGGGTTTGCCTGCCTCGCTTACCTGGGTGGCAGAATAGGGTGTTGTGAAATAAGTGAGTATCCTTCTCTCGCGCCCCACTATCATCATCGCCAACTGTGTTCGATTAAAGGCATCATCGGGAGGGGTCTTCGCGGCTCGTCCCTTTCTCCACATATTTTGGTGCCGTGAAGCCCGGGAGAAGGGACCTCCAGAGGTGAGCTACAGCGAGCATACTCCGCTTCTGTTCGACCGCATCCTCACGTCTAGAGATCGGGAATGAAGCCGCACAGGGAAGAAGCCGATTGGAAAAAGAGCGGGGCAGCCCAAGAAGAAGAAGAAGACTGAACAAACCCAGCCGTAAGAAATATCTGCACGACACAGCCCGAGATGTCCGTGAGCAGTGACACGACCGATGCGGAGACGACGCCGTCTTCTGCCTTCTGAGCCCGGTCACCAGCTATTACAAGAGACTTGACGCTGGACCGTACCATGGAGGCCCTTCTCGAAAGGCGGTGCATCGTCCGTCAAGACATCACGGCATTCATCGGCTACGTTGAAGACCTTCTCCCAATGACACGACCCTCAATAAGTGAGTTGAATGAGCTTGCTACCAAGTTAACAGTACTTCATGATGAATTACGCAAGATCAACCGAGAAGTGGAATATTCTGAAGACAGTGATAATATGGAGGCCGAGTTTGAAGACGCATTCAACTTTGACTACCTGGTTTGTGTGGCAAAAGCGAACCTTGAACTTAAAACAATTGAAACAAAGAAAGCTCGATAAAACCTGAGGATTTATCAAAGATAGAATTCAAGCAGAACATAGGGAAAACCGAGATAACGCGAATCAAAGCCAATTATGTTGTATTTTCTCCCGAAGAGACTGAATACAAAGAAGGAACCACTACCAATACATTCCTGGAACGAAAGGCAATGACTCCTACCAGGACTGAGCTATCGCAAACAAAAGAAACCATAAGGAACTTTCACATGGATGTCCTTATACCAGAGATGTCCCAAGAGAAGCCTTCTTGTGATGGGGAGACAGTGCTTCCAGTGACCAATGGTGGAGACGCCGATTGCTCTGGCGAAGACAAAATGATAGAGTTGTTATGGCCCGAATTACTTTGTTCTCCAATGATCAAACGTAAGGCGCTGGGAAAGCAGCACATGCGAAAGAAAGAGATTGCAAAAAACAATTGGTCAATGATAGAGGTCCTGAAAAATAGTTGTGCTCATAATTTTCCAAAGTTTGAAAACAATCACCATTGCCAACTGACATTGAGAATACGAAGGAAGCATATTCACCCTCATGCAAGAAGACGCACAGTGAATCACTGCTCAAAAGGCAGAACTGCAACAGCAGCGAACACTAGAAACCGAACCGTGCGCTCTGAAAAGACCCGCAACGAGAGTACGACTCACGTGCACCCGGCTGCTACAAGCAAATTGACTTGTGGAAACAGAAAGAAATACCTGCAACCTGGACAAGCAAAAGACTGCATCAAGGGGCTGCAGTACCTTGGTTCAGAGGTCCACAAAAGCCAAGGCATTGTTTCCATCGATGGAGGTGGAAGCCGACATGTGTTGAACTCTTTTGGCCCACTCGGACATGAAATTAGCTCTCCATTGACTGAACAATTTCTTGGCCACGAACCATAATCTTTCATTGTCGCGTGGGGGAGGATGTTGTGAAATAAGTGAGTATCCTTCTCTCGCGCCCCACTATCATCATCGTCAACTGTGTTCGATTAAAGGCATCATCGGGAGGGGTCTTCGCGGCTCGTCCCTTTCTCCACATAGGGTTCGGTGTGCGGGTCAAGGCTGAGTTCCGGTGAGATTCGCTTCTACCTTATTCCCTAATGAGGTGGCAACCAGGAGTCCTTGGACTTCGGTGGTGTCTTCGGCCATATACATAAGTTGGACTCGCACGTACGGGTCGGAACTGAGCAGCGCTACTTCTTACAGCTCGCGGGATTATCGGGAAGCATTCCTAGCGTTGTGTACAAAAGCAAGTTTTCTTTATTCGCCGCCATCAAAACAAAAGCCACTGTTCGAGTAAACCAAATCCGCAATATCCCAGGTCTTCTTAGCCACCTTAGGAGGAAGAAAAGAAAGGTTAGCACACCTGTGCGTAGTAAGCCTGTGCGCGCCAGAGCAGGGATTCAGGAAAGCAATTCCCGCCGAAAACCTGATGTGAAATTGAACGATTCGCAAAAATAACGCCGATTCTCACTTTCTATATTCATTTTTTTTTGAGGGACGGCCTCCTGTCACTCGAGCTTTGGGGATTAGGCACTCGGAATAGAACTTTTTTTTACACGTCGTGAGATAGGTATGTGACCTGCAAAATAAAGGAGAACTTAAAGCGTAGGGGGTTACGAAACTGCCAGGAAACGACGGCAGCTCGTCCTTTTTCCTAACCCCTTTAATACACGTTAGAAGGCATTTCGGCGTCGTCAAAGTTTTTTTGTTGGCGTGCGGTGGATGCCCTGACCGCATCCAGGGTAAGATGAAGACGCGAAAGGAGCTCCTGGAAACACGACGGATAAATGTCTTGTTTGTTGTTTTTCTGGCAGTAAGGCACCTGCGTTCGACGATAGCAAAGCCTTCCTAATGAGGCCTTGAAATTGCAAGCAGATCTCCTCTCTAGAAAAAGACATGAGCAACCTAGTCACTTTTCGGCTTCCTTTACCCCCTCGTATTAAAGGCGGTTGTGAAAAGTTCGTTGCAAAGAAAATTCGCCCTCGTCTTTGACGGTTCGCGCAGCGGGAAAGTCTAGATAGATTGAAGATTTCTTCACTCTTTTGAAGAGCGAAAACTTTAATAGGGCTTCTCACTCCATATTTTTAACATTTCTGTTTAAGGCACTTCTATTAATCGCTATGTTTCAGATCGCGTTGTGAGGTAGAGAGGTTAGGTGCGAAAAAAACCATGTGAGGTACAGAAAAACAAGGCACGCACATGGAAAGGGAAACAGATGTGAGTTCTAACAAAGTCCGATAGAGCGCGTGCTTGAAAAAACAAATAGCTGCGGCTTTGCTCGGCTAGGTCAGTTATGCAAGTGAAAGTCGCCGAAGCACAGTTCGCCAACCGAACGATATGGCTGGTCGAACGTTCCGTACTGCAAGCATTCACTACCGTTTTTTTCGTCAGTTTCCGAAACCGTCGTCGAAGTTGAAGGGGATTCAAGGGGAAGGGGGGGCGCGGGACTCGCCAGGCGGGACTTTCTCTCTGCTTCTCTAAGTGTGCGATCACCCCTTCCCACGGGCCGTGAGGACGTCTAGAGCGCTATGCAGAGCCATTGCAAGATGCCTGTGATGCCTATAGCTAACCGCTCTTTCTTGTCCCCCCCCCCTCTGGTTGGATAGCTGGCAGGCGCTCTGCGTACGGGTTTTCCCCTTTCTGCCACACCTAGCACGCCAAGCAGGACGGTCCCTCTTTCTCTTACTTCTGTAGCCATCTCGACTCACCTCGACTCACATGTGCAATAACGATTATTGTTATTATTTTTTTGACTGCCTCTAAAGCTCATCGCTGTCGTCTTTCTGTATGCTTCTCCCGATGCTTAGCTTGCGGAAGTTCCCATTCTTCACTGGTTTCCGCTTGCCGCTTTGCACGGTCGTACAAGCCGAGCGACTCACGCAGGATGGTCCGACGCAGCAGGCGGCTGTCGCTGCATCGACGGAGAACTTGATTTTTCGGCAATGGAGCAATTGAATTGCATGATCAGCCCTAAGATTGCGCATCTTGACGCCTCAGACAGTTTGTGGTCACGTGACGCGTCTCTTTCCGACTCGCCAGGCTCTCGCTCCTCCTTTTTCTCCAACTTCCTGACAGGTGCCGCTAGTCGCCCGCGTTGCGGCTGCGAGCAATCACGTGGTATTACTTCAAGGTCAAATACTGACACACTGCGAAACTCACTGGACTAGGCCAATATGGGTTTCGCAATAAAAG